>OX453050.1:3210416-3852500 GCA_949699805.1 Tromatobia lineatoria | reverse complement strand
TATTGATACAAGTGATTTTGAAATGCTCCTGCTATGTTTATTACTATGTTTAGAAATAATCCTTTTGGGCTGCGAAATAAATAAAAAGTAATTAGAGAAATTACACCGTCATACTTTCGAATAATTCTAATAAGCAAAAATACTTTTAATTAATTCAGTTGATTTCGTTTAGTTCTCTTTAATATGTATGTCAATCGATTTTGCCTTCTACGCAGAGGGAAGTTCGTAAACTATTAAAATAAATTACAAAAACGGAAATTTAGAGTGATTTTAGACAGAAAACAATAAAGAAAATTCCAAATTCATATAAAAACTCAACAGCTTTACCGATGTTTCCTAAATTCCACTTGGCTCTATTTTTGTACGGACTTCCGGTTCGAAAGCTAAAAATCTTTTCGAGATAGAGCGTCGACAAACCTTTTTTTTAAATCTGAAAAAACCCATAAAAATGGAATGCATCGAGCAATTCATATTAAATTTATACCGAGTACAGATCTACCAGTACTCTACATGAAATCAAAATTCGAACTATTTTGCTCGAGTCGTTCATGGGTAATGACAGGATATCACTTTTTTTCCACATTTCGGAGCATATTCAGTGTACCCAAAACCTCCTAAAACTTTGTTCATGGAAAAAAGCTTCGTCGATGATCAAGATACTCAATCATAAATATCATCCCAACATTATCATTTTTCAATAATAGTTGCTATTAGCCGTATTTAGAGACAATATCTCAAGTTTTCCGATAGTTTATTCACAAAACTTTTTTCTTTGGGCTATTCTGACTTGGGAATATTAAAAATGTCTTAAAATCGTTGCGCATGAGTGACTCGTTCACAAGCTCGAAAAACCGGTGCAGAGCAGCGACGTAAAAAAAAATCGACAACCCGCTGAGTAGCACGAAGGAGACGGTTACGTGGATCATGTACACGTCGCTACACCGTTGGAAAAGCAGCGTCACGCGACATCGAAGAACGAGCTTCAACGTCGCGTGGGCCTCGACACATTCTTAAGGGAGTAGGAGTAGCTAAAGAGAGGAGCAAGAAAAAAAAAGAAAGGTTGCGCTGCAGAGCACAGCTCCTTCTCTGTGTTACGGGGATAGAAAGAGTGAGAGAGAGAGAGAGAGAGGGAAGGCGAAACTCCGCTGCATGCGTTGGTATATAAAGCGGTCGTTCACACTAGAGGACACTCCTTCCACTCTGCGAACATTAAAAGCTTTACTCTCCTTGCTTCGCCTTCGGCGTTGAGCTTTCGACGACCGACGTGAAGAATTCGTTTTCAACCCTTTGGAACAAATCTTACACTTGCTAATGTCACATTTCAAAACTCTTTCCAAAATTCCAGTGAAGTTCTCCAGTTACATTGTGAAATTTCGACACTGTTAAAGATATTTTTTAAATTAATATGCGTATTGAAAGATCTCTTGCATATACGGTATGTTGAATTAAATTTAATATATTATATTGAATCGAGGTATATTAGAGTAAATATATTAAATTATAGTGTACTGCATTTTATTTAATATACAGATGTTGTAAAATTTCAATAATTACATTATAAGCGTGACAAATATATTATACGCACTATTTTTATGAAGTTTTTAGTGTACTGTGTATTTATTTCACAACATTTTGTTTTGTACATAGCTTAATATTTGTATATTAAATGTAATATACGCGTATCCGAAAAAAAACTTTCAATACTTTATATTTTCACATGAAAATGCCTTTCAATTATTTTGTAAGTGGTATTTGTATTTTTACGAGGGATAACGAATTACTATGTCGTTTTCAAGAAAACTAGTATTTTATGTGGATAAAAAATAATCTAATACTTTTATCCTTCCTTCGGAATAAAAGATGATAAGTTAGTAATATTTTATTCTCAAAATACAGCTCCCGTCGCTTTGCACCCCGTACATTGTAATATTTTTTATATCAGTTCTTACACAACTTTATGTTTACGTTATTATGTAATTGAAGAATAAATATTAAAGCGAAAAAAATTAGTTGACATGGAATCTGTCAGTGTTGCCGGCTATTATCTCCTGGCTACTAAATTTTTGTTGAGCTTCAGTTGTTAGAATTATACTTGTGATTCGAAACAAGGTTGCAATGAAAATTTTGCACATTGTCTTCTCAACATATTTCACTTTTACGAACTTTCCGGTCACGTGACTCTATTTATGCTTCAGTGTTTAGATATAATCGACTTTCGTTGTACCATGTCTTTTTTTTTACGAAGAAAAATTAGAGAAAGAAAAGAAAATTATTTTCGATAGAAAAATGTATTACAATTTCGCTATTTCATATGTCAGTCATTCGCTATATATATCGCTATTTCGAATATTCGCTATTTTGAGTCCCATCTATTAAAATGCAATTAAAATAGCGAGTGCCTGAAACAGCGAATTTCATAATAAAGGCCATTCTAAAACCACCCGTTCATTATTTTCGAATTCGCAATTTCAGCCATTTGACATTGTGGCCATTCACTATTTTGACTCCCACCCGAACGCTCTTCAATAAAAAAAACACAAATCTAATACACATACTTCTTCATAGAGGCAGGTTCGTAAGAGAAAAAAAAAATCTTCCAGCTTCTATTTATTTCTAACCAAAATGTAGCATAAATTCGAGGAATGTACCGTACAATGTACAAAGCCGTCGATGATTCCCATCCAACGCAGCAAGTCACTGCAACTGAATACCATTGAGAGTTCACGTGATCTGACGATTCGTTTTTTTTCCTTCGAGATATCGGCGGCGCCTACCTCAACCGGTCGCAAGTAGCACGCAGAGTATCGTCACTAAAGTTTCAACCAACTCTTTATTCCACACTGCACTTCTAGCTCACGAGTAATATTCACATTTCCGGTCGTTTCTTCATTACCAACGGCGCCAAACAGTTTTGCACGAATTTCTCAGCTACGAATACGTGAATTAATGGTGTTAAAGTTTGAGGATTCACCGAGAGAAAAGATCTCATTGATTTGTGACAATCTTCGCCAATGAAAATAAATACTTGAGTTCCAATACTATCTTTCCACTTAATGATCTAAAACCCAGCGAAATGTAGTGACATTTATTCAAACAAATCGTCTCTTTTCTTTTCATTGATTTGCAGCGCCACTTTCCCTCCACAGCTCAGAATTTTAAGTGCTATTTTTTTTCTGAACGACTCAACAGATAAAACTCAAATTTAGAGAGAACATGCTTAAGTATGGCAAAAATATTTTAAAGTACGGATTCCTTGAAATTCGTAGCTGTTTGTTCGGGTGAACCGGAAAACAAAAAGTGAGGTTAGGTACGAGAGAGACAGCCCTTTACGTTTTCAACATTGGACGGTTAAATTCCCAGTATTTGCTGCCATTAAGTATACACTGTAAAAAATATTAGAGAAATTCACAAACTGTATAGTAATTCAATGCATTGTCTTCTTACTGAATCCATGTAGGAAATACAATTTGATATATGAAAAAAAATGAAAATTTAATGTGGTAATATTGAGGTTAACTTTATATTAAAAGCACGACTTGGTTAACGAATTTCGGAAACTGTACATCAATTTTAATATACTGTGCATCAACTACTACGACTTCGGTTAAGAATTTAGCAGGACAGTATATCAATTTTACGTTATACACGTTTAGTAAATGTTCTATATCCGTTTCTGTGAAAGAGCTACCCGCACAAGTGTAGTAATTTTACCTTAAATATTTTTAACTTCGGACGAGGGTATTGCAAAATGTAAGTTAACTCATATCAAAATCGAAACACGTATGGCGTATTTATTATACCATACATTAATCGATACGTCTCCTGTAACGAATTTAGTAGACCGTATATCAATTAATTCGCCTTTCGTAACGAGTTTAGCAGAATTGAACATAAATTTCACGTTATACTCGTGTGGTAATTTTCTGTTCCTGTTACTGTAAAAGAGCTTCTTGGACAGTGTAGTAATTTAACCTCAAATATTTTTGACAGTGTATAATTTCAATGAATCAAGGAGACCATTTCTTTGAATCAATAATAATCTTTAAAACAACGAAATTCTCTTTTTATTATATGCTCACTAACTAAATGTTCCTTAACAGTCAATAAAATATTTACTTTTATTTATTACATGTATTTCTATCTAACGGGTAAGAAACCCAATTTCAGAAAACAAGGACATTTATAGAGTGGTATTCATAGATTCGCATTTTAAAATAATGTTGTCTTTAAAATTTGAGTGCACAAGTTCATTGTAATCAAAGAAATATTTCGTTGAAATCAATGGAAACAAAATTAACCCACCCATTTTTTTTAGAGTCAATGAAATCTTTTCTTTCGGTGTTGAGGTTGAACTCGTATTGATACACATGCAAGTGTTATTGTATCAAAGGTTGGAAGAATCTCTTTCTGTGATCGTCAGCACGTACCCAGATGAAAAAAAAAAAAATACTGGACGAGGAAATCACAACATATATACATATACACGACAAAGACGCGGAACTGTATATGTTAATAACCCGGTCGAAGCGCCGAGCGAACTGAGAACCGAGAGAAGTGTGTCAGCGGGCCGTTTACTCCCAAATCCTGATGGGAATCGTAGAGCGCGGATGCTAGAGCGAGCAGAAAAGGCAGGAGAGCAGAGGAGAGGGACAAATAGATGGCTGGAGGTAGACGAAGCCTCGGAACGAGTAGGTAACGAGAAAGGAAGAATTGGACGCTAAGAGGGAGAAAAAAAATGGTTGGGTGGTCAGGCTACGATATCGGGAATGTGGAAAGTAACCGAGGGACTCGTAACCAACTTCTGGCGACGCCCTTCCAAAGAATTTGGTGCATGGTCGTCCAAACTGGTTTTGTTTTTCCAACCTGTGACCAGCAGCGGTATAAATAGGACGGAAAGGATTATATACCTCATTTTATTACCTTAGCTTCTGTTATACATAATATTTCGGCAATTTATCTCTGAACAGGCATAAAAGAATTGAAAGAAAGTAAAATATTTCTAATTGACATGATTAAAGAAACGGGCAATGTTTTTAACAGACACGACAAAAGTCGGAAAGTGTCTCCGGGTCAAATTTATAGTACGAAGGTTGAACTCAAGTTTAAACTTAGGTTCCGAGCTTAAAGTTGGATCTATAGATTCGATGCTTAAAATAAATGACCCATATTTGTAATGCATTAAACACAATTAATAACCGTGTTTATCTATTAGTAATAACATATTTAATAAAATCCAATTTTCCTAAGTTAATAGATTAAAATATATCTCGGCGAGGTTTACGGGCTCAAGAACTCAGGTCGATGGGCCATTGAATTTTTTAACCGAAAGATTAATTATTAATGTAGGCGTCTCTCATTACCGTTGTATGCACTGTTTAATAAAATACTTGTACTACTACTGAAATCCTATTGCATTAAAATTTCTTTAAATATGTTATAAAAATGTATAAACCCTTCATCCGAAGGAATGGAAAACTTCTACATTTTTCTTCATTATTCCAATGCAAAGAAATAATTTTATTATATTTAGGTTATAATAAGTTTAATACAATGATCGATTTGCATTAAAATAGTGAGGAAAAATGTAGTTTTTCATTTATTTTTGAATATATCAATTGTTTAGAGGAAAATTCTGCAAATTATTAAGAAAATGTTTAAACAATGATTGTTGAGAGAATTTAACTATAAATCATTCTCATATAAGATAATGGACGATTTTAACCAATGAGTATACGAGGCTGTATGGCGTAAGGAATTCTATTCAGGGCATCCGGTATAAAAGGCGCCTATGCATTACATCAAATTACGTACATATAGCTGTAATTTGACGTAATAGTTATGCATGATTATTTAATAAAGAGTGTATTATTGTTATAGATGGGGGTTTATGCATCTAGTTTGGAGAAATGGTGTCAATGATCGGACGTCCGGTTAGTGTCTACATCAATTAGGCAAATTCTGACTACTGACAAGGAAGAGAAGGAGTGTCATTGATCAGAAACTTTCGCAGATTTAGGGGAATCGTTGAGTCACGAACCGGCAAGAACCGCGACCTACAGACACGCCTATTTGCCTCGTTAATTCGATCTTCGGTGTATTTTCCTTTCGCTTGCTTCGACGAAACCAGTGATCAATCTTCAGCAAATTATTGCGGATGATTGGGCTGTTTTCTTTCTTCTATATTTGAGAGATTAACTGTATTAAGAGGTCAATTGAAATTTGTAACCCGTTATTTTCGAAACCAATTTATCCGTTTGTTTGTTCTTATTTATCCTTTTAAAGTGTCGATTGTTACTATTATATTTTCTATAAACATTTTTATTTTGAAAAACTAAAAAAGTCATTGTAATGGATTATTATGTATTCCTATTATTTCCCTTCGTGGTATTATTAAAGACGTATATTAGAAATCATTGAATCCACATAAAATATGTATTAATTTTTTTTTCAATTGCACCATCGAATATTTTACAAAAAATATTCGTCCCATCATATTTATGAGATAAAAAAATAAGGCCGTAGGTATTGGGATGTTTACAACGCTGTTTACGGGATCTTGAAGTCTATTTTGTAAAACAAAGAAGCTTATTTATATTTATTGAGAAATTTCACTTATTTTTCGATTGTATTAATATTTTTGGCAGGTTAGCCATTAATATCTCATAGTGACGACATAGTGAAGGCGTGGTTTTTTTTTCAGCGGTGAAAACTATATCCGTTCTTGATAAAAGGGAAATTTACTTCCCTCTTCCGGTTACGTGATTGGCCCTTCAATTGACTGTCTTTTTTAGTGCTAGGAGAGTTATGAGAGATTCTACTGTACAGTTATCTTCATAGCAACCGATGATGAATACTGGTGAGTAAGAACCTGACGTTATACTCATTGGAATCTTACCGTTACAAGTTATACACGGTAGTCATCCGCGATACAACAAGAAAACGTTCTTAAGGAGATCGAAATTGCTATTACAGACAAATATTAACAGATATATTAATCTACGATAGAAATAAGAGCACCAAAATAGTACTTTATTTCCAATTCAGTTAATCTGAAAATTTGAGAAAATTTTTGAGTATTTCTTTTAGTATCTACTGAAATATTGATGTAAGAATGTAAAAACAAATCCACGTGCTATTTTTTTTGTAGCTTGGCTACGAAATACTTTATAGTCGATTTCCCCATAATTCAAATTCTCATCATTTATTTGCTACCACAGATTTTTTTCCGGGTTTTGTGACCTTCTTTTTTTCATTTTTATGCAATTTTCACTGGGACTCTAACATCTATTAAAATGCCCATCTTAATTTGCTTGTATTTTTTTTCAAATTCCCACCTAAGAAAACCTTAATAATCTTGGCAACTGCAAGTTACCGAAGATAAATCAATTTCAGTTATTTTTCATTGTTTATAGTAATACCAGTAAGTGACAAAGTTGACAAAATAATTACAATCATTAAAATTAAAATGGATGTAACTAGTTAATAGTGGAAAAAAGGTAGATGATCAAACAATCGATTCATTTTTATCAACTTGAAGTTCCCAGAACTTTCACAATTCCGTTGATATTAGAATAATAATGCAAAATTGCAAAAAAATAATAAAGGTCAGATTCAAAAATCGTCGCAACAACAAATTCTGGTTAGCTGATAAAATTTAGAAATACATGGAAATATACAAATGAAGTCGTTGTTTACATCAACTATAAATTACACCGTTGACAAATAATTAGTAGTCACTAACACTCGATCTTTCGCTGAATGTAAACATTGACTTTTTGCCTAGAATCCTAAATGGTGGATAAATCGATCACATTGTCTAACTAGAATGATTCATACGTCATTCGCTGTGCGGTATCAATGAATATATACTGTGAAGCGAATATATATTCCTACATGCTCCTATTACGCTTATTAAACACGACAAATGTACGGCAGGCAATTTGATCGCATCGTTCGTACTATATACGCGAAGTAGTGAAACCGGCTGGTATCTCTTCCGAGGCCGGTGATCGTCTCTGCGAGCCTAGCGATGTATATAGCTAAGTATATAGCTCTGTATAGTCTACCAACCTACAGACCTGACTGACTACGTAGTGAACACTCGGGCAAGCCTGTCAAGTAAGTACGTGAGTCGCGAAAGTGCACAGCGAATTCCCCGTTGCCAATGTCCTCGCTCTCCGCAGGGGATTCAATGTCGATCACGGTCGTGTATCACGGTCGGGTCGACGAACCGAGCGCAGTGCGTTCTTAACGCTCCCGCTGGCCATGTCTACCGGTGACTCAATCTGTAATATCCTCTGGAGAGTCCCTAATTGTACACCGGAAATACCTAAAATTTTATTCACCGTTTTGTCTTCCAAAAAGAACTAAGGTATTCGAAATTGTTGCTGCGACGATCGTTAATGATATACTTAAATAATTTACATCTTTTTATGCACTATGCTTCCTCATAGAGGAAGCTTTTTTTTCATGAAAACTTTCTTGAAATATATTTTTATAACGGTATAATTAGAAGGGCTTTGAAAATTCAATCGCCTCTTGCTCAGTAACCGTTCGCAGGATCGGGCTCAAATTCGGCGGACAAGTGAAACAGTTGTCCCTCTTTGTATGTTGTGATGCTTGACTAAATATATGCATCCATTTTGATTTTATGCAATTTTTTAATTTTCGAAAAAAGGGCGTGGTCGCTGTAACTTTCGTAGAAGTTCGACGATTTAACTAAATAGTTGTTCTTAGTTTAAGATATGTTTAATGTTGTTTGGTATTGAATTGCGAAAAAATCGGTAGAGCGGTTCGGGTTTTATAGAATTTTGAAATATAAAGAAAAAATTACATTAGAGCTCTTTTAATTTGTACTTTTGCAAAAATTCAGATGGCGAGCTTAAAGTTTGTATGTAAATGAAACAATATTCAGCTATTATATATGTATAATTCAATGATGAACAGTATGACATTTATGATTTTATGAAATGTTGAATTATTTAAAAAAAATATACGTTATCACATTTACTTTCGGAACCGCTCTAATAATAACGAAACAATGGAATAACGAAATAGGAAAAGTAAATGCACAGAATGTTTATTTATGTAATTAAAACAAGGATGCAAAGTAGGTTCTTGCAAATTGCTTTCTCATTGTTTTTCGCTTTTTACAAAGCTTCCTCTGTGAAGAAGCCAAAATTGATTAGCATACTTCTTCGTAGCGATAACTTTGTAAAAACCGAAAATTAATGAGGAGACAATGTGCAAGGTTCTACTTTACATCCTTGTTTTTTTTTTAATTTGAAAAGTTACCTCGGGGAGAAGTAATATGTAAGATTGCTCTTTAGATCCTTATCCTATGTCAATTCACATAATCGACGTTCAGCGACAATTGAGTCCTCAAAAAGATGGCCCTGAAGATATCTGCATTCACCTTCGACACGACGTGGCGCCCTTAATTTTCATCGCACGAAGATAAACAAGGGCTTATTTTTTTCGTCTCGAAATTCTCTAGATGCCGTTATTTTTAGTTTTTTTTTATCGACCTTTGATTAAGTAATATAAGCAAGAAAGTGCAGATGTAACCTTTGACATGCCGCAGCGCCCTTAATTTCCATCCTACAGAAGTCAACCAGGGCTTCACTTCTTTGTCTTAGAATTCTCTAAATGCCACTATTTTTGGATTTTTTTTATCGTTAAAATTGCACATGTGACCTTTGACACGGCATAGTACCCTTAATTTTAATCGTACGACATTCATACTGGGCTTAATTTTTTCGCCTTAAAGTTATCTCGATGCCATTATTTTTAGATTTTTTTTATTGACTTTTTCTTTGGTGCATCAGCAAAAAAAAGCGCAGATCTAACGTTTGACACTGTGTAGCACTCTTAATTTTCGTCGTAAGACATTCACACTAGACTCAACGTTTTTGTCTTAAAATTCTCTAGATACCGTTATTTTTGGATTTTTTTTATAAAACTTTTATTTGGTGACATAAACAGAAAAAGTGTACTTGTAGCATTTACACGATGCAGCACCCTTAATTTTCGTTGTACGACATTCGTACTGAGCTCAACTTTTTTATCCAAAAATTCTCTAGATGCCGTTATTTTTCGTTTTTTTTTATCGACCTTTCATTCGGTGACATCAGCAAAAAAGTTTAGATGGGACATTTGACACGGCACAACACTCTTAATTTTCGTCGTAAGACATTCATACTGGGCTTAATTTTGTTGTCTTGAAATTATCTCGATGCCGTTTTTTTCACATTTTTTTCTATCGACCTTTCATTCGGTGACATCAGCAAAACAGTGTAGATGGAACATTTGCCACAGCATAACACCCTTAATTTTCGTCGTAAGACATGCATACTGGGCTTAATTTTTTCGTCTTTTCAACAACAAAAATAAAGCCCAGTTTGAATGTCTTACGACGAAAATTAAGGGTGTTATGCCGTGTCAAATGTTCCATCTACACTTTTTTGCTGATATCACCGAATGAAAGGTCGATAAAAAAAATCGAAAAATAACGGCATCTAGAGAATTTTTGGATAAAAAAGTTGAGCTCAGTACGAATGTCGTACAATGAAAATTAAGGGTGCTGCATCGTGTAAATGCTACAAGTACACTTTTTCTGTTTATGTCACCAAATAAAAGTTTTATAAAAAAAATCCAAAAATAACGGTATCTAGAGAATTTTAAGACAAAAACGTTGAGTCTAGTGTGAATGTCTTACGACGAAAATTAAGAGTGCTACACAGTGTCAAACGTTAGATCTGCGCTTTTTTTTGCTGATGCACCAAAGAAAAAGTCAATAAAAAAAATCTAAAAATAATGGCATCGAGATAATTTTAAGGCGAAAAAATTAAGCCCAGTATGAATGTCGTACGATTAAAATTAAGGGTACTATGCCGTGTCAAAGGTCACATGTGCAATTTTAACGATAAAAAAAATCCAAAAATAGTGGCATTTAGAGAATTCTAAGACAAAGAAGTGAAGCCCTGGTTGACTTCTGTAGGATGGAAATTAAGGGCGCTGCGGCATGTCAAAGGTTACATCTGCACTTTCTTGCTTATATTACTTAATCAAAGGTCGATAAAAAAAAACTAAAAATAACGGCATCTAGAGAATTTCGAGACGAAAAAAATAAGCCCTTGTTCATCTTCGTGCGATGAAAATTAAGGGCGCCACGTCGTGTCGAAGGTGAATGCAGATATCTTCAGGGCCATCTCAAAAAGTAATAACGAGATACAATTTTTTGAAAATTCGCAAAGAAAGCCCTTCAACGGATATTTACTAAATAATGTTTTTATTTTTGGCGAATACCATTTTGTTGATGCAGGAAATTTGGGCTCACTTCTCAAATTTTGAAAAAGTAACTAAGTTAATTTCAAATAAAAGAAATTAAAAACTCCTGAAAAAATCGATTCCGCTTTGCCGATTTCAGCCAAATTCAATGTAATATCCTCCGGAGAGTCCTTCATTTTACACCGGAAATACTCAAAACTTTATTTCCCATTTTGTGTTTCAAGACGAACAAGAGATTTGAAATTGTTGCTGGAACGATCGTTAATAATATAGCTAAATAGTTTGCATGATCAATTACATACAATATTAACCGTTGTTTATTTGCATCTCTTTACGCACTTTTCTCTCTTGCAATGTAGCTCCTTATTATTTTTTAATATTCTAAGGAAGTAATATGTAAGATTGCACTTTGGATCGTTAGTTTATATCAATTTAAATAATCGACGTTTATCAACATTTGAGCCCTCAAAATCTAATAAGTTTACAAAGATTACAAAGAAGACCGATATTTACCAAATGATGTATGCATTTTTGGTGAATATTATTTTACCATTTAGTGTATTTTAAAAATTTGGTCTCACTTTTTAACTTTTGCAAGAGTTAATATATTAAGTATTTTATAATATCTTAAGTTCATATATTAAATCGAATTAAGAAAAATTAAGAACTCCATTAAGTCGGCAACGCTGTACTGATTTCAGCACAATAACTTGAATTCAACGAAAATTAGAGCAATCACGATTTCTTTAAAAAAAAATACGACAATGATACAAAATCCAAATTTCTGTATGAAATAAGTACAAAATCACAATAATAAAATAGTGGCTGTTCAAAAGAAAATTAAAATAGATGCTTCCTTTATATAGCAAAATTTCAACTGGACAGCTACAACGATTTTCGAGTTATAGGGAATTGGATTCACACACACACACACACACACACATACAGAATTTCTTTAAACTACTTTAGTCGACGATTTAGACGATTCTGAATATGCTAAAAGGGAAATCTCGAAAAAATGTTATGTAAATGAAATTTTCCCTTTGAGAAAGCAAAAGTGAATATTAGGGTGTGCCAAAAAAAAAAATATTTTTTTTAAATCCCTCGGCTGTTGATTGAACAGTTGATATGCATGCAGAAATACATTTCTCTGGAAGGGAGGCTCTGTAGCTAATTTTTTAGAGGTCGCTTACGCGAGATTAGTATTTTAATTTCTATTAAAACGTAAAGAATGTATTGAATTTACAGAATGGTATTCATTTTTGAAAAATGTATTTGATAAACCTTACCATCGGTCATAGTAGGTTACCCCCAATAATTAAAAGATGTACGAGCGGTACAGTCCGCCTAAACGTGAGATTCAGAGCGAATTTTGAACACTCTATGCATTAAAAATTTCAGGAAAAACAAGCATATGGAAGGTGCTCAAAAAATTAGTTTGGTATAATCAGAATTCTAAGATGTTATTAACAAATTGACGAAAAAAAATATTGTTCAATAATTGATCCGTCAACCTAACTTTTTTTCAAATCAAAATGAATCTAGCATGAGCAACCTCCAAAAAATTAGCTAGAGAGCTCCCCTTCCACCAAAACGTATTTCTGCATATATTTCAACTTTTCCACCAATAGCCGAGAATTTTTTTTTTCCGGACACCCTTGTGAATATAGTCAGTTCACATGCACAAAAATCTTTGTGCAATTGTTGTTTTATCAATACAATAATCCGAATGCCACGAAAAACCAAATCACCGTTCCTAATTACAAAAAGAAGTGAACAGCTAGAATATAACTGGAAATCGAATTTGTTCAGCGAGCCAGATCGAGTTTAACAAATCGCAAAGCAATATATCCCACAACTCCTCCATCGAGAAATAAAATACAGAATAAATGTAGCTTTGATAACGAGAATAAAGTTGTGACTGGCAGAGAGTACCGGCGAACTACACTCTCGCTTCTGGTGCAGTTAATCGATTACGAAGTTTCTTCGAGTCCACGAACGTACTCAGTGAGCAGAGGGGGAGGAAGAGCGGGGGCGATAAATGACATGGTGAATTTATGAGAGCGAAAATGAAGAAAAAAAAAAACAAAAAGAATTTCCTCTACGACCCAGAGAGGGAGAAAAAATTAAGGGAAGGAGGAATCAGGAAAAGTTTTATTCCCATCACTTTAATACAATATGCATATGGGGCATTCCACACCAACTCGACCAGAGTCTGGCTCGACTTCTCGGATTTCATCCTCCATTTCTTATGTCAATATGGTTCGATATTTAGGAGGCAACCATTTTTGTTACATTTTCTCTAAAACAATGTATATATTGATGATCATTTATAACGAACATATTAAAGTCCGGAATTTGAAAATCTGACAGAATTCTCATAAATCCTGTATCAGATATCACTTTTTTCAAACTGGGACCCGAAATGTACGGACATCGCTTTTATTTTTTTATGAATTAACAATTCTTTTCATTTAATTGAAAAAATTTGTTCAAATTTGAATGAAGGTTTTTTCGATTTTCGGTTGGAAATAAAATCGTAAAGAAAAAGAAGCGTGTTTGGAACACTTTGAGTCCAATCATAAAAATATTGATATCCGATACAGGATCTATGAAAATTTTACCAGTTTTCTTAATATCAGCCCTCGATATTTTTGTGATGAATAATAATATATACCTGAATTGTTTGAAAAAAATCTAATAATGATTGTAGTTGCTTTTTAGAGATGGACCAATGACATAAAAAATTAAGGATGAAGTCCGAGAGGTCAAGTTAATATGGAATGCCCCATATATGGTCGCAAAACGGCGGAAAAAATGCAACGGATCGGTAAATCGTGTAGCCAAACCAGAAGCATGCCATCGATCGAACAAATCATGGCCAATCGATCTCAATCGACAGAAGCCAAGCAGAATTATTATGCTAATTCGGTTCATTGATTTCCGGTGTCAGGAAAGTTCTCGTACGAGGAAGTGAGTCGAATTCAGTTCGAGGAAAAAGGTCCGAAGAATATTTACCTCAACATTCGATACTGTATTAAATTAAGTTCAATCAATAATTGAAATTTTATATGGTTATGTCCATAACAAGTTGGAAATAATTTTCCGGGTCATAGTTCATAGGTAGAAAAAAACCACGAAAACGTATTCATGTTTTAATCGTTTTTGTCGTCGTATATTAATACAATTGTTCTCGTTTAAGTCGAACTTATTCGAAAGCGAAATTCTGAATCCATTCATTGCACACACGCCTAATGTGCACTGATAAAGAGCTTGAGATTATTTCGTTTGATAAGCGAGAAATGATATTCCGGAAACCTATTTGTCGGCAAAACACGTCCATGTGACTACAGAAGTTGACAATATTAGATTATACGTATAATTTTAAATACTTAATAATTACGTTATTAACCAAAAGTTTCATTTCATTAGAATTCAAGTACCTCCAGGAAAAAAGGTTAAAAAAATTAACATCATTCAAGATAATAAATCATTGACGTTGAATGATGATGATAACATGCTGTTAATTAATTACTTTAAATATTCTTTAACAGATTTAATACAAAACTATATTCTGGCCGGAAAATAATTTTTCTATTTTTACGGAGTCATATAATTTCTTGGAAGAAATTGAGAAAGTTACAAATGTTGAATTTATTTTCTCAGGACTGATGAATTATTAATGCAAGCAGTTCCATTGAATTTGAAAAATCCGTTTCTATGAAAAAGATGCAGGTCCAAAATATACTTACAAATTGTAATAAACTGGAATTTGAAGATAATTTGAAATTTAAACAAAATCCATATGTAATTGAAAGTGTTATGTCATTGAGTTCAAGGTTTACGATTATAATTTTTTTCTATTTTTTAAACTTTTCAATGCATTTGATCTTCATTTCGAAAATAATATTCGTTTCTAAGTCATAAGAGTTACATTTTTTCAAGCCTGTTATTTTCTTAATATAGTAAGTTGCAGAATCAAATTAGAAGAACCCGTTCCGATAAAAAAAAGATGCAGATTCAAAATATACTTAAAAATGGTAAAAAACTAAAATGTGAAGATAATTAGAAAAACGTTGAAAAAATCCATATGTAATTGAAAACGTCATGTCATTGCGTTATAAAATGCGAAACAAGTCAAGCTTGGCAATCAAACAAAAAAACTAGTATTTATTACTTCGATACAAATTAACAACCCATAAAGAAAATATTTTTATTTTTCCAACCAAATGCAATTATCAATGCATTGAATTTGTACTTAAAAAAATTATATTTATTTCTCCATAATAAAAATAAATTCTCTCAAGCTTTCTAAATAAATTGCAATAAACATTAACGTATGTGAATAATAATTTACTGTGCGACTGGTTCCTGATTTTTTCAGCTATCGTGTGACCGAGTTTCGGGCAAGTTGCCGGTAGATTTGTAACGGGAAGTGCGGGATCAGTGGATTCGAGCCGAAAGTGTGGTATTGGTGTCGTTACACGAGGATATCAGCCCAGCTACACGCGAAGACGTTGCTTGCTAATAATGTCGTCGTTCCAAAGCGACGACGTTTCCTCTCGTCAGTGATAGCAGCGGCACGTTACTTACTCTATACTGCAGCCATAGAATGGCATGCAAGGGAAAGAGTACGCTTAACGACCGGACTAACGAGGGTGAGGTTGATAAATAATTCAACGGAGAAAGAAACATCTACATAGTGGAGATCACGTTGGCGGATTTGCACACTAATCGCTGGCTCGTCTCGCGAGTTGTTGACATGCGCATTACTCATTAACAAAAACTATTCCATCTAATCATAAATTTCTTCATTATCAGTCGAAATTTTGCTTCTTTCGTTTCCTCATAGAGAAAGCTTTGTTTTCATGAAATTTTTTTTTTTCGAGATTTTCATGTTAGGACACTCAAAATGGACCAATACATCGAGAAAAGTGATTTATCGTTTTTCAAATACTTGGCGTCAAGTCGCTACCGCGCCTCTTCATAAAAAATCTTCGTATGTATGTGTCTAAAAAAAAACTTTTTTTTTTCACTTGCAACATCGAAAGATTATAGTGTGGATCATAATATGGGTCCTCGTTAAAGGAAAGCTTCGTACAAATTTTTTTGGAGGTGGCTCAACGACCTCCTGTATTTCTCATTCGATTAACACGTGGAAAATGAAGTCTTCTGGTTGGACCGATATAATTATTTTTGTACATGATGGACGATGCTTGTACGGTATCATTTGATAGTTCCCACTATTAACTTCAATTCCGTATATCGTAAAATATTTTAGGCCGCATAGTTCTCGAGATATTCGATTCTGCGGAAACAAATTTTGATTGCTTTTCCAACAAACGGTTACATAAGACGAACTGCTATCTTCTTTGGTACGAATACAGTGAAAATTTGTATAAAATCGGTTAAGGACACGTGAAAAGTATCCTTCATATGCTGTAGCCGAATTTTTAAATATTATTTTTATTATAATTCCTTGACAATAAAATGACTAAGTAAAATAACCAATTATTTTTTTTTACTACTATACACGATCCGAAATCTCGCTTCATGCGATAATATCGAGCCTTGTATGGAGACAACACCCTTTCAATTTTTCTAAGAGCTAGCGAGAATTCACCCTCCCATCTGATTTATAACAAATTGCTGCAAAGGGAGAATATCAACATTTTTTATGCCATGTTTTACAAAAATCTACACGGTGTCGTCTGTCACCAGACGCAATGTTATGGGATACACTGGGATTTTTAGGCAGCAAAAAAAATTATTTGACATTTTAATAAGCATGTAATTGTTAAATAGTAATAATAATGATAAAAATCACAAATAAGACTTGATTGCACGATGAAGACTTTTTCCATGTCCTTGAGAATTCCGATACAAATTTTCACAGTAATCCTGAAAAAGGATATGGCAGTCTTTTTTAGCTAACCATTTTCGGAAAAATTAAAAAACATCCGTTTACGAGAATTTAATATCTTGGCAACTATGAGGCCTGGAATATTTTACGATGTACGGAATTAAAGTTAATCGTTGCAGGTATCAAATACTACTGTACATAGAACCGTCGATCGTGTACAAAAATAATATTAACGGTTCAAACAGAAGAATTTCTCAGATATGCTAACATGACGAAAAAACCGTGTTGTCTGAAATATTGCATGAAAAAATCTAGAGAAATTTACGGACGGTGCCATATAACGTTACTTCGATGTCACGAATTATGGCACAGATTTAAGTCAGTCGAAAAAAAAGTAGATCGACTTGTTTTGCCTATGTACATTTTATGCTTGAAAAAAAAAATTGAGCATTAGAGATTAGACTGTTGCTTTAGAATTGTTAGTTTGTAACACGAGCATTGCTAATGGGAGTAACTGTTTCGTTTGATAATACATTTTTTCATTATCAGATAAAACCTTGCAGCTTTTTTATACATCATAATTCATTTAATGTTGAATAAAATAAATAAAACATATAAATAAAGTTCTGCATATTTATTTTTGTTCCCGAATTGTTGCATTAAGAAAAATATTTTTCGTTTATTCGTATTCAATGCGAATATCGCTGATTCATCAGAAAGTTTCCACTGAGTTTTCTCATCGTTATCGTTGATTGCGATAAACTTTAGAGGGTGGTGATTAGCCCTTTGATCGACTGAAGCAAGCGTAACGATATTCGAAAGTTCGAACCAAAAAGTCAACTCATCATTATTACTCGAATCTCAATTATCTCGTCGGTGCAGATCCTCAGGAACAAAGATAATGACTGAGCCTTTTGTAAACAGAGGGAAAGTCGCTCCGTTGACGTAACGTACTGATCGTTTTCATTAATTAAGTATAAATAGTCTGTTACTTTCTAGATTTGATATTTATTAGTTTTTGATTTTTCTAATCAACATAAATTTGTTATCATTATTTAATTACTATCGTTAACATAAGTGTAATTGAAAATTGCACTACGATTTTGTCTCATGAATATTTACATCCATCAAATTGTATTCCCAATCATTTGACAGAAAATTTATATTTTCGGGTTTTATTTTGTTCTTTATACAATTATAAGAATAGTTTATAAATCTATTAATTCGAAACAAGTTTGGAGAATTTTTTTTCTTGGTCTCAGAACCAATTTCGTTAACCTGTTTCCTCGTAAACCAGTTTTGGGGTTGTTCAACTCTGCATGTGATTCAGATTAAATCGTCCGATAATTCAAAGGTGAGAATTTAATTTTTTTTCGTAGTAAAATCTACCTCGTTAAGTGGGGCAAGAATTGAAAGATATCAAAACTTTTTCCGTTTGGCCAAGATCCTTTTGCGCTGGAATTTTTCCCAGGATATCGGATAATGTTTTCAATGAAAACAGTGAAAAAATCACAGTGTTTTTTTCAAGTTCACTCCAAAAGCCAAAATTATGTTTAAAGCTACTTTAATCATCCAGATTTTAATATTGTTGCAAAGAAAACTAGAAACAGTTTGTTCTCAATTCTACAGAGAGTTGAAAAAAAATCACCGGACTGGTTTTAAAAAAAACTGGTTAACCTAATCGGTTCTGACATCTTTAGATAAATTCTTCATTCCAGTTCTTTGATGATAGATCTAAGAATCTAAGAAGATTCTTAGAGGTCCATCATCGCGTTTGAAGTTTTCCCATTCAAATAACACAGGAAAGTGATTTTTCTCTATTCTTTCTCTTTGCAACCTAAGAAGAAATTTTTTTTTCATAAAATCAATGACTACACATTACGAATCATTGAATTTCGAACAAAAAATCTCGTTGAGTCGAATTTCTATCTTCAATATTTGATTTATTACAGAGCCTTGAAATTTTCTATCGGATATGCGTAAAAAACTATCAAAATAAGATTCAATGAGTCGGTAACTTGAAACCGTTGGCAGTACATGAAATTTCACCTGGATTTTTTATAAAATTCACTGTTCTAATAAATTCCTATTGACTTATTTGTACTAACATCAGTAGTTCACTTAATAACAGTTAAAAATACGAAAACCACGACTTTTTTGGCCTGTAAATTCGTAAATATCATCGATACGAAAAACTCGCTGGCGACTTTTTTGTAGTGCGTCAGACGGACGACAAAAATTTGCTTTAACTTTTTGTCCTAACTTCAATAGTTTAGCTAAAAAATATATTTAAAAAACGGAAAATTTACAACATTGAAAATTTTAAGGCTCTGCAATAAATCAAATATTGAAGATAGAAATTCGACTCAATAAGATTTTTTGTTCGAACTTCAATGATTCATAAGATGTAGTCATGGATTTTATGGACAAATAATTTCTTCTTAGGTTGCAGGGAGAAAGAATGGAAAAAAGTCACTTCCCTGTGTTATTCAAAGGGGAAAAATTCAAACGTGATAAATGATAGACCCTTAAGAATAAAAATTATGAGCTCCGCTTTCGACAGGATCTTGAGTAAGACGTATTCTACGATATTTTGGGCGGAGAGCAAAGAAGAAAAAATAGCTTTTTTTGGCACACCCTAATATATATCATAATATTTCCAGCTATAATTAAATATTAGTTGCAAAATATGTATATGAATATTTCCAACAAACTCATCTCTGTGTTATATATATATATTTTATTTTTTTATTTTTCTAGGAGACTCGATCTCTTTGAAACGGGCGATTACACGAGAATTTTCGGTTTTTAGTGCATCACACCAGACGCACTACTTTTATTTATTTTTGGTTACGAAAAAATGGGTTACGAAGGGAACGAAAACAAAATAGTCATCAGTCTGTCTGTTGCAATGTCAAGAGGCATAAATTAGAGGATATAAAAAGGCTGGATTAGAAATTTCGTGAGGAAATCATGTGGCGCAATGCATTTCAAATATTGGAAACGAAACGAATCTTGCGTATTAATTACTAGCCGCAGGTGCAATGATATATCTGTATATAAGTGTCTTTTGGTTGGATTAAAAATCAAATAGGAAGTGACTCGATCCGACCGAGTTTAACGCTTTATAATTACTGCGAAGCTCTGACGTCTTATCGTTATATATGTTATATATATAGGTATATAAACGTAGATATTCGCGTTTCGATTTACCGTTACTCTATTTACATTGCACTTAATTCTCTCATCTACCATAGCTAAAGAAATGTTGTAATAAGTCTCATCCAAACTTTAATCCTGTTTACTTGCATCTTCGAAATGATCAAAGTGTTGAAATTCTTCAGCTTCTAATGACGTGGATAGAAAATAAAGCCAACCAAATCATACATCGCTTGATATGCTCGAAAAATAATAATAATTTATTTCAAGAAAATTTCTGGTCTTACATACGTTTAGAAATCGTTAAATTTATTTCGTACTTTTGTCTTTGTTGTTCTCGCCGACTCATTCTTTCCAAGCACTTTCTCTTTCGCACTTTGCAGAATTATTTGCTGGGATTTTTTCGATGTGTCACTCAGACAAACATCTAGTTCTTTCCCCTGTATTTACCTTATTGCACATTTATAATTATATGAGAAGAAAAAACTAATATTATTTAATTTTATACAGTTTTCAAATTTGTGAATTCATTTCATACTTTCGTTCCTGTTGTTCTTCTGAAATAATTCCACAGAATCTTTGTATAAAATATCTGCCGGATAGGAAGTGAATTGTGACAACAATGACAATTCAAAAAAGCTGTTTTTTTTTTTTCATATCCAAAGTCACTTCTGTAAAAACAAAGTTCCCTTACTTATTCAAGTAGGAAGTGTTGGTTTTTGCACTTGAAAATTTATTTGCTAGGACATATCGATGTACGATATATGGATTAAGAATTGTCGATCAGCTTTTGAGATGATCGAGAGTCGAACGACACGAAAAGAGAGAGAGAATGAAAGAAGTGGCGACCGGTATACCGCTACTCGCGCTGAATTCCGTCCTACGTGTATTTAGAACGGGGCACTTTAAAAGGCCGTGGGCGAAATGAAAAATGCGCGACGTGCGAGTCCCCACCCCGCGAGAGAGTAGCGAGCGCGCGACGAGCACGAGGGACTCGACGCGCATACTCCCGGCGCTCGAAGAATAGTAGAAAAATTGTAAAACCAAAGCTCCACCAGCTGCGAAGTAAGCCGCGAGTGAACGCGACCCATTAAATAAATTAGAAAGAGAGAACGACAATAAAAATGGTAAGAATAGAGAGAGAAGATTGAGGAGAGCTGGGAATAATTTAATAATGGAGCGCATTTACTCGCAAATAAATGCTACCATTTTTAAAAACCTAAACCTCCAACATTTTGTGGACAAAATTCAACTTCAATTCAAATATAATTTTATTTTTAAACAAGAATTCACCTTCAAATGAAAGTTTACTACTCGTTTAATGTGAAACTGCTTCATTTTGCTAATAAATGTATGTAACTTTCTTTTCTTGAAAGTATCACAAAAAAATAAAAATAAAAGCGATAATGAAGAATCTAAAGAATTAGAACTTGAGAATTAGCAGAGAAATTGGAAAACTCAGGCTCTACCGGCTGCAAAGAAAGCCGCGAATGAACGCGACCTATTAAATAAATTAGAAATAGACAACGACGATAAAAGTGGATAAGCAGAAAAAATAGAGAAAGAAAACTGGGACGAACTCGGAATAATGAAATAATGTAGTGTATATACTCACAAATAGACCCTATCACTTTTCTATATATAACATGTTACCGACAGACTTCATCTAATTTAGTTTTTCAAATTTTTTTCTTGATAATGGAAACAAAAAGAGATAAATGAGATGATGTAACAATAAAGTAAAAGTGCATTTACCCTTTATTAATGTTTTCTGTACTTTCGATGTAAAACTGCTTCATTTTACAAATAACTTTCTATTTTTCTTTTTGAATATTAGAAAAATTGAAGAAATTATTATTTTTTAAATGGAAATAAAAAATGTGCCAAGTCGGGACTAATAAAGGAAAAGAGCCCATTTACCCTGAAGGAAGGTACATATACGAAGGCACCAAATGCTCTATCTGCCTATAACTTTCTCTTTTTCAAATTTCTCTAAATGAAAAAAATAAGAACGTAAAATGCAAAAAAATGAGTCAATCTGCACTATTTTGAGTTTCCATTACTTTTCCTCTCAGAAATCAAATAGACCCAGAGAATAAAATAAAAAGTCAAGAAAACTGTTTTCTTCTTTCAAACCTAAGACTTCCCTATATTGCCTATAACTTTCAAATAATTTTTTATTTCAATTACTCCGAGTCAGCAGCTGTAATATTGTTTTATTGCAACATCTTCTTACCTTGTGTCTAAGGCGTATGCCATCAAATGAAATTAATCCAGAGGATGAAATGGCAACGTCGAAACCACGAAAATAATATGTTTTTATTTTTCAAAATATTTCGAAAAAAAAACAACGAGTGGTCACTGATCACCGATACGAGAATCACGTTCCAGTTGCAACGAGAACGTGGATAGATCCTCAACGCACCAGGGAATGTTAGAGAGCTGGACAACGCGGGGCGAAGAGATTAAAAAAAAGATGTATTTATAAAAAAATAAAAACGAAAGAGTGGAAACGGAACACGCCGGAGAAGGGAACGAGTGTCGTGTCTCGTCTGGTGCACAGAACCCGCAACGAAAGGTAACTGAGTGTCCCGGGCCCCGTACCGGTTCCCTTATATCATCTGATACGAACGGATGATGCCCCTCCACGCACCACACACGCAGAAGACACTTATCAACGTCCCGCTCGGTCTTCCGCCTTGGCGGGGTACGTACATACTTCTGGAGTAGCGCAGGTGCCACTCGTACAGTCCCAGCCAATTGGAGGGTCAGTGAGAAAAAGAAAGGGAGAGAATAACAGAGAGTGGGCGACTTATATTCAACAATTTTTTTTGTTTTCGTCGTTTTTTTATCCTGTTAATTTTTATGGCATTATTTTAGATAAGGGCTATTACTACTGAAGGGGGGGGGGCTAAATTGCTAATATTAATTGATGTCGCTTGTTTATCTGCTGATGTCGTTTTAAAATAATACAATTTTGAACCCTGGAACGAAGATTTTTTTTTCTATGTGCTCTGAGAAAATTGTAGGTTCCTAAACTTTTTTGCACTGCCCTGAAGGGAGACTATTGCAGACTTAGCCAATTGTAGGGACAGTGAGAAGGAGAAATAGACGGAATAACAGAAAGTATGCAACTTGTATTAAGCAGACTTGTTATATTTGTTTTTGTTTAAATTGGCTTATCTGTTTAGAAGGGGCCTAAAACTACATAATGGAAGTGGGAGTTAAATTGCTAGTATTCATTAATAGCATTTGTTATCTGCTGATGTCATTAAACAAATATATACTTCTTTGAATCCTGAAGTTGAGATTTTTTTCTTTATGAGCTATAAGACATTTAAGGGGTTCTAAATTTCTTTACACTTTCCCGAAGTGTTACTTGTACAATCTTAGCCAATTAGAAGGTGGTGAGAGAAAGGACGGGAGAAAAAAACAGATTGAGCGACTTATATTGAGCAGAATTTTTATATTTCGATCGTATTCATAAAATTTTAAATAGATTCTCGTGTAGATTCCAGGGGATTAGAAACGGTCTAAAACTACTTAAAGGGAGGAGGATCAAAGTCCTAATATTCATTGACGGAAATGTTATTTGTTGATTTGCTAATGTCATTTGAAAAAATATACTCTTTTCAACCTTGACGCAAAAAATTTTCTTTTGTGAATGGGCGCAGAAAAATTGTGGGCTTTCTAATAGTCACTCGTATTAATTTGAGATAAAAAATTTTCCTTTCAAAATTATAACTTCACTAATTGAAAAAAAATGTGTATCCGCGATCTGGTATGAAATTTGGTGAAAATCGATTGCGAGGTTCGAAATCTTTTCATTAGCAAGTAATTTTTTAAATGAAATACGTTAAACGATTTTTATCATTCGTTACTTCTTTGCTGATTTAATTGATGTTTTCAACATTTAGCAACGTTAAGAATCTCGGGGTGGAAAAGAGTTGAAAAGAATTAGAGTTTGACATTTAATAATTGAAAAAAGTAGATGTAAGTAATATTGGTATTGACTTTGATCATGTTTTTTATAATGGGTATACTCAGTGTAAAACATACATGTAATAAAAAGTGTGTTATTGATATTAGTTATGAAACAAATCGCAATTAATTAATCTTTAATTCGTTTGTTAGTTACATTTAATCATGATTAGAATGTGACATGCAATAATTAATAATCCACTGATAAATTTGGTGGAAAAAGTAATTAAATATGTAGTTATTATGAATCCTGCTGATTGGAAACCCTAATAATTGGTTCGGTATGTGCTGCATGAGTAATTTGTATAATTGGCAGGCTGACGTGTTCAATAAATAACCCGTCGAGCAAAATATAATACGAATGAATCGACTCACGGGCATCTTCTTTTTTTTCTGAATACGCCAATTTATGGAAATGTCATGCACCAACCTTTTTTTTAATTTTCTCGAGTTCGGAATTTATAAATAAAGCTATAGAATGAATTCACAATAAAATTACATTATCCAATTTTCCTAAATTAAGAAATTAGGAGAATTCCTTTTCAAGAACAGTTATTTTTTCAAGTTATTTAGTACATTTTTATACAAATTTAGTACATATTTAACATCCCGAAAACAAATATAGCCGCCTTCAGTGCCAACACTATCTGCTATCAACCATATAAAAATTTCTCAGACCATACGTCATAGAAGAGTGGAAGATAATTTATTGCGCTTCTCTGAATATTCAAGGATCGTCAGAAAGACAACTGCATGAAAGAAATGTACGTCTAGTGCAAACTGCATCCACGTTGTAAGCATTCTCATAAACTAACAGATTACATGAACGAACTTTACTCAGCACGTGGATTTTTTTCTGGGATTGACTTTCAGACGATCCTCGAATACTCAAAGAAGCTCTAAGAAAAGGCAGAGTCCTTTAACGCATCTCCGAATCCTTCCACGTGTTTCGCTGAATTCAGATCATGATTGTTGGGTTTTTGAATTTCCATTAGTTGATGTTATGATGCTTCGACGTGACAGCCTGTTTTTTTAAATTCCGTCTACGTAATCGCAAATTCTCAATCTTCCTTCATTTCACCCTGGGATTCTATAATGTATTTCCATTTTGAAGATGCGGTTTTTATACAAATCGGATACGCAGATCTGCTGTCAATCGATTTGAAATGTGCACGATTAACTATTCGCTTCTGCTCAGTTGGAAATTAAAAAAAAGTTGTTACTGGTATATTCCCAGCGCTCGACTTTCTCATCAGATTTGTTACTGGCGTGAAGTTATTATCGTGAATTTACTGCAGTAGAGTAACGAATTGTAAGAATAGAAATTTGAAGAATTTCGCTCATTATTTGCAATCTACGTTTCTCGCTGTAATTTATTACGATCGCGTTTTCAAATTCGAATTCAAGCTACAATCCACCATCGCAAGGCGGCGCGGGCGAGTACGTTGCGACTTCTCTTTGCATCTGTCTTTCGTTTACGTGGTGTTGTGGTTTATGTGTAGTTGAATTAATATTTTAGTTATTCGTAGATCAAAAGTTTTGAATCTTATGGTGTATATGAGGTCCCTTTGGAATTCATTTACAATGCTATGCCAGTGATGAAAAGATATATGATACGATGCATGTATAAGTGTTTAGAGTCTCAATTTCATGAATCTCAATAACCTCAAATCTTATTTGCTGATTAGCGATTCCACCGCAATTTAGTTACTAAATTCCATTTTTTTTCAAAATTAAACAAAAAACCGGTTTTTGTTATTGTAGAAAAATTAATACCGATTCATATGGGTCATTTTGACTCAAATTAATTCGGATTCTCCGAAAAAATAACAATAGTGTTTTTTACTGCTGGTACCGCTACTTTTTCGCCGGATAAATTTTCCTAAGTTCTGGATATAAGTAACGGAATGAAATTCGGAGTTGCTGGCCGATGTTAAGATCAAATCTTTTTTCAAAAATTCTTTTTATCCGAAAGCTTCGCTATATTTGAGACGAATTGATTTCCTCAACCTATATACATAAATAACGAATATTGAGAACTATTTTATTTTCCACTGTAGAATCATTGCAAATCGATCATGTCATCATGATTAAATTCTTTAGCCATTACAAAAATAGTTATCAACGTTCGTTATTTATATAGATAATTCGAGGAAATCAATTCAGCTAATTCTTTTTACGAATGAAAAATAAATAACAATAGAAAAACCGTTTTTTAATTTTTCGAAAAATAAATAAATAAATGAAAATGTTGGCTGCATTTTCGTGGGATCGATCTTAAACAGTTTTGCAATCTAATATTTGGTGTGAATATCTATAGTTTTTAATGAAAACTGCACAAGTTCATTGATAGTGGTTCTTTTTTAGGCTGCAATATTAAAGTTATTATGCTTCAATTTGATCCATACAGATAAAATTACCAGCAAATGTGAACCAAAATTCACAATGATTTAGTGCAGCGAAGATTCTGTGATCATATCTCTGTTTCGAATGAAGTTTATAAAATCACCAATTGTTTAAAATATGTCTATTAAGGATGTAGGAGCGCGCTGGGGTGCTCAACTTCCTAAAAAGTGAAAATTCAGAGAGAAATTCGAACACTTCTCGATGGAATAAAAATCTGAAAAAAATCAAGCATACAAAAAGTGCGGAAAAGATCAGTTTTGAATATTAATAATTGCAAAATGTTATTAACAAATAGGTGAAAAAAAAAGCTCAATTTCCTGAAAAGTGAGAATTCAGAGAGAAATTCGAACACTTCTCGATGGAATAAAAATCTGAAAAAAAATTAAGCATACAAAGGGTGTCGAAAAGATGAATTTTGAATATTAATAATTGCAAAATGTTATTAACAAATAGGTGAAAAAAATGGTTCAACAAATTACCCGTCTGAATACGTATACATTTTTTCAGAATTTTGTCTAATGTTTGAAAATTGTGATTTTTTTTCTTGTATGAGCTCTATTCGCGAATCTATTTGATCAATCGTTTAGAAACTTCTTGGGTGTAATGGATGGTTTTGAGAGCTCAGGGAAACTGCGGAAAACCTGGCCGATACAGGTGGCTTTGCTTTTACAGAGTTTCTACTGTATTAGAAATACATTAGAAAATCAGAAAAACTGCCTCCCAATCAACACAACTCACGCGCCAACGAGTGCGCGGCTAAGCGGTCACCCATCCAAGTTATGGCCGCAAACAATGCTGCTGAACTCTGGGGACCGCCGATGCCACACACTGACCGCGCGTCCACTGCTGTCGGTCAGTGGATTTGTATTATAATCCATGTTTCACTTAAGGATATAGGAGCGCGATGGGGTGTCCAACTTCCTGAAAAGTGAGAATTCAGAGAGAAATTCGAACACTTCCCGATGGAAGAAAAATCTTTAAAAAATTGAGCATACAAAAGGTGCGGAAGAGATTAATTTTGCATATTAATAATTGCAAAATGTTATTAACAAATAAGTGGAAAAAAAATTGGTCAACAAATTATCCGTCAACCTAACTTTTTTTTCGAATAACAATGATTCATCAATTTTTCTGAATACGTACGAATTTGTTCAGAATTTATTCTAATCATCGAAATTTCGTTTTTTTGGAATTTCTTTTTGTTAAAAAATGCATGTTAAGGCGCGAATTTGTTATATGTGTTTCTCACAAAATCACTCATTACACCCAAGAAGTTTCTAAACGATTCATCAAATAGATTCGCGAATACAGCTCATACAAGAAAAAAAAACCGCAATTTTCAAACATTAGACAAAATTCTGAAAAAATTCATACGTATTCCGAAAATTTAACGAAGCATTTTCATTCGAAAAAAAAGTTAAGTTGACGGATAATTTGTTGAACAATTTTTTTTTCACCTATTTGTTAATAACGTTTTGCAATTATTAATATTAAAAATTGAGCACCCCATCGCGCTCCTACATCCTTAAGAGTTTTGGTCTGTGTAAAGATGGGGTTGTGTCGAATTCAGGCATGTGTCGAGTTGGTGATGTGTACAGTTGAGCATTGTAACAGTTGCTGATGTGTTGAATCAAAGCGTGTGTCGAATTGTCGTTGTGTAGAATCGGGTTCTGTAAAACGACGTATTGCTGTCGCCACTCCTCGAGTCTCACCACACTGACTAGATTCGTGGCAGTCATCCGTCGTTTTATTTCAATAATTCTTAATGAATTGATGCACACTTGGCAGGATATCGTTGGAATTTACGACATTCAATTCAAGTACCCACTTCTTTTCTCGGCGTCATCTAATTTCGATCAGTAAGAATTTTTTACTTGAATTACAAGTATACTAGTTTCGCTATATGGCATCTGTGAAACCCACGTAAAATTAGTCGACTTTAAGAATTTATTTCTCACTCGGATAATTTTACAGACGCAAAATATAGTATCTTGACAGTAAAATCTGAAATTTTTCAGAACCTAATCTTATACTAAGCCTAGTAGCCCTGTATCCTTAATAAAATCAATGTATAAATAATAAAATTAATAATTAATCAACCATATTTTCATAGGTGTAACCTGAAGTATCATCATAAAAAGCCCTCAAACGACGATACTTTTCAAAGTTTTTTCAGCTTTCCTTCGCCACTATCGTGTCGAAGGAACATACTCGACGGACATGATTATACGTAAACGTCGGCGAGTCTGTTGTTAATTTTGACCTCAAGTACAAAACTGTGACAACAGTTTGCATGCTTATCAACGACATTTACCCCAATGAGATGCCTCCACACAATCGTGAGCTAATTTCCTTAAAATGCAACGTGCTTTTCGGACATTCGTATTTTTCATTCCCTCTATCTCTCCAATTTGTCGCCTCATTTGAGCTTACGTAACCTGATAAGGAGAATGAAAATAAATAATCGCTCTTGCTTAAACTGACCATCGTTAATCAGGAGGGTATCGACCGTAGACTCTATTTCGTATGTACGTCAGACTGCACGCTTGACATAAAACCGGAAGACAAATGTTCGTAGTAATACCTTTCCTATATATATATTTCCTAGAATTCAGATATGAGTTCTGGGCGGGAGCGTAAAAAACGAAATGAAAATACAAGGCAACAAGTAAAGTTGTGAGCATCAACTGCGGCTAAGGCAATTAGTGATTCATTGATACTATACACAACGTTGTGGAAATATATTCTAATTTGAAACTTTTGAAAAGAGTTTAAAACTTCAATCAAGTAATTGAGTCATTGATTGACATAGATTTTTTCTGTGTGCACTTCATTCATCGAAACGAAGTGACTTTTTTCTAAATTTTAAAATTTTCTATTTAAATTTCAAAGATGTTTTTATATCAGTTAACGAAAATGTGAAAACAAGTTATAATAAAATTACACCATTTATATTTTTTCAGAATAGGGAAATTTGACTGTGCAATTTTCATTAAAAAATCGTTGTAAACTAATTGATAAAAGAGTACGAAAATCCGCAAAAAAAAGGTTGAACGGCCGCCGGAGCAATTAATGATTTATTGATCCGGTCCACGACGTTAGGTAAATATAGTTTATTAAATAATTCCGAAAGGAAATTGCATTTGTTATTAATTGAATTAAATTATTGATATTATCGGTTCATTGATCTTTTTATTTTGAGGTTTTATTGAAGACCTCGCTTATGTTATATTTGGAAATATATAAGCGAGGTGTTTAAACTTATTCGGTTGTAAAACTCACTGGAATATCTATTCCATTCATCCTCATAGACTATTCACTCTATTATAAGAAAGCAGAAACTATCGATATTGGGAGACTCGTTGGGAAACAGCGTTTAATTTTAAATTAAATTAAAATTTAAATGTGCTCAGAAATTTTAAGGTCTCGCGGATTCGCTATGATTCACTGAGAGGAAAATACATGGTTAAAGCAACAATACTATGCTTTTACCGTATAATAGTTTACTATTACCGCATACAATATAATCTCCAGAAGCGCCGATTATATTTCATAGTAATGACAATGACATAAATAATAGCTGCAAACATAATTATAGCTCAACAAAACAAATCCATAGTATCCGGTAAAAATCGATATGATCGGGTCTCCTGGGAACTATATCAGTATAGTCGGCTCTACCATTCTACTATATATTTTTCTCAGTTTGAGGATGATTTCGCCCGTGATTTCACAAACAAAAGTTTTATTCGATCTGAATTTTAATACTTTGATGGAAAGTGTTGACGAAAAATTGTTTTTACCAGCTGATCCAGCAAAAACATATAAATATTCTTTTATGCATATGGGCCATTCCATGTCATCTTGATCAAGATTTGGCGATGATAGTATGTCTGAGAAGATCGGTTCCGTTATTTTTTTATACAAAAGTACTTGTTAAAAAAGACGTACTATTTATGTATTTATTTTTTAAACACTTTTTATATGAGATATAATTTTTTGAAATTTTTTTAAAAACCTCTATTTTCTTAACTCTGCAAGAATTCTGAAGAATCTTATAAAATATAACAAAATTTTTTAGCCCTATGCGGAGGTGGAGATTTCATAACTGCCAAAGACAAATTTGGAGAACAATTAGAAAAATAGAATAAAATATGCAATAGCCGTCCCAACAATATTATACCCCGATTTAAATCTCCCACCCATACCATCTTTGAATTACTAACAGCTTTAACTGCACTGCAATAATATGTATAAATAAAATTTTAAAAAAATAAAAATCTCGGGCTGAAGGACTCCGGTCGATGGCCCATTGGACAAAGAACGCGTTAGTTCTAAGTCAACAAATAGAAAAAAAACAAAAATCTACATGAAACTACTGTAAAAATTCTGTCCAATAAATGTCTTATACTACTACTAGAATAAAAGATTGAAATGCATTTTTAGATTGAATCAAAGATTGAAAATGTGATATTACCAGGGGGGGGGGGGGGGGGGGCAATGACTATATTAAAATAGCATCAGGGGCATTCCATGACATCTGGATCAGGATTTAGCGATGATGTCTCAGATCGATTCCGTAGTTTATTATACGAAAGCACGTGTCGAAAAACACTTTCCACATTTTTTTAAGATTTGTATAACACTCTTTACCTGAGAAAAGATGCGGAAAGTCTTATATATTATAAAGAAATTTTGCAGCTGTACTTAAAGATGGAGCTTTCATATGGTTCAGAGAAGAAAATGAAAAAAAAAAAAAAATCTGAATAGCTAACAGATGATTGGGATGTATTTTTTTTACAGTAAAATTAACAATAAATTCCTATCTGATATGTGTCGGGAAAAGCATCTTTTGGATATCCTTTTCTCTGTAACTCTGTATAACCTAAAAAGTATATTATATTGGATTTTATTGCTCATTTTTTGTAAAAAAAAAAAAAAAAAAAAACGGATCCCAATAGTTTGGTAGGTCTTCAGATTTTGCTCATTTGTATCTCTGAATTATATGGAGGCTCCATCTTCAAGTAGAGCTAGAAAATTTCGTTAGCATATATAAGAATTTTCCGCATTTTTGCAAGTAAAAAAAGTTGATGTTTTTTAACAGTCTCGAAAAATTGTATTTCATGTAAAAAGGATGAAATTTTTTATATTTTTTATGTGGAACGTATTTTTAGACACGTACTTTCGTATAAAAAATTACGGAGTCAATTTGAGATGTCTTCGCCAGATCTTGATCGAGATGTCATGGAATGCCCCATATGTGTATGAAACTGTATTAGCGTTGAACCAATATCTCATTGTCAAGTCCAATAATTGTCTCGTTTCTAGTCGCCTCTCACCTCTTCTTCGATTCGCTACACACGTTTCTGATGGAAACGTGACTACAGTGATAGCTAATACACACATATATATATATAGATATATTAATGGATTGAGTGGCAAAGCTTGCTCGAAGAAACTTACGGTACCGTGGGACGCGTACGTGACGCAAAAACGTCGTCGCGTTTCGGAAGCCGAGAGCCAACGTTAATTTCCGGCCCTCTAGCTGCGTCCAGAAGTCAGTGATGTATCGGAAAATATATACATCTGTGTATATGTGTGTATAGATCCAAGATATAAAGCGCAATGCTTAAGTCCGAGCTTCGTGAACAAGTGAAACTTGTCAGCAAATGAACATATTTTTTCAGGCATCTAAAACTGCACCCTCTAAGATATACAGTATGCATTAACCCTTTCAAAAAAGATTTTACTAGTTACGAGAAATTTTCGATGGCAATAATTGAATGACAATTTTTTTTTACCACATGCAATTATTTTTGTAATAAATTTAACAACCCTAATAATCGATTTTTTACGATAATTATTAAATATTAAACACTGCACACCATTCAATAGCTTCAAAAAATATAACATAAAATTTTCAGATTCAAATCTCAAGTATCTCCGATGTCATTGTTGATGGGATTTCGTTGAAACTTTTAAAAGTAAATTATTTTTTTTATGAAATTAATTCCTCGGTTTTTCGAGTATTTATGATTTCCCAATCAATTTTTTATACATTGTATTTTTGATTTTGTTAAAGATTAAATACTTGAAGGTTGTCCAAAAAAAATTACGAACGTGTTATATTTATTTAATTCAGGCAATCCCTAAATTTGATCGGTAAGGTTTTTCTCCATTAGTAACATCTGCGAATCATTGCCAATTTAGAACAAGCAGCAAAACTTTCTATTTTTTTTCACTGTGACAAAGTTATTTATTAAATATCAATGTGAATAAGATAAAAATAACTGTCATCAGCCACAACGCTAACTGTCACAAATTATTATGGAAATGACTTCGCCAAGGCGCAGATAATAATTTTTCGCATAGAAATAGATGTAAATGCTATTGAATTAGCATAGCTATGTGTAATTATATGAGGGCGATGGGACAATTTTTTTACTTTCACAGTGAACAGGTTTTCAAGAATTATTCATAATTTCCGGCCCTAAACTGTCTTTTGAATACATTTGTATCCTAATATCTTGCGTTACGGTTTCTAGAAAATACGTAATTCAAATGCAGGAAGTATTATACCGAAGTTTAAATTCGTATGCGAAACTGTAAGCTCTATAAAAGTGTCGCCCAATGTTCTTTTCGAGTGCTGCGAAGGGAGTAAGATGGCGTGGCGAGAAAAATGAGATATGTACTACATGATACATTATGTAAGACTGTATTTTTCTCACATGTGCATATGTACAAATAAATATATATACATACATACATACATACATACATACATACATACATATCCATATGTATATATATTCTGTACATTGTACGCGTAACGCATGCTCCACACACCCACAGAATCCTTTAGTACCGAGAGGCGAGATCTGCCGACAGTGGATAAACCCGCTGTACGAGAGAGAGCAAAAGAGAGGGATGAGAGAAGGACAGAAAAGCGCGTATAGCTACAGGAACTTCCGATCGATCTCTCGTCGAGGTGTGTGCAGTCAAAGAGGCATGAAAAATCTCGTTTTTTTATCTCTCTGAGTCAAGTCCAGCTTACGCCTGAACGCAATTTGCATAGTTTGAATCCCACAATAATTAATTGTTTTTTTCAATGCTAATTGCAACGCGTATCCCTAAATGTGATAGAATAATTAGACACATTACGCGGTTGTAGTTCAACAATTAATAGCTCGATAAAACAAAAACAATGTACTACACTCAAATTTTTTTGCACCCGCCATTACAAGGAAGTATGCAAAGCAGAACATTACACATGGTGTCATCATAAGGTTTTTACAAAATTTCCTCCATAAAAAAGTATATCAATTGATGAAAAACAGTGACAATGTACTACATTTCAATTTTTTTATAACCGCAATTTATACAAAGTATGCAAAAGAGAACACTACTTATGGTATCCTTATTATCATTTTACAGAAATCTCTCCATGACGAATTATATCAATCGTTAGAATCAATCGAAAAGCAAGGTTATATTTTTTAGTCTTTTCTCGGAATAAATTTGAAAAAAATAATGATATCCAGCGAAGTTACATTTGTCAAGAAAGAATTTTTTTTAAAAGTTCATGAGTAACGGTAAGCATTGTCATCGTTTTATTTGTGCTGTGATTGGTTGCTGGGAAAGTCCGCGATTAAAAAGTTCAGTTTGGTATCAAATTTGGCATGAGAAGAAAGACTTTTAAACGGGTTATAAAAGCTGCACAGCGCAACAGAATTTGAGGCTCGCGCACCAGAGCGTGTAATTAGCCTAGTGACCGAACAAATATTGGTAATAATACTTATATTATATAGCTGATAGCGAATGCAAAAATATGGATTTTCCGGGAGGCTGAAAACCCTATGCAACTCTAAACGCTCTACCGATTTTTCCGGAATTCAATACAAAAGGTCGGCTCAGGATCTTTGCCTAAATTCCGTGCCAATTATCAGTTCGATTGTGGCAAAGTTGATCGAATGTGATAACGGACTTTTTTCATGAGCGTGTGTTTTGGAAAATAATTCATCGTAATTTTTGGAGGAACGTCTTTAAAAAGTAAAACAAGTCTGTAAAATAGACCCTAGCAAATTGCTTCCTCGTTATTTTCTGCATTTTGCAAATCTGTCTCTTTGAGGAAGCATGCTTATCGATTTTGGCTTCTGCAATGAAAAAGCTTTATAAAAAGCAAAAAATATGGAGAAAAAACCTTATGGATCTCATTATTCTCCACTCCATTAAAAAACCTAAAGTTATTGATGTATTAAAATAAGGTCAAGAATTAGCTAACTAATTATATGTCAAGACAAATTAATCTGCAACAATAGCCGAGGCGAAAAAAAAAAATCCACATTCAAGGACTTCAGTCGATGGCCAATTGGCAATTCAATAAAAAAAGTGTAAAATATTTACTTTAGTGACTATATCCGGTAATAATGTAACTAATATTAGTACATATTTTATAGATCAAGAATCTGTAAACCGAGTGCCAACGATAAAAATTACTAATGCTTTTTTTTTCTCGTGCTGGGAAGCAAGCGCAGACCTCATTTCTCTCAAAAATGTTCCGAAGTTATTACTGTATCAAAATAATGTAAGTAAATGGCTGACAACCAACAGGAATTATATTGTAGCGGATTTGCAGATGACTGTTCATAATGACATGCGATATGTCGAATGTTGAATCGAATTAGTTCGAATTAATATGCGAAGCGCAAAAAAAAATTCACACTTGAGGACTGCGGTCAATGTCCAATTGGGAATTTAAAAAAAAATGTATCCAACATTTATTTATACGATGGTATTTGCTCATAATCTAATGAATGTTACTGATGTTCGTACATGTTTCACAGACCGCAAATTTGTAAAACTCGTGTCAACGATAAATATTATTAGTTTTTGTTTTTTCGTGCAGGAAAGCACATTCAAATCTGATGTGCTCGAGGCTTGAGAAAACGCTACATCACGGTTTCCTGGAAGAGATCCGCGCCCTCGGTGCGCAATTGCCCCGTTGGGAATTGGACCTCGAGTATTCCCCCGGGGAGATGGCTCGACCGCGCGAGCTCTGCTACCTTCATCCCCCAATCGTAAACTTGGACCTTGCTCTCTCTCATTCCTCCGCCCTCTCCCTAACTCCTCTCCCTCGACGTACGCGCGCAGCAGCCTACAATCGCGCGCGGTGCCACTTTGCGGTTTCGCCGTGGAGCGCGAGCCAACTGCTGGCCGCTAACGGCTAGAAAAAAACGAACAAAGTAAAAAAGAAGGACGAGAGAAAAAAAAAAAAGCAAAGCGCGTGGAACAGGAAAAGAAAAAGAAGAATTAAAAACGAGGTCTCGTTCCCTATCGTCGTTTCACCTCCGATTAAATTTGTTAATCCAGTGGTTACGTACGCATGATCCGCGTTCACAAGTTGAGGAAAGTTTAATTTCGCTGTGTGAATTTTTATGTCGAGCCTTTTCACCGGAATCGCCGACTAAATGAATATTGGCGAATTGATTATTCCTTTTACACGATGAATCAAGGTCTAGAACCGTCATTTTTTGTGAATAAGTTTATCTTTTTTAGCGCGGTGCAAGCAATATTTTGGTACCGTTCAGAGGCATGAAGATGCATGTAATTTGGAATTTTTTTTCTTAGTTCGAAACAAATACATCTGAAAAAAGTTTCCAACGTATTTTGTTCTTCTTGCAATGGAAAATGAATCTCCATTTTATATATAAAAAAAATCATTCTCTCCACCGCCGTTTTTTTTTCCAACGATTGCCCTTCTGTTATCCAGAGGTCTGTCGGAAAACAAAACACGATAAGACCTTTCAAATTTAGTCCAGTTTAATCATTCCCAACCCTTTTTCAATTTTAAATGAAGTACTAAATCTTTAGAGCGGCCCGCATGTTTTTGAAACACGCCGTGCATGGCGCAAAATGGTGCCATCATTTTTTATTTTCATTTTTCAAACGAAAAAAATTAGACTTTACCTTCCATCGACGTATAAAATAGAAGAGGTATGTATAAGATACGTAAAAATCGATTACAGAAAGTACTTATGTTATATTGAAAAAATTGAAATTGAAATTCCCGAAGTTCACGAAATTTCGTGCCTCTGAATGATAACTTCCCTTTAACCAAAGATTTTCAACCTCTATTCTGATAGAAAACGCAGATTTAACACTGCCGAGATGAAGATGTATTGAAAATAATCTTAATAAACAGTTGATAAGATTGTGATTAGATAATATTGAAAATACTTCGGTATTCTCTGCAACATTCTGGCCTGGATAAATTGAGCTTGTTTTGTCACCCTCTAAAAAACGCCAAAGCTATCTAAATTTAATCTAGTTTAATCATTTTCAACCCCTTTTTGTTTCGTCATTTTCTAATTTTTTCGGAATAAATAAAATTGGAATTTCATCTCGATTGCTAGAAGGATAAAATACATTGAAACCCTTATCCAAAAGTACTAATTTTACATAAATAGAAGAACATTTGCAAAGATTTACAACCTCTTTTCCGATAGAAATCGTAAATTCAACGCTCCCGAGGAGAGGATCTATGGAAAATAATCTTAATGAACAGCTGACAAGATTCTGATTAGATAATATCGAAAATACTTTCGTATTCTTTGCAGCATTGTGGCCTGGATGAATCAAGCTTCTCGCTGTCGCCCGGTGAATCTTCACGCCTCACTGACTCTCGTACACTCTCGTCGTCCTCTTTCCCTCTTCGCCTCGCTCTCCCCCTCTCTATTTTCATCGATCTTACTATGCTATGGTGAAAGGGTTGGAGGATACGAGAGACTGCTTACCACAGTCGGTACGATGTGCTCAAGCCTCTCTCAGGGAGCCATGCTGTCTTTCCAGACACCACTACACTTGCATTTGCATGCAGCAGTGGCCGCACCGTGCGTCGGGCCACTGACTAACGCGATAGACCTCCAGAGTTACATTCGTCAGAAACTCTAACCAAGTCACTATCGTCGCTCTCTCTTCAACACGTTGCAGCATTCCCATTTCTTCTAATGCACTCGAGTGGAGTTTCTGAACGCCAGACGCCGAGGGACCTACGGTACTTTAGTCTCCTTATCCGCACATCCTTCAGTCACTATAATAAGCAGTTTTCAACATTTATTTACAACGCAAATACAGATTTTTTTTTTGGGCGATTTCCTGACGTTTTTGGAAAAAAAAAATAGAAGTGACTCACGCAATTTACAGATGAACGAGAATATCATCTAGCTATTATCATTAATTTTTATTTCTCATAGAGGAAGCTTTGTTTGCGTAAAGTTTTTTTTCGGGTTTTTCATGTCGGAATACTTAAAATGGTCTAAAAAGTCGAGAAAAATGGTTTGATTGAAATGTCTATACGTGTATGTGGGTTTGTGTGCGCGTGTGTGTTTGTGTGTGCGTGCGCTCAAATTTTAATTACGAGTAAACTGCCTTTAAACCAGGTATGGGATTGAATTTGGAGTTAATTCGTCAAGGTGTTCAAAATTGATCGCATTTTCAATTTTTTTTGCAGATTTTTGAATTCTTTGGAGCTCGGGCTACAAGCCCCGCAATTTTTATGAAATCCGGCTCAAATTTGAACTAGAATAGGACTATTATCAAATAATGCTTGAAATTAGATGTGATGTCAATCTGTCGAGAAAGTCACTATTACTATTTTTTTTTCAAATATTTGTTTCATGCTCTAACTTACGCAATTTCCTAGATATCGTGTCTAAATTTGGTCAACAAGTGGACTGTCATTAAAGAAAGTTTATAATTGAATTTGGAGTAAATCCATTGAGAGGTTCTAAACTAATGGCACTTTGAAAAAAAAAATTGAAATTTTTCGTTCGTGCTTCAACTTCCGCAATTTTTTATATATCGGGCTCAAATTTGGTACACAAGTGCAGGGTAGGTCAGCGAAGAATGATTTAGAATTTGTTTCAAACCCGCCAAGATAGTGAAACATTACGTCATTTAAAATTTTTTGAAAAATTAGTTGTACCGTTCCTACTTTCACAATTTTCAAGATATCTGGCTTGAATTTGGTACGCGAGTAAAGTGTAGGTGAACTAACCATCCGTTCGAATTTGGCGAGAATCTGTTGTGGGGTTCAAATATAATGCCATTAAAATTTTTTTTAACAAGGCTGCAAGTAGAACTTTGCAAATTGCTTCCTTATTATTGTTGGATTTTTACGAAGCTTTCTCTACAAGGAAGCCTAAATAGATTAACATACTTCCTTATAGAGGTAGACTTGTAAAAATTCCAACAGTAATGAGGAAGCAATTTGCAAAGTTCTACTTCGCAGCGTTTTTTCATTATAACGAGGTATCTGAAAATATTGTGAGGCAAAAATGTTACGGATATATTGGGGTGCTCTATTGAAATTATAAAACGCATCATTATATTCTGTTATTGTTCAAAGTTTGAAAGTCGGTTGAAATACTGCAGTCGTATTTTATTATCATAGCGAACAAAATAGTTGTGGATTCTAACTAAGTGATTCAAGGAAAATTAGTGATATATTCTTGCCGATTCCTTCAACTCAAAATATATATCAAGTAAAATAAATTTGCAAGGAAATTCGTTTTTACTTTTGCGTGTATAATCCATTATTTTCTATCGAATTTAACGCGAAATGACCTCCTCCTGATTTGCAAAAAGTCCCTACAAGATAAAGGGACCGTTCAGGAAATTCATGCTATCAACTCCTCAACAATTATGACCATTTTTTTAAAATTTTTTCATTTCATAATCAATAGGCTAATTTTTTAACTGATTAAAAATATCATAAAACCAAGAGGGTTAATTTTTAGAGCATTCTTCGAGGAGGCGAAATAGCCATGCGAAAAAAGTCGATTCTGAAAAAAAAAAAAAATGAACGAAAATTCTTGACCGCGGAAATTAACTTTAGTTAATTTTTTACGAATATTTTTTCAAATTATGCTTCATTATTGTCACTTAATACTAATAATTGTTTAATGTTTCACTGTTTCACGAACGTTTCACTGCTTTGCATAGCACTCGAACTTCGTAATATAGAATTGTACCTGCTGCAAAGCTCTGAAAGCAAAAATATAAATAAATCTCACTTGACGATGTTTAATAAATAAATACAAAATTAACTGATAAAATACATAATTTATTGTAACGGTCGAACCAAATGACGACTCTTATGCTTGGTATCAGTATATTAACGACCAACACAATTCTCGATCACATGTTAATATCACATCAACCTGAAATAAATTTAATCCCCTTGAAACTGCGCTGGTCTGAAATTAGTTCAAATCTACTCAAATCACTTAAGTAATTTGTAATACTACGAATTGCTTAAATATAATATCTAATCCCTTATGAATGATAGTATTTTTCATGTCAATTCCTGGCTATTAGAAAGTAATAGAGCAGGAAAAAGTGTGACTATTTATCAGCATCTTAAAATCCAGAATCACAAGACTTTAAGGATCATAATAAATCTTTGTCATACAGATTAATAGCACTATTTCATTCATCCCATTTTCCCCTATACTCTTCATTCTATCAGCAAATCAAACAGATTTAATAGAATTGACCGTTTTTTAATTGAGTTGGGAAATCTTCTTGATCTCTGACATCTCTTAATTTGTTAGAATAAATTACATTCTAACCAAATAATGAATTAAAATATGACCTTAGCCATTAGATACGAGAGAAGAATGATGAAGTTGCTCATAAGATATTTCATAAGCATCTTGAAGGTTTTTTATTTGCTTAAACGTGTGCTTCCCACTTCTATCACTTGATTTATCTCCCCAACCAGCCAATTTATTCAATTTCATTTTAGCTCGACATTGAACCTTTAATTCCAATTTTTTCTCCTAACCGTACGATTTTTTTTCGACTTGCGTTAGCCCTTAAGTCTCTAATTTTGTCGATAATTCTTCACCATACTAGACTCGTAAAGTTTCTCAATTTGTGTTCAGTTACTTGCACATAACTAAATCTAATAAATATTTTCCGTAAATATATCCTGTGAATTCTAATCTTCATATCTGCTCGATATGATAATACATAATAGATAAATAAATTTGCGTCAGGTCATTAATCAGTTAGACTAACTAAGTTCGTAAATCGTTAAGTGAATTGTAAAGAGTTTCCTACGTGAAATAAAAGTCGCCATTGCTTTTGGAGTTACTATTTATTTTGCTATCGAACATTGCCGCAGAAAACTGGGATTCTAATTAAAAAATCGGTCACGGCTCTATCAACTCATAAATCCTAAATTAATAATAAAGAAAAAGGCTCGAAGAAGAGCTCACTCCCCACAGACAACCCGATTCAAATTCACACATCGATATCATAAAATTATTGAAGAATCGCGAGAACATGTACGAGAAAACGTGGAAGAGCCCGTATAATCATCGATGTATAGAGGAGCCCATATAGTCGTCGCTGTATAGGAACCTATAGGCAGCAAAATCAGAGAAGCGTAGTAATAATGGTGATAGTAATACTTTATCAACTCTTTTATCCCAAATCTGTAAATCCTGTTTTTTTAATATTTATTAATATTAATATTTTTATATTTTATCCGCGACGATATTCTCAAAAGCCCATAGGTAGCAAGATCAGAAAGGCGTAGTGATAGTCGTGATAGTAATACTTTATCAACTCGCAAATCCCAATTTGTATAACTGCAACAATATTATCAAAAGCTTGATAAAAGATGCTGTGTGCCTCAAGAGTTTCGAGCAAAAAAATCCCGAAGAAAAGCTCACTTCCGCAGATAACCCGATTGTAGTCCGCACATCGTTTTGATAACATTATTGAATAATCGAGAGAGATTACACGAGGAAACGTAGGAGACCCAATGTAATCATCGCTGTGTATCGCTGTGATAGTCATATTTTGTCAACTCGCAAATACCGATTCATATTTTCGCAACGATATTCTCAAAAGCTCGATAAAAGATGCTGTGTGCCTAAACAGCTTTGAGCAAAACCATACTCGACGAGAGGCTTAGTTTCACAGATAACCTGATTGTAGTCCGCACATCGCTTTCATAAAATTATTGAATAATCGAGAGAGATTACACGAGGAAACGTAGGAGAGCCCATATAATCATCGCTGTATAGGAGCCCATAGGCAGCAAGATCAGAGAGGCGTAGTAGTAGTGATGGGGGGGAGAGCTTGCGTGAAGGGGTGGGAAGCAAAGATCCTCCGCATTGGGCGGTGGTGCATCACTGGCAGCCGCGTATTAGCGAGGAGGAGGAGGAGGAGGAAAGGGGAGATCCTCGTATCAACGTGTGCGGTACGAGAGAGAGTTGACTCCGCGATCGAGCTCCGTCCGAGCTTACACACTCACTTCTTCGTGTAATCGAAAAAGCTCGAGACCTACGGAAACCTCGTCTCGCCTCCCTCGAATTTCATTTATACGATGCTGCAGTCAAGTGTACAGAAGCTTTGCGAGACAGTTGCACGATCTTTCAGCTTTTTTCTTTCGGACTTTAAAGCACATTATTTTAAAGCCGAAAGCCCAGCGCATATTCGTTACTTCCTCTGGTTTTTTCCAATTAATAAATCAACCCTACAAACTACTGAATATGTAATCGTCGCTGTTCCAATGAAAAAAGGGTGGATTAAGTCCAAGATTACGCTTGCATTATGCGGCAAAGCTTGCGAGAGAGTTTAGCGAATGAACCGACGGTCGCGTGTCGCCAATGCGAAAGCTCGTGCACGAAAGCCCATTTGCTATTGCCTCGCGAGCTCGTTTGCTGAAAGAGAATTTAAAAAACGTAGCGACGAACTGTAGACTTTGCTTGGGATACCGGCTAAAAAAAAAGAAGATCAATCGTCGTGAGAGAAATTCTCGTGATACCATAGACTTTATGAATAATATACAGATTCGTGTCACGATAGAGAGAGAGAGGGAATGTAAAGAGGGAAGAAAAAGCTGCAGTGGTGGCGAGAGAGGCGGGGCTTGCAGCGATCTATCGGTCGGACTCTCGTAAAGCTTTTTCCGCCACCGGTAGTGATTCTTCTTGGTAAGAAGACAAAAAAAAAAAAAAGAGGAGAAAAAAAAAAGAATCCACTTTAAGAGCTCTCCTCGCGCTGCTGAATCTCACAATCTTAAATGAAAAAACTGATATCACACAGCACAAAACATTATAACACGATATACATATTTCACTTTTCAAGCTTCTCTCAAAACATCTTCAAACAGAGAGACACAAGTGTCTCAACTCGAGTGACTCGAGTGAGACTCTACCGTGTGACTCACTGTATTTTTCAATCACTTTGCCAAAAGCGACGAAATTCACTCGTGAATATCAAGGGTTTACAAATGGCGAAGAATATAAAAAATGATTTCGCGAATGGTTTAGTGTGACAGCGGGAATTAGCTTCGGAAAATAATTGAGATCGTCCAGAACCGTTTCGCTCGACAGCCGAACAGCGTAGGTGCGGCTCCGACGAAACCGTGTGTGCGTTTCCGTGCGCCTTTATCGGTGAATAGCTAAATGAAAAACTCGACGTCACGCTGTGAAAAGTGACGTACCTTCGAGGTAAGAGGGCGGCTTCCGCTTCGGCGAGGTGGCCCCGTGCCCTCGTCACCGTCCGCCCGAACCGTTTAACACAGTAACTCGCACTTATCGCGTCTTTTGCACTTTTCTGCCCGTGCCCGTCGCACGCGAACCGAGTCCGCCATCTTGGGGCAACTGCCAAGTACCCCCAGGCGAGCCAAACCCCGCACGCGAAAAGTCACCAGCAGCGCTCTTGGGTTCACGACTGCGAATACGCTCGTGTGTGAGAGGTGCGCGACGCCGCGCGGCGCGACGTGTGCGAGAGGGTTGACGGCGCAAGGCCTTCCCTAGATCCGCGAGAAGAGAGCTTTCCGCCGCTGGCGCCGCGGCGTTTCGACTCTCTCGCTTCGACCCACCAACGAGCGCCCTCTTCTCGCACTCTAATGCGGCCCTCGCCGTTTTCTTACTCGGGGTTTGTTGAACAGATGCGCGCCGCTTCATATCCGTGCGCAAAACGCGAGGCGCAACTCTATCACCGTCGATGGGGTAAAAACTAGAGGCTTTCATCTGGCTACAAACCAATTGTGCACAGCCGCATTGTGTACAACTGTTTTGTGCACATTTCGATGGTACGACTATGTTGTGCCCAATGATATTGTGCACTTTTATTTTTGTGCACAATGATATTGTGCACTTTTATTTTTGTGCACAATGATATTGTGCACTTTTATTTTTGTGCACAATGATATTGTGCACTTTTATTTTTGTGCACAATGATATTGTGCACTTTTATTTTTGTGCACAAGTGCTTTGTGCACTATTTCTTTTGTAGACAATTTTGTTTCTGTACATTTATGTTGTTATAACTATATTGTGCACTACGATATCCTGCAAAATTTTTATTGTCAAGCCTTGTGTATAAATGAAGTAATATGCAAATAATAGCATCCACGTTATGCACAATTCTCTGTGTGCACAACTATGATGTTTACAACGACATTGTGCACCAGCGTATCGCGCACAATTTTTTTTATCAAATCTAAATTTTGTGTATGAATGAATCAATATGCAAATAATAACATCTACGTTATGCACAATTCTTTTTGTGCATAACTATAATGTTTACAACGACATTGTGCACTAGTCTATCGTGCACAATTCTTTTTATCAAATCCAAATTTTGTGTATAAACGAAGTAATATGCAAGCATGATTTTATTAGGAATTGGGGTGGGATAGACTTCTGGAAAGCGCATACCTTCGATCGTTCTGAAATTTTGTACACCAATGTATTGCAACCTTCTGATCAGGAATATGATAATGAAAACTGGCGCAAACGTTATTATTCGTATGAAAACTTAAAAAAGCACAATTGAAACCAAATATAAAGTCAACAATAAAAGTTATACTATAGTCTACATTGAGAAAAAAAAATTAGTCAAATCAAATAAATATATTATGTTGACTTATAATTGGTTGACTCATCACATATGCGGTCTAAATAACTAAATATGTCTTGTAGTGGACAATATAAGGAATCCAATCAACTAAATCAAACAGTCGCCAACGTATAGATGAATTAACACGTCATTGATTGCTGCAACCATATTAAGTTGTTCAGTTCACGAAACGTCTGCTAAGACAACCGAAACTATGAGTTTTCCAGCAACAGCAACACTTTTTTGCTTTTTGGTCCGCCATCTTGAATGTTCTAATTTAATGTTTGTAGTGATAATAAGCGACCCCGAAAACCCCCGGGTACCGAGATTCATCGAAGTCTGTCTGATAACCGTATTCATAATATCCAATGATGTAGCTACTATGTCTTTAGATCTTTACGTCGTTAGGTAGGTAGTTAGGTTGATAGGTCTCAGGTTTGAATCCGAAAAAATAAGAGTGAAAATTTTTCTTCTTATCCAGCATTCGGGCCGTGGGTCGTATACTATTTTTCTTGATCCCCAACCGAAAGTATCGGGCGCCGAGGGAGGGAGGGGGAGGGCCGGCCCGATTTTTGCAAAACCGAGGCGAAGCCGAGATTCTTGCTGGTCGGGGCGGGCATTAAAATACACATATTTTATCACTTTTTTTTAAATTAAATTTAGATTCTTCCTAATGTTGGTGGCTTGAGTTTTCTTTTAAAGCCTTCAAAATAAACAATTAAATTCTTTTTCTCTGAGATTGATAAACAATTTTTTTTTTCCTCTTGCCACTTTTTGTAAGTATTATATACGACTAGTTATCGATCAGACGATTTTTTAGGGTAGCTTTCTGTATGTACGATTTTTTTTGCTTCCTCGTCAAAATTCCTCAAAATCTCTTCTTCGTCTGCAGAACCATCAGATGAAGAGTCGTTCATTATTTCCGATACACTCCCTTTTAGGGTAACTAAAGGAACTAATTGAATTATACTCGTTTAATATTTCCGTGTCGGCATCAGTCGCACATATGAAAGAAAAACAATGAAATGCAGCTTGTAACCTCGAAGCTGCATTTCATTGTTTTTACAGTTTGAGTTTGACGGCCCCGTTTTTGGCCCCCCCGGGCCACGAAAAAACTATTGTCCACCAGAGCGCGCTACAATTTGAGCCGGCCACAAAAGCCGCTATTCTCGGCTTCAAATGCGGCCCGGAAGCCGGTACTTTCGGTTTGGGGAGCGAGAATAGTATATTACGCCACTAGGCAGCGAAAGTAGACTATGTCCAACCGCGTGTAAGATTACACGTGGTTGGGGATAGTCTACTTTCACTCCCGAGTGGCATATACTATTTTTCACCCAATCTGCAGCGGAAAGTTTGAATTACGTAAAACCCTTAGGACGGGAACTCAAACTTTTCGCGCAGGTATGGTGAAAAAATTATTTTCTGCAATTTAGAGGTGATTTCTATATTATTAATTTATATCTAGTGAGTATCAGTTTATTTACTCAGTTCAAGCATTTAGCGAGTAAAATAATAAAGAATATCGTTTGTGAAATGGAATTGAAATACTTTGTTCGAGTATCTGTATAATCTCTTGTGACCGCCAGATTTAGTTGAGTCAACAAAACTTTCAACACAAATGATTTCCTTTTCTCGGTGTAACGGATGCTTCTAATGTTATCGTGCGATGTTCGATTTTCATTCAGAGCTCATCAAAATCAATTGGTAAGTAGCGAGCGATCGATTATCGAATCCAATAAATTGAGTCAAAATATTCCATTAATGTATTTCTTATGATTCAAGGGTTCTGTAGCTTAAGAATAGAGATGAAAGTCTATGGAAAGTTACGTACAAAAATAATAACAAGTAATTAACAGAGCACTGTGATTGCTGATTCATGACCAAGTTATATATTTTCTATTTATAAAGTAATTAAATGTTTTCGTGCAGTTCGGCCGTTCATTCATTGAACTATCTACTAGTTTTCCTCCTTTCGTGGTACAAGCGAATTCGGTCGGCGCGCGCAGAGCGAAGAGGAACTGTAAGTCACTAATAGATGGCCAGATTTGTGAGTTGCGCAGCTTATGAATAATATATTGAGAATTAAGGGTTAACGTGTCGAAGTGTTTTTGTTTAGCATTTATGGAAACACGATAAGACTTTTTCTTAAGAATCTCGATGCGAATAAAAACACCATGCGAACATATTTAGTAGCATTTATTATGCCGAGCCGTTTCTACTGGACTGCGCATAGGGGATGCAGACGCGCAGATTGGCGCGCAATTTTCTCGAGGGTGGCGCACGATTCAATCACATTGATTCTTACTACTGCCATCTCGGTAGCAATGAGGTTATCGGCGGAGCAGGATTATCAGGAACACATAAGAAGAGCGTAGAAAACGTTCTTCCTGTTCTCTCGAGTATTACACCGTCTACGTTCCTGGTTGAAATATTTCTTCGACAATTTCTCTGAAAAAATGTAAATGGATTGTATTAAAAGGTATAACGGCATATCCAGCATTTAATTCGCATTCCCATCTAATGATTATACTTTCATAATATTTTCCGAATTTCACTTTTCGTTATTGAGGAACTGGGAAGTATCAGAAAAATGATCATTTATTGAAAAAAAGCCTCTTTTCTCAGCAACTTCAGCAAAATTTTGAGCAACAATTTTGGATCGACATTTTCCATCTTAAGTGTCAAGCTTCGCCGTCAGCGATTTCGGAAACAAAAAATACTAGAAATACTTAAATAAATTTTCTACCATTAGATTTGGAAAGAGGTTTTCAAAATTTTTTATATGCAAGTTTTGAATCTTGTCGACATATAAAATATTACAGATTCTGTATTTGCTTTTATGCAGATTATTAGCGGAAGGGCATTTTTTTAATGGCAAATAGCCATTGTATTTCACGAAAAGTTCAGCTTGCAAGGGCATTTTTCCTTTAGACAATTAATCACATTTCGAAAAACTACATTTATCGACGGAATTCTTCATTCGTGACTTCCGGCAAAAACAATACTTTCGTTTTTGATTGAATCGCACAACAAACATTGTAAACATTAATTGTCGATATCGAACGTTAGCTATGTTATTTTTTACAATACAAGATTGCATTGACTAATAATTGTAAAAAGTTAAACGGTCGTTCTGAAGGTCGGACCCGACGCAAATGAAAACAACAAATATTGGTTCTAGTCTTAAGTAATCCCATGCATAAACACCACACAATAAGTCTATGAATAATATTACGACGAGCTATATTCAAGGCAGATTCGAACTTGCGGTTGTGGATTACAATTATAATAAATATTTTGACAGTGCCAATTTTTACGCTTTTTATACTAGACTGCCTCGTGCACGTATTTTTACGACTTATAACAACGACGCGGATTTGCAGATCGAGTCAAGGTAAGCATTTAAGCTTCATGCCTAGTACTTCGCCGCTTCGATTCTCGTTTTTCCTTCTGTTAAATGCAACTTGTATGGCATCGCGACGATATGCAGCCAACTACAGGTGCCGAGGATTAAATTTGCATAGATAAGTTGGTCGTGACCGAAATTTGCTGATATCCTTCAATTCTACCATTTTTATACATTTTTAGCACCTTCAATAACTCGCAAAAAATTTTAGATTCTATTCCATTCAGTACGTTTTTATTCGACATTCATTTTATTTATTTGACATTTATTCATATTTTCTGATCTAGAGAAAATAGCTATGAATTTACAAAAAATGTAGTTATTCATAACTTTTGAATTCCCATCCGATTCGAAGTAAATTCAATACCAAATGACAATATTTAATGACAACTCTTTGTGTGCGAAGTTTCAGCTCGATTGCCCAAAAATGACGCCGGTTATTTTAGCGTTCTTTTTGTTACACATACACGCACACATACATTCATACGGACATTTTTCTTAAATCACTTTCTTTGATGTTTTAGAGCATTCTAAGTGTATTAAAATGAAAATCTCAACATCAACAAATTCTCATGTAAATCAAGTTTTCTCTATGAGAGAGCAAACATTATTTCAGAAGAACAAAGCTTCCTTCATGGAAGAAGTAAAAAGTATCAAGAATATATTAATAATTTTTGGATGTATTATATATTATGCGTAGATACGTACAGTCCCGCCAATCGTGAGTTTCAGAGAAAATTTCGATTACTTCCCGATGAGATAAAAATCGGAAAAAAGTAATCGATATTGAACGTGCTAAAAAGATAAATTTTGCATAGTAATGATTCCAAAATGTTATTAACAAATTTCTGAAAAAAAAGCAATTGTTCAACAAACAATCAGTCAACCTAACTTTTTTTTAATGAAAATGATATGTTAATTTATTCGAATGCGTATGAATTTTATCAGATTTTTTTCTTTATTTTGATTTTGACTTTGTTTATTCTCAAAAATGTGCGCGAAATAACGAATTTTGGATATGTGTTCGGCATAAAACTATCTACTACACTCAAGATTTTTTTGCAAAACGCATATCCAAAATTTGGTATATTCTGCGCATTTTTCAAAATCAAAGTGAAAAAATTCATACGCATTCGAAAAAATTAACATATCATTTTCATGAAAAAAAAAGTTAGGTTGACTGTTTATTTGTTGAACAATTGTTTTTTTCGCCAATTTGTTAATGACATTTGGGGATTATTATTATGCGAAATCAATCTTTTCGGCACGGTTTATATGCATTATTTTATTCCGATTTTTATCCCATCGGGAAGTGATCGAAATTGTCTTTGAAACTCATTTTGGCGGGACTGTTCGTATCATACATCCTTAAGGTAGTCCTCCTGTATTGTCTGACATCGCATAAGTTCAAGCGAAATCGAGACCGGATTACGAACGGTTCTCGAAGAAATAAAAATCTGAAAAAAATCAACTATATGAAAGATGTTGAAGAAATTGATTTGGCATAATAATAATTGAAAAATGTTATTAACAAATTACTGAAATAAATAATTGTGCAACAAATTTCCCGGCAACCTAATTTTTTTTTGGTTATGAACATGATTTGTTTATTTTTCTGAATACGTGTGGATTTTTTTAGAATTTATCTGATGTTTAAAAATAGCCGTTTTTTCCAAGTGTGAAATTTAAAATCAGAAAAAAAATCTGAAAAAATACATACGTATTTAGAAAAATAGACAAATGTTTTACATAACAAAAAAAAGTTAGCTCGCCGGGTCATTTGTTGCACTATTATTTATTTAAGTAATTTGTCAATAACATTTTTTAATTGTTATTGTACCAAAATAACCTTTTCAGCATTTTCTATACGCTACATTTTTTTCAGATTTATATCTCATCGAGAACTGTTCGTAAATTTTGTTTAATTCTCCCTCGAACTTATATGGCGTCAGACCGTACAGGAGGACTACCTTAAGGATGTAGGAGCACGATGGGGTGATTAACGTGCTCAAAAGTAAGAATTTAAAGAGAAATTCGAACACTTCTCGATGGAATAAAAATCTGAAAAAAAATCAAGCATACAAAAGGTGCGGGAAAGATTAATTTTTCGTATTAATTATTGCAAAATGTTATTAACAAATAGGGGAAAGAAAATTGTTCAACAAATTATCCGTCAACCTAACTTTTTTTTCGAATGTAAACGATTTATTAATTTTTCTGAATACGTACGAATTTTTTCAGAATTTGTTCCAATCATCGAAATTTTGTTTTTTTGGAATTTTCTTTCCTTAAAAAATGCATGCTCAGTCACGAATTTTTCTTATGTGTTTGTCACCAAACCACTCATTACACCCAAGAAGTTTCCAAACGATTGATCAAATAGATTCGCTAATACAGCTTATACAAAAAAAAAACCGCAATTTTCAAACATTAGACAAAATTCTGAATAAATTCATACGTATTAAGAAAATTCAACGAATCATTTTTATTTTTAAAGAAGTTAGTTTGACGTATAGTTTGTTGCACAATTATGTTTTCCACCTATTTGTTAATAACATTTTGCAACTATGAATATTTAAAATTAATCCTGTCCGCACCTTTTGTATGCTTAATTTCTTTCCATAGAGAAGTATTCTAATTTTTCTCTGAATTCTCACTTTTCAGGAAGTTGGGCACCCCATCGCGCTCCTACATCCTTAAGTATACGCCCTTGTAAAACAAAACAACGGCCGCGAAATATAAAAAATAAATTCATATTTTGTTGTTCTCGAAGTCTGGTGAAACATCGAAGTGGTTGGTACTTCCGCCAAGACCATAGTGCATCGTCGTCGAGGCGCCACGATCAATTTTTACGGCTTCCCAGCGGTTCGAACGCATTTGCATTCATATTCCTCTTTGAGCAGCATTTAGTCGAATGAATAATCTCGGCTGTTCTGTTCGGACACTTTGTTACGATGGCGCGTTCGTGCGCAAACTGTTTCACGGTTGGATCAATTTTACTAATCCGGACAAAATGCAATCTTCGGCTCTTAAATGGAATAAATAATGTTTCCTGACTTCTGTGTAAAGACGACGAAAATAGACGTTGCTGCAGATACCCTCAGCATTGATGTCGTGCGCCGCTACGCTGCACGGCGAAAAGACTCCCGGAGACATGCGTCAACCAGCCGGGCGACTCTTTCTGCTGCAACAGCAGCGCTCCAAGCGTCCTTTTCTCTCTCGTGTTTCCGTTCGTTCCGCACGCCCTCTCTCAAATAGCTCATAGAAACTAACTATATTCGGTGCAATCTTGTTCAATCATGCGACAATTATTTTATTCGTTGGTTCAATGCGATGCCCGCTCCAGTCGTGTACTCTATCCCACGCTGTCAGTCGACGGTGAGACGGCTGTGCTTATACTTCTTGGGGTCGACGCACTTTTTCTTACGCTTACCTCGCTACATAGTGCGTCGGTCGTAGTAACTCAAGCAGAGTTGGAAATAAGGATGCAAAGTAGAAGTTAGCACATTGCTTTCTCATTAATTTTCATCTTTCGCAGAGGCGCCTCTATGAGGAAGTTTGTTCATTTTATTTTTGGCCTCCTCATTGAGAAAGCTTTTCGACAGATTAAACGAGCTGCAAAGTAGAAGTTTGCGAATTGCTTCCTCATCATTTTTGGTTTTTTTTTAAGAAGCTATATCTCGATGAGGACGCATTATAGTCGATTTTGGCTTCCTCATAGAGGAAGCCTTGTATGAAAAAAAAAATGAGAGAATAGTTTACGAAGTTACATTTGGTACTTTTTTTTTCGAGGTTAAAATTCTGCAAAAGATTAACAACATAACAAATAATGACGAAACTGTGTACCTATTATTGCTGTATTCTACTGATTTCTTAAATTTTACTGGCATTGATATATATCACTAATCGAAAAATTTGAGATTCTTATCTTATGTTTTGCTAAAGTTAATGCAATTACATTATTTTTTCTGAAAGTTAAAATTCTGGGAATTGTAAACGACATTGTAGATTATGACGAAACTACGTATTAATCATCAGAAAATAGTACCACTTTCATGTATGAAATTTGACGTCGTTGTATCATGCTTTATCAAAGTTCAGGGCAATTTTCTAAACCACTTTTCTCGGTGATTTGGACCGTTCGGTGAGTGTCCTGATATAATAATCTTCAAAAAATAAAAAAATGTCATGAAAACAAAGCTACCTCTATGAGGAAGCAAAATTATTAATAAAGCAATGACCAGGTTCTACTTTGCATCTTTATTTGTTTAAATTCAATATCACGTAAAATCCGGAACGCTTCACCGATTATCACCAAATTTGTTACGTAGCAGAGCTGAATGTTATTTTTATTTGGTAGGAAACTTCAGTCGATTTTTCGAAATTTTGACTGCGTCAGAGCAAAACGAAAATTTTTCGAAACTTTCAAAATCCCATTAAAACCGAATCGCTTCATCCATTTGGTCGAAATTCAATATCACAATTCGCATAACTTTATACAATTTTAATATGAAATTTGAGCTTGATAACTAAAAATTCGTTGAAGTTTGAACTTTAAGGTACTTTATTTTTAATTTCGAAATTCTTATAAAAATAAAATGCGTTGAACCAATTTTATCAAATTTATATCAATTGAAGATTTGCCAATACTGTACATGTTGTTTGAATTTGAGCTGATTCGGTCTATAGTTCACAAGTTTTTTTTTTGCCATTCCATATCAAACAAATTTCATGAAAACAAAGATTTCTCTATGGGGAAAGAAAAAGCAGTTCGTTGTTGTTGAGATTTGTATGTCACGGTCACGTTTTGATGTCACACGTACATGTTCATACAAATTGCTTAAAACATCGAAGGTAGTAGAGAATTATAAGCAATGTCTGGATGTACGTCTTCGTGTGTGTGTGCACTGTCAAGAAGTATATTAATATGAGTTTCATATAATATATTTTTATCGTAAATTTAAGAATGTTATAAGAATTGTACGATACCGGTATTTCAAAATTGCCGTACGTGATTATTGTAGTCATCATTTTAATATCAGAAAATTAATATACAGTATCTTCATCCGATATATTAATTTTAAATAAAAATTTCCATTATGTGATTGAGGGGTCAAAGTTCAAACACCAATAATCCGTGAAATACTGGGCCGAATTAGCTCGAATTTTCATAGGATGCAGAGTACTAGACAATGTTCATTTGGGACTTTATAAATTGTTCAGAAATCGCTTGAGGCATTTCGTTTGTATGAGATTTTTGAGATTTTGGAAAATACCTGCAAATGCTTTAACTCGAACAAATTTTTAGGTGTCTGTCGAAAACTTTGTATTATATTTGAACATAGCCTTGTTATCTGTGGTATCAAAATTAGGAGACATCTGAGTAGCAGTTCGGATTTATGGTGTTTTTTTTTATTACAAAAAAATTTTGTTAACGCATCAGCTTTCTAAAATTTTCTATTGTGTACAAATTTTGCATGTAAAAGAAACAATATTTAATAATAATAGGGTCCCAATTCCAAAGGCGATTTGGTAGAGTATAAAGAAGAAAAAATTAAATGTTCTTTATATCTTAACTAAAATGTCGATAGAATACGATTTATTATTTATTCATTCAAAACAAGGACGCAAAGTAGACCCTTGCGCATTGATATAAAGAGTCGCGGCAGCGACTCAACGCCAAGTAAAAAAAAAATGTAATAATGCGTTCACAGGTGTCAGCTGATCTCGAATCATATTATTTTTCGCGGTCTACAAAACTTTATCTATGGGGGGTATGAAAATGCATTAATGTACTCCCTCATAAAAGTAAATTTGTAAAAAAGGAATGAAAATAAGTAAGAAGCAATGTGCAAGTTTCTACCGCGCTTCCAATTAACTGTCAAATAGTGGTTCACAAACTACTATCATTACAAACGTCCTAATAAACCTTACACGCGGTTCTAAGTAATTAATCTGCAAGATAACACTAGCCTTCGAATCTATGTTTGGCCTGCCAACTTCGAGATCAGTAGTTTCCCGGGAACAACAATGTTGGAACTATTCTGAAGCCAACAGATAGGAAATTCTTAGGCATTATCTTGTTTACTTTGCGTAGTTATACTGATTAATTACTTTTGAACACTCGCTATTTGTCTAATTATTTCATACATAATTTCACATGTGATATTTCTTTAAGAAAAAATTAAATATATATATGATCATATTTATATCTAATCAAATTTTATAGTTTGAAAAATAATGATAATGGCTCATTGCTTTCAATAATATCCTTTGTGTCATTTTATAATATATTCTGTTTCGAAACGATTTTTTAAATTTATTCAAGCATTCATAAATTTTTTAAATCCATTAAGGAAAATAATTCGATATAACTATATATATTTTTTATTATTATTTTCGTAAATGATAAGAGAAAAAGCTTAAAAATAGCAACATAAAGATTTGACTTTGGTACTGGAGCGTATCATGTTGGCAATCTTTCTGTCGATCACATTTGTTGGTCTCCACTTATCTCAGCGATGCGCTTTTCGTGACGTTAGAGTCATTCGCTTATTGTGTACTATATTTAACATATACATGACACCATTTAGTGCGTAATAATTGCTATTCACAATCGAGATAGTAGTTTACCTCAATGCTCTCGTATTATGCGCTACACTCGACTAAAGGTACAGTGGAATAAGCGATGACGTACGTTGACAAAGTGTGCATACACTAATTTGCAAATTACGCGGCAACCGAAGTACATGCAACAATTTTTTCAGATGGGAGATGGGGCAGAATAGGCACCTTGACGAAAATAATAATTGAGGCAAAACGAGCATTGTCTGAACTTCTGAAAAATAATTTTGCCCCCTTTATGAGGGAGCACGATTATTTTTACTCTTCTTCATGAAATTTTATATTTTTTATTATTTTTATTTCAGAACAATCAGAATGCTCTATAACATTGAGAAAACGGGTCTAGAAAAACTTTGCGTGTGTGTGTGTGTGTGTAATTTTTAGAATTCGATTTTGCGAAAACTATGACGCATATGCCCAACCTGCCGGGGTTTTCGACTTATAATAAGACATGTTATGACCAACAATACAAATTTTTATGAGATATTATTTCGAAATCTATACTAGTTGGCCGCTATTATGCAGGTCGTTGCGTGAGACGCTCGTTCAATCGGGCGCACATATTGTGGCGGTTGTAGCCGTCTGAAACAGGAGAAATTTTTTTTTGTTACACGTGCATGAACAGCGACGCTTTTGATGGCAGTTTTACGGGCCCAAAGTGGCTAGTTTCATGGCAGTGTTGAAACAATTGATCCATGCGAGTATAGCTCGCGTTTATTTTACCTTCGTCCTTCCGGTGTGTCACTTTCGTCTCTAGGGATGAAAGTTTCAAACCTAACTTTTCACTATTTATGCACTTGATTCCGTGAAAATGGCCATGTTTTGTTACATAATTTTACATATGTGCAGAAACTTTTAATGTTGTTCGCTAATAAATTCCGATCAGAATCGGAAAAGTGGTTCGGACATTATAGAATTTTGAAATTTTCGAAAAATTCACGTTTTTGCCCTAAGTTTGGCATGATATAAGATAACGAACTTGAATTTCATACTTAAAATCGGTACTACTCGATGATTAGTACATAGTTTTGACGTATTCTGCAATGTGGTTGGAATTTCTCACAGCTTAAACTTTAAAAAAATGTTTATATTGCATTAACTTTAGGAAAACATAACATATAGCGAACTCAAATTTTTATCCATAAGATCAGTAGAATTCAGCAGTAATAGATAAACAGTTTCGTTATAATTTTTTCTGTGGTTCAAACGTTTTAGAAATTTGACTTATATAGAAATAAAGCTGCAAAGTCGACCTTTGCTTATTGTGTTTTCATTATTTTTGTTTTCATTTGCAAAGCTTCCTCCATGAGAAAACCAAAATCAATTATCATACATCCTCATAGAGCTAGCTTTGTTAAAAAAGCTGCAAACTTATATTTTGCAAATTGCTTCTTCATCATTTTCGGCTTCGTTTCATAAAAACAAAGCTTTCTTTGTGATGAAGCAAAAAACTGAAAACAACGAGGGAGCAAGTTGCAAAGTTCAACTATTTCTCACACTTTGTTAACGTCGCATCTTTCGAAACGAACTCTGATCGACTTTAGGTCTACACTTGAAAATTTTGAAAAGGAACGAAGGATTCGCAAGCATTTTTCAAATCTTTAAATTACAGCCAGCACGGTCATTAAAAAAAATATATATATTGATAAAAATTGATATCATCAAATCAAATAAGAGTTAAAAAAATCTTTTTAGAAATTTGGTTTCTCTTTAAAGTTAAACCAACAATATAAAAAATCACCGATCAGATCCAAGAGGTTGAAGTTGGGTCTAAAGTCCAATTGGTGTGAATTGTCTTATAGCTATATAAATGGAAAGCAAAGATGTATTGCTGAACATATAATTATTATTGAAATGACTTGTCCTCTAAGCAAGTTGATGAGGTCAGAGTCTCTTGAGATCACCATATTTACCTAAAATAAAAACATTATTTTTTTATTCGAAAGATGTATCGACGGTTCAACAGTAAGTGATTCTGGGAAGCTGCAAATACGAGGCACGAAGGCTGGCTTTAATTAACGCCAGTAAATAAGCTGTTCTGTATTATATGACAGCTACGTTTATTATTTACAATCAAAGACGCATTAACAAATCCTTATGGTAATAAATTGCCGATGTAAGCCACGTGACTTCCAGAGCATATTAACCAATTATTTTTTTGCGAATATAAAAGAAAAGGTTGTTTACATATGGATATTAATTTACCTCGTAGACAGTAAAAAATAAGTTGAGAGATCTTCGATTTTTCACAGAGGATCTTTGTCCACACGAACTTTTTCAATAACTCTATAATTCTTCTTTCGTTGGCTATTTCGAGTTTTACAAAAATTTTCAAACATATTTACCCATAAGTGTTATATATCGATTTTGCAAAATATTTGATGTCATTAGCTCAAAAATAAAAACCGTTATTTTATTACCAATACCGTTTTACCAATTCTCAAATTGGTCAAATTTCTCTTGATAATTCTAGTTTAATAAAAAAAACGAATAGTAGGATTATCGAATTTACATAACGTTTTTATTACTTTATAACTACAAAGAAAAATGAAATGCAGAAAGGAAATCAATAAAAATAACAACACAGGTTTGTTATTAATCAGTCACAGTGAAAGAAAAAATTAAACTTGGTCAACAGAATTTCAAAAGCCGTTCCATTTATTATTACATTAAGATTAATTACATTTTTTAAATTTAATTAAACAGCTCAAAATGTTACGCACCACAATGGACAACTTTTTTAAAACCTAATTATACCAAAATGATTCAATAACCATACACTTAATCTTACATAATAATATTTGTATAATTAATAATACATTATATGATAAAGTTAATTTTAACATTTTGAATTAAATGAATTTATTGCTGTACAATGAAAAATAATCAAAGGTGTAGAGAAAATTTTCTCCTGTTATATATTAGCATATACGTTGACCTGAGCATCGCAAATTTCGTTCAAAGTCCTGCCTCTATTCATCTCCGATGAGAAGTGCGTAAAAGAGGTTTACCCATCGGTCGTCGATGAACTCACACGTCAAACAAACGAGTGTCTCATTCCCGTGCCGCACGTAGGACCGTAATCAAATATTTACGACAAAATGCAGACTCTGTACACGCTGGTTTACGACCACGACCGGTGTACCCATATTGCGCTATAGCATATTTCTTTTACAGAAGAGACCAATTTACATAAGCACACAGAACTCTTGACCAGCTATAGACCAATACCGAAAACCGAAAAAGGTTTTTCCCTCCGGATTCTCGGTACGAACCTCAAGAAGGCCTCCAATTAAGAAAAGACGTATTAACTGATTCCGAAAAGCAAGGAATGTTTATCGGGTGTCTGCTTTGCCACTCAATTGGCCAACTGGTTTTTCCAAACCCGCATTTCGTTTTTTCCGTGCACAAGTGGCTAAAAGTTGTTTTAGCCATTTTTATTTCTACATTTGAACTTTGTTTTTATGATAATTTTTTTTCGAGATTTTCATGTCAGAACATTTGGAATTCTCCAAAACATCGAGAAACGTGGTCTAGAAAAAATGTCCGTATGTATGTGCGTGTGTGTGTCTCTGCAGGGCTTTGAAATTTCAATAATCTCTAACTGGAGAATCGTTCAACCAAATGAACTAAAATTTGGTACACAATTGGAGCAGGGGCCCATCTTTAAGTGAGGCAATTTTTTTTTGAACGTATGCAGAAATGTCAATTTCATAGCTTTTTGAATTTTCGAAATGGCGATATTTTGCTAAATAATTGTTCATACGTGCAGGTACTGTTAATGTTGTTTGGTATTAAATTTGACCGAAATTGGAAAAGCGGTTCTAATTTTATGGAGTTTTGAAATTTTCGAAAAATTCACGTTTTTGTTGTAATTTTGGCAAAACATGAAACAACGATCTCAAATTTCATACATGAAATCGATACTATTTAGCGATGATTGGTACATAGTTTTTCCATAATCTGCGATGTGGTTTAAATTTCTCAAAATTCGGATTGTTATGATGAATAAAGCTGCAAAGTTAAACTTTGCAAATCACTTCCTCATTATTTTTAGCGTTGTTTACAAAACTTTCTCGATAAGGAAGCCAAAATTGATTAGCATACTTCTTCATAGAGGTAAAATATAAAAAAATAATGAAGAAGCAATTTGTTTATATTTTGTTTCTGCTTAATTGTTTTCCAATATCTGCAAAGTTTTCATGTTGTGTAAATTCTGGCATATCGTATTGCAAAACAAATTTATTCTAATAAGGAATATTAAAAAATTGCTTTGATTTCAAAAAGTAAGAAAACGATAGGAGATGTAAAATTTTTATAAAAATCAAAGAATATTGAATTATATGGCGAACAACGTTTCTTCTACATTTTGTTAGATTTGGATAGAAGAATTTTGCAACATTGTAAAATACGTATTTCTACGGTCAACAAAAATATTTAGTACCATTTTTGCCTCAGAGTGATGACGCCCCGCTGAAAAATACACAAAGTCATCACTAGATTTTCTAGCGCTTATAGATTCTCCATATTTATACAGAAATAAAAAAAGTTACATCTATAAAAAATAGGGGATCGTAAAAAAATAAACTATATGAAATCTTTGGAAATTGAATAATACCAAATTCTTAAAAGATTAAAGAATATCAAGTGCTCTAAAAAATTTAGAAACAGAATCCTCATAAAACTAAAGAGTAAAAAATCCTTAAAAAAATTGAGGTATACAAAAATATTCTTAAAGAAATTAAAGGATACCAAAAACTTATAAAAATTAATCTACTCCATTCAATTACATTCGTACGAAAAAATTCTTTCACTGGATCATAACATACGTTGTTCCCCTAACAAAAAAAGTAACTACCATTTTCGTTTCAAATCACTGAACCCCGCTTAATAAAACTAAAAATAAAACTGAAAGTAGCCGCTAGATCCTACGAGGCTCGTAGAATCTCCAGTGCCCAACAACCCAGAAATCACAGTACAATAAGTACGTGCTTCGCGACAAAAGATTGGCAACGCGAGATCGCAAGTAGGTCGAAGTCGCGGTTTTTCATGAGCTCCACATTCATTTCGAAACCACAATACATATATACGCCTATACTTAATACGTATACTACGCACATACGTATACGAATATATACATATATGTATAGATATTCATATACATGTAATATATACACTCGTACGTACTAGTTTCGAAGGAACTTTACAACAACTGGAATTCGCAAACGCAAGCATTTTCGTTGATATTGCATTGGATATAGAGTCGAATGTCTCAGTCGCTCGCGCTTTTCTCTTTTCTTCAGCTCGTTGGGTGGATGTGGTCATATCGATGGCCTAAGTGCGCCCGTGTGGCTCGTGTAGAAGGTCGAGTTCTTCAGGAGAGCCTAGTCGATATCGGTGTTGTGTTATATCTCGGACGTGTGTGATACTTTCGTCGTTCTTTGCGTCCCTAGACGAAAGTATGCAAGAATACTCGATAAATCGATCGTTGAATGGCTCCACGGTTTTATTGACCGGAGCCACGGGATTCGTCGGTGGATCGCTGCTGGAAAGAATATTGAGGCTCAATCCTGGACCGGAAAAAGTATTTTTGCTTGTCCGCAAAAGACAAGGATTGGAGCCGCGATGCCGAGTCGATTCCATTCTAGCTTCTCCGGTGAGCAAATGTGATCTATTGCCCCAATCTATAAAGAAAAAGATTTATCTAAATCAAGAACTTTGAGTTTGTAGCATATTTATTACATTGAGGCCTTGCAATGGGGGAAAAAATGTTATCGACATTCATTAGTACACATGTTCACGTATTTGTACAATTTGTTTCATCATTAAATTTCTCAAAATCGCGGAACGCCAGCTATATTTCAGTAGCACCGTTTTTTGAGCATCAGTTGCAAAATGATAACTTGGAAACGGTTCATCCGAAAATCATAATTCGAAAGATTACATTAGTACATTGCATTGGCTTGGGTCTCGACAAAGGATTTGTGAACATTTTTATTTGAAAAAAAAATGGCGACACTTTTAACAAAAAATTCATTTCTTGAGGTGCTAAATTTTCGGTCTTTTGTAACATTTTTTTTTTTAACAAAATTTGAAACCCTTCCTCTAGGCTCTAGCTATTATTATAATAATTAAGTGGTATAAGTTTGGTTTGGATCGAATTAATAGTTTTTTAGTAATCGTGCCCACCGCAAAAGTATTTTTAAAAAAAGGCGATTCTGAGATAAACGCGTTTAAAGAGCTGCATGGTGAACCCCTGCGCGCATCGGGCGGTCGGTTGAAATACCTGTAGTTACAAATCTAATGCTCCGATCTTCATGAAATTTGGTGAGAATATTCTTCAGCCATTGTACTTAAAGAATATGTCATAAAAAATTTCGATTTTTTCGCTCATCACAAGTGTATATCGGGCTTTCCATACCGATTCGACCTGGGTCGGACCCTCGACCTCTCGGATTTGGTCGAAAGTTTTTTATATGATTGCACCAACTCCAAAAAGTATTGGAAAATTTTTTCAGATATTGTTTATCTCAATTTTTTTTTGCGATTTTGTAAAGCTAACATATCGTTAGCCCAATTTTGAACATCTGAAAAAATTCTCGAAAATTCTGCATGAAATAAGAAAATTTTTTAACCTAAAACCAAAGTGGGCCGGGTTTTGCTTCTATTTTTTTTGTCTATAAAAAACTATTCAAAAATTTAGAAACGAAAGAGGAAAAGTTATTGAATTTTTTTTAAATATTGCTTTCTTCTGCTTTCTTTTCGTAAAAAAAAAATGCGATCCATAGAAAATATGTCCAGAATGTTACGTTAAAAAAGCATGTTTGGTAAATATGTCCGGTGCATGTATATGTACAAATGTGAGCGTGTGTGTCTATGGGTGTGTATTTCGTGAAAGGTCGTGAACACGAAAACGGTCTCAAATTTTTGGCAATCTAGCTGAAATTTGGGACACATGTCGAATGATCACTGAAGTAGATTACTATTGAAATCGGCCTCAATCGATTAGCAGGAAAATAGGCTTTTAAGATTCAAACTTCTCTCTAAAATCGAAAAAGTTGAAATCATGATATCTAGATAAATCAGTACTCTACATATTGTTCATATTTAACCCGAATCGATCAAATAGCTTACAAGCTATATGAGTTTTTAACGTTTCATTACACACACATACCTATGTCCGGATAACTTTTGTAAACCATTTTTCTCAACGTTCCGAACGATTCTGAGTGTTCTGACACAAAAATGTAACAGATCAGGCAGAAAAAAATGTTAGTTCATAAAAACAGAGCTTCCTCTTTATGGGAGCAGAATTATAAGATAAAAAACGAATTCTATAAATAGATCATTTTTTGCAAAATATGATCTGGTGAACTCGAATTTTTCATGTAAATGAAGCAATGTTCGGTGATGTTACATATTAAATTCAGTAAAAGTCGGTAAAAGTTGTCGGATTCGACCTGACATTTTTATTTTATACTTTTAATCATTATTGGAAACATTCACTTTTTACAAAGTTATCCTCAAAAAAAAAAAACCAAGATTGATAAACATACTTCGTCATAACGATAGATGAGAATTGAAAAAAAGAATTTCAATGTGGCTACAGTATCTTGATATTTTGGGTCATGTAGAATATTTTCTTGTGTACTTTGTATAATTGTAAATTATAACTTATAAACTTGATGTTAGTGATGCTTTGGCCGTACTAACCACCAAATAAATATAAATTATAAATTGAAACAGTTTTCTATTCAAACGGAGAATTTCTTCACAATAATAATCATAAAAATAATAATACTAGTAGGCCGAGAGTTTTAAGACCTAAAACACCAAAGATGTATAGTTATGTATTTAAATGGCAATAAACACGTTTATCATTATTATTTAATACTAGTTTTTTGGTTTAAGTTCCTCGTTTACAATATAAAATTAGTAAGTGAGTTAAAGTATTAAAAAAGAGAAACAATTACAAGCAATAAGAGACAACCAAACATAGCAATTAGTTAGATTGTTCTGTTGTAGTTGTTTTCGAGTTTGGACTTGAGGGCATTGGAGAAAGTACACGTAATTCCGGGTGACATTACGGTGGATGGTCTGGGTTTGTCTGACCACAATCGGCAGCTTCTACTGTCCACCTGCACTCATGTATTCCACTCGGCGGCTTCGATCTCCTTCGCCACGCAACTCGAATCTGCGGTGAGGATAAACCTACTGGGCACGCGATATCTGCTCCGTCTGACGAAGAAGATGCTGAGGATTCAATCGATGGTTCACGTATCCACTGCTTACGCTAACTGCACGAGAAATAGCGACGAACTTCTGGAGGAACGACTCTATCCCACAGAAATTGATCCCACGAGCTTCACGAACATGGTCCGTGTGAATTTTCAATTCTATATTGTCAAACAACTTAGTTATTCTGTTTCACCGAGCAAACTATCTATTCTTTTGCATTAGACCACTTTTTTCTCACAGAGCAAATTATTTATTGTTTTGAATCAAACAATTTATTTATCTGTCTCGCCGAGTCTATTATTCATTGTTTTTAATTAAACACCTTATTCAATGTGTCTCACCCAGCAAATTATTTATTTTTATGAATCAAACAATTTATTCAATATGTTTTACCGAGCAAACTATTTATTCTCCGTCATCGGAACACTTGTTTATTTTTATTTCAAAGAGCAAATGATTGATTCATTTGGATTTTACAATTTATTTATGCTGTCTCACCGAGCAAATTATTTATTCTTTTTCATCTGATAATTTATTTATTTTGTCTCACCGCGAAAATAATTTATACTTTCTTAACGAACAACTAATTTTTTTTGCTTATCGTGCTGATTATTTATGTTCTCTCATCGTAAAACTTAATTCAAAACTTTGTATTTTCAACTCACAATTATTATTTTTTGTCCGTTCTTAGATAGAAAATATGTCTTCGGAGGAAATGGAGAGGCGGAGCAACGAGTTCGTCGGAGATCACGCTAACACCTACACATTTACCAAACAAATGGCCGAGAATTTGTTGGTCGTTGAGCGAGGAGACGTTCCATTGTCGATAGTTCGTCCCAGCATTGTTCTTAACTCCTGGAAACAACCCATTAGCGGATGGGTAGACAATGTGAACAACGGTGCATGTGGATTCATTGCTGGACTTGGAAAGGGGCTCTTTCGCACGTTAGTATTCTGAAATTATGAATCACAACGTCGAGAAAAGTTCACATTTGATAATCTAGAACGAATTCTACTATTTTCTGTGGTATACGTATAAAAAGCGGGTAAAACTTTTTTTTTCAATCATAATTTTTTGTGACGATTTCGATATTTTTTTTAATCTCAAAAATTGATCTGAATTTTTTAGTAATTCCGTAATTTTCAGGAATCTTCTCCATTCTGAATTTCGGTTGAAATGGCCGAGATATTCGGACAATATCACGAAAATACACATAAAAATATCAAAAAATTCGACACAATCTTCAAAACCGTTTATAATTTTCTTTTTACTGCAAGAAAAATTTGTGTATCATAAATCGTTAATACAAATTGTCTATATCTCTGAGCATATTATGCGATATCAATGGAAGATTATAAGTGTTTTCTTGGACTGTAGATTCCTTAGTAGCAAATTTTATTCGTGCTTTTTCGTGTATTCTTCAATTATATTCTCCTGTAAAAAAATTATTTTGGTTATCTCATGAAAAAAACAGCTACCACCCTAGTTATCGAAATACTAAGAACAAATTGCACATTTCCATAACTGTGATATACTGAAGTTGTTAATTTAAAGAATGTTCACTTTTTGTTTCTGTAGTTTCCAAGCCGAGCCTGAAGGAGTTCTAGATATAATTCCAGTAGATATGGTCGTGTCAACAATCCTGGCTGCTTCGATTTATGCAACAAAAACCCCGGAAAAAGTTCACGTATTTCATTGCACCTCGAGCTCTTTGAATCCTACTAATTGGACTGAGTACTGTGAACAAGTAGTGAAAGCCTGCAGATCTCATCCCTGCGAAGATGCTGTTTGGTATCCCAAGGCTCGTCCACGGAGAAATTGGCTACGAAACGCCGTTGTTCTCTACATATTTCAAGTTTTGCCGGCCTATATTTTCAATATTCTTTGGCAGCTTCGATGCCCTGGAGAAAGACATTTGTAAGTTATACCATATAAAAAAATGTATTGCTCTCTTTATAAGTGTTGCTTCCTCATAGAGAAAGCAAAATTGTGAAATTTTTTTCCAAAATTGTCATGTCAGTATACTTAGTATGGTCCAAAATGTCAAAAAAGTGGTTTAGGAAAAATGTCTGTATGCGTGTATGTATGTTACACGCTCGAAAAATTCAAACTTTTATAAGTCGGCAACGCCTTGAGATATCGAGCTGGAATTTTCACCATAGATATAGGGATTAATCTTCATCATTTATTCAAATGTTTGTTGCAATCCCTATGGTCGTTGTTACCCATTTTTTCATTTTTTAAAAAATGTCTGCTAACGCAATAACTCTTTCAATTTTCGAGGTATTGAGCTCAAAATTGGTATAAATGTAGACTCTCATACACCGGTGATCCCTATTGAATTTGGTCAAGATCGCTTCAATCGTTAAAATTTTATGAGATTTTAATTAATATTATTTTTCACTTTTTTTCCCATGCGAATTTTGGTATCAAATATCGTGTTGAATGAGTGCCAGATTCAGGATTAACAGAAGAAAAATGCCTCAAATATAGCCCGAAAATGATGAACGATCCCATATTTCCATAGCGATTTTGTACAGTCTATATTACGAAGAGTAGCAATTGACGTCGTAGAAAGGAGCCATATCCTTGGTTCCCAATGAGATATCGGAAAACCACGGGTTTTTACCGTGTTCTACAGGAAAAAAAAATAGAAGATAGGATATTCAAGTGCGTTTCCGGATCGTTCGTGCTTACTATATTATCACGAAGCGAGAGTATGCACTTATTTATTAATTTATTTAAAACAAGGATGCAAAATAGAACCTTGCAAATTAGTTTCTCATTGTTTTTTTCATTTTTACAAAGCTTTCTCTATAAGGAAGCCGACATTGATTAGCTTCTTCATGAAAAGTATACTGAAGTATGCATTCTTCTTCTTTTTCTATCACCCCGCAAATAAAAATCAGGGTAAAAACCTTTCTATGCCTAAAGTAACAAAAATTTTTATAATTTATTCCAGTTATTTGTGTTCGAACAGCAGGGATGGGCAATATTCGAATAAAAATGTATCATAAATACTTTTGAATTTAAATAACTATAAATAATTCGTAACTAGGACGAATAATACGATTCTTAATTGTTAATTAATCCAATTTACTTCTCGTTATTTTAGAAAAATATATTAATTGTGCAGTATTCTTACAATTACTCATACTTATTCAGACCAAAATGTATTTTGAATACAATTTCATTCGAATATTGTTCATCCCTGTGAAACAGAATGAGTTACGAAATTGATTACATTTTGTATAAGCGAGTATTCCAGTTGAACAAACTTTTGACTACTTGTAATGCGAAATAATTTGACCCTGAGGCTCATAGTGCCACGAATTTAGTGTTAATTGTCAGTTCAAAAGTTCCGACAGAAAAACAGTCATGCGTCTTTGTGCGGAGAACTATTTAGAACTGACAGTTCATACCTTTTAACTTAAGACTCGTGCCGATTGACCCTGAAGTCTATTTAAGCAGTCATTTTTCAAGAAGGTAAAAAAATGTGAGGCGCAGATCCAACAAACGATACGTCTTAGTGTTACAACCATATTACGCGAAATTCGTGCTGTGGCTTGACTATTAACACTTCAGGCGCCTCTTTCTTCCAGATTGCTCAACGTCCAACAGAAATATGCAAAAGGCTGCACGTATACGTCCTACTTCTCAACTCGTCAATGGAGCTTCTCACGTCGCAATGCTGCGGTGCTTTCGAGTGCTCTAGCGTCGACTGAGAGGGAAGATCATCCCATTGATCCCAGCGATATCGAATGGGACCGATACTTCGAGATCTGCGTTCTTGGTATGAGACGATACTTTCACAAGGAACCCGCGACGACCACTGACAAAGCTAGAATTCAAATGAAATGGTAAATTTTCAATCTTTTTGCTTTCTCATAGAGGAAGCTTTGTTTTCGAAAATTTTTTTTTTTCGAGATTTTCATGTTAACATACTCAGAATCACCTAAAACGTCGAGAAAGGTGGTCTAGAAAATATGTCTGTGTGTATGTATGTGTGTGTATGTATGTTCACCGAAAATTCAATTGTCCATAACTCACAAACGGCACAATGGATCGAGCTCAAATTCAGCACGCAACTATAGTATTGACTCCTTTGTAATTGACGTGATTTTTAATTAGATGTATCAATGTATACAGATTTTATAGAATTTTTAATTTCTCAAAAAATGTCGTGATCGCTCTAACTTTCCTAACAGTTCGCCAACTTAGCTAAATAGTTCTTTATAAATGAAGACACGTTAAATGATATTTGGTATTGAATTTCAGCGAAATCGGTAAAGCGGTTCCGATTTTATAGAATGTTGAATTTTTCGAAAAAACTAATGTTTTTCTCCGAATCACGTCGAATCTCAACAAATGAACCGAAATGTTCTACAGTCGAAAAATACCATACGGCCCTATTACGTACGAGATTTGGTGCTAATCGGTATAGTCGTTCGGATTTTATGGCATTTTCAATGTTTCAATAAATGTACATTTTTGGTCACAACTTCTGCAAAAGTTAAGAGCGTAAGATAAAAATTCGTACCTAATCAAAATGCGATGTGAGGGTGTTTTAACGGTGTTTCATAGCTGCACACAATATGGATAATTAAAGAGAAAAAAAAGATGCAAAGTAGCAAAGTAGGCTTCCTCATATAAAATTTGAAGACAGCTGTAAAGAGAGTATTTGAAAATTTCAATTTTTAACACATCTACCTCTATGAGGAAGCCAAAATAAATAACAAATGTCTTCCTCATAGAGGTAGATTTTTTAAAAATTAAAATTTTGAAATATCTTCTTTACAGCTGTCTTCAAATTTTATATGAGGAAGCAATGTGCAAAGTTCTACTTTTTTCTGTTTGCTTCATCATAGAGAAAGCTGTGTTTTCATGAATTTTTTTTTGAGACTCAAAGTGCTTTAAAACAGCGAGAAAAGTGAGTCAGAAAAAATGTCCGTATGTATGTGTGTGTGTGCAGGGCTTTGGAATTGCAATCACCTATAACTCGAGAAGTCTTAAATCGATTAAGGTAACATTTGGTACACAAGATGCGTTTTATTCGAAATCTATGCAGAAATTTTCATTTTATAACGTATTCAATGTTTTCCAAAAGGACGGACGCGATGTAACTCTCGTAAAAATTGCAATATTTTGCTAAATATTTCTTCGCACGTGCAAGTACTGTTGATCTTGCTTGGTGTTAAATTTGACAGAAATCAGAAAAACGGTTCGGATTTTATGGAGTTTTGGAAATTTCAAAAAGTTTACATCTTTGTCCTTACTTTGGTAAAACATGATATGATGAAATCCAATTTCATTTATGAAATCAGTACAATTTAACGATAATTAGTACATAGTTGTGTATAATCTGCAACGAGATTCATATTTCTCAAAACTTTAACTTTCCGAAAAAATGATGTTATTGCATCAACTTTAGCAAAACATAAGATAGCGAACTCAAATGTTATTCATGGAATCATTAGTATTCAGCAATGATAGATACAGGGTTTCGTCATCATTTTTCATGACGTTTAAATTTTTCAGATTTAACTTTGATAAAAAAACAGCTGCATAGTTGAACTTTCCAAATTGCTTTCTCATTATCCTTGGTTTTTAATGTTAACGAAATTTATAGAATGTTTCTGCATCCTTTACTATAGTATGATGCTTAGATAGTCTTCAAAATGTTCAGTGTACCATGAGCACCATCTGTGAGCGAGCAATAGAAATTTATCTACAATAAGAACAAAAAGTAGAACCCTGTATATTACCTTCTCATTATTTCCAATTTTTTTCAAAGCATCCGTTATAAGAAAGCTAATATTGATGAATATACTTTCTTACAGATGCCGATTTGTAAAAATAAAAAATAATCGAGTTTAAAAATATTTTTGACATTTGCCATATTCACGAAGATCGAATTAAAAATTTTTTTTTTTCAAAATCTTGCATTCACAGGTTTACAGAATAGGTATTCCCACAACAATAAAAAATCTAATTTTCTTTAAATATTTCTAAACAATATAAATCGTGCTCCAAATATTCGTCAATAGTCATCAAATGTTTTCATATTTTAGGAAAATGTAGTTGATTATTGTGAGAAGCTATCGTAAAACAACAGAATTTAAAAAACCATAAAAATAAAGCTTACTCGTATTGTCATTAGACACATTTCATACCAAATATGAGTAGGGTAAAGAATTATTTGGTCTATTTTATAAATGCCCTCACTTGTATTATAGGATATTAAACAAAATTAATTCGAAATGGCTCACATAACAAGTAAACAAACAGAGTAATTTAGATGTCATTTCACAATTTTGTCTGTGCAGAAGTTATGTGACGAGTCCCACTCTTCAGTAAATGAAACGTTGAAGAACTTCATAGAACTTTCGTGAACTTGTGTAATTGTACAGAGTATCTGCATCCATTACGACAGTTTGATGCTTTGTCAGGCTTCGAAATGTTCAATTTATGACGAGCACTACTACTGAGTAAACAATAGAAATTTATTGAAAATAAGGATGGAAAGGACAGTATATCGCCTTCTCATCATTTCCAACTTTTTTTAAAGCTTCCGTTATGAGGAAGCCAATATTGATGAATGTACTTCCTTCTAGAGGTCTTTTTAAGTTGAAAATAATCATAAACCAATCTGCAAAATTTCATTATTCATACTCGCTCATCTATAATGTCTTCAAAATGTTCGAGCGGCGTTCAAGAATAAACAAATAAACTTGTCATATTCACGAACATGGAAATTTTCTATTTTCTTAAAAATCTTGCATTTGGAGGTTTCACGAATATTCCTACAACAATTGAAAATCCAGTTTTGTTTAAATATTTCTGAACCATGTAATTCATGCGACAAACATTTTTTCAGCAATCATTAAGAATTTTTTATATTGTAGAAAACTGTATTCGACTATTATGCGGAGCTACGTTGAAGAAAAAATCAATAAAATCACGAAAAAATAGGGATGCAATGTAGAACTTTACACATTGCTTACTCATCAATTTTCATCTTTTCTAAAGCATGATGAAGTTTATTTATTTTATATTTGGCTTCGTTATAGAGGAAAGTTTTCGGAAGATGAAAATTATTGACGAAGCATTATGCAAAGTTCCACATTGCATCCTTACTTCAAATACATTTAGAAATCTGAAATTTCTTGAAATCTATGTCATAAGAAAAAAAAAAAAATTTGAAAATTTCAAATCACGTAAAATCCGAACCGCTTTCCGGATTATCACCAAATTTGGTATGTAGCTGGACTGAATATTATTTTTCGTGTTTAAAAAAAATCAGTTGATTCATTGAAATTTCACCTGAATTAGAACAAAATTAATTTTTATAAGGAAGCAGAATATCAGGAAATTTTCGGGAGGGGGGCGACAGTTACCTATTGGAATTAATTGTATAGAAAATCTGAAAAAATTTACCTAGTTGTCTATTCTTTGTAACATATTTTTTACCAAACAAAAAACTTCGATTTTTGAGCACTGTCGATTTTTTATAATAGCTAAAAAAAACTATTATTATAGTACGGAAAAGCACGGAAAAAAATTGGCAGGTCAGAGTACTAAAAATTGTAGGAGGAGACACATTTTTTCGAGCCGAGGGTGATTGATTTTCTTTATTTTCGAGTACCGCTATTTTTTTCGTAAGGTGCAGCTTAATTGATATCAATTAGGTCCTATAACATCAATAGTTTTGAATGATATTTCCAGAGATATGGTTTTTTGAAAATTGTTTATAGTGACCTAGGCTTTGCTTAGGAAGCCTATATTCTAAAAATAGGATTAAAACTTACAGAATAATCAGAATTTACCCGCTCTGTATGATCTCTTTTTTCGTTGCAATTGTCTTCTCGGCTCATTTTTACCAATTTAATTAGATGCCTCGCACGTTAAAATTTCTAAAAGATATTAAATAAATTTTCGAAAACTCATATCTCTGATAATATGCATCAAAACTATTGCTATTACAGGACCTCATTTGTATCAATGTAACTGCTCATTACGAAAAAATAGTGGCACGTAAAAATAAAAAAAACTGTATCGTCTTGATTCGAAAAAAATGTATCTCTTCCCACAATTTTTAATATCTTGACCTATTCTCAAAAATCAAGCGTGGCAGATTTTTTATACAATTTTTTTTCGGCTTCTCTGAGAAATCGACAGTGTTTGAAAATCGATGTTCTTTTTTCGGTTTAAAATATATGGTTGTGAGTAAGAAAAGGCATCTAGGTGAATTTTTTATACATATTTTTTATACGATTATTTCCAATAGCTCATAGCTCTCGCCGCGATCCCTTAACTTATTAATGCCCTCACTTGTATCATGCAATTTAATCGACACAATTCCGTTTGTGCATAAGTTATGTGAAAAGTCGATATCTCACTCGTCAGTAAATGAAACCTTAATGAACCTCATAGAACGTTCGTAAACTCGTGTAATAGTAGAGAGTCGATACACTGAATAAAAAGCATATCGTTGATTCAACGATTTTACATAGTAAAAAGCATACAGGAAGGCTTGCAATGTTTTATGGTTGAAGAGATGATAATATGGTACAATAATCGATACTTGCAAGTTTATTGAAAACAAACGTTGAAATCGTATATGCAACAAAAGGACATGTGAAGCATTCTCTGGCAATTCAGCCACTTTTTTTCGACCCCCTCTGATCTCCTCCATAATTTGATATTTCGAAGCACTAATAAAAAGCACACTATGTGAATTTTTTCAGATTTTCTAAAACATTATTTCAGAAAATACCGTTTTTTATTTAAGTGCAAATATTTCGAAAACTTTAAGTTACAACAAAAATGTCTACATCAAAGTTGTCGTTTTTTGTTAGCTTTCGAGAGGAATATATGAAATGATTTTTACGATCCAGCGAGTATGATTTTTTACCGAAAAACGGAGGAATTATTTTTTTATTTGAAAACGGATATTTCTTCCGGGCTGAAAAAATTACAGAGTATTCTTGCATAATTGCTGATATCTCAAAAAAATCAGCAAAGTGGCACCGCCAGATTTTGGCACACAAATTATTTTTTTCATGCAGGAAAATCTGGTGGTGCCACTCCGGTGATTTTCTCGAGATATCAGCAATTATGCAAGAATACTCTGTAATTTTATCAGACCGGAAAAAATATCCGTTTTTGAATAAAAAAATCATACTCACTGGATCGTGGAAATCATTTAATATATTCCATTCACAAGCTAACAGAAAATGACAACTTTTATGTGAAGACATTTTTTTCTAGTAACTCTAAGTTTTCGAAATATTAGCGCTTAAATGAAAAACGGTATTTTCTGAAATAATGTTTTTAAAACACTGCAAAAATGCACATAGTGTGCTTTTTATTGGTGCTTTGAAATATCCAATTATGGAACAGATCAGAGGTGGTAAAAAAAAAGTGGGTGAATTGATAGAGAATACTTCATATTTGAAACTATTAGAATACTTTTTGAAACTATCATGATTTTGATCATTGCTACTATAATTATATTTGCTATAACTATGAAATATAGACGTTCCTCTTGGGAATTATATTAATGATTGATCCAACTATTTTCTTATATTTGCTACAGCCATAAAATACAGTCGTTTCTCCTGGTAATTATACGTTATAGTTACATTATCGTCGGACTAACTATTTTTATTATTAAATCGATATTTTTTTTTGAGTGTACCTGCATCCTTTACGATAGTTTGATGCTTTGGTAGGCTTCGAAATGTTCAATGTACCTCGGGCACCATCTGTGAGTAAAAGATAGAAAGTCGATTCTCGATTTTTCTTCACCGGAGCTCGTAGATCGACTGGTATCGTAATGGTAACGTAGGAATGTACTCTTCACTATTCCATAGTAGCTGTAGGCTAATGTCTCTTAGCTCCGGGTAAAAACTCCTGTTGAGGCGCGGCGGAGAAGGAGTTGAACCTCCAACCAGTTTTCTTGCATAGTCGAGAAGTCGTCGCCTGACTATTGCACATAATTACTCACGACTCAAACTCCGCAGGTTGAAGATAGTTGCCGCTCTGACACCGTTTCTGGCTTTTCTCCTGTTCTGGTATCTCATCCTGACTCTTCTACCTGGATTCGTGTCCTCCAGCATCGCAGCATCACTCAGCGCAACTCTCGTTCTATTCATAATCTGGCTCTGAAAATTGTTTTAATAATTATTATCTATTTTATAAATTATTTAATAATCTTAAATACTTAAGTTATTACTATAAAAATTGAAAACGGTGCTTTACTTTTCCAAAATACCTTCCCGAATTCTGGATTAAGAATACATTCCCGAACAAAATTTGAAAGAAAAGATATATAATGTACGAAGGAAATCGAGGTTACTGAGAATCCTAAGAACAATGATTTCGTAGGATAATAATGTCAAAAAAGTATTGCTAAATTGTTGTACATTTTTCTGAAAACAGAGTGGATAAAAACTCGTTTTATTCATAATCTGGCGATGAAATATCAGCTATAATTTTTTTTTTTAAACGAATAATCAAATAAAGGCCCTAAAAATCCTAAGAATATTTTGTACGATACTTTACTTTCTTAGGAAATTGGATATGAATCTGGCTTCAATATAAATATTCTGATGCGAATAGATCTGATTTATAAAAAAACTTTTGACAATTGAAAAATTGACACTTTCGCAAATTTTTTAAGACTGTTTTTATAGAACTGTAAGTGCAATGACTCTGAAAACTTCCATATGTAGCATGGAAACTTTTCACGAACATTTCTGAAAATAATAAAAACTATATTCGAAAATTGTTAGAAAACTCTTAAATAATTATACGTTTAGGAAATAATAATATAATTAATCTATCAAGAAGCTTAAAAAATTTCCTATTTAATTAGTGAAATAGTTTTTTGCAAACCTGTTACTATTAGTTCAATGACCCTGAAAAATTCCATGTAGTATGGAATTTTTTTACAAAAACATCAAACACATGCAACTTTTTAAAATAATTCGTAAATAATGAAATTGGCTTGAAGAACTGTTGTCAGGTTTAAAAAAATTATACATGTCCAAAAGAATGTAAGCATTCATCAAGAAGAATAGAAATGAAATTCCTATTCAAACTGGTTAAACATATCGCATAAGGAAGTTTTTTAAATTTCGTTATTATTATACAACGAGTCTTTTTTTTATCTTCAATGACATTGATGTTTCATTTTCCTCTTATCGCGAAACTCTATCGCTTTAAGTACTAAACCCCAAATATATGTATTTCAATAATCACAAAGAACATGCCATAGAGATATAATAATATTAAATAGGCTTATCGTATTGTATAATAATTCACAATAACAGTATAAATCATTTCACAAAAATTTCAAAGAGAAAAATAAACATAATGCTGATATTTATAGCATAACGTGCAGCGAATAGCTTCTGAGATTGCGTAAACAATGTTCTCCGGTCGCAATAAAACGCTTTCCCTAGAAGACGAAAAAAAAACGCAGTATCTACGTAGACGAATTATTCAAAACGCTCGAGGACATAACATTTTTTTTCCGGTTCATTCCCTTCTGTGAAACAAACTAGCTGTAAAAAAAACTCATCTTTGGATCCACTCGGCTAGAAAGTAATATTTAAAGTGGCGTGCGTGCGCTATAAAAAACGCTGGTTTGTTGGGACTGATCATAGTAAGCCAATATTATTGGCAGCATTATATACGAAGCTCATTGGAAGACGTTGTTCAGCTTCGTTGCATGTATATTTTATTCTAAATTGTATGGCCAAGCATTACGCAAATCATTCAAGTCCAAAGATCAGGCTCTGACGACTATGGACTCTAAACATGCTTCGGTGCTAACGTCGGGAATATCTCGAGGTTCAGGACGAAGCAACTTTGCTGGATTTCAAAAATTGCCTAAGATATTGTTGTAGCTTCATTTGCTCTGTATAATTTTTTTTTACAAAAATCGCTACGATATAAATATATATTTGTTCTGAAGAAATACTTAAGATAATTATGTCATAAGGGAAATATTAACTCGGGTTGTTGAATATTTTTTGAATTATTCGGCGGCCTTTTTTATGCTGACAAAATCCAATTCTTTAAATCAAATCGATCTTAATCAAAATATATTCTTGAAAAAAAAAAAAAAAATCAAATAAACATTTTTATTTTTAACTCGGTGTATTACAGCAAATTTCCAAACGAAAAAAGAACTCATGGATTCGTCATCAAGTGTAGCATTTTCTGTAAGAAAAAATTAGGTGTCATTGGCCGTTTAGAATAATAATCTTGAATTAATAAAAATGTAATCTAGGTGCTTAGCGTCGTAAATATCTCCAAATTTAGGATAAATCAACATTGCTTGAATTTAAAAATTGTTCGATATTCTCGAGACTATATTTGTTCTTTATTAACAATTTTCGTAAAAATCACTGCAATATGAATATATTTTTGTTCTGAGTAAGAACTTAGGGTAATTATGTCGTAATAAGAATTTCAACTCTCGTTGTTGAATATTTTTTTCAATTATTCGGCGTCCTTTTTTATGTTGACAAAATCTAAAGGTCAGTGCCCGATTCTTAAAATTTAAAAATATTTATGAATAATTTTAATTTAATTCCTAGAATTTATTAATATCCAAACTAAAGGAAGAGCTCATGGATTTTTCATGGAATGTAGCATTTCTCTGTAAGAAAAAAATTGGGTGTCGTTGGCCATTTATTTCGAAACGATAATTTGGCATCGATATCTAGGCGGAGCGAAAGCTACGGAGATTTGTAAAACGAGAGTTCAAGATTCTCGAAACATCGTGCATTTTTATACGCAAAATATAAAATTCTACACAGTGAAGAAGCAAAATTCTTGTTTTTTGCCAAAAATATTTCGTTTATTTTTTAAAAGAATTATAGCCAATTTATGAGTTCAAGAAAAAAAATCTGTTAAGCTAGAGATAAGAATAATAAAAGCTTAGACTATGAACGTCAACTCTTCATTCAAGTCAAGTAGACATTGAAATTAATAATATTCAAAAGAAAAAAGTCGCAGATTAATTATAAAACCTGTTGGGAACGTTTAATAATCTGTTATGCTATAGTAATGCTGTCCCCAGCAGCAAAAGTAATTTTTTTATTATGCAATAGCTGCTGAGCTTCTGACTCTGGCGTAACGACTACGTAAAAAAAAACAAAGTCCTAAACAGAAATCATTTAATATTCAAATACACGGGCAATCGATGCGTACAAAAATGTAACTCTTACAATTCTTATCCACTTTCTCTTGCACTTATGATGTAACAGAATATAAAAATTTAACGGGAATTTATAAGAAAATTGGATCATAATTTATTTGGAATTTTACTGTTTCATTTTCCTTGCACCATAAATATTAAAACGAATTCAATGCTTTTGTATCAAACACTTTTCTCTACTTCTTTATCAAATTTTTCTTAACCTTTTTAATGCTTCGGCTATTCTAAAGTTCACTAAACTCATAGACGCTTTATAAATACATTCCATTGACACAATTACAATTTCTTTACTATTGCGCGACAAGAGAGAAGTTAGAAAGAAATAAAGGACATTGAAGTTCCTAAGAATGTGTTATTTGAATAATAATAAACAGTGAATAAACTGTGTTCTTAATATGCTTTTGTAACAATTACGAAATACAATGTTTTCATTTTAACGAATGTTCGAAAACTCCCACATTTTGAAAATTTTACTACAGAGAGTTTTACAATCGATTGCAACCCTAAGATTTTTGGAAAAAAGTACAACATTCAACAAAAAGTACAAAATTACAACATTCATATATAGTGCCCAGATTTTTTTTTCGATTAAATTACGTTTCACCTAGTAATAATTATTTACTAGGTGAAATTGAAACTAAATTACTATTTAGTAATAGTAATTTAGTTTCACTAGTATATAGTTATTATTATTCAATATCATTTGTCATAGTGTCGAAAAGTAACGAAATTTTGATACCATCAATGGCCTGCGAATACACACACAGCATCCTTATACGTCCTAAATAATAATAATAATCCCCTTTTAAAAAGTTGGTGATGGTCGGCTATGTTCATGTAAAGCCTTTTTATTCGTGCTCTGATTGGCCACGGTTTGCGCGTAAGCTGAACGACCGAAGTCAAATTTGGTTTTAAAACCGGAAAATTGACAGCTTGCCATTCGTGATCACGCGGCTGTCGAAAGGAGAGTTGGGGGCAGTACATTTTTAAAAAATGCAACACCGTTTTCGAAGTGAGCAATGGAGCAGAGATCCATCACCCATTACTTTTTAAATTGTTAATGGAAGAGAGATCCATCAACTATTATTTTTTGAATTTTTAATGAAACAGAGATTCATGACCCATTATTTTTTAAATGTTCACTGTTACATAGATCCATCACCCATTTTTTCAAAAAATTTTAATGGAGCAGCGATGTAGCGCCCATTACTTTTATAATTATACTGTCCGATGGAACAGATATCCGGCACCGATTATTTTTTCAATGGAGTAGTGCTGCAGCTCCCATTACTTTTTTAATAGGTAATTAAGCGGGAATCCAGCACCCATTACTTTTCTAATATGTATATAATGTTAATAAAATCGTCTCTGCCTAACTCTGTCTAACCCTGTCTAGGCCTACCAGACAGAGTTAGGCGGAGTTAGACAGAGTTAGACAGGGTTCAACTGGGTGAGACTGATTTAGACAAAGTTATAGGCAGGGTTACACAGGGTAAGACAGAGTGAGGCACGGCAGACTGGGTTAAAAAGAGTTAGACAGAGTTAGACTGGGTTAGACAGCGTTAGGCCGAGTTAGGCAGAGTTCGACAGAGTTAGGTTTGTTATTTGGTTAGACTGGGTTGGACAGGGTTAGGCAGAGTTAGACGGAAAGAAAAAAGTTACTGGATCTCGGTTCCATTAAACATTTAAAAAAATGGATGTTAAATCTCTATTCCATTAAATACTATAAAAGTAATGGGAGATGTATTGCTGATCTATTGAAAATTAGAAAAAAAATGGGCGCTGGATCTATGTTTCATTGAACATTTAAAAAGTAATGGGTGCTGGATTCGATTTCCATTATCCATTTGAAAAAAAATTTAATGATGCATTATTCTTACATTAAAAATTCCACAAAGCTGGTCGGGAACATCGTAAGCCTATCAGTAATCGGCTGTCTCCGCCTGAATCTAAAAGAAGAATTTCGTAAAGGAGCGCTGCAGCGCCTTTCAAAAAAATAGCGACGCGCAGCAGCGCGTCCGTTCTCGCTAGTATTTTATAATCTTCGTAGGATACGTGCAGCTTCCACTACCAGTATAACGGCATTTGAACCGCTCAAATCGTTCTCGAATTACCTCGAAAGTAGCGTTAAGGATTAAGGTAGTTCTGTCGCTCGGTGCCATTTCGTATAAGATGTAGTGCCATTTCACAAGTTCGAGAAAAATCAGAGAAAGTTGAAAATACTTCTCGATGATATGAAAATCTTTAAAAATGCATACATATTGAAGGTACTGAAAAGAATCATTTTAGGCAATTAGAATTCTAAAATTTTATTAACAAATTTCCTGGAAATCCAACTTTTCTTTTTTTATGAAAATAATTCGTTCATTTTCCTAAATACGTATAAATTCCTCCAGATTTTTCAATTTGCTTCAATTCAAATTTAAAGCAAATTGAAAAATCCGAAAATATCCATACGTATTTAGAAAAATTAACAAATCATTTTTATTTAAGAGAAAGTTGGGTTTTCGAAAAATTAGTCGAAATTTTTTTTTTTCATCGATTTGTCCATAACATTTTACAATAATTATTATTCAATATTAATCCTATCAGTGCCTTTAGTGTGCACGCATTTTTTTAGATTGTAATACCATCGACAAATATTTACAATTTTCTTTCATTTTTCCCAAATTCAGGTGAAACGAACAGCAAGCGACAGAACTACTTTAAGCAAGTGGTCGCGACTGCGAAAAAGCACCAAGCATTCCGGACAGCGCAATGTATACGCAAACATGCTATCTCATCTCCCATCATTTTCTTCATCACGTCTTCGTGCTTGATTGCTCAGAGGATTCCTGTGTATTTTTTCCACGTGGCTGTATCTTTACCGGTTCTAATTGAGAACCCCTGTCACAATATATGATTCTCCCAAGGTGTCACCGCCTTGAGTAAACAATTATCGTGTCAGTAAAATTATGAGAGAAAATTATCTTTAATAATCACAGCATCTCGTCTCGAAACTCCTCTCTCAATTTTCTTAATACACCTATCAATCCAATTGTCCTTTTCAATATTTTACAATAATACATACTAAACAATAAATCGTAGAAATCGCGGGAACATTTTATTTTCGAGATTTTCATGTCGTAACACTCCAAAACATTGGGAAAAGTGCTTTAATTGAGTTATTGAGAAGGTGATCGACTGAACTAAAATTTGGTACACAAGTGAAAAAGTAGTCCATCTTTGACAGATATAATTTTTTTTCAAAATGTGTGCAGAAAATTAATTTTTATGACTTTTTAAAATTTTTTTAAAACACCTGCGCGCTCCAGCTTTTGTAAAATTCGCGAGTTGGTGTGAAATAATCCTTCATAAGTGCAGTTGCTGCTGATGATGTTTGGTAATGAATTTGACCAAAACCGGAAAAGTGGTTCCGATGTTATAGAGTTTCGACATTTTCGAAAAATTCACTTTCGCAAAACATGAGACAACGAACTCGAATTTCATACATGAAATCGGCACTATTTAGTGATCGTTAGTGAATAGTTTCGTCATAATCTGCAATGTAATTCAAATTTTTCTGAATTTTAACTATCAGAGAAAAATGTTATTATTGCATTAACTTTAGCAAAACATAAGATAGGGCTTTCAAGTTTTATCTATGAAACCAGTTCAACAATGATAGGTACACAGTTTTTTCATAATTTGTTATGAGGTTAAAATTTTCCAAAATTTCAACTTCTATAAAAAAATGCGGATGCAAAGTTGAACTTTGCAAATTGTTTCCTCATTATTTTTAGTTTTGTATACAAAACTCCCTCTGTAAGGAACCCGAAGACGATCAACATACTTCATCATAAAAGTACCTCTGTAAAAAAAACTAAATATAATGAGGAAGCAATTTGAAAAGTTTTTGTTCGGCATTCTTGAAAAATCCCTCAATCAAACATCGCAATTAGGAGCGATGCACGTAATAACGGACTACGCGGTGCTCTTTCGAGTTAGAAATAATTATTTACGTTGAGAACCACTGGATAGTACCTCTACCTACACGTTCTCACTCGCTCCGGGGCTAAATCGACGTGCGTTTTCTCTTCTACGGAACGTTACTACTGAACGTTTCTCAGTCCAGTTCAGTCGAGTGCCTGACGTTGCCGGGTTCTCATTTCGGTATCTAGTCGCTAGCGCGCTCGTCAGAATAAACAAAAAGTAGTCCTCGCACTTGTAGAAAAACGCTTAATTCGCATAACGTTATAATTGATCACAAGCGATTTTGCAAATACAAAAACTCGGCAATTGATAAGTCATTGAAAAAGCTACGATGGCTTCGCCCGTGACTGATTTCTACCGCGACAAAACTATCTTCATAACAGGAGGAACCGGCTTTCTCGGGATTTGCCTCATAGAGAAATTTCTACGATGCTGTCCCGACATCAAGAACATCTATCTGCTTATGCGACCGAAAAAAGGCAAGGAAATTTCGGCACGACTTGAGGACATCATCAAAAATTCGGTAAATTCAATATAATTCACTCGTTTTCGTTACAATATAAACACTCGCCGGATAAATTAGTCGCGGAAACTTCTTTGATCATTGCTTGTCATTAATACTCAACTCAAAGGTAATGTCAACAAGCATTTATATCGTAACCGGCAATTTATTATTATTATTGGAATGACAAGAGTATGGAAATGTTTTTTTTTTTTGGTTTGTTCACTGCAATGTCAGTCAATGGCATTGGTCAGGCAATCAATGGACTTTTTATAGGTTTTATTGCAATTGTCGAGTGAGCTTGTTCTTTTTGTGCCTAGTTCTCCTGGATTAGAGGAAATTCTCAATATGTTAATCTTTGCTTTGTTGAATTTGCTTACACAAGAACTAATGTAAAAATGTAAATATGGTATTTGGATTATGATTTTTGCTAAGTTATAAGAATTCAATTAATAATGTCGTATAAAAAACTATAGATTTTTGCAATCCGCGGATGAGCTTCTTCTTTTTGTGCTCAGATTCTTGTGGATTTCAGGTAATTTTCAATATCTTAATCCTTGCTTTGTCGGATTTGCATACACAAGAACATTCGTAAAAATGTAAATGTAGTATCTGGATTATGGATTTTTGACTAAGTCATGAAAATTCGGCGAATAATGTCATATCAAAAAACCATAGTTTTTTTTACAATATTCGGATGAGCTTGTTTTTTTTGTGCTCAGATTCTTGTAAATTCAAAGAAATTCTCAATTTCTTAATCTTTGCTTTGTTAGATTTGCATATATTAAAACAAATGTAAAAATAGAAATATACTATTTGGACTATTTTTTTTTACTAAGTTATGAGAAGTCAATTAATGATATAATGTGAAAACAATTATTACTGTTGTTCTGTGTATCACTGTCGAGTCTTATTGCATATAGTTTACTGTTATTTCAGATAAAAAAAATTGCTCTGGTGATTTTAGCTTTGAGCAGTGCTACATTTGAATAAACACACAACAGTCTTTATTTTAATGATACATCACGTAAAGTTGATCGGCTGAGCTTTTTTTTTTCAAATATTTTCTTAATAATAATTAAGGGTGAGAGACGAAATTATATTGTTCATTTTTTTTATTCAATGTTTTTTGTTGAATTCTTATTATATTTGTTAATTCCAATCGAATTTTGTTCCTATGTGTACAATGTAAAAAAATATAAGATCTAGAGCATTTAATTAGAATTCTTTAACCTCTAAACTTTATTAATGTTTGATTTATTTATGTTTTCTGGGAGAGATTATGACTAAAAAATAAAATTGTTATTACAGTGATTACAATTTCATTTTTTTTGCTAAAAAAAAGATTAACTACAATTAATTATTATGGAGAGCCAATTTTTGGATTTCTACAATGATTTCAAATAAATAAAATGTATAATTGTAGATTTTTATTCTGATGAAAATTAGTTTGAAAACTAAATTTGCTTCTCAAATTGTATTTCACGGGTGAAGCACCTCGGTTGATAGCCAATTGACAATGTATGTAATACTACAAAAAATTTCTAATTTATAAGGTACAAAAAAAGATGTATTATATTGTCAATAAAGCACAATTACTACTATTTCTATTGCTACTTGTATTTTATGAATACCTTTCAAACTTTGCCTTAAACAAAAATTGTTTTTCCATACATTGGATAATATGAATGTGTTTCTGTTATGAATTATATTTTTATAAGTCAAACGTTTTTGAATTTACTTTCTAAATTTGTTTTAAACAAGGATTTTTTATGAGTATATCAGATTATAGTTTTTGTTGCGAATTACCAATGTTCAAGTTGATAACAACGTATCACTTGGGGCCATTGTTTGGTTTCTCTAAACACATACAAAAACACAACATCGAAAAAATGGTTGCGATTTGTCTGTCAACTGCAACCGTAAGACCTGCTAATACCTTTTTCATGTACAAAAAAAAGGTGTAGCAATTTCTTAGCATAAAATCATACATAATTGTCCATTAATGCTTTTTTATCTACGAAAACAAAAAAATAATATGAAGGTCTACATAAATTTGATAGTGCAATCAACTGCACAATACCATTGAAAAAACATCAAAACATTCAAATAAATAATCATCTTTGCCCTAGATCTTTGACAGATTGAAGGAGGAGGGTGGCAGCGATCAGTTCAAGAAATTAATTGCCGTTGCTGGCGATGTGGGCCAGGAAAACTTAGGCCTTTCGACTGTGGATCGCCTGACTCTCATAGAGGTTGTCGACATTGTCTTTCATTCTGCTGCTTCTCTGGATTTTGAATCCAGTCTTCGTAGTGCAGTAGAAATAAATCTGCTGGGAACTAGAAGAGTCGCAGAGCTTTGCCAGGAGATAAGGAATCTGAAGGTTAACCGCTTTTTTCTTTTAGAATCATTTCATAATTGCCCTAAGTTTATACTAACATTTATTTGTTCTCTTTAGGCGCTTGTTCACGTTTCCAGCGCGTACGTCAACTCGTTCCTATTGGAAACGAAGGAACAGATTTACCCTGCGCCTATGAACGTAGATGATCTGCTCAAGAAAGTTAAGGAAGCTGATGATGAAGCCCTCAAAGAGGCCACACCAAGTATCTTAGGAAATCACCCGAATGCCTATACTTTTACGAAACATTTGGCCGAACACGAAATCGTTAAGGCCAATTTACGATCTGCTATCGTTCGACCCTCCATGAGTACGTATATCATCTACAGAAATTACATACTTTTGCTTATTTTCAAAATACCCTTTAAAAAAATATGTAACTTGGCTGCTTGTATTATATGGAAAAAATACCAATGATAGTCAGAAGTTCGAAGTGCTGCAGGCTATGTAATTTTATTCAATGTTTTGGTTTTTGTTAAATATTTATTGTCTTCGAGACACAATTTGTTGATAACAATTAGAGAAAAAGCAAAAGCAGCGCGTATTGGACAAAAATGTAATTAAAGAAGGTTTGAGTTCACAGACAATAAAAAGAGGATTTAGTTACTGTGTAGAGTACTTTTCTAAATATCGATAATAAATTATTTGTAGAAAAACAAGAACTGAAAGGATGTATTGAAAAGGTGCAAAGACTACTCAACTCTGATTTCGTAATGTCACCTGAACATATATTCAGATTAGTTCGAACGATCAAGGTGAAATAATGCAACTCGGTCGGTAACCGAAACCTGTTTTCGTATTTTCTCAGAAACAGCTGAGTTTCAGGGCAAAACCACAGCGTCATTCTTCGATACTGGTATTTCCAACCCGGTTAGAGTGTTTTGACTGTTTCCTGTTATCGGAACTGGGTCAGAGAAAACAGGAATCGAAAAAAAACAACAATTTCTTGAACCTTTGACCTTTATCGGCATAAATGTAATCTTTCCTTAATTAATTAATAGGAGCTTATATAATTCTTTCCTGTCCAATTGTGATAACAAATGTAGATAGTTTCATGCACTTTAATGATAATACAACTTATCAGTAGCCCCTTTTTAAAAATTTATTCGTCGATTTTTCGGTTTTTTTTCCAAATTTGTTATGAGTATTCTAAAAAGTTGTGAATGTTTTTATTCTATTTTGATAAACAATTTTTAGGTCGCAAGTTTTGTTTTCACAGGTAATTTTTATATATAGTAATATATATTTTAGCCTCACTGAAGACGCACAGTTCTACGTAGTTTACAAAAAAGGCTCGAAAACGGGAATTTGAAAAAAGCTTGAGAATTCTCGAAAAAACATCATATTTATCAGAAAAATTCGAAAAATAATTGCACATGAAGAAAGTTTTCTATCTCAACTCCAATAATTTTAATTATTCCGTGGGTTATTTTCCGGCATAATTAAAATTTAAAATACAATATTCTCCGTATCGTCAATGACGCGGATTTCTTTTGGTTTCCCAAACTATCCAAACTTTCACGGCACCAATTTTTTATTTGGAATTGTAAAACATCCGTAAATAATGGAAATAATTTCTAAATGCAATTCTTTCATAATTATTGTTGCATTAATTCTAGTCGTCGGAGCGTGGAAAGAACCAGTTCCTGGGTGGACAATTTCGAAAAATGGACCGCAAGGATTTCTGATGGGCGCGAGCAGAGGCGTCGTAAGACGTTTGCCGGTCGGTAAAGAGCTTGTTTACGATTACATTCCTGTTGACGTAGTCGTTAACAGTCTTATCGTCGCAGCTTATAACGTCGGTCGCGATGGGTGAGTGACGATTCAAAAAACGTGCATTTACACGTTTAAAGTTAACTTGCATTTGCATGCGTAGATAAAACTCGTTCCGCCCTGTCCGACTTGGTTCGTAATTTTTGTTAGTTTATTTGAACCCTCGAATGCACTATATTTTTTTTTCCTTTTTTTTATGGCAATTTTTTTTAAATATATTTTTGAAGTGACATATCAAACGCCATAATTTCAAAATCTGAAAAATTTCTGAAAAATACTCTGTCCAATACCCAAATTTTCTAGCTTATAACCAAAGTGGGCAAGATTTTTCTTCTGACAATTTTTAAGCTTTTTTTATTAGACAAATTATTAAAAAATAGAAAAAATAATTAATCTACTTCAGACGATCGATCAATTGTTTATTTATGTAAAACCGGGTTTTTTAGAATTTTTTCAAATTTTTAGGAATTTTTTCAGACTTTCCGAATTATGCAAATTTTAATTTTCATATATTTTTTGAAGTAATATATCGAAAGCCATTCTTTAAAAATCTGCAAAAATTCTGAAAAATACTCTGTCGACTATAAGCTATACATTTTATACCTTATAGCCAAAGTAGGCACGATTGTTCTTCTCATGGTTGTTGGGATTTTTTTATATAAGAAAAATTTAACAAAAAAAGCTTACACACTATAAAAAGAAAAATGTTGTCCATTTCGTCAATGAGCTAGAAAATTTTGATATCGAACTGAGTACTTTTCAGAATGTTTGCAGATTTTCAAAGTATGGTATTCGATATGTCATTTTTAAAATGTATTTTAAAAACATTGCCATAGAAAAAAAAATCTGGTTCACTTAAGGGGCAACTAACCGTACAAAAAATTACGAGCCAAATCGAAGAGGTCGAAGTCAAATCCTGGTTGAATCGGGGTAGATTGTCCCAAATGCATAGGCGTCTGACTAAACTTGCTTGTCTATCTGGCTAAAATAATAGACGTTTGTCTGAATTTATTTTTCGAATTTCAGCGGTCTCGGCCTCAAGGTTTATCACTGTACCTCCAGTACCTGCAATCCCTTCAGGTGGGAAAGTGTCTCCAGCAAGATAAACGGTTATCTGCACAGATATCCACTGCGTGGCGCAGTTTGGTATCCATATCTCAAGCTCTTACCGTCTATTTGGATCTACCGAATTTCTGCGATCTTCGTTCACATGATTCCGGCTTATATTTTGGATACTGTTACACGAGTTGCTGGCGGTAGACCAATGTAAGCTGAAATTTTAATTTATTCGTAGGATCTTGCTTTTTCACTGTTCACTTCTATTATGAGTTTCCTTGGAAGTTTAAAATGATTCGCTACTACCGAATTTTATTCGTTACTAAAATTTTATAGCGATGGAAAAATTGACAACTTTTCAAATAAACTCTCTTGAAAAACCATGAGCAAAAAATCCAATAATATCCGCTGCAATAATAGTAGCTTTATTAGAATTATGGATATTAACTTAAAAAATAATCAAATAAATTTATTGGAGTTTTTCCGTTTCTCTCAGAGGCGTTTCATATTTCGGGTAAAAAATCTTCCCGTGAAAACAGACGAGACGCATTTAAACCTAATTACCTTCCTTCAAAATATTAAGCGTCGGTGAATAAGAGGAACTACAATTTTGTAACTCCGTCGGTTATGTCTCATCGCCTTAGAAGGAAACGATTTATCTCGGTCGATAACCAAATTCTGCATCCGTTCTTTTTCTCAGAAATCGACGAATTTCGAGGCGACGAAAAACTCTCATAATATCAATTTCGTTAGCCAATTTTGGATGACCGTTTGTCTTTGCCTGTTATCCAAACTCGGTTAGTCAACGCGAGTAATAACGGCACCGACATGAATATATTAATTTATCTCCTTTTAAAAGTTACATCATTGCACCTCAAGATGGAAGGTCGTTTAACATTGAGATGAAATAATACAGACACGATATTTCGTGAGTACGGAAAAATCCAGATGAGAGCGAAGAACAAAATTGTCATAAAAAACGGAATGATCTGCTGCATCTATTGTAGCTTTTTCCTTACCTAAAATTAACAATTCCCTCGAAGGGAAAAGATTCAAGTTTTCGTTACAGAGAAAGTTCACCTTGATCTTTCGCCTCGAGGTAAAATGACGTGACGCGGTCGGTAACCGTAAACCCGCTTCTCACTTTTCTCAGAAATGGCTTAAGGAGTTTCGGTGACGACTATCGAAGTCAAATCAATCAATCAAATCAGTGTTAAATTTTCGTAATTGATTTTTTAAGGTTTAATGCATTAATAAACAATAGTGAAGGATGATTTGTATTGAAGCATGCATATTTAATCCAGTGAAGGATCAATAGTGACGAATTTGCATTAAGATTAACTGATTAACATTCATATGTAATGGGATACATTTTCGTTCCGTTTTTCTTTCAAGTATAATCCGTAATTCTTCATCGATTTGAATAAGTGACGGCTTATTGCCTTTCTCAAAAAATGATCTATTAATTGACCGCCACGATATTTCATTGTGTTGATCGCTTAATAATTATTAGCTTGTTGTTTATGAAAGTTTTTTAGTTTTTGTTAAACAACAGGCTATAATTGTTGAACGATCAATATTACGAAATATCTAGGCGGTCAATTCGTGAAGTATCTTCTAAGAAACAAAATTACACTCAGTGTAATCGGTAAAGAATTACAGATGATATTTGGAAAAAACTAAACAAAAATAATGCAAATTCGTCACTATTGATCTTTCACTGGATTAAGTATGCATGCTTCAACACAAATCACCCTTCACTATTGATTCTTAATGCATTAAATTTAAAAGAATCAATTACGAAAATTTAGCACTGTTTTGACTTCGATAGTCGCCACCGAGCCTCCTTAATTTTCTGCTAACTGGAAACCGTCATTCACTGCATGTGGTTATTCCGCTGAAGATGAAAACTTTTTTCTTGAAGAGATCAAATGATCATTAAAAACGTATAATTTCATCGTATCCTCTTGTCGGTCTTACAATGAGGGAGAAAAATAGAAATGAAACTGGTGTATGAATCATTTATTAGCTACTTTCGTGTAGATATAAACTTTTACGTGATATAAATACATCTCGCAGTTTTTTAACTCCCACTTAGAATGGAGATTGAGAATTGACTACCTACAGAATTCCAATAAAACTATCTTATCGCTCGGACTAATGTTCGAAAAGTCGTTTTTTTTCCAGAATTGGCAAACAAAAAGTTAAGTGCTTGCTCGGATTCTCGTCATTTCAGTTTCAGAAATATTTTTGGTACATCTGCAGGAAGTAGCATTGTTGCAATCCAAAAGAAATGTTTCGACCAATGAATGTCCAACAGACCTATAATTTTTTTTAGATTCTTCGCTTCGTGGCTCTGCGATTTTGCTCTAGTTTAAAAAAATTACATCTGCTTTTTTTTAACGATAAACACTGAAACGCCTCGATTTTGCATACATGTATCGTTTACATATTAATTTTGTCAATATTGTTAAGTCCAAGTAAAAGAATCTCGGATCAGAAACGTGAACCTTTCTTTACATATCTATCTTAAGTAAGAAATCTTCTCTTGAAAAAATGATTTTCACGAAATGTTAACATATTATTTGACTCAAAACTGTAAAACAATGTTAACTTTCAAAATTTGCATTCACAATCTTCACGTGTACATTTGTTTTTCTATCGTAAATTCTATTTTTATGACTTTCTGTTGATTTTATCGAAAATCATTGAATGATAATTTAACTAATACCAATTTCAAAGGAATACGCCACAAAACTAAAAAGTTAATACGCAAAATATTAAATTCCAGTAAATAAGACAACATCCAAGTTTGTATTTTTCTTTTAGTCTCGTTCGTCTTCACACGAACGTCAACAACTCGCTGGGCCGCCTCGAAAGGTTCATTTTCACCGAATGGAAGTTCCACAATACGCGAATGTTGGAGCTTCACGAGTCGCTGTCAGCTCCGGACAAGACAAAGTTTTCACTCGACGTCAGGCCCTTAATTTGGGAAGATTACTTCGTTGATTTGACAAAAGGTGTTCGTGTTTATCTGAGCAACGAACCATTGAAAAATCTGGACAAGGCGCGTTCCAAGGACACCATGTAAGTTTAAAAAAAGAACATTACAGCTCCGTCATCGATTTTCTCTTAGTATCTTCACTAATAATTCGTTTTTTTACGTTAATTTCCAGGCTTATGTGGGCAAATCTCGGTTTGCAAGCTGCGTTACTTGGCCTCGTCTGGTGGTTGGTAAAAACCTTGCTAGGATCAACCTGGACGAGCACCGGAATGGTCGTACCAATCTTTTACATGCTATTCAGTCTTCTCTAAGAAAATAGCCAAGTTATTCCAAAAAAGTTGAGATATTCGACTGCATAAAAGCATCTGTATTAATTATTCTCAACTCCATACAGCGTAGCCGAAAAGCATAAGAATCTCGGGAGATTAGATCGCACATTTTCACTACAAGGCATTATCAAAACCTGCCGGATGGGAAACGCCATATTTAACACCAGTGCCTAAATATTCAAAACAAAAGTATTAATTTTTTCATTGGAAATTTGATGATTTAAGGTTGTTAAAAAATTAAGATTGCATTCCAGATTGCAACGGAATTGTCGAATTACGATGATGCGATATTTCTTTCCCTTTCTAATGATATTACTCTAGTTTGTCACGGTTGCATAGTTACGTTTATCGATTATGATTTTATTTCGAGTTATCTATGTCGCCCTCAAAGGAAAGCTCATAGAATTATTTCTTCTTACCCTTTTCAACAGAATGAAGTTTCGAAAACTCTTCTTTTCAATTTGGCACAGTATATTATTTTTTCACAGCTCCTTTTTAGCCACATATATCGTTAGCTTACACGAGTATCTACAGGTGATGTGTGTAACACGAATTCAATAAAATTTGTACTTTACATTGTTAATCAGCGTGTTAAATCCGCTTAAATCTCCTTCTCGTTTTCACGATTACCCAATCGATCCATACGGTAAACAAATAACATAAATATGTTTTTTCTTGTCTCGGATGACGTAAATCGGTGCTGTTTGCTCCACCGTTTGGATATACGTGCGATCCAAATTTTGGTATTACAATTTACGCATTCGTTCAACGTAAGTTCAAAGTTTCGTGAAGGTAATGACGAACGATGGGAAAATGGTAATAAGGGAGAATTGAAGAATTCTCTGTGATTATACGCGGGAATTCAGGTGAGCGCGTTCGTTGCGTGCGGGTGAACACGGCACATGCTATACAGAAACATTTGACGCGTTCTCGCGCTCTGGATTGGCCGAGAAATCGGAGTGACCTTGGAGAGAAAACAATGCCAGTGGAATGAAACGTGAATCGTCGTCCGGTACCCCCGACTGTAGGCCTCGAAGCTCGGGTACGTAAACGGGGGATGACTGATTCGGTGCGTAAGTTATCTGTAGGGGCTTCGGCATCTACGATCGACGCGCCTAAGCCACAAGTCCACAATCAGTCTTTCAGCAACCGGTCGCGAGCCAACAGATCCTCTGCCCTTGCATACAGAGACCGAGATTCCTAACGCTGTCGCTCAGCGGTTGCTCACTAAGATCATCTAATCTATTCGTTTGGTTTTGAATTTTTTCGATTTCTAAGTTTTTTTTTTCACGTGCTAAAGAAATCTTGATTGGAGACTTCTGGAGTTACTGCATCATCGACTACTTTTTGTTTTCACAGACGTTTCAAGGTTTGTTGAATTACTTTATACAGTTGTTGGAAAATAGGAAAACAAGCTTTTTTGTGTTACCGCTTGTATATATTTTCGAAAATCGGTTTTCTTCAGGCCGCAAATCAAGCTAATGTACATAGATTGAGGTTTCAGAAGTTGTTCAGCTGTTGAAATGAAATGACATCAATTTGTTTGATTCAAGTCCTTTGTTTTTTGAGTTTATATTTTCGTGGAAAAGAAATTTAGATTGGGGATTTTTTGGAGTTACACTGCATAATTGAGGAATATTGAATGCTTCATGGTTTGCTCGGTTATTTTATGAATTTCAGGGAAAAAACTGGAAACAATAAGCAATTTAGTTTATTTTTTAATTTATATCTTTTTAGAAATAAAGTTTACCTCGAGCTGAGGAATCTTTGACTCTAGTATATAAAAATCGAGATTCCGAAAAGCGCTCACACCTCTGTTGCTCAATACCATAATGAATTCGTTGGGTTTCAAATACGGTAGATTAAATAAAAACTGCGTATAGTCTTTTTCAATTTGTATTCATTTGTAGTTTATGTATCCTGCAGAAATATATCCGTTTTATAAACACTTTATATACTGCGCAGTAAATTGTTTACGAGAAGCAATTTTGCGATATTGATGTATCCTGCAGAAATATATCCGTTTTATAAACGCTTTATATACTGGGCGGTAAATGGTTTACGAGCAGCAATTTTTTTGGAATCGAGTTAAATTTTATCAAGAAAATTCGGTTTAATTTCAAGACACTTATCTAGTTTTAAATTATTTTGATTATTAATTTTGTATTTTTGTACGGAAGAGCTGTTTTGGAGCATTTTATTAGGAATTTTGATTTTAGGGACGTTTCAACTTTCCTTATTTCATTTAATATACTGAAATAACTGAGGTAATAAGATCCCAAAAAGTTCTTTTCAGAAATGAAATTGTGATACTGATAAAGTAAGTAAATTTTCACGAAGTTAATCACATATTAGGTGGGAGAAACTTTCGGTTCCATTTTTTCCTTATAAACTGTAAAATGCAAAAGGCTGTTACACATTTTACGCTGTACATTTTCTATAAACTGTAAAATGCTAATTTTGTTTCCATTTATATTATTATCAGATCAAAAGTACATGTAACTTTCTGAAAGAACATTGACTTCACTTTGCTGTTGCAATTCTGATCAATTAACAACACCTTTTAGAGACATTAACGTCAAACGGAAAACGCTTGAGCGAATTCTTTATTCGCTCCTTGCTTAAATCAGAAACAGTGTGTCACTCGGCCTCTGAAAAAGCCTTTGCGAGCGTTAAACTTACGAGCGTCCTTTATACTGCGAGGAATACTCATCCGCGCCTTAGCCGTTGTTCTTTATACAAAAACAGCAAATTGTCTCATAAACACTCAAATCAAAGCAACACATGCAGTCTAAATGTTCAATAATTCATACGTCATTTATTATTCACTGAATTATTTTAAAAATAGAACCAAATGTAAAGCGGAATATCTTCCGCTTTTTTTTTTGCGTTACATATAAAGCAGGTGATTGCAAATTTTTGAAACTTCCGGCCAACAAAAAAATCATGACATTTTTTTTTCAGCCGAATTAAAATAATGGAATCAACACCTTCGATACCCGAATGGTTTAGTGGGCGGCACATTCTCATCACCGGTGCAACTGGTTTTATGGGCAAAGTTTTGCTTTCGAAGCTTCTCGTCAGTTGTCCAGATATCGAATATATTTATCTGCTCGTCAGACCGAAAAAAGGCGTCGATCCGAAGGCGAGACTTAATTCTATGATTCAGGTAAGCCTTTAGTATTTTTTTAACAGAAATTTATAGTCTAATTCTTGTTTTTTTTTTAAATTTAAACAATGTCGCGGTGTCATCGGATTAATAGACTATTAGGAATACAATCCGGTTCCGCTGGAATATTTACACTGGCGCACTGGTAATCTAATTCGATCGACTCGCATAAAATAGAAAAGGTCGAGGGCGGTCGAAGACCAAGGGACTCACATATTGAAAATAACACAATACATTATCAGAAAAGCTTATTAATTCAAGAACTACTTGAAATACATTCATGTCTGAATGTACGTGGATTTTTAGGCCTATCAAATATCAGAAGTTGTGAAATAATACGTTTACATAAATTATTGATAATCATTGCTGCATTTTTTTATTTGCGTAATAATAAATTGTCACTGAGTATTTTCATTCCATTTATCATAAGGATTCCTCCTTTTTACAAGTGAAAGCGCGGCAATCAATAAAATATATACTGTTGTTATTGTTAACTCAACGGTTATCACGTTTTACACTCGAAATATAATGTAATTTATCTTACACGAATGAATATAATAATTGAAAAAACGTGACAATTTTCGCTTTTTCAAAATGAGCAGTCAGTTTCTTTGATTATTTTTAGATGTATTTTAAATGCTTGTCCATTCGAATCATTTTGCTGTAAACTTTATGGTCAACGATTTTTTCATTTACGTATATTTATTGTTAAGTTGCCCCGCACCGAAAATTTTCGTTTTGTACTTAAGGATGTAGATTTTTTTTGTCGTCCTTGACTTACTGCTTCGTAGTACTTTAAATGATGACACCAAATGAAGTAGACAGTCATTGATAAGAAGCCTCTAATGTTCGAAAGTTCAACGATTCCGTTTCCTCATCAGCCGAATGTAAGTTGCGCGGCCAAACGCTTCTCGTTAGTGGACACTTTCAAAATACTTTGCGATGAGATCAGAATATACTTGTCGTTAGACTTTCCCATAAATTTTGATGGAATCTCGACGCCTTTGCCGCTAGGTACTTGACGTTCACGTACAATCGATAAAATATTGTCATTTAAAATTGATAAGTATTGTAATGAAAAATTGATAAATATTGTCATTGGAAATTGATAAATATTGTCATGGAAAACGTATAAATGTTGCCATTGGCAATTAATAAATATTGTCATCGAAAATTTATGACAGTCGATATTGAAAACTCATGAATCTTGTCATTGATAATCGATGAACATTTTCATTGAAAATCGATGAATATTGGCATTGAAACTTCATAAATCTTGTCATTGGAAATTTATGAATGTTGCTATTAAAACTAAAGTAATCTCTGCATTGGGAATTCATGAATATGCATCTCAAAATGGACAACCATTGTAATTGGAAATTAATGAATACGTTCTAAGACGAGTCGAAGATTTCTTGTGAAAAAAACGATAATAAACGTTCGAAGTAAAGATCAGTTTTTCCTGCAACTACCTTGAAAGTGACGCTTGGTGCTAAGCGTTTAACCGGAAGCATTCAATTCTTCTGCCATTAATCAACAACGACACTTTTCATACTTTAAATAATTTTCGTTGCAAATCGGCTTCGTATGCAAAGCATGGATGAAAACTTTCGCAATACATTCTTCGCGATCTTATTAATTTGACAGGCAGTGACTATTAAAGTTAAGAATGCAAATCAAGTCCTCGCCGATAGGATTTAAATTCCCAATAAAAAGAAACTGCCAATCGGAGTAAAGTCGTAAATACTGGAAATATTAACAATTATTTTGAATAATGATTATATTTAAAACTTCTTCAAAAAATATTTATTTATTTTTGAGACAATTATTATATTATTACGTTTTCCAAATATGGCGGCTATTTTTCCTGACTAATTTTTTTTTTCAAGTGTTTTCTCTACCAGTGCTCAAAGAAGTCTGAATTTTATTTTTTTTAATTTCCTGCCGGCTGATGAATGAATAAATAAATGTTCTTATTTTCAATCAACTATTTAATTATCAAAAAATCTAAAATCATTACTTATTTTATTTATTTATTATGTATTCGAAAATAAAAATGCCCATGTTAAAATAAATCTTGTTTAAGATTGCTTGAGCAATTTTTCAACTTCGTTATTTATAACTTGTTAGCATTATTATCATTGACATTCAGTCCCTTCGGTAATCATGACTTTTTGAAGATTTGTTTCTAACCACGTGCTAATATTTTCCTTGAATAAGACTTTTTATGTCGAATGGAAACGTGATACATAATTAATTGACCACGTGAGATGTTGTGTAACCTACTTTAACTCTATCCTCAACCATATTTACATTCGAATTAAAGCTCGTACAATTACTTTGAAACAATGTGGATACAATGACGATTGCGTGTCATTAGTCGACACTTTCTAATGCAATGTTAAAGAATTGCATTAATCAGCCCTCACTCGCAAATTAAATCGATATGGTCACAAACGACGGACGCGTTGTCCCGACTCACCAATGAATTCATTCTTAAGGTTTTCATTATTCATCGATGAAACGTACATTCGAGAAAATCTTTTTCTGGTACACACACCTCAAGTTCCAGAGCTCTTATGGTCGAATTTATTTAATCCCAAGTTTAAATCTAATTTCAAGTTTAAACTTAGTAAATTTAAAGTTTGAGCTTCAATTTAAACCATTCAATATTTTTTTCTGATCTTTTGAAGTTATTTTTTAATTTAACAATACTGATAAACAATTAAGTTATTACAATGTTTTGTAATAACTTATATATTATAACTTGTAAATATCTGAAATTTTTTAAAATCTATGACGAGATATTCTTTAAGAATTGTGATCAGAATAATGACAGGGTGTTAAAAGATACCATTTTTGACGAACGAAAATAATTTCAATTATTTATTATTAACAAATGAATAAACATATTAAAAAATCATCGGATCATATGATGCAAAATGTCATTATCTGAATTCTGTTCGAATAAAAAATGAATCGAATTAACGGCGGTACTTTATCTAAATATTAATAACATAATTGCTTATCAATATTTCTAAATTAAAAAAAAATCAAACCTAGCAAGTCTGTGTCAATTATGTGTGAAATTCCAACCTTTGGAATTGAAATACTCTCATCAGGAAAAAATATCATCGAAATATCATGAAAACATTAAAAAAACCTTGAAGCGTTCATTATTCCATAATGAAACCTAGGAATTTACGTTATGAAAAAGAAAATTTTTGATTAAAATTTACGAAAGTTGCTTCAGCGCTCTTAATGTGAGATTTAGACACTTTTAACTTCCTTAAAGAGTAAGACGTGAAATAATTATTTTTGGTCAAGCAGGTTTTGCTTGAGGCAACTATGTGATCGTCGTAGAGGTTCCAAAGCTCATTGACTCTTCTCCGAAGATAAAATTATATGTTTTTCTTTCTTTTTCCAACCTTCTATTAATTGATAGCGTGGTTCTGTTATATAATTTTCCGCTCATGGCCGCGTACTTGTCTATTACGATACATGGTATGATGCTCACTTGATGCCAAGACACTTATACGACATACGGTGTTCATAAATTCGAGAAAGTGAGCCAGACACCTTGACACCGTTGCGGGTCATTCAAATGAACTCGACCACTAAATACCCAAATCCGTTGTCTCATCGTTGGACTTTTTACGCAACTTATTCGACGTTATATTCACCGGATATAAAGTTCACGTTGAATTATATTCTTGCTGCCTTATAGAGGAAGCTTTATTTTCGTGCAAAAATTTGTTCCCGAGTTTTTAATGTCAGGACACTCAAAATGATCTAAAAATTAGTGAAAAGTGGCTTAGAAAAAATATCTGGATGTATGTGTGTGTGGCACGCTTGCAAAATTCAAACTGCACTATCGCGCAAACGGCCTCAGCAATGAAAATGAAATTTCGAGCACTTTAGTAGACGACCAGTGGCCCTTCCTATACATACATTTTTTTTTAAATTGAAACAACTTTTCAGATTTTACGAGACTTTGAATTGAAAAAAATATCTGTATAGTCTTTAACTTCCACGATTTTTTAGTTAACAACCTAAACAGTTTTTGACAAATAAAGCAATGAAAAATAACGGTCAGTATTGAATTTGAGCGAAATTCATTAAGCGGTTCAGATTTTACAGAATTTCGGAATAGTCGAAAAAAACGGTTTGCGTTCTAGTTTAAGTTAACTTGGACCAGAACGTTGCAAATCGTTTACAAGATCGAGTTAATATTCTGCTGTAGTAGATACCAAAATTGGTGACGATGGATAAAGTGATTCAGATTTTATGAGACATTGAATTTTTCAAAAAATTTCTGTGTGGTCTCAAGTTTTGGAAATTTTTTAGCTATTAAGGCAAATAGTTCTTGATAAATGAAGCAATAAAAAAATTCGGTCGCTATTAAATTTGAGCGAAATCCAACGAGCGGTGTAGACTTTACAAAACTTGTATTTCCGAAAAAAAAAGTTTTCGTTCTAGTTTAAGTTACCTTTGACCAAAACGTCTTCAATTTTCCACAAGGTCGAATTAATATCCTGTTGTAGTTGATATCAAATTTGGTGAAAATCGGTAAAGTGATTCAGATTTTATAAAACATTGCACTTAAAAAAAAACTCTGCATGTTCTCTAGCCTCCGTAATTGTTTAGCTGATAAGCTACATAGTTCTTGATGGATAGAGCAATGGAAAATTACGGTTGGTGTTAAATTGAGCTAAATCCACAAAGCGGTTCAGATTTTATGGAGTTTTGAACCAACCAAACTGTTTATATCTTCTGCAAAGTCGATTTAATATCCCTTTGTAGTAGATATCGAATCTGGTGAAGATATCGGTTTTGAAATATCTAATTGCAACAATATCCGAAATTTAAAAAAAATGCAAAGTAGGACCTTGTACATTGATTTCTCATTACATTCGGCTTTTTCCAAAGCTTCCTTCATGAGGAAGCCAAAAACGATCGACATACTTCGTTCTAGGGGTAAACTTTACAAAAAGTAGAATGTAATAAGGAAGCAATGTGCAAGTTCCTACTTTCAATCCTTTTTTTAATTCAACAAAGACATTTAAAAAAAATATATATCTGCGCGTGATCTGCAATGTGAAAGTAAAATTGGTCAACCATTAAACAATAGGTGTCCTTAACGGGAACATTATTACTATCTGCATAAAGGCTTTGTTTTGCTTGGTTGGAGTCTCTAACCGTGTATAATTTATCGAATAACGTTATCGTTATTGTGATTATCCTGAGAAAAAATTGACTTGGAATTTAGTTATCACTGAAAGTATTTATGTATGAACTGGTACAGTATATTTCTACAACTATGAAGTAATATTAACGTCGATGATACTAAAAATGTTAAAAATGTGTTTGATTAAAAAGTTTTTGATTGATATAAGGCATAATTTAATTATTTGTCATTATATTGTGTGTTGTGTGGTTGAAGAATAGATTTCTTGTAAATATTCCTTGAAACAAAAAAATCGTAGGTTGGTGGGATGTTATTTTACATTCTTCAATGTTCTAAAAATTAATTTTAAGAATCGGACAATATTCAAGCATAACGCATTTTTATTATTTGTAATTGTATCGATAAGTTGTATATATTTTTCGAATTAAAAAAAAATAGAGCAGTTCGATGAAATGTAATTTGCAATTTTGACATAGATTATAAAATAATTTGTTTTCGCGGAAGTCAAAAGTAGAACGCACGTATGACGTATGTTTTTTTGATTGTAAATAGTAGAGAACATTGTTTGTCTTTGCGAGGTAAGGGTTCCGGTGTCAATGTGTCTGGTCAGTTTATATCGTCCGCGAATATTTATAGTGTCGGACTTCCCCCGCGTAAAGTATAACGTCATTCACGCGTGAGTGGAATAATCAGATTTCTCAGCAACCGGTTTTACGGATTTTAATGATATTCTCCCCTGTTTATTACTGTTTCGTATAGAAGCGATTGAACCCGTCATTGACCGAAGTATCAACGGTCAATAAACCGGCACTCTCACGACCTTAGGTATTCCCACGTGATTATTATTGAAGTAATAGTTACGTGAAAGAATTAATATAAATATAAACAAATGCAATCAATTAATATTGAGTCTAAGATATTAGTAAATTTGTTCTGGTAAATAGATTGTGTAGATTTATTTTTTAATATCTTTCAAATAAAAACTATATCAACAATTATTGTTTAAGAGGATTGAGATTTAATTCTTTAGGGCACAATGTTAAATATTTCTTCACTCTGATCAACAACGTATTCCTGAAGAGGATTGAGGACTACCGTTGATAAAATGAAAATGATGAATACTTTTGCTTTCCTACTGATGATTATTTTTGAAGAGAATTTAGCATTAGCATTAAAAAAATAAAAATAATACATCCTTGTTCTATGTTATCAAGAATTATTTTTTAAAAGAATTTAGCACAAGCATTCATACAAATTAAGTAATAAATCTTTCTTCGCTTTTATCAAGAATTTCTTTCCAAACGAATTGAGCTTCATCATCAACAGAATTGAAATAATGAGTCGCCCTTCTCGTTCAAAAATAGTTATGCTTCAAGAGAACTTGGCATTAGCGTTAATAGAATAAAAATAATCAACTTCTTTTCCCTTTCGTGACTTGTTTTTTTTTTTTAATTAACACTAGCGACCATAGAATTAAATTCATAAATCTTGCTTTTTCTTGATCAAGAATTATTCATAAAAAGAATTTGATCACGGTAATATAATTGAAATAACTAATCGTTTTTCTGTTTCAGCAAGAACCATTTCGTTTGCTACGTGAGGAATGGCCCGAGAGACTGAAGAAACTCGTGGTGATACCAGGAGACACAACGGCCGATGAATTGGGCCTCTCGGCCTCGAACAAGGAACTTCTGGTGACCAAGGTGTCCGTGGTCCTTCATATGGCGGCGAATGTCAAGTTCGACTTGCCACTCAAGTCTGCGGTCAACCTGAATACTCGCGGAACCGCTAATGTTTTAGCTATAGCTAAGCAGGTGAATAAAAGAAGAAGAAACAAAGAGAATTGCGGCCCCATTTATAAAATTGTATTTTAACGCTAATTAATAATTACGCTTTTCGTATGCTTTCGAGGGCCGGATGTGTATACCGCGATTACTCAGCAAAATATAATAATATTGCGCAGTCACGTCTACGTGCAATCTTGAAAAGCGCTCTCCTTGCTCTCCGCGTCGGGGAAGCACCGTGAAAACAGGTTCGACTAAAATAGTCTTGCAGGTTTCCCGCGCGCGGTAGAATGCCCTTCACATTCAAAAAAATAGGAGAATGGCCTTGGTTCTTAGAACTGAAGTCATCCTCTTTACTGCATGCTTCTCGGTACATTCAAGTTCAAATATAATACGGTTTTTAAGGAATATAACAGGTTTTCTTCTAGTGGGAACCTTATGAGGTTGTGAACCATAAATTGTTAGATTTCGCGACGGAAATATAATCCAATTTATGGATTTTATGTTTACTTGAAACAGAAAATTTTAGTACTTTTGTAAAAAAACCTTCAAATAATTTCGATAGAGCAAGTACAATTGACCAGTATATTCACATTAGAAAAATTTAGTTTTTTGTTTCTTATGGATAGTGAAAAATAACAAAAAAGCTATAATATGGTGATTTTTGGTATTGTAGGGCTGTAAATATATTACACCGAGATTCGCATTAGAGAGATTCCTTGTTTTTTATGTAGATTAGAGATCAGGAGTATTCAAACAAAAATTTACGGAAAAAGTTTTTCAGTTCGAATAAACCAAGATTAATCGTAGGGGAGTGCGTGATAATATATATATTTTTTCAAATGAAGAAAAGTACCGAAAAAACTTGTTTTTATTTTAAAGACAAGTGACAAGATAATTTTTCTTATGGAAATGTTTTTCGCGATGGTAAAAATATAACTGAGGATCTTCGTTGAAAAAAATACCCAGTTATTTAAATTCAAAAGTATTTTTTAGACAATATTTTTCAGATAATTATCCCTGTTGCCAATTTATGCTATTCACAGAATAAAAATCGCAAATTTGTTTTCTTACGAATCTATTTTCTATTGAGATTCGATTTCTTTATTTTTCTATTTCACTATATGATGAAAATATATTCTTTCGAATCTCATAATGACAATTTTTAGATTTTCATTCCATTTCCACCTATTTTTAAATTAAGCTGTAAAGTAGAATAAACACTAAATTCATTCTGGTTAATACATGAATAGTCCTTAAGATTTGTCACAAAAAAAAGTGATTCGCGTAGAATCGTGTTATAAAGTATGACCTAACAATTTCCAGTTACAAAAGTTGGAATCCTTCATCCACGTTTCCACCGCATACTGTCAATGCCAAGAGGAAGTATTGGAAGAACGTGCTTATCCCACGAGTATATCGCCGGAAGAAGTAATGTCGTTGGTTCAAACGGCGAGTGACGAAATGTTGGAAACAATGACGCCGAAAATGCTCTATAAACAGCCAAACACTTATGCATTCACCAAGGCACTCAGCGAGGACCTGGTGGCCCGGTGTAATTTACCTACAGGCGTAGCTCGTCCTTCTATAGGTATAGCAATTTTTCACGAATCAGCAATACTAAAATAATATGCTATTCGGTAAATAAAAAATATAAAAAAAGATGCAAAGTAGAACCTTGCACATTGCTTCCTCATTATATTTCGCTTTTTATAAAGCTATCTCTATGAGGAACATTATTAATCGATTTTGGCTTCCTTACAGAGAAAACTTTGTGAAAAGCGAAATATAATTTGAGAGCAATGTGCAAGGTTCTACTTTGCATCCTTTTTTCATGCCTGAATTGAAATCAGTGTTTTTTTTCGGTCAGTGATATCTCGATATCTATTTTAGCTCGTTAGCTGTAAAATTGTGGCAGCTTGCGAACATAGGGATTTTTTGTAATATTCAATATCTTATAAAATGTGAACCACTTCACCGATCTTCACCAAATTTGATATCTACTACAACTAGATATTAATTTCATCTTGCAAAATATTTGAGCAGGTTTAGTCGAAATTAAAGTGAATTAGAACATAAACCTTTTTTTGTCAAAAATTCAAAATTCCATAAAATCTAAACCGTTTCACGGATGTCGCGCAAATTCAATAGCGACCTTTATTTTTCATTGTTTTATTTATCAAGAACTATTTAGCTCATTATCTCAAAAACTGCGGAAGCTAGAGAACGTACAGACATTTATCGAAAAATCCAAAATTGTAAAATCGGAAATTTTCATTAAATTTTTTGAAAAATGTATACATAGAAAGAGGCGTCGGTCCTCTACCTGTGTACCAAATTTCAGCTCAATTGTTCAAGCCGTTTTCGAGATACAGCGGTTTGAATTTTGCACATCATCATCATCATTCGAACATTTTTTCTAAACCACTTTTCTCGACGTTTTGGACTATTCTGAGTGTCCTGACATGAAAATATCGAAAAAAAAATTTCATAAAAACAAAGCTTCCTATGAGGAAGCAAAATTCCAAAGTGGAGGTTTTTATGATTCCAATTTTGTTTTTGTAGTCGTGGCTTCTTGGAAAGAACCGGCACCTGGTTGGGTTGAAAACTTGAATGGTCCCACAGGCCTCATGATTGGAGGAGGCAGAGGAGTCATTCGGTCTATGCTCTGCAACGGAGAATATACTACCGATTTAATACCTTGTGATCTGGCTGTAAATGCTATAATCGCTCTTGCCTGGAGAGTAGGCGTCGAACGACCGAGCAAGCCTATTTTTCTGAACATCACCGAAAGCAGCGAAAACCCGCTTACCTGGGGAGATGCAATAGAAACGGGAAGAAAATGGGCCTTGGAGTATCCTATGTCACGTACGTCAATTTCTTATTTTTCTTCTCATTACTAGCTTCCTCGCAATTCTTTGCCGTGGTTTCCAATCATAGAAATCGTTGAAATATCTTGGATCGTTATAAAAATCCTAACTACGTTTAGAGTCAGAATTACATTCAACTAATTCTTCAAACTATCTTAAAATAAATAAGATAGCAAAATAAAAATTCGCCCATTCTTCACACACTGTTCAATGATTATTTACCAGATTGCAGAAAATTTTCTGTCTGAAGAGGCGAAATTGGTTGGGATTCACAGCGAAAATAACTTTGCGCTGATTTGACCGCAATATTTTGTTCATATTCTTACCGGTTTTAAGATAAATCTGAAAAGTGACAGTGTTATTTTGTAAATGTTACTAATGGACGTATCTTCATGTGCAAAATTGGAAGTGGCATTAAAATTTTACGAATGAAACCTTTTTCTGAAAAAATGCCAGAAAATATTTCTTAAGAAAATGGAAAAGTGCAATCCATTCAAGATGTAAATAAAAGTGATTCGTAGACAATTTCGAAATATATCTTCTTCAAATTATTCATTTGTGGCTAAAACGAAGTAAAATTGAAATCTATTTGAGAACTCATACTGCACAATTTACACGGATGCAAGCGTAAAGAAATTCTCCAGGCGCCACTCGACAGTGCTTGCTTATTTCTATTTCTATGAGTCACCGTAGTTGCATTAACTAAAATTCCATATACTAACAAACGACAAATTATTTTTCATTAATCTATAGTTTATCGATCTCACCTTTATCCCAAAGATCAATTGTTGCGGAGCATTTGTGTTGACAAAATTCAGTCTCGTAATTAATATGCGCGTTATTACGATTCATTTTTACACTTGTGATTTTAAATCAGTAAAAATTCGGTACTGTATCCAAAATTTTCGTTACAAGAATACGCTCTTGCTTGGTAAAATCCAGTTCGATACTTATAATTTTTTTGACAGAATTTAGTTAAGCAATTTTAATCTTACATATCTAAATTTAGTCCAGTACTTTTGATTTTTCTATTTGTAATCTAGTCTGGTACTTATAACATCCATCACATCACCCTAATACCATTTGAATTACAATTTCTTTTACTGACCGAGTAATATCACAATCACCTTAAGGAAAATAAATGAGTTATTGCCCATCATGAAAATTTAATATATTCAAACGACGTCGATCATTTTTTAAGGAGGTTGAGTACGACTCTCAAAGTCAAATCAGTGTTAAATTTCCCTAATCGATTAATCAAGTTTAATGCATTGAAAAAACCATAGTGGCGGGTGTTTGATATTAAAGCATGTGTACTTAACCCACAGAGGGTTCAATAGTGACGGATTTGTATCAAGATCAACTGATAAACATTTTTTCCAATGGGTTACATTTTCGAGTAATTTTTCGCAACTATAATGTTCTATTATTTACCCATTCTAATGAATGATAACTATAAGACACTTTACGAATTGACTGCCTCGATATTTTGTAAGTGTTTTATAATTATAACCCGTTGTTTAACACAAATATAATTATTTTCTTATACAATAGGCTATAATCATGAAACGATTAAGAAAGTTGGAGCACTCTACACTAGTCAAAGAGAATGACCCGTAATACATCAAAATCAAGCCAAACATACGAAATGTTTTTTCAAAAAGTTAAACGAATATGTGCCTTCTCGAAATTTTACATAAATTCGTTAATATTTATGAAAATCGAGTACAATTGATTTTTTTCAAAGTAAAAGACATGTAGCTATGAGAATCACCATCCATTATAATCAATAGATGCACGAAAGTTTGTCTAAATTAAATAATAAAGTTAGCACTCGTTTGACGAGTGTGGAGTGCTTCAACCTCCTAAACACTATGGAATATCTAGGCGGTTAATTCGTAGAGTATCTTAATAAAAAAAAAATGAGCTGTACCCATTTAAACCCGCAAAGATTTTCGGATTATACTCGGAAAAAAAACTGAACGAGAATACATCCTACTGATAAGAACCGTCGATCAATTTATGCAAATCTGTCACTATTGGTTTCTCTATAAGTTGAGTACGCAAGCTTTAACAGAAATCACCCTCCACTGTGGTTATTTAATGCATTACACGTTAAAAAATCGATTACCAAAATGTAGCACTGATTTGACGTACCGAACTTCCTTAATAATGAAAAATTTGCTACTTCCCTGACTTTGAACAATAGAATTGATACAAAAAGTTGCTTAAATACATATATTTTGTTTCAGGTCCACTGTGGTACCCAGGAGGAGGTATAACATCGAACAGACTTTACCACAACATCATAGTTCTCTTTTTCCACCTAATACCAGCCTACGTAATCGACACACTTTTGCTATTGATAGGCCAGAAGGCTTTTTTGGTGAGAGTGCAAGAAAGAGTCAGCATGGGCCTCGAACTGCTCAATTACTACACAACGAAACAGTGGATTTTCCGGTACGTCTGTCGATAAAATTATGTAAAATACCAAAGTAATGAAGATGCACTTGGAAGATATTGCTATACTTCGGCTTTTGAATCAAATCGCGAGTAAAAAATACGCGGGGTTACCGGAAACTCCAACTTTGTCAGTATAAATGCATATTACGTGACCGCCGGAGCATTTACATCGAGAACGTGTCAAGCGAGTCACGAACAATTAGTTTATTTACGTGCAATGACTTTGATTAGATTACACGATTTTTTTCTAATTTATATGTGAGTTAATAAACACCGTCTCAATCAGGGTTTGACCTTGACTTCTCCAATTTGGCTCGTACTTTTTTGTAGGCTTATTGGACCATCAAATGTACCATTTTTTTCTATGGAAATTTTTCCTTCAATATATTTTTAAAGGGACTATCGAACGCTATAATTTAAAAACCTAGGAAAATTCTGACGAATACTTCGTTCACTATCAAAACTGTTCACATTATAGTCAAAGGAGGCAAGATTTCTCTTCTTATAGTTTTTGAGCTTATTTTTATTTAAAAACCTACTGAAAAAAGGAGAAAATCCTCCATTGGCCATTGATCAAATGTTTGGTTATGTAAAACCGGATTTTGTAGAATTTCTTCACATTTTTCCGAACTATGTAAATTATTTGCAATATTTTTTTGAAGTGTCATATCGAATGCCAATATTTAAAAATGTGCAAGAAATTTTGAAAAATACTCTGTCAAATATAAATACTTTTTAGCTTAGAGCCAAAGTAGGCAAGGTTTCTTCTCATAGTTCTTGAGATTTTTTAAAACTATAAGAAGAAGAATCTTGCCTACTTCGGCAATAAGCTAGAAAATGTTGATGTTCAACAGAGTATTTTTCAAAATTTCTTCAGGATTTTCAATTATGGCATTCGACATATCACTTAAAAATATATTTTAAAAACGATGTCATAGAAAAAAAATCTTGTGCATTTGAAGGTCCAACTAAGCCTACAAAAAATTACGAGCCAAATCGGAGACGTCAAGGTCAAAATCCTGGTCGAAACGGGATGGATTGCCCCATATACACTAATTACTTAACGTCAATCTAAAAATAATATTGCATTGTTGTCTCTTACAACTTCTTTTCTGTTTTTTGTGTGCATAATTTTGAATGCTAATTCTTCTTGGTTTAAAGGCACAAGCAAAGACTTTAAAACCACTGAAATTTTTAATAGGTAATTAGGCAAAATGCAAAAGACGCAGATTTAGCATTCATACACTCAACGGTACCGCACTCGTGAAAAATGGTGGCAGTCAGTGACAAATGTTTGCATAATCGTGACGCATGGTCGCGATGCTTCAGTAGACAAATCTTTCGTACATTAACGAGAGGAGCGATTTCTCTTTTACTCCCATGACGAAAACAGTGGTATACGCGATTCAAAGTGCGGTACTCGATGTCATATAAACGTTGGGCCTCTTGTAGATGCAACAAAGCATACGCAGAATTAGTATGTATTCTTTATTCCAGGACTTGATCTCGTTGACCTTTTACTATACTCAGCTTTCACGAATTACAATATTGTCTTACCACTAAATATTCACTTAAATTCTGCACGCAGTTATTCTCCTTTTGACTTTCCTTAAACAAATTAATACGCTGTTTATATTATTAGAATGGTTCATAAGAAAAAAAACTCAGATCGACCTGAATGCACCTTTCCCAGTAAAATGTTCTTTTAACTTGGCAAAAATGTCGAGATCAACGATGCCAATTTTCTTTATACGCTTAATACAATACCCTGTAAAATCACAGTAAAATTAAAAGGATCACATTCGGAGGAAGGAAATATTCTTCATTCATTTCGCTGGAAATAGTGTTGCGGAGGCAATCGATAATATAATATAAATTGCATTAAAGAGTTCATGGAAAAATTTTCGGTCTCTTTATTTTCAGTAATGACGGCTTGAAGGATATGCAGAAGAAGTTGAGCCCCGAAGACAAGGAGATCTTCTTCATGGATACAAAAGCCTACACTTGGGATGAATATATTAAACTGTATATCCTTGGAACAAGAAAGTTCTGCCTGAAGGACGATCCCTCGACAATTCCGCAAGCTAGAAAAGTCATGGGGTATCTTCACATAGCCGACATTTTCGTTAAAATGTTACTTACTGCATTTTTGGCATGGATTGCTTACTACTGGTTCGATCAGCTGAGAACGCCAAGCAGAACGCTAATGGAAATCAACGAAATGTAAAGGCTGACTGATTTAGGATTGCACATTCACAATTTGAAAACGTGCGTACAAACGTGGAACGGGAACTGCCGAAAGCCACGGCATAATCATCACAGCTTTCATCATTGATTATCCTTCATCATAAGAATATAAGCTGCGCAAGAGACTCACAAACGTGGATTGCGATTTTACATTAACTTTATTTAATCCACTTTCAGTTAATTTTTTACCGATGTTTTCCCTCTCCCATGCCTCTTGCGACTAATCCCGTGCCCATAAAACGAGAAAACAACAAAATAGAAACTGAATAATAAAGATATTGAGACTTGTATTCGTTATTTCTTGATGAACATTCGAAAAGTTCTTCTAAATCTTTGAATTCGAACTATATGTTAATTCGTTGTGTCCGAAAACTTGTCTATGATAAGAATTTCAGGCTGCACAATGAAATAACGAGTATTTATTCCTTTGCAAACGTGAACCGAAACTGCAATATTCAATAGAATAGACAAAAAAACGGAAAATATTAATATTTCAACATGAAATTTTTTTTTCTCTTTAATACTTGGCGTCGCGACGCTACCGCGTCTCTTGATATTTGTGCCCTGTATTCCATGATATAAATAATACAGAGGCCAATAAAACTTTGAATTTAAACTACGCTTATTACTTTTCTTCGTTTAAATCTTATAGTTTATCGAGTTGTAAATTGAGTTGATAAGTGTTTTATTCCTTGTCTGGATTTGAAGTCAAAATATGCATCGAATAGAAAATTACATTTAAAAAATATTGACTCTTTTCGGTTACTTATTGATAAAGTTAAGACAACATTTTTTGCAACTTCAAGCTCGGTTCATCTCAAGTTTACGAGATTGATACCCTACAGACATATGATAATAAACTTCTCAGCCTGCAAATCGAGTGGAAAAGTGATGAATCTTTCGTAAAGACTATTTACGAAAGATTTCCAGACCATTTCGCTTATTGACCATTAACTTGATGGCCCCTAATAAATTCTATGCAATATTGAGTAGGCGCGAAGAAGGAAAAAGTTGACTGCATGCAAAGTTCAGACACTATTCGTATAATGTCACGTTCGTATCTCCTTTACCTTATTCTTTGCATAACTATTTTCAAACCGCTGGTAAGTGAACTCCGCATAAATTTTGCAACAATCTTTCGTCAAGTTCTCAAGTTCGCTATTCTTTTTTTGCGATTTTGAAATTAAAAAATGATTTAATGTCAGGAAACGTCTGTGACTTTTGTTGTTTTTGATTAATTTCTTCTTTAAATTTTAATATCATGTAGTATTCAAACAAAACCTACAAGCTTAGTAAAATATTATGGACGTAACGAATTAGACTCAATTTTACTATGATAATAGTGTCGCAACTGCTTCACTATGGCGCACGAATTTTGAGTCCAATGATTAAGTTCTGTAATTATTAGAGATTATTTTTTCAACCCATAGCCCTCTCGCCGGAAATTTTTTCCTAAACGAATTTCTCGGCGTTTCAGATTATCCGAAGTGTGATGATCGATGCTAAATTAACGGTAACTTTTAGATTATCGTTTTAGATGAAAATTTTGAAATATCATGTTACTTTAAATAATGTAGAACGTATTGAATTATAATGATATAGAAGAGAATTGTTTATTATAGATATCTGCTTCGCAATAGACACAATTCACTCAATGCATTCTGTTCCTCTCAATTGGAAGGCTTCTAATTTATTCGTTCAGGGGAAAGTGTAATGTTAATTTTACTGAGTTTCAATGTCATGTGTCACGCGAAACTCGCCTAAGAGTAATTTAGCAAATGTTAAGGTAGCATATTCGCCACATTAAAGAATTATCTATTTTTCAATTCGAATCCGAAAATTCTGGGAAAATTCGCAAACGTAGCAAACTTTTTTGAAAATACAGTCTATGGTTTATTTTTATTAAAGAAAAAGGCATTTACACACGCGAATTAAAATAAAGACATTTTTTCACAATATTTCTTTCAGCAGGAACGATGGTTAATTGATAAAGGTTGAATTGCCTCAAGCATTCAGAGAAACGGGGCCACAAATAAAAATTCTAATAATAATAATGGGCGCACGTGCCGAAATATGCGAAAATATATACGAATAACCTGCTCTTTCCTTACTGTCCTATTTCTGTGGAACCATATTTAGGATTCTAATCAGCCATTAAGTAAAGTCGAAACGAAATGTTGAGAGTATCAGAAACTACGAATTCGCGTAATAGCACGTGGTCTACGCGTATAGTGCTTACAGGTGCGCAGTCAGAGAGTCTTAGAAAGCCAAAGGTGTGTCGCAAACGCGTACGGAAGTTTGGCATTTTATTTTTAGCCGCAAGACATTGTGAATGTTGTAGCAACCAGGGAAAAGGAACATAACTGGAAGTAGTGAATCATTATATTTTACTCATTTGAAATGTATCATACGTGTTAGATACTTAATATTATGCTCCTATCTTTCCACTTCAGAAAAAAAATGCTGACTCAATTTTATATGTGAGGTATTCTATTGTTGAATTCATAGAAATGCATTTCATCCAGACAGAAAGTTTGTGGCACCAGACGCTCCTGCTGAGAATTCGGCACTCATTCATGCTAATGACATGTTGCATAAATCTTCTGAAGAACCAAACTTATACGCGGCTAGAAAGGAAGATGTATATCCTCTCCCTAGGGAATTAAGTTTATCGATTTTTTAAAATAAGAAAAAAAAATGTTTTTATTGATATTGGCAGAAAAATTATAGTAAAATTGTACCAAAAGATTTTATTGATTTTATCGAAAAAATATACGTTGCCCAAAGAACGTTATTCCTATTCTGTCCCTTCAGGCATTTGTATATGGAATAAACAATATTTATAAAAGTTTAAAAGCCAAAAACTTAGCAACTGTTAGCAACAATTTTTGCTAACAAAGACCAGAGTCTAAAAATCAGCAGAATATATATGAATATTCAATGGCAGAGTTGTACTAATGCAAATTTTCCGAATCATTGAATTTGTCAACATAGGGAATAATAATTATAGATTTATACTATGAAATATAATATTCGAAAGGTAACTTGTCAATTAATTACTTAGAATATTCTAAGGTACTGATATAAAATGTACACACATTTTAGTAAAAATAAAAAAAGATCTTTCATAAAAATTGTATCTACAATGTATTCATGGTATTTTTAAGAAGACGCGAAATATTCACCTTGTATTGTGCCAACGTTTTTATACAGTTCTTCCCCAACATAGTCAAATTTTTATTTTGAGGTTCTCAATCTTTCCGTTAACTTAGGCAATTTCTCCGGCACGACATTGCGAATGAAAAACAGCAAAGAAAGCGAAGGAAGGGAAGAAAGCAAAGGTACACACAATATTTGCGAAATAAGCCAGAAAACTTATGATTATTACAACAAAAAATTCTTTTTATTATTACAAAAATATCCAAATATATAACAAATATATTACAAAAATATTAATTATTATTTTCAACTTGAAGATACAATTTTTTTTATTTTTTCGTTATACTAAAAAGACTCTTTTAACTCTCAAAAAGTGTGTATTTTTCTATTGACATTCGTATGACGTTTCCGGTGCGACCGTGCGAATGAGACACTGCAAACAGACAAACAAAGATACACATAATATAGTCCGAATCAGTCAGTAAGCTTATGGTTATTATAATTAGAAATATCCATTGGTACCAATAATATTATTTATTATATAAAATATATAAATATTATGTTTTATTATTAAACATATTTATTATGATTTTCAAATTCTAAGGTATTTATTTGAAAGCATCATTTTTTTCGCCATGTGAGGGTTTCCACTAAAATCCAGCCACCAACTTTATTTTTCGAGAAATTAAAAAAAATAGGATTTTGTTATTGTAAGAACTTTACCAAATTTACGAGATATTAGAATTTTTTGGTTTTTCATTCAAACGGCTCTATCTTGGGTCAGTTTTATCATACTCAAATTTCTAAAGAATCGAAATATATGAAATTGTACGCCTGCAACGAAAGATTTAATACCGATTTACATGGGACATTTTAGCTCAAATTAACGTCGGAAAAAAACATCAATATTTTTTTTTTTTATCAAAATGCTTTCTCATAGAGATGGATCCGTAAAAATCCAACAATAAGGAGCAAACTATTTGCAACGTTCTTCTTTGCAACCTTTTTGCAAAAATCTTTTTCCTTTGCGAAAAACTCGCTATATTCGAGCCGAACTCATTTCCTCGAATTATGTATTGAATAATGAATGTCAAGAACAATTTTCATAATGGCTGAAGTATTATAATTCAATCATGATGATATGGTGGAGTTTTCGATAGTTGCAATGTTTGCATCTATGAATAACGTCAACGACCGCATACAACACACATTAATGGTAGATTTTCAATAATTCTACTGTGGAAAATGACTGTATCATTTCAACGATTTGTAATCCCATTACAAAAATTGTTCTCAACATTCGTTATTCATTTTCGTAAAAAAAAAAAATAGTTTTCAGAAAATGATGTGGTCTTAAAAATGACCAGCAATTCCGAATCCGATTCCAACAAAAAATCTTAAAAATTCGTTATTCATATAGAGAACTCAAGATAATTCATTTGGTTAAAAAGCAGCGGTACATATGGTGAAAAAAAGTTCTTGATATTTTTTTCGGAAAATTTTTGTTAATTTAAGCTAAAATGTCCCGTATAAATCTGTATACTTTTTTTTGTAAGCCATAAAATTGCACACATTTCCATTTTGTAGAAATGTATAAACGATAAAAGTGTCCCAAGATAGAGATGTTTGAATGAAAAATTAAGAAATTCTAATGTCTCATCAGATTTCTATTTTATCATGTTGAAATTTGGTGGAGTTTTTACGATAATAAAAACTTTATTTTTTAAAAAATTTTGAAAAAAAAAACTTTAGCGGAAAATTTTTGAGGAATCGCTCATTAATTACTGAAGAGGCTCTCTCAACTTGCGAGCGGACGTGTGTATTTTTCCATTAATTGACATTCGCGACTTTTCCGGCGCGACGGTGCGAATAAGAAACAGCGAAAGAGAGCGAGAGAGAAGAAAAAAGTGAAGGTACACATAGGTAAAGGTATGGATATATATGTTATATGGTTTGCCGCTATACTCACGAGGCGGAGGTGTGAGGGGCGAGGTTGCGGTCGCGGAGAGCGTCGTATCGCTGCTGCTTGGCATCCTGAAATGTTGAAATCTTTACTCGCTCTCCCGTTGAGTCGACCGAACGCGAGCCCACAGACTTAACTCGCTGCTGCTGCTCACGAAAGTAAATTGCGTCATTGAATAGAGGTCGGACCGCTCTGCGCAGTGCGTTACGATCGTGAAAAGTGACTCGCGTTTTTCGCGACTTTTTATTATTGTCAATATCGAATTGATGCCGTGGTCCTTCTTTTTCTTCAGCTTTTCCATTGGTGAGGCATTCCATACCCATTAGACCTGGGTCGGACTCTCGACCTCTCGGATTTGGTCGAAATTTTTTTATATGATGGGACCAACTCCAAAAAGTACTGGAAAACTTTTTCAGATTTGTTTATTTAAATTTTTTTTTTGCGGTTTTTCAAAGCTAACATATCGTTGGCTACATATTCGTAAGGATCTTAAGACAGCAGCAGTAAATACAGACCATTATAAGAAGCATCAAATTTTATAGTAATTTTTTTTTGTACTTTGTATAGTGATATAAATTCACAACTAATTCAATAATTCTTATCAAGAGGTTTATTTTCAATATTTTTTATCGAACGTGGTAATTAAAAGATATTGCGATTATAAATAGGGGCCTTTACACAATGAATGCATAGTCATACCAAGTTTACGTTTTTCTCATTGATAAATAATAATAAGCAATAAAGACATTATTATTTGAACAACCGTAAGCGAGTGTTGTTATGAATTCATTTATTTCCGTAAATTTTCTTTTTATTTGTTGTAATTTTCCGTGAAATTTCGGTTCTTTTGCACGTTCTGACATTGGAATCTCGAATGTTGCCGGTGGTAAAAAAATTTGACAGAAATTCCGAGGCCTTTATAGGTCGGTAATAACATCATATTAAAAAATGAACAAAGTCGATGAAGATGAGAGTCATGGCCTGCTGATTTGACGTAGAATGCCCCATATACATGTACCACACATTTTTTCCAGATATGCTTTTTTAATGTAACATTCTGAACATATTTTCTATGAATAGCATTTTTTTTTCACGAAAAAAAGCACTTGCAAGAAAAAGCAATATTTTAGAAAAATTTGATAACTTTTCCTCTTTCGATTCTACATTTTTTAAATAGTTTTTCGTAGAAAAAAAATCGAAGCGGAATCCGGCCCCCTTTGGTTTTAGGCTAAAAAATTTTGTTATTTCATGCAGAATTTTTGAGAATTTTTTCAGATGCTTAAATTTGGGCTAACGATATGCTAGCTTTAAAAAATTGCAAAAAAGAAATTGAAATTTAAAAAAATCTAAAAAAATGTTCCAGTACCATATGGAGTTGGTCCAATAATATAAAAAATGTTCGACCAAATCCGTGAGGTCGACGGTCCGACCCAGGTCGAATCGGTATGAAATGCCCGAAGTAGTTTCCGGGTGGAAAGATTCGCAAATTATTTCCACGCTTGCTGCTCATTATTTGGCATTTTTTTAATTCGTTTGTACATATTTATAAAAATGTAATTGAAAAAAAAACATGCAGTCTACTCCGATTTGGCCTCTTGTTCTTTTCTATTCGCTTGGATCTGTTACATAATTTAAGATACTCTATGTGCATTTTTTTATATCTCTTAATTCACTCGTTTCGAAAATGGGGGGTTTTTTTTTCAAATATATGTACGAACGATTACACTGAAATTGTTGTGGTAAAAACTTTGCCAAACTTTAATACGATAAAATAGAAATTTAGTGGGATATTAGAATTTTTTAATTTTTTATTCAAGCGGCTGTATCTTGGGACAGTTTCATCGTACATACATTTCTAAAAAATGGGAATGTGTAGAATTTCATGGCCTGGAATTAAAAAATGACAACAGATTTATATGGGACATTTTTGCTTGAATTAATTTAAACTTCCGAAAAGAATGTTAATAATATTTTTTTTCCACCGAAGGTACCTATACTTTTTAAGTATAAGTATAAGATTTTCTTTGGAATGAGATTCGGAATTGTGGCCATTGTTGAAGTCAATTTTTTTCTTTGTTTTCTATAAAACCTCACTATATTTGAGCCAATTTGATTCCCTTCAATTATGTATGTAAGTAATGAATGTTCGGAACAATTTTTGAAATGGCTAAAATATTATATCTTGTAAACCCTTTACAAAAATCCTTCCTGACATTCGTGATTAATATACATATTTATATACGTAATGTTTCTATTATGTGACCATTAACCGTGATTAAATACTAAATAGATTTTCCACAAAATGTGTAAAAAAAACAAGCAAATAAAGGGTTGAACAATTCTCAGTATTGCAGAATATGAGTATTTCGCAAATTCTGCATGGTTTAGAAATTTCCGGTTGAAATAAAACGAGGAAAATCCTATTAGCTGCAATACAAATCGTAAGAGAAATTTTCCTGAATAGATTATAGCTACGTATCCTGATTATTACTTATTCAGTATCATTATTGCAATACTACAAAACATGTAGATTACATTCAACGTGAGATGACGGCCAATAAAATCATAAGCTACGTCCGCGACAACCTTCGAAAGAACTGAGAAACCGAATGACAGCAAAAAAAAGTAATATACCAAGTGGGAGAGATGCATTAGGCAAAAAAACGCAAATCGGTTAGCGAAGCGGTGGGAAGTCCCGGGAAAGACCCAAAAGTCGGTCACGAGTCGCGCAAGTTCCGTATCCATATTTCATTCACTATGATTCAAGCGCAGAGCTAATCTCATCCGCGAGATAGACTAGAAAAGTAGCTTAGCGTCCTCCAAATTAAAAATAATCGTGTAAAACGGGTCTTGCCAAGCGAATAGAATACCTTAATGTCCTTTCTTGGATCAAGTTTCTCCTTTATTTGACTTTTATTATGAGGGACACCCGAAAATTCGCGACATTTCTTTCTTAGTCATTTATGAGATTAACATCAGATTCAGATCTACAAACGTGTAGCAGGAAATCCCCACATCCTGAATGCCAGAAATCCGGTTCCTTCGTCTGTTATTATTGTTTTGACGTCTTTATAAAAATAATGACTAACATGGGAAAGTTTCAAGGGAATTCGTAGAATTATTACACGTTGATTAATTGTCAATTGTGCACAACTAAATATTTTTTTTTATGTCATCAATATTTCGACGTGAACAGAAAAAAATTGTAAAGTCCTAGGATGTAATAAGACACTACATATTTTCACAAACTTTTACTTTATTGAAAAGAAGAAAAAAATTATGAAACAATTGTGTGGTTACCAGTTTAATTGAAAGAAAAAAAATTGTACAGTCCCAATATCTAATAAAACACTAAAAATCTCCACAAACGTTTTCTCTATTGTAAAAAAGAAAGAAAAAAAACAGAGCCATTTTCAATTAGCAGTTTAATTTGGGTTCTCTTTAGAATCAATGAAATATTTATCTAATTCATGGCTATGAGAGTACTTAGCGTGACTAGAATTCCTAAATTACCAACGGATACATAAGTGCAATTACAAAATTGATAAATTGCCTGTGTTGCTTCTGTAATACGCTTAAGCCCGTTCAATTTATATTAACGGGAGGATTTACACATAGCATATATCGAAGAATCACTTTCACCAATTTACAACAATAATAAGCCTTTTCTGCTCGCGATCTCGGTGAAGCGTGTGTATTTAACGTAAAAAAAATTACGAATTGTTCCGCTACACATTCGAAAGGATCTTATTATACGAAACGACCTCACGGTAATAATGCGACATAATATATTATAGAAAGCAACAGTAAATACAGACAAATATCAGTGGCATCGGATTTTTCGTAAATTGTATGACACTACAAAGTACAAAACATACTTTGTATCGTGATATAATTTCACGACAAATTCAATAATCCTTATTAAATATTGTTTATCGAACGCGCTAATTTTTTATCTCTGGTTGATTTTCAATATTGTTTATCGAACGCGTTAATTGAAAGATATTGCGATCATAAGTTGGGGTCTTCACACAATTACACTCAGAGAAAAATATTGTAATTTAATACTAAAAATAGTTAGTACAACGATAATCTAACTATAATGTATAGTTGCCGGGAAAAACGACTACATTTTATGGTTATAGCAAATATAATTATAGTAGCAATTATCAAAATGATAATAGTTCCGAAAATTATGTCTAATAGTTTCAAATATGCCGTTTTGTTGCATATATGATTTTAACGTTTGTTTTCAATAAAATTGCAAGTATGGTTTATTGAACCATATTATCATCACTTCAACTATAAAACATTGCAAGTCTTTCTATATGCTTTTTATCGTGTGAAATCGTTGAATCAACGATATGCTTTTCTCTCAATGTAATGCATAGTCATACCAAGTTTACGTCTTTCTTATTGATAAATAATAATACGTAATAAAGATATTATTATTTTAACAACCGTAAGTAAGTGTTGTTATCAATTTATTTATTTCCGTAAATTTTCTTTTTATTTGTTGTAATTTTTCGATTCTTTTTCACTCTCTGATATTAAAATCTCGAATTTTCTTTTCATGAAAAGAAAAGCTTCCTCAATGAGCAAGCAAAAATAATTTTGCCTAAAAAATAGCCACAAACTTCAAACACCATCCCAGAAAAATTAAGACGTTATTCATTTACAGAACTTAAAAATATTCATTTAGTCAAAAAGTAGCGGTATCTTCAGTAAGAACAAAAAATTGATGATTTTTTTGGAACACTTTTATGAATTTGAGCTAAAATGTCTCATATAAACCTGTCATAATCTTTTTATCGTAGGCTATAAAATTTTAACAGCCGTATGTGCGGATTATTATGAATTTATTTATTTCCGTGAATTTTCTTTTTCTTTTGTTGTTGTGATTTTTCATAAATTTTCGTTCTTCCGCAGCTCCCCTCAAGATAGTTTGAAATTCTTAAGGAGTCTACATGAATAAGCACTGAGCCCTAAAAAGAAGTCGATCAATATTTTGAACTCATAAGAATATTCAGCTGTCGAGGCTGGAATTTTACGCACAATTAGTACATAGTCTTGCCGAGTCTGAGTGTTTTTATTATTTACAAGGCTTATAACATTTTTCATCATACAGCTAGATGATTTTTCAATATCTTTATCTACTTGTTAACAACTAACAGAAAAATGTCAATTTTTTTGTCCGAAATTGAACTTTTGTTATCTACCATTTGCTATTTTCGTAATTTTCAAGAAGTATCTAGTTGTACGACAGAAAATATTGTGAATTCAGTCTGAATTCGAATTAAATCGCACAAAAAAATTATTCGGCGGCGCTATGCTTCAAGAATAATAATTTAATTGTTCATCAACATTTTGTAATGGAAAAAACGCAATCTTGCCAACACTATGTAAAACCGAGACCCTAACATCGCAGTGATTTTTTAATTTTACCTATCATGAGTTTATAAAAACCCCTTGAATCATTACTTTTGACAATGAGACTACAATCTGAAATACAATCACACGATTTTGTTGCCTAACATGATGTCTGAAGGTTGCAGTGAAATGACAGCGATAATATAGTGATCGCGTGTTGCTTCAGACGAGGAACGATTATATTTCTCCAAGTCTATATAATAAGTTTACTGTTGAAAAAGATTGCAAATTTACGACGACGACTGATGCAAAAATGTACAAAACTGGTGGGTGAAATAATGATTAGTATGGCATTGACTGTAAAATTAACAATCGCAGAGTGAACTTATACACGTAAAGATAAACTGCTTCCTCATAGAGGAAGCTTTGCTGTCGCAAATTTTGTTTCTGAGATTTTCATGTGAGTACACTCAGTATAGTAAAAACGTCGAAAAAAGTGGTTTAGAAATAATGTGTGTATGTGTGCATGTATGACACACGCTCGAAAAATTAAAACTTTTATACCACAGTGTGCGTGAAGTGCCTACTTCGCGCACACTTCGCTTCGCTTGCGTGCGTGAAACAGGCACTTCTCGCACTAGTGGCATAAAATTGTATACGATACTCGTGCGAGAAACTTTTTCTGATCTCGTGTGATTACAACACTCGCCTTCAGCTCGTGCTGCAAACTCACACTCGTCGCGAAAAAGTTTCATCGCACTAGTATCGTAATGTACTATTATAACTCGGAAGCGTCTTGAGATATCGAGCCAAAATATTTACCGTATATAAATGGTTCAATCCGATATCGTTCATTCACATTTTTGTAACAATCCACATGATCGTTGAATTCCTCCGCGATTTTGAATTTTTTCAAAAATGTCTGTTAACGCGATAACTCTTAGAATTTCCGAGATATTGAGCTTAGAATTGGTATGAACGTAAGTTTTTATATGCTGGTAATCCCTATTAAATTTCGTTAAGATCGGTTGAACCGTAAGAATTTTATGAGGTTTTAATTTTTTAACTTTTCGATTTTTTTTCCGATGGGAATTCTGGTATCAAATATCGAGCTGGAAATTAAATGATTGCCAGATTCATGATTAATATCGGAAAACACGTCAGATATAGCTCAAAAATGATGAACGATACTATATTTTCATACCAATTTTGTATAGTTTATATCGCCAAGAGTAGCGATTTTGTCGTATAAACTAGTCATATCCTTGCTTCCCAACGAAATTTCGAAAAAACCCCGGATTTCTATCGTGTTGGACAGGAAAAAACAGAGAACATAGTGTTCGAGATAGTTTCCGGACCGTTCGTTTTTATTATATTTTTACAAAGCGAAAAAATGAGCTTATTTATTTATTTATGAAGAACAGGGATGCAAAGTAGAACCTTGCACATGGCTTCCTCGTTATTTTTCACTTTTAACGAGGCTAACTCTAAGAGGTGATGTGCAAGGTTCTACTTTGCATCTGCATCCTTTTTTCTAATATTTTTATGAAAATTACAAAACATCCATAGAGATTCAGTTTATGCATGACCAAAACTGTAAAATTCCAATCGAATTTTTAATATTAGTCAACGAATTTGTCAATTCATATATAAAACTTTGGGGACTTGATATTTGTATGTGATTACAAATTCATCGTCACGGAATTTTCAGCTACCCACATTAAAAAACTGAATCACATACGGAGCACAAAATACTTGTTCAAAAATCCGTACTGCATGTACTCCAAAATCACAGTGTCATTGTATCATTAAAAGACGTCTTTTAATATTAATATGCTTGTAATTAAAGAATCGGAGTTTGTTCAGTGATATTTATAAACATTATTGTGAAATTAAAGACTATCACAGAATATTACTTCCACCGGATTATAATCACAAAATTTACAAACATGCAAAAAAATAGTTTTGATTGTATTTTGCAACATTCAATTTCAAAATTATTATAATCTCTTTCAGTATCGTTACTTTGAATATCTAATACAGGTGGACAAGAAATTAATAGTAGAGGTTGCGAATAGAAACTTCCAGTCTACTGTAACTTTCTGGTAAATTTTTTCAACAGTGTAGAAGAAAATAATAATTGAACACGAGTGTAAAATCGACACCTCGAGAGCCCTTGACTCTGAATAGTATTGCAGCAATCGTTGCTTCCACCTTTTCTCTATGTGAAGTTCCTCCGCCGCATTTGCTCTATACAAAAAATATGAAGATCAATTATAATCATTATAAAGATTTTTATCGAGTGGTCGAAAGGTCCTTCAATGCCTGGAGGCTCCGAAAATTCGTCATCTCTTACCTGGTTTGCGTAGCAAAGTTTATTACACAACGAACATTTGAAAAAACTAACGAACCAACTTCTTATAAGTCATTGTAGTTACCAACGTTCCATGTAACACGTGTTGAGAGTAACTATCGGACGACGTAACGAGGGTCGAGTCTCTTTCATCTTTCGGTAGCAATGATCACCGTATATGATCATTCTTTACGATGGGCAAATGGACATTGGGCGAAGCGAGCTACGGGAACTGATATTGGCTTGCCAGTAACGGCATTTCACTGTTCAACAGTAGAACTCGGATATTAAATGTATGGCAATTTACCCCATTTCGACCGGAGTTTGACCTTGACCTCTCCGGTTTGGATCGTAATTTTTTGTAGGTTTCACTGGACCCTCAAAAGCCCCTTTGTTTCCTTTTTATAAGGCATTTTTTGTTTATCATGTTTTCAAAGTGACACATCAAACGCTATAATTTAGAAATCTGAAAAAATTATGAAAAATACTCTGTTTGATATCAAAATTTTCTAGCTTATAGCCAAAGTGGGCAACGCTTTTCTCCTTATAGTTTTTAAGCTTCTTTTATGTAAAAAATTCTTTTTTTATCAAAAAATCTCAAGAACCATAACAAGGAAATCCTAATTTGGCAATAAGCTAGAAAATTTTGATAATGAACAAAGTATTTTTCAGATTTTTAAATTATGGCGTTCGATATGTCACTTTGAAAATTCATTTAAAAACATTACCATTGGCAAAAATATGGTGCATTTCAGGATCCAACTAAGCCTACAAAAATTTACGAGCCGAATCGGAGAGGTCGAGGTCAAATCCTCGTCGAATAGGGGCCGATTGCCCCATACATCGATGAAGATCTGTAACATATCGTTTAAACTTTATATTCATTGTGCTGAATGATAATTTATGAAAGGCAAAACGTTGCAAAATGAATAAGATATGGAGATAAAAAATATTGTGCATAAATAGTAAGCGGTTACAGTTGCAGATTAAAGTTGGAGGACGGCTGTGTTATTAAAATACTTATTTATGGTTATATCACTTTTATAATTATTATGACAATTGTAATATATATGATAAATGTAATCAATTCTATAATTATGACACTATTTCATAATAATAATCTGTACGGCTCATAATAAAATGTTTAAACCTTCAAACAACCGCGAAAATATTAATTATCAATGAAAATTCGAGAAGAGCTGTGAGAAAAGCTTGATTTAATACGGTTTTCTCTTTTGTTTTTTTGTTAATGCGGTGCATCTACGTTCGCATTTTTTCACAGAGATTTCCAAGAAAGTTCATAAAATTACATTTCTTAGCAGTTTTTTGAAAAATGCATAATATAAATTCGTAAAAGTTGCAGCTAAAAATAGCCAAATGATAGCTATTAATTGCATGATTCATTTTTATAAAATGAAAGTTTGCGGATATATTGGAAAAGGAATTCTGATTGTCAAATACTTTTTTACTATAACAGAATCATTATTATCACACAGTTGCATATTAAACAGTTATCGTTGGAAGTAATTAACGCTAAACGCTATTTCTTTTCCCTTATTTAATATATCGTGACATGATAAAGAGTTTAACATGATTGACCTTATTATAGATTTTACCTTCAATATTCTTATTAAATGACATTAAATTTTTTAAGCTGTCGAGAAAATAATGTCGCACCTTTAATCTTTAAAAAATAAAACTGCATCTAAGTTGGACTGATTTCAAATTGCAAATTACAAACCATTTGGTCAAAAGTTTTTCTGAACTATTATTATTCGCTTTCCTCAAATATTCATCAAACATATTTATTGATTATTCAGCCTTGTTGAAATCACAGCACCTCAGCAGTCGTGTATCAATTACTAAAAGATTAGTAGCGTACTTACCTCGCAAATAGGAAGGATCACTAGGTCAAAAAATAATCTGTTTTCTACGCAGCGTTAAACAGAAAACCTGTTGGTGATCTGTCTTATGCGTCTGACCGGAAAGTGCTCGAACTACTGCGAACGCACGTGGCATTGCTGCGGCATGCACAGACTACGTTCGTCCGTGTTTGTCGTACGTCAGACCACACATAATTTTTATCTTCTCAGAAGAGACGTCACAAAAGTTACTTACTTTTTGATCTTCTCTCTCTATTCTTTCCTCGTTATCTCATGCTGACCCTTCTACTAATAAACGTCGGCCTATTTGCTACGTTCGAGGAAAAACTTTTTTTTCGCACTTTCTTTTTCTATTCTTAACCAGAAACGACAATTAAATTAAAAAACTGGGAAAAGCACTGTGAAACACAATAAGGTGTAGGAATGAAAAATCCCCCCCCCCCCCCCCTCCCCCAAAGAAAAAAAATTATCAACCCATTTTGTGCAAAGCTGCACGTTTTAGGTAAAAAATGAATCGAGTTAATGTTCTTTATGTATGTAATTTTTATTTACAATATGCAATATTTCATTATCTGTTAACCAAAATTCTGCTGTACTCTTAAAAATAAGGTGCAAGTAGAACTTTTTATATTATTTCCTTGTTATTTCCATTTTTGTACGTAGCCGTTTGACTGGCATAATTTCTGAATATATTTATTTACTTGTTAATAACTGATGATTAAAAATTTCCTATTTTGTCGGAAACAAAACTTTGATTTTTTACAGCTTTCCAATTTTGTAATTTCCAAAATTTGCGACAAGTATCCGGGCGTACGATGGAAAATGATATAAATTCTGTCTTGAATCTTCAACATTTTTTAATGAGACTGAAAATCAATCTTCGCGAGACTATGTACCAATTGTATGTAAAATCGAGACCGCATTATGCCAATAGTTGTATTGCAACATTTTTTCAACAATTAGATTACAGCTTAAAGTGCAATCACTCGATTCTGCTGCCTCAATTGAGAATTGAAGGCTGCAGCGAGTTCTGCACGGTAGAACTTTTCAATAAAGGCCTTAAACAATTACACTGAGAGAAAAGCAAATCGTTGATTTAACGATTTAACATGATAAAAATGAACATAGGAAGACTTGCAATGTTTTATGGTTGAAACAATGATAATATGGTTCAATAAACGATACTTGCAAGGTTATTGGAAACAAACGTTAAAATTGTATATGCAACAAAACGGCATATTTGTAAATATTATGATTTTGATGATGGCTACTATAATTACATTCGCTATAAGCATAAAATATAGACGTTCCTCCTGAAAATAATAATGTATAATTAGATTATCGTCGGTCTAACAATATTTTTTAAAAATTTACCATATTTTGCTTTGTGTACCTCTGTGTAACAACTCTAAGGGTATGATATTCCATCTCTCTTTCAAATTTATACATGGTTTCTATCACTTTTAAACGCTGTGACATACATTTCTGTAATTTCTTCTCGCAGGAATACGACAACTAAATACGACATGAATGCGAAGAAAATTTAGTTAAAATTCAATGTACATGTGCTTCGGGTACATTATGGTTGTTATGCATAAACTGGTATAATAAATTTACTATACAAGTGCGAAGTCAAATTGATTTTCGTTACAGTAATTTCAATAATTTGTTTCAATTTAATTGTAAAAGTAATTTTTTAAATTGACCAAAATTTCGTTGCAAAAGTATTTTCACGTTATATCACAATTGAACATTACATGATAATGACGAGTTTATGACTAAAAACTTTGAGTCTTTTTTGACAGTGCAGCTATCTTACTCACACTCGATGAGCCACTCAATCATATTGTAGTACACCTTTTCTCAAGGACACGTTAGAGGCGAGAAAAGAGTTGCCCAACATCAAACAAATCTCTTTATGAACTATCTCAAACATTTAAAATTGTCCCTTGTTGACAAAGTGATACTTACCGATTTTTCAGCGATTACCGCATAGCTGTAGAACAGCACAAATAGGACTTACGGGTTCCGATGTTAGCGGCGCGATAAGAATTGGTCAACATCAAACAAACCTCTTAACGATGCGGCTAATTCTTCGGATATTTAGGAAATTGAGAAATTCTCGCGTAATCCACTAAGTTGTCATGTAATCGCTTCACCTCATCCAAGTTTTTCCTATGAACTGTGTCGTGTTATATTTGAAGTTGGCTTGACAGCTAACAATTCCGTAGGAACTTGCTGCAAAAGACGTTATTTTCAACAAAATTTTTTCTTTTTTAATACTTTGCGTCGCGACGCTACCGCGTCTCTTGATAAGAAACGCATTATAATTACACATAATAATTATAATTAAAAAATTATACGTAACGAGATTTTTAACCCAAGTTGGGAATAAACAATTTCAAAATAATAATTTAGCGAACCATGGTTATACTTGAACAATGACAATGAATTTCAATTTATTGTTCTTGCTCGAGTAAATTAATGCTTCAACTTCTACATAAACATTGATGGAAATGTGAACGTTAATGAACATCTAAATTCCGACGAAATCGAACGATTGTAATCGACTTTCGAAAACTAAACGATTGATTAAAGGTTATCCGAAATATTAAAAGAAATTGCTTTTTCTTTTCTTTAGCTCCGGCGCTTGGTGTTCATTTCGCACACTGAGAGAAAAGCATATCGTTGACGCAACGATTTCACATGATAAAAAGCATAAAGTAAGGCTTGCAATGTTTTATACTTGAAGTGATGATTATATGGTTCGATAAACGATACTTGCAAGTTTATTGAAAACAGACGTTGAAATCGTCTATGCAACAAAACGGCATATTTGAAACTATTAGAATAGTTTTTTAAACCATTATCGTTTTGATAATTGCTACTATAATTATATTTGCTATAACCATGAAATAGGGGTTCCTCCTGGGAATTATATTAATGGTTGATCCAACTATTTTCTTATTTTGCCTATAACCATAAAGTATAGACGTTCCTCCTGGAATTATAGTTTATAGTTCGATTATCGTCAGACTAACTATTCTTATTATTAAATTACGATATTTTTCCCTGAGTACACAAGCTTGGGAAAAATGACAGAAATTTGCTAATACTCAATGGCATAAAAATCTTCAAAAATTCAAACATATCGAAGATTCCATAGAAAATAATTTTGTATGATAATTATTCCGAAATGTTATCAACAAATTAATGAAAAAAGATTGGTCGTCAAATTCGCTGGAAGCCCAACTTTTCTTTTGTATGAAAATGATTCACTTATTTTTCTGAATACGTATAAATTGTCACAGATTTTTGAATGTACTTCGAATTTTGCGTTTTATCACACGTTTATTCTGTATAAAAAGAAAATTAAAAACATAAAAAAATACAAAAAAAATTCGTATTCTGAAAAAAGCGGGAATCATTGTGATAAGGAAGAAAAGTTGGGTCTTCGGTAAATCGCAAAATAAAATTTCGAAATCATCGTTATGGAAAACGATCCTTCTTAGTACTTTTAATATGCATGAATTTCTAAAGATTTCACGCTATCGAAATGTATTTGCAATTTTTTATCATTTTTCTCGACCTCATGCGAAATGAACACTAAGCGACAGAACTACCTTAAATATCCTAGGAATTCCTTATTCCTTGTCGTATATCGTAGGCGAGTTTTTTTAATGCAGTTCTAAATCCATTCTCGTGTCTTGCTGCATTCAAACTAAAACAGCTGCGATTTTAAATTCACCTTTTCGCTCTAATGTATCGTTGGCTCCTTTTTATTCATCGAACAAAGATACAACGATACATCCAAACAAAAAGATGATTTGAAAAACGCAAATACTTTATCCAGAATGCATCAAAGAATTCTCCCTTTGATCTCACTACTGCTTTACTAAACAAAACAAACACCTTAAGGAGGCTCGGTGACGATTATCGAAGTCAAATCAGTACTAAATTTTCGTAATTGTTTCTGTAAAGTATGATGCATTAAAAAAAAATAGGCAAGAGTGATTTGTATTAAAGCATGTATACTTAATTCAGTGAAAGATCAATAGTGACGAATTTGCATTAAGATTAACTGATTAACATTTATTTGTAATAGGATACATTTTCGTTCCGATTTTTCCAAGTATAATCAGTAATTCTTTATCGATTTGAATGAGTGACGGCTTTTTCTCTTTCTCAAAAGATACTCTAAAAATTGACCGTCACGATATTTCATAGTGTTGATCGTTTAATAATTATAGCCTGTTGTTTATAAAAGTTTTTTTTGTTTTTATTAAACAACAGCCTATAATTATTGAACGATCTATATTACGAAATATCTAAGCGGTCAATTCGTGAAGTATTTTTTAAGAAACAAAATGAGTTATCACTCAGTGTAATCGGTAAAGAATTACACATCATATTTGGAAAAAATCAAACAAAAATGTGTCCCATTGAAAAGAAAAGTTAATCGGTTAATCTTTATGCAAATTCGTCACGGTTGTCGATCACCCTTCACTATTGTTTTTTAATGCATTAAATTTTAAAGAATCGATTACGAAAATTTAGCACTGATTTGACTTCAATAGCCAGCACCGAAACTCCTTAATCCATACATCGCGGAAAAATCTTACCGTGAACGATCGAAACATTTTGTGGCTGTCCCTTCATAACAAGGCATACCGATCTTTCAGCGATTACCGCATACATGGCGAACGCGTGTCGAGACCGCGGCAAACTGACTAAAAACAAGAGGGTAGGGGTTTTACGGCGCAATTTTCGTGAGTCTCGGAGCCGCGCGAGAACTTGCGCGCTCTCTTAAATCGGCGATCGGTTCGCCTGCGGAGTGGGGCCTCCGTCGCTATGTGTATTTGTGCGTTTGGCTGCTTCACCGATTGCTGCGCAGCCTGTGGTCGTGTTTATATTGGAGGTTGGCTTACAGTGTAATAGGAACTGGCCGCTGTATACAGAGTCGAAAGTTCGTACGGCCCTGGCCCGAACCACCGCCACCGGCAACAACGAACTACGACGACGACAACGACGAGGACAACGAAGACGAGGAATGCTTTCAGTCTCGAACGGGCTCACCATCCGATCGAATCGTCCGGACACGCTATTTATTCGCTCGGTACTTGGATTATCTACCGCGCACTCTGTAGTCACTGCACAGCCGCGATTTACGGACCGGGATCAATCACAGGCAGGTACGCAACGCGCACGACGTCCACATTCATCGTCCACGGGGTTTTTCAATAACCGCCAAACTTCGAATATTTTGAAAAATGCTATTCTTTCGGGAGAACGCTTTTTTTACGAAGCATAAATAAGAAGGAAGCGGAAGTAAGGAGGAAGGACGCCCTTCACCTTGCTACGAAGGTCATTGGTAGTAGGGCGATGTTTACGAATGAGGCACAACACAGAAGTCGTTGAGGATTTTTTTTTTAGTGCAGGACAAGCTTTCATGAAAATTCTGGAGGATAGATGATATGAAGACTTGAAAGGGACGGAATTGTTTCACTTTGTTGCAGTGCTGATTTTTTTTTTGCAAGAGATTATGTGAGAACGTGTTGAAGATTTAAGATGCTATTTGAGATGATTTGAGATGCAATGGTTGAAATACTGCAAATTGTAGATTTTGCAATGAATTGGAGTGTTGAGGATTCAAAATTCCTAAGATTTTTTTTAATGCTGTTTTTCATTTTGCCAAGAAGTTGGATTAAGAAATTTGAAGGATTTAAGGTGGCAAATATAATATTGGTCTAGTGTGAAATTTTTATGTAGGACAATTTTTTTATGAAAATTCTGGCGAGCAGATGAAGAAGACTTGAAATGCCTGGAATCATTTTACTTTATTATAGTGCAGAGTGATTTTTTTTTTCGCGAAATTAAATGAGCCCGTGTTGAAGATGTAAATGCTGTGTAAGATGATTCGAGATACAATCCTTGAAATAACTATATGCTACTGCGAATTATAGATGTTGCACTGAATTACATAACTAATTGTTGAGGATTGAAATAATTGCTAACATTTTTTTTTAAATGCAGTTTTTCATTTTGGCAAGTTGTTAGATTAAAAGATTTGAAGGATTTATGGTGGACAAAATAATTTTTTCCTGGTGCGAAATATATTTTTTGCGAAAAATTAGATGAACAAATGTTGAAGATTTTCAAAGTTCAATTTTTTTTATGCAGAGAAACACAAGCAAAAAATTGCCAGTGCTTAGAATGTGAAATACTCGTAATAATTTTCCTCGAGTGCAAAGTATACTGTTTCCAAGCAATTAGAGGAACTTGTGTTAACCATTGAAAAAGTAGAGAAGCACTGTTTTCGCAACGAAAAAACAGACTAGCAAGAGTCGCGGATTCGGAATTATTAAAAAAAAGGTTCAGATGAGTCGATATTCAGCCTCAGTTTATTATACCACAGCCGTAAAGCAATCGTCACCTGTTGATTTCGCGTTCGACTTCTGGGTATTTTATTCTCATTATCTTGTACACTTCTGACTGGATCAATTTGCAATAAAAAAAACATCGTGAACACTTAATAAATCGATTATCGAGAAATCGTCAGCCAATTAATTTACGAAGTCAAAGGTACTGAAATTACGCAAACAAATCTGGACTGCTTGGGAGCTGTATAATACTTGTTGCGTAACTTATCATTAGATAATAATATGTTTGAAAAAAAATTTCCTGAAAAATCGTTATCCATCAGAGACTCTTAGTTTTTTACACGTTTTTTATATCATGCTCGCGTGGTGTTTATTTTTCCATGTGTTGACATACGTTGCGAATCTCACTTTGCTGCATTCATGCATCGTTAGCAATAGCTGCCGATGCAAACCTTTTTCTTAGCGTCGTTTTAAGCACGGAACAAACAAAAGTGTCTAAAAGTGTTGGATGAACCTTTGTTTTTACCTTTTTTCTGAAAAAAAGGCGTAAAGTTGGGTATGGGTAGCGGTAGAAATTTTTCGTTCCGCAGTGAATATCAACGATCATATCAATATTCGACCAATATCAATCATCGAATCAATTTCCATTGAATGAAAAAAAAAACAAATAATCGATATTTATCTTTTGTATAATGTTTGAAAATCTGACATAATTTTTCTCACTTGATCTCCTGAATATTATATAAAAATCGGAAAGAAATTAATAACTCACAATTTCAGTATCAGTGTGAAATATATATGCAATAGAAGTAATTCGATTATTGTACAGTTGGATTTAGTTACTACTTTTCCAAAGCTTTTTTTCAAACATAAAATAATCAGTGTGGTCAACCAAAAAAGGGTGGGGGTAAAAATAGCGAATGATCAAAATAGCGAAAGGCTAAAATAGCGAATTTAAAAATAAGGACAGTCTACAGAATAGCCATAATTATTGAATTCGCTATTTCAGCCATTCGCCATTTTTATCATTCGCTATTTTGATTGCATTTTAATAAGATGGATGTCAAAATAGTGAATGGTGAAAATAGCGAAGGCTGAAATAGCGAATTCCATAATGATGACCATTCTACATTCAGACGTACATAATTTGAAATTCGCTATTTTAACCATTCACTATTTTAGTCCTTCGCTGTTTTAACTGCCACCCCCAAAAAAAATCGTGAAGGAATTAATTATTCATAATTGAAAAATAGGAATAATTTTTTTTGCACATATATTTTTTTTATAGTAAAATAGTCAGTGTGGAGAAGCAAAAAGCATCGTGGGGTAATTAATAATTGACGATTTTTATATGCGAACAAAATACATATACGATAGAAGCAATTTCGCAAAGCAGAGGCAGTGGAAACTTGTTCTCTCATAATAATCGCTGACTCTTCTGATACCGTTGGCATTGCAACGTGGTACGTGCACTGCTGCCCTAGCTGAATTTTTCTGCCTGCTAGAAGTTCACGACTCGCATACCGGTCTCGTCTCAATGAACTTACCGCTCGCCGCAGTAGGCGTACGATTACCAGAGTTATATGCGCAAGGCTCAGGTAATCGTGAGACTCGCGAGCCCAAGATCGGGCTCTTGAATTACAGGCTTTACCACTACGGCGCGTGGCAATCTAATGAAAAGACGTTTCACTCACTCGATGAACGTGCTGAAGCCTCGTTGAGTTAGTCGTGCATTTCAAACTACTGTTTACGTGATTATGGCAACTAATACTTTGCTATTGATATTAATTTCTATACTTGAAACGTGTTTTAACGCAAATCGGCTTCCGTTCATGATAAAATAAAAAATGGTTGTGGATTAGACCGATTCAGAAAAAGGTGACATTCTTAAATTTCGATGCTCATTGATATTCTTGAAATGTTAATCAGAAATTTTATTCTGGAAAAAAACGGAAATTGAACAATTTCGGCACTCTCATCTACAATTTTTGTTCAAATAACAACAAAAAAGTCATAAGAAAGTTACGGTGTGAGCGACTATATTTAGAACCGCCTCGTCCTTGCACGTTTCAAAAAAATAAAAATTTATTGTATTCAGATTAGATAAAAGAGGACTTTTCTTTCAAAGAAGTATTTTTTTGTCCGTTCTGAAATTTATATTTTTATTTTACTAAATATTATTATTTACCCTTATTTTTATATTTAACTTTACTTTATTTTTAACTCAAAAGGAAAGTGTCTTGATGATCAATGCATCTAAAATATATCCTCCTTTTTCCTGATCTGGATATGATATATTTTGTTTATCGTGAAAAGAGGAAGCGTTACTGGATCTTGTTGCACATACTGTTGTTGTCGCGCGACTTATTTTGTTATTACTGCAACAAAAATTTCAAGTCAGAGCGCTAAAGTTTTGGAATTTCGGTGTTTCCAAAATGGACTTTGAAATATATTTATTAAGCAAAACAAAAACAATCGCATCGACTTGAAGATTCATAAAATCTTTCATTTCCTATTGAATAACGAACACACTAAGCGGTTTGTCTCTACGAGCTTTTCGAAAATTTAAAATTGTAGCGTTTTGTCGTGTTTTTAAATATTTTAAGTGTCAAGAAACAGTTCTGAATATTTTTTTACAGACATCGCCTTTGGCGAAATTTTTTTTTTTTTGCATCAAATTACAAGAACCTCGATGAGAAACGAAATTTAAAAAGATCCAATTTTTTTGAACGTGTATATTGTGGATTGGTAATTGAAAGACTGGAAGTTTTTATTCATGAACTCGTCAATGAAATTTAACGTACAATTGTGATATAAAATTAACGTACTTTTGCAATGAAATTGGAGTATATTCGAAAACTTCAAGTACTTCTACAGTTATAGCGAAGGAAATGATTCAAACTACTGTACAAGAACTAAAATTGATATCACATTGTATAGGAAATTCAGTATATTTGTTTATCAATAAAAACTTCCAGTACATGTACATTAAATTTTAAGTAAATTTTATTCTCAGTGCGTATAAAGAGTTCTTAAAATCACATGTAATCGTAGCCATTCAATTGGATCGAAGTCCATGGCAAACGTAAATTCGTTCACCAAATTGTTTTTAGCGGACAAAAATATTGACTTTTATCATTATAATAGTGTTTAAAAGTTACATAGTTATAAAACAGTTGAAAAATAGTTGGAAATAACTTTTTCCGTATTCCTTTTTTTAAGAGTTTCTCACGTTTTTTAAAATCTTGAACATTTTTTTGAAGTTTCAAATATTGGTTGTGTTTCTACGAGCGTTTCATGCTTACAATACCATCTACTTCATTAGAGCAACTACTGTTTACGTAAATTATGGCATCGACTTTGCTATTGATATCGATTTATATACTCGAAACATATTTTCACGCAAAGCGGCTTCCGTTCATGATAATCATAGGACCAATTAAAGTAATTAAAATTTTATCACCTGCATAAACATTTCTCGAAATCACGTTTATGTAAATGCAGAAGTTATAATCATAATTTAAAATGTATATTAAAACATTACTATTATATATGCAGAAGTTATAATCACGAATTAGAATTTATTTAAATTCCACTATTATAAACTTTCTTAGATTTCATCAAAGATGTAAAACACATTCCCAACCAAGATTCAATTAAATAGAGTTTTGCGGGAGGCGGAAATACATTTCAAATGATTAAATCCAGCGAATGAGTACATTGATTTTAATCAATAATTATAATACAAAAAATATATAGAAGTGAGTGATAAACTAGGAAAAAATATGGTAACATTTTTTTTTCAATAAATTTTTCATACTCATAATAACAATAAATATAAAAAGTACCAATTTAATACGAGATTCGAAATTACATAGAGACAAATGATAAATACTTATAGTTTTCAGATGACGCATTCATTGAAAAATAAAAACGATATAATTTTTATGATAAACACAAAAAAATAGGACGAATGTAATACGCGGTTCGACGTCGAATGCCAAGAGTAGTCGACCTCCACCTCAGAAACGTGCGTGAGCCGGTGATTCTAGATCACGCGTTGAAGTCAAAAGCCGGTTTCGGTTGGTCGAGCAACAAAAGCAAAAGCGTCTAGTTGAACCGAACCGGCGAATGTGTATGTATATATGTTACGTAGCGGTGCACATGGCACGATACACGCGTGCATTCTTCAGCGATAGTGAAACTGCGAAGTATATGTGAACGTTGGATAAACGAAGATAGAAGGTATAAAGTCGGTCGGTAAGAGTAATAGCGAAACTGTTACTACATTAAGAAATGTAATCGAAGGTAGACAGCATCAGCTTCGTGTGGATATTACGTTGGGACACTGGACATAATAATGATAATATTAATGCCCACACGATCATACAGCACGATGGATATATTTTTCTACGTATAATTATAGAAGTCAAATCACGTTTGTTTAACATAAGATCGCCACATCCAACCATTACCATGTAGAACTAAACTACACAGCAAAAAAAATTGCAAGATCGTGAAACTTACCACCGTATGATTGCGTGGTATTGCACGTTTCACCTTGGCGCTATATTACACGCGACGTAGCGTTTTATTTAATTTTAATCCTGCAGAAAACATTTTGTCTTTGGAATAACGATTTTGCGACCTAATAGAGGAAGCTTTTTTTTTATGGAAATTTTTTTTCGAGATTTTCATGAAAGGATAGTCCCAATATTATAAAATATCGAGAAAAGTGGCTTAGAAAAAAATTTGGGTAGGTATGTATTAGGGTGGGTAAAAAAAAATCATTAATGAATAACAGAACTACCAATATTTAAGACTAAGCCCCCGACAAAAAGTAGGTCATTATAAATTTTGTGGAAAAAAAAGGTATGAATCACATTTCGAATAAATCCGTTGAAAAATATTAAATAACGATCCTAAACTGTGGTAAGAGTAAAATTATAGAAAGAAAATATTGTTTAAAAATTGATTCAAAGAAATATATTCTTAGACAAAAGATAAGACATAACTTGGAATCTGACATTCCATCAAGATAAACTTAAATTTTTATAAATTATCTCAAGATTCATAAATTAAACGGATTAATTGAAAATAATCGATAACAAACTATGAATAGCAGTATGCAGTGATATTCCAATGCGAATATCTTCTAAACGGTTCGAGGAATCGATAAATCACTAGAGACCTTTTTTGTAGAGCATTTTATTTCCTATAGAAATGATAAAAACTCAATTGTCAATAATTATTTTTCAGTAAGTTACAAAATTCAAAACAAAATTATTTTTTTTCATATTCTTCAATCTTTGACCTTAGATATCGTGGATATCTTTTGAATGGTAAGATTTATTTAAAAAAAGTATACACGATTTTTGTAGAGCGTTTAATTTTCTATAAATATTAACGATGGTACTGGTTTTATAGTCTGTTGGTGATAAGATATGACCATTTTTGTATGAGACTAAATTGAAAATGCAAATCAATGAAGAGCATAATCTTCCGATTAATATTAAGAGCTCATGCTTGGTGAGTACTTTCTAGAGATACCCAGCAACTAGTTTTCGTGTGTCAGATTTTTTTAAAAATAATAGATTTGTTTAACCCACCCTAGTATGTATTTGTGTGTGTGTATGTGTTTGTAGGGCTTCGAAATTTCAATCACCTGAAACTTAAGAACCGTTCATCCGATTGACCTAAATTTTGGTACAGAAGTGTGCCGCCATTTTCATTCGAAATATATGCAGAAATTTCAATTTTATCGCTTTTTAAATTTTTCAAAAACGGACGTGCGCGCTCTAGCTTTTGTAAAAATGACGATATTTTGCTAAATAATTTTTTATACCTGCAGGTACTGGTAATGTTATTCGGTATTGAATTTGATCGAAATCGCGAGTGGTTGGAATTTTATGGAGTTCGGAAATTTTCGACAAATTCACGTTTTTGCCGAAATTCTCGAAATTGTAACTTTCAGAAGAAATTATGTCATTGCATTAACTTTATCAAAACATAAGATAGCAAACTTACATTTTATACATGAAATCAGTAGCATTCGGAAACAATTGGTACATAGTTTCGGCATAATTTGTTATGTATCTCAAATTTTTCAGAAATTCAAGTCTGATAAGGAATAAAGATGCAAAGTTGAACCTTGCAAATTGCTTCCTCATTATTTTTGGTTTCTTTCACAAAGCTCCCGCTGTGAAGAAGCCAAAATCTATTAATATACTTCCTCATAAAGGTAGATTTGTAAAGAAAAAAATAATAATAAGGACGCAACTTGCATTCTACTACTACTACTACTTCGCATTTTTATTTGATAAAAATTTGGGTCATCAAGAAATAAGATTTTGGAACAAGTTGTCAAAAACCAAACTTTTTCAAAATATGAAAAATCGTGCATCCAAAAATTTTAAAATCTCATAAAAACCGAACTGTTTTTGTTGTGTTTGAAATTCAATACCAGTAATCGCACCAAGTTCTGCAATTTTAATACGAAGTTTCAACTTGATAGCGAAAAATTTGTTTAAACTAGAGCTTTTACATACATACGCACGCACGAACGCACACACATATACATACATACATGCAGACAATTTTTCTAGACCCCTTTTCTCGAAGTGTCAGACCATTCTAAGTATTTTGATGTTAAGAAAATGGAAACATTTCTATCTTCCATGAAAACAGATGTATACACTGCAAAAAATATTCAAAAAATTAACATACTGTATAGTAATTTATACTAAACCTATGTAATGTATTGTGAGTCAACGGGTGTATGAGATCCAATTTCATGTACGAAAAAAAATGAAAATTCAGTGTACATATGGTAAAATTTAAGTAAACGTATTTTGAAAACATGGCTACATTAACGAATTCAGGAAACTGTGTATTAACTAAAACAACTTCTGTAACGAATTGAGGAGAATTAAACATCAATTTTACTTTACACTCGTGTAGTAAATATTCTATACTCGTTTCCGTATAGAGCTTCCTACACAAGTATAGAAATTTTACCTTAAATATATTTAACAGTGGACTAGGGCATTGCAAAATTTACGTTAACTACAAAATAGGACTTGCGTAACGTATTTAGTATACTGTGCATCAATTAATAAGTCTTCTGTAACGAATTAAGCAAAGTGTACATAATTAATACGACTTTTATAATGAATTCAGAAGAATCGTACATCAATTTCACGTTATACTCGTGTAGTAAATTTCGTATACGCGTTTCTGTGAACGAGTTTCCTACACTGTCTACTAATTTTTCCTACATTTTCTTTTAACAGTGTATATTATGTTTGCATAATGAAATTCTGTAGAGGATTGATAATTTAAACTCATATAATTCAAAAAATCTCATTTTCTAGGTCCTCAACCTAGAAAATGAGGAAAAAATGGTTTCTAACATTCTATTGACTTTAAGGAAGCGCCCAATTTATTATGTTCCCTAAAAGATGCTCTGCGAATTTATAACATAATTTCATTCAGTTTTTTAAATTCATCCACATTTATAAAAGCTGTTATAAAAATTCAGCACTTATTCGGCTACTATAAAACATAAGATCCACTTTAAACTCGAATTATTGAATAGAGGAACGATGTTACTTCACTTTCTCCAACTAAACCACAAAAGCCATTAAATATCCTGCTGTAATCATGAAGCATAGCAAAGTCACATCCATAATATAAATTTCCATTCCAAGACAATTATTCAACGACAGTAAATCGTAATCGAATTTTCAGGGTCTCGGTGATCGACGGAAGAATCCGCACAAATGGAGTAAATTATAGAGTCGTTACATTGCCTTGACTATTTCCTGAGCTAATAATCAGTGTTATATAGTTATGGATCTATCATCATTCACAATAATTTTAATTAATTGACGCTTGCATTTCCCGGGATAGAATCGAGTGTCGATATAACTCATCGATTATTAGTGCATCCTTGGACCGAAGATCCATCAAAAGTTATCCTTCAGTTATTTCTAATATTCAATCATTATCTACAAATATAATAGCAATTATTTTCAACACGAATATTCACTTGAATATTTCAATAATTCTTTTCCGCCCTTTTTGTTAAATTGTTATCATTAGGGTTCAAAGAAGTCATCCTTAAATCGAAGATCCATCAAAAAGCATCCCTGATTCATTTGTAATATTTGATCATTATCTACATATTCAATAGCGATCAACTTTAATACGATTCAGCTTAATAATGTAATCATAATTTCCGCCAATTTTTTAAAATTGTTATTACTATAGGTCAAAGAAATCATCCTTGAAGACCCATCGACAATTATCCTTAGGTTATTCGTAATATTTTATCATTATCTACGTATTCAATAGCAATCGTCTTTGATACGAATAATCGCCTGAATAATTGAATAATCATTTCTGCCTATTTGTTTAATTGACTATAGTTTAAAGAAGTCATCCTTGAACCGAAGATCCATCGAAAATAATTCTCGAGTTTTTTCCAATATTCAATCATTATCCAATTTTTAATAGCAATTATTTTCAATACAAATATTCCCCTCAATGATTTAATGATTCTTTTCCACGAATTTCATAAAATTGTTATTATTATAGTTTAAAGAATTCATCTGTGAACCGAAGATTCATCGAAAATAATCTTTAACTTATTTCTCATATTTGATCATTATCTATATGTTTTATAGCAATTATTTTCAACACAACTATTTACCTTAATGATTCTATGATTCTTTTTCGCGCATTGTATGGAATTGTTATTATTATAGTTTAAACAAGTCATCCTTTAACCAAAGATCGATTGAAAATGATCCTTGAGTTATTTCTAACATTTAACTGTTATCTGTATATTCAATAGCATTTTTTAAATACGAATCATCACCTAAATATTGTAGAGATTATTTTCCGTCTATTTTATTAAATTGTTATTATTATTATTTGAAGAAGACGTCCTTGGCGGACGTCGGCACAGTTCTTGATATTTTGGCTATAAAAAAAAAGAAATCTGACATTATGCTAGCGTCTCATTGACGTCCTTTGCTTTACCATTTGTCCATTTTGCGGCTTGCAAATAGCAGAAATTTTATATGAAGATGAAAAAGAAGTAGGATCGTTACATGATACGATTGGCTACTTGGCAATAAATGACAATTACTTTCAATGGGAAATTGCGTCTGTTTGTGCATAGAAGAAAAATAAGCCTCTGCGTTACTTGACATGGAAAATTATAGTAAATCGGCGAAGCGCCATTATGCAAATTATTATTGACACAAGTAGGCGTATAGCACATAATATTATCGTTGAATTCACCATTATACTATTATTTCAGGCAGACATCAGAGCACCGCAAATCTACGACAATGTCAGAAGCGAAAGTGGAGGACATGCCTGACAGGATAGCGGAGATCTTCGAAGGTCGAGAGATTCTTCTCACCGGTGGAACTGGCTTCCTCGGCAAAGTTGTCGTTGAGAAATTTCTTCGATGCATACCGAATGTTGGAAAGATATACCTTTTAGTCAGGCCGAAAAAGGGCAAGGACCCCAAACAGCGACTCGACGAAATCTTCAATTCTGCAGTAAGTAGAAATTTTTTTTCAAATAAGCAATGAATAAAAACGAATTTTTCGTGTCTCGGTTCTCCGAGAGAAAATCTAATTTTTGTATGAATTTTGGTGCATGAAAATTGCTTCTAGACAAATAGTGCTTTTTTACGAATCTTGAATGACAAAGTTCATTCAAGAAATTTGCATAAACTTGGGATTTAAAGAATAGGTGAATTTTCAATCTTTTTTTCTGATGATAAATATTGGGATGTTGACGTCGGGATTTTACACATTTTACGCAATAATGAAGTTATTGTTATTTACTGCTTGTCATTTTTGATCATTTTTAAAATATTCAAAAAGTATCCGGTTCTACGATAGAAAATGTTATAAACTTTACTTTGTTCGAATTAGATGTACATTGAACAGATATATTATTTGACGACACTTTCTTCAAATAATAATGACTTTTTATCATATATTGAAAAATATTGATACAAAACGAATGTTTAATAAGCAATGATTATCAGTATTCATATGAGTATCATATCAATATTGATATGATTATCAGTATGATCAGTATGATTATCAGTATGATTATCAGTATGATTATCAGTATTATGAATATTATCAGTATTCTTGAAATAAAAAAACCTTTTACTTTCATAAGAGTATGTATTAATTGTATGCAAAATCTCCATCTCAACATTCCAATACTTTCATTACGTTATTACATTACGTATTCAAAATTTCATTTTTCAACCTAGTTAACAACCAAGCGACGGAAATGCTTTTCTGTATTGCGTTACTCACGGATTAAAAAAATTGACAGCCATCTTTTTTTTCTATAAGCTATTAAAATGTTCCGTGAAATTTAAAAAAATGCAGCGGTCCATTAATGTCTTGATTTTTAGGACAGTGACTTTTCTCCACGTGATTGAATAGACGCATGTGTCTAGCTTCTAAATGTTTTTGCCTTTTGGTTTCGAATTAACCGTATAATTAATAAACGGTCAACGACCGCGCAGCAATTTCAAGGGTATGATTTTTTTTTCGACGGGGGACAGCGCAACCAGAGTTTTGAATTGCAGCGAGCTCTTTTTTTAATACACTCTTGAATATATATTAATTAACCACCCAAGGCAAAAATTGTATTCCCTTTCATCGCTTGTTAAAAAAAAATTAACAAAAACACACCTACTTTTCAAGCCGTTGAAATATAATGAGGTGCCGTAAAGTGGAAGACCATCTGCATCGTGATCGAATAACTCCCCCTCCACGGACGACTTAAAACGGATTAATTAGAAAGTTGTAAACATTGGTGAACTCATGATAAAAATCAAGTTGGAAAAATGCATTAACGAATTGTTAAAATTTAAATCGTTCATTAAAAAAAAGTTATTAAAAGTTGCTGATTTCATTCGGGTTCAATCAGCTGCCGTTATGACAGTTGCCAAATCGAATCGGAGACGCGTCGCCTTCGAAAATGTCCATTTAGGCCGCATATCTGCGTTTTATACTCAAGATATTTAGATGAAATGTTCGGTGTTCGTCGATTTTGTTATTATTGTTATCTAACAGTAAACAGGGTTAATTCTTTGAATTATTTGTCAGATATCCCGTAGTCCCATAAGACACCGTGTTAAAATCTTGATTCTCATGTTAAGATTTATTGAAAATAAAATCGGTGAGAAGGCATGAGATTTTACAGTAGCAAAGTTTATCATTTAAATTATGTTATATTTTAAATTTTGAATTGTACCTAACACAAAGTGCCACTGGTCGACCACCTTAAGCAGACGTGGAAAAACTCCAAGGGCTTGTCACTCGCTCTCCTTCAATTTTTGAAGCAAGACTCGATAAAATTGAGTAAGAGTGTTATTTCAAAAGTCTCAACCTTGGTACTAAAATCTTCATTCCGCATCTATGAAGCTGCTATGCGGTCTGTTATTTTCCGTGAGTGGTGCTCTACCGGGTCCGTCAACGTCGGTCCAACATTATACGTTTCCGATCAATGTGACGCAGCATCTTACCGCAGAATCTCAAAGTTCGACATAACTAGACATTTCTTCTCAAGAAACTCGGGCTAAAATCGCCGGTCGAACGAAGAGAAAGCGAGTTTGAGTCGGCTACAAAATGCATCGGATATAGATGCTGTGTCATTGTGCAATGAACTGAGGAGGAACGCGCCACAGCGGTTATGACGGAAAGGGTAATCAGGGAAAACAGAACGGTAGAAAAAGAGCAAATATGGTAAAATAGGACTGAGAAAAACTGTGCGTTAAAAAAATGCTCCGATCGGTGACACCGTGCTTACTTATAAATGAGACATTCCACGGTATTTTGCACAGCCAAAAACCCGGTCAACGGCAATTTTGTTTTTAATTTTTGTGTCTTTGATCAAAGCGAATGGAGCATTTGTGAATTTTTTACAATTATATTCCCAGATTTGTTCAATTTATTTAACAAAATGAAAAACAAGAATGCAAAGTAGAAGCTCGCACATTGCTTCCGCATTATTTCTCGCTTTCTACAATAGCTGCCTCTGTGAAGATGTATGCTAATCAATTTTGGCTTCCTTATAGAGGAAACTTTGTAAACAACGAAAAGTAATGAGGAAGCAATGTGCAAACTTCTACTTTGCATCCTTGTTTTAAATAAATCAATACATAAGCGCATAAACCCGCTTTGAGAAAATATGATAAGAACGAACGGTCCGGAAACTCTCTCGAATACTCTGTCTTTTCTGTTTTTTTTTCCTGTAGAACACGATAGAATGACGGAGTTTTCCGCAATTCGATTAGGAAGCAATGATATGGCTAATTCATACGACATAAATCGCTACTCTTCACAATATAGGCTGTGCAAGATTGCTGTGAAAATATGGTATCGTTCATCAGTTTTGGGCTTTATCTAACGTATTTTTTCCTGTTTATCATGAATCTGGCACTCATTTAACTCTTAGGTCAATATTTGATACGAAAATTCGCATCAGGAAAAAAATTAAAAAATCAAAACCACATAGAATTTTCACGGTTCAACCGATCTTTACCAAATTTAATAGGAATGACCGATGTCTCGAAGCTCACATTCATACTAATTTTGTGGACATCATACGCATTTTGCTTCTATGAGAAAACAAAATGGAAAAGAAGTGGAGTCAAGTGGAAGAATCATAGCGATGAAAATAACCAGGGCAATATTTTCGTGATTTAACACAATTTACGGTAAAAATATGTTATTTGAATACAAAAAGCGAATTTTTTAATTCTGTAGTTTTTCCACATTATCGATGTTGAATTGGATTTTAGGTATCTCGTGAGAAGCTTTAAATACATAAATGGCTATAAGTTATACATACGAACATATCTCATAAATATACATAATTTAGGTAATGCAGGCTTATTTAATAACAACCAACTATAAACATTAAAAAAATAGGAGGTCTAGAGCTCTGTTTTTCTTCGACATAAGATTTTGTCGTACACCGTCAAAATTTAATCTTATACTGGGCGAACGAGAGTGGAGTTCTGAAAAGCAGAAAGAATTACATAAACAACAAAGAAACAAAATATAGGTAAAATCAAAATTTGAACTAAAAATAGGAAGAACAATTTCCTCATTGAAGGATTCGAAATTTGAAAAAATTGATTCTTTAGGTTGAAGGCGTAAAAAAAATATATACATTTTTTTTTAAATGAAATATTTTTATTGTAAACTGTGTTGAATCACAAGAAAATATCACCCTGGTTATTTTTATCAATGATATTTTTCTACTTGATATTAGATTTTTTTTTAATTTAATTTTATTGAATAAATTGATATAACCAAACGAATCGTGGAATAAAATTGTTAAAAAATTCACAGGAGTTGCATTCGCTCTGATGAATGACAAGGAATTTTTTTTTCATCAAAGTCAGTTAAGTTTATCGTTGTATGTAATAAGATCATGTATATTTTCTATCTGTGCTTGGCGATACGCATGGTCGATATTTCATAATATGTATGCTATGAATCTCTGTATTTCGATGATTCTAACAAGCATTTTGAAATCTATATACACTTGAAAGTAATTAAAAAATGGTAAATATCGATTTAGAAAAATATATACTTACACAAATGAATCATTGATAATAACTTACCGGGGCCCTTTAATTTCCAATTATTTCAAAAGTGTACCGTTTTTCTGGCTCCGGCAGAGACAAGTTAATTATCGATGGGAGGGGTTAATTTTCTTTCGGTAATACATGCACAAAAAATCATACTCTGCGCACTTTTTTAACGTTTATATGATACAAAATTGATTGCTTCGTCCAGATTAAGCAATTTACAATTCTAGGCTGTGATGCACACATTTCACAATAATAGTCGATAGAAAAAATATAATTGATCGCGCTCGAAAGTCCATCACTTATTTATGATTATCTAATGACCTACGCAGGTCGCTCAATGTTCAATTCGGAAGGTATTTATCTCGATTGTCGGAAAACAAGATGGAAAAAATTGAGAACAGAGCTACAATCATGATGTTGTTGTTGAAGGAGTGCTTGCGGTACGTCCACTTGACTAATGGTATTTTTGTATTTCTGTGTGACCGCTATTTACAACATGTGCACGTCTATCGTTTCTCAGAATGTAAGCAAGATCTGCGTACGCACGAGGAAGAAAATTTTCGCACACAAAATTCAATAGAAGGCTCTGCTTAGCGTCATGCGTGTTTATTCAATTAGTAATTGCCTCATAAAAGAAATCTGCGATGCCTGCAGATTTCACTTTTTTAAATTGCCTTTTGATTTACCTCGTTTATAAAATCGTAACTAGTCCGGAGAAAGTTACTATTATTCTTCACATTACATTTTAATTAACGATTTCGAACTCCAATGGAGGAAATCATTAATTGGAATAAATTTGTCGAAATAAAAATGAGTCTTTTACAAACTGTTGAATGTCGAAACAGTAATTGAAGTTGGAGGCGGCTTTTATTTTTAGATATATTCACAAAAAACAAACGCCATTCATTTTGAAAAGCCTCTTTTGTATTTGAACTTCAAATTTGATTTCCAAATAAATTTCGAAAAAAATATGAATTACAACTGATTTGCGACAACACACTCTGAATTAAACATTAAATATTATAAGCACATTCAATAATAAACACTGAAGGTGAGGTTTTTTTTTTTATTTTTCATTTTAATAAAAAAAGGAAATGAAAAAATCTAAAAGAATTCTCCGAAGTCTTAGGAAATTCACTCCTAGAAATATTTAAGCGGTACCTTGCAGTGAAAGGATTCTTACGCGTCTGACATTTTTCAATTTTCGATTTGAAAAATTTCGCAAAAAATAGAAGTGAGCCTATTTTAGCTCACTTAGGCCTAAGCTTAAAAATATTGATATCTGATACAGGACTTATGAGAATTTTTTCAGGTGTTTAAAAAATGGCCTCAACATTTCCATTATTAATTATCATAAGCATATAAATTTTGGAAAGACAATCCAATAACAATTGTGGTTGCTGCTTAGAAATAGAACAATAACATACAAAATTGGGATTGAAATCCAAGAGGTCGAAGATCGGATCTAGGTCGAGTTGGTATAAAATGCCCCAATTCAGTAACAAACACCATAAGCCATGTTGTAGCCTATCTAGGCTCAACTTTTTATAATCATGATTTGGAAAAATTGATAAATTAACACTCATTCTTCTGACAACTTCTCCAAAACAATAACATTTTTTCCAAATCATAGATCAAACTTTATTTGAAAAATCGAGATTAATTATCGAGTACAAAGTGAATATTCTGTGACAGACACTGTAAGCCAACTTCTAACTCAAGTCTACTTGTGAGCCAAATGAATAATGCAAATTAAAAAAAGTCTCGAATTGATAATCTTTTTCTTGAATTATCGAATTTCCAAAACGATCGGTGGGAGGATGTTACCGTAGGATTCCCGCACTTGTGAGAAACTGAGTCAAGGCCTCGCTCTACGCGTAACCGATGCTACATTATAAACGTCTGGTGAAAGTATTGGGCCCGCACTGGACCGTTATGTCACGTCTTAGCTGTTTCTGCGACGGGCTAACGCAATAATCTCGCGAGAGGACCGAGAGAGACCATCGAACGCTCGAGGCTTGCACGGACCGCCACAGAAACCACCTGATAGCTGCGCCACGCGAGAGTTACGCTCGGCAATACAACCCGTGTCAGAAACAAGGCCAACGGGTCGGAATTTCCTGGCGGGTGCACCACACTTGCCGAAGAAAGTCTTTGACAACGAAAAAAAGGCAAAAGTTTTTCCATTGACGACGTCCGGAGCTCTCATTTTCACTTTTACACCGTTTTTTTTCTATCTATTGTACGTTTATCTGCCGATTTAAGGCCTCCCAGTTAGAGCGATGAAACGTAACAAGTTTCAATCACGTGCTGTACTCGTAATCGAAGCAGTCACAGACTTGTTAGTCGTTGTCTTCACTTTCTATAAATACGTGAACTGTCAAGTGCAATGTGACATGTGACTTCATTGATGTCACGCTTCTTAACGAGACTTCTTAAGGAGCTTTTATTTTCACTTCGATACCGTTTGTTTCTATCTATTGTACGTTTGTCTGCCGATTTAAGGCCTCCCAGTTAGAGCGATGAAACGTAACAAGTTTCAATCACGTGCTGTACTCGTAATCGAAGCAGTCACAGACTTGTTAGTCGTTGTCTTCACTTTCTATAAATACGTGAACTGTCAAGTGCAATGTGACATGTGACTTCATTGATGTCACGCTTCTTAAGGAGGCTCAACCAAGTTTGTCGAAATCCGAGAAAAAAACAAGTCTTTTTACGAACTTCTATACACGTGATCATTATGGAAATTCATATACGTGTTTCGCAATTTTTTAGACCTCAATTGGTATATTAAACACGTTGAAAAAATAATGACTAATAACAAAGTACTGTAATACGAAGAGATAAATGAATTAATTACACTTCTTAAGGAGACTTGACCAAGATTGGCGAAATATGCGAAAAAACAAGATTATTTCAAACTTTCGTACATATAATCATTATGGTAATTCGTATACTTTTGACGTATTTTAAAAGTTTCAATTGGTATTTTGAACACGTTTAAAGTAATGACTAATGTAAATGTACTGTAAATATGAATAGATAATTGAAGTTATTTTACCGGGTTACAGATGAAAACTTTCGATAAATGTACATTAATTTCCAGAACATTTTCGACGGTTAAAATTGAATGATTTTAGACGATATTTGGAAAATAGAATAAAGCATTCATTTGTAGCGATGCCACGGTACTTAAGAGAATTTAAGCAAGTTTGGTGTAATGTGCAAAAAAAAACTTCTTTGTATAAACTTTCGTAATCTCATCGACCTCAGAATCTCTTTCAAAGACGGCACGAAACCTCAATGGAGTGTTATGATGTCACGCTACTTAAAGACATTCAACCAACTCTGGTGAAATATGCGAAAAAACGGCTTTGCACAAACTTTCGTGAACTGATCGATTCCAGAAGATCTTTGGAAGATAAAATGAAATGTCACTGTGTAGTAATGTCACGCTACTTAAGGAGGTTCGAATAAGACTGGCAAAATATGCAAAAAACGTCTGTACAAATTTTCATATCTTGATCAATTTCAAACTCTCTTTGGAAGGTAAAATCAAACTTCAAGGTAATATTTGTGGTCATTAAAAGGTCTAGGAAAAACTGGACCTCGCGCGATAACGATGACGATTTGATGCATTAAAGAGCTTTACAATTTTTCAAAGTTACTCCATGAATGTAGATTTTCTTCAGCGTAATCACTCCGAAATAAGTTATTTTTTCAAAAACACGAAATAAGTTACTTTCAATTTATCTTATGCCCGATGTTGTCAATATTTAAATTACACATTTCTGTAATAAATGAATAACAAATTAAATTATAAACATTTAAATTGTAGGGCATACTGGACAAATAAGCGTAATAACACTTCATCTATGTGGAAGTAATATTTAGTACTAATTCGTATTCTTCTAAGAGTCAGGTTCTAAAATTCGCCCAACAACCTATTCTACTCAGTATTAATTGACTAAATAAAATCAGAGCGTTGCATCCTGTGAAAATATAAACAAATTCTTACCGTGCAATATAATGTAAAAATCTGAGGTTTACTGACTAATATTATTGTTTCCTCATAGAGAAAGCTCTATTTTAATTCTAATTATCGAGTTACCGGCAAATTTGTAAAAACTATCATTTTTTTATTCTTAAAGTTCTTACAACTTTTATTATTACTGCTTCACGGCTGGTAGAAATAACGTCGTAAATATTTATTTCAATGTGAGTAAATTTTATGGCTCTGAAGTTAATGTGAGTGTACTTTGTGCAACAGGAACGGGACGAATTATCCAACAATCGAGTTGGACGTAGCGGATCTTTTCCCGCATTGATCTTACACGAGATCACGTAATGCGTCGGAGGAAAGATTGTACATTGTGATCGAAGGGCATATTACTACGTCGCTTGGCATATCAACGTCGGCGACGGGCTCAAAGGTGACCGGCCTTGAAAATTCTCAGTCATGAAGTTCTTCCTTGATCCGTTCAATGTCGTTTATTCGAATCCTTTTTGGGCCCTTCTCAAAAAAAAAACATACGACACACCTTACATTCGACAACAAGAAGCTATATTTTCAGTCGTTTTGCCATGTTAGTGTTGAGCGAGATAAGGTTCGAAATAATACTATTGATGGAATATATTAGAACGAAATATTTTAATATTCCAATGCTGAATACTGTTTTAAATATTACCCTTGACTTTGACACATATCTACAAAATATTCGATCCGAATTATAAAAGATAAAATGCCCATTTTGATATTTGTGTATTCAATTGAATATGTTGATTACGTGAGTCGATAGAAATGCAATTTTCCAATATTTTTTTTGCTGCTGGTGTGAAAATAACATTTGAAAAATTTGAACCACATAACACATTATAATAAAACTCTGCAATTATTATTGCTGAATACTACTAACGTGATGTATAAAATTTCAGTTCGCTTTTCTACGTTTTGCTAAAGTTTATGCAATAACATAATTTTTTCTGAAAATGAAAATTCTAAGAAATCTGAACCACGTTGCACATTATGACGAAACTATGTACCTACTAGTTATCGTTAAATAGTACGAATTTCATGCATGAAATTTGCGTTAGGTATCTTCTGTTTTGCCAAAATTAGGAAAATTTTTAAAAAATTTCAAAACTCCATAAATTCCGATCGCTTTTCCGATTGTAGTCAAATTGAATACCGAACACCATAAACAGTACCTGCACGTATGTCGCATTATTTAGCGAAATATCGCTATTTTGAAGAAAGCTGGAGCGTGCACGTACTTTTATTTAAATCCCAAAAGCTATAAAATGAACTTTTCCGCTTAGATCTGGAAAAAATGCATCTGTCAAAAACAGGCCTCTGTTTCACTCGTGTACAAATTTGAGCTCAATCGGTTGATATTAATTATCAACTAGCTCATCTATTGATATTAATATCACACTATCAATTGTCAACCAGCTCACCTATTGGTATTGATATCACATTATTAATATCAATAGCCTAAATAACGAAATAAATTGAGTTCGAACGTAATGCCATGGTTACAACTATCAGAATATTCGAAAACGCGTTTGTTTTCGATGAAGTTCATGAAAATCCTTGAGCACACATTCTCCGGATAAATTTGTCGATAATAATCGACCGTCCTGTAATGTGAACACACGATTTACACATATCCCTGTGATGAAACGCACGCGGCATTGCACATTGGTAAAAACCTGGCTTGGACAACGCATACACTTAGCTGCACAATCCTAACCCATGCTTTGCCTCTTTTACAAATGCTCTATGCAGTGGATAGTAGTAGTATACGCGATTCGGTCAGCCTCCGTTATAAGTGCACTTTCCCTCCGAACCGCGAAGTTTATTATCACCACGCGAATTAAACGACGTTTCGCAAAACATTGCGGTTTCGCATGGCATCGAATAATCAGTACTTTTCGCTCTGACTACTCGTTGAGCGATTTTTTTTTCTTATGACAAAGCCTACGAACTGAAAAACACTTACTTAAGCTATTTTGCAACAATTTTATGTCACAGTTTGTTTAATTCAAAGAAAAATAAATCCGAGAGCCCTGCGTGTGTCATTTTCTCCTGCACTGAAAAAAAAAACGCCTATAATTCACGCTCATCGAAGCATTAATAATAGCTTAAGGTTCAAGTTGAGAGAGAAAAAATGAAAATCCTACGCTACAAATAAACACAAACGACTTTTTCCTCTTATGACGTCCCGTAGTGCGTGGTTTCATCAATCCGCAGAAATACAGAGAAACAGAGAAATTTCAAGGACGACCAGTTCTTTCTGTGACAATTAACTAATCGCAATCGACACAGCTATACCGTCAAATATACGTGCTGTGTATTTAACAGATAAAATAACTGCTCAGCGACACTTAAAAAAAAAGTTTATTACTGGAATTATCCATAAATAGATAAGGACACTTTTTCATTGTCCTGTATGTAGCATCAACTTGATGAAATTCCAACAACGTGGAAGAACGTACCAAGAGGCTTTGCTTTTTTTGAATCACCATGTAAACAACATGTAAATAAAAATAACTATGCAAAGTACAAGTTTGCATATTGATTTCGCATCATCTTCAACATTTTACGAAGCTTCCTCTATGAGCAAGTCCCAATAGACGAATCTAGTCTTTTTATTTTTACTTGCTTGTCTTGAATCATTTTGAAAAAATTAAAGTGCATTCGATTTTTGTCTGCCTTGGTCTGCCTCATAATTGGTCATATGAAAATACTTTTAAAGGCACTCTATGTGAATTTTTTTCAGATTTTGTAAAACAATATTTTAGAAAATGCTATTTTTTTTAAGTGCAAATATCTTGGAATTACTGAAAAAAATGTGTCTAAATAAACTTTTTCGTTTTTTGTTAGCTTTTGAGCGGAATAATTAAAATAATTTAAACATTTAGGAAAATGTGATTCTTTACTGAAAAACGGGGGAAATTTTTGAAATATTAAAAACGGATATTTTTTCAAATTACAATATTTAGACAGTATTTCTGCATGACTGTTGATGTCTCACAAAAATCGCCAGGGTTGCACCGATCGATGTTCTAATATAAAAAAATGTATTTGCGTAAAAGTTCCGAAAAACGAAGTAATTATTATTTCAAAAATTCAAAAACGGTAATTTTTCCTTGGCTAGTAAAATTAGAGAGTATTCTCGCATATCTGTTGATATTGTAAAAAAAATCCTCAGAATGGCACGGATCGAGGTTTGGGTAAATAAAAAAATTGCCCCGTTTTTCGAAACTTTCACACGAATAATTTTTTGTTTATAACGAAACATCTATCCGTGCAACTCTGAGGATTTTTTTCGCTATATCGACAATCATGCAGGCATACTCTGTAATTTTATTAGCAGAAAAAGGCTGTTTATGAATTTAAAAAATAATGATTTCCCCGTTTTTCAGAACTTGCACTAAAAAATGTATTCACGTTATTTTATACCACAACATCGATCGGTACCATTATGGCGATTCTTGTGAGATATCAACAGTCATGCAGGAATACTCTGTAATTGTCTCAATCCAAAGAAAAATATTCGTTTTTAGATTTAAAAAAAAAAACATTTCCACCGTTTTTCAGTAAAAAATCATAGTCACCGGAATGTCATAATTATTTTAAACATTCCGCTCAGAAGGTAACAGAAAACGTAAACTTTTATATGGAGACATTTTTTCGCAGTGCCTTCAAGGTTTCGAGATACTTGGATTTGAAAAAAATAGCATTTTCTGAAATATTTTTTAAAAATCGGAAAAAATTCACGTAGAGTGGCTTTCAGTGGTACTTCCACATATCCAATTATGGAGATTGGAGAGGGTCGAAAAAAAAGTGGCTGAATCAAGAAAGTGATTATATGAAGAATGCTTCATATAATCCGAACACTCCTACTTTTTTCAAATAAAATAAACTGTAGAATCAAAATTTCTCTATACTTTTTGTAAAAAATTGCAACAATCAATGCGCTGCTCCTTAACTTTCGTGCGATAATCCAACTAAAGTGGTTCTGGAATTATAACTGTTTAGAATTTCAAATTGATGGCTACACACATTTTTTTCTAAACAACTTTTCTTGATGTTTCTGACACTTCAAATATTCTGACATAAAAAAAAAACATTATCAAAACGAAGTGACCTCTATAAGAAAGAAAAATATTTGTAGGAGGTTTTCATAAAAACTCAATTTGAAAAGATCGTCTGCAACGTATAAGAAAACTGTACCAATCGACGAATAATTGAAGATACCGATTTTTTTTGCGCAAATGACGTTCACGATGTTAATGTTAATGCTGCAATTAGTATAGTTGGTTACCTCTTATAAGCCATAAATCTTATGAGATCGTTGACTGTATGACACGTGTGTAAAAGACACGTGTGAGCACAAGACCTTAAGCAAAATAATAAACACACGATTTTCTTTCGTTGCAGCTCTTCGAGAAGGCGAGGAAACTACGAGGTTTAGAAGCCATGCACAAATCCGTTTGCATTGTAAACGGCGATGTTGCTGCACCGAATCTGGGCCTATCAGCCGAAGACAGACAAATGCTCTGCGAGAGAGTCAATATTGTTTATCACGCGGCAGCGACAGTGAGGTTTGTTACCGCAAAACATATAGCAAACTAATAGAAATGATGTTTTATGAGGAAAGAACGGAATCTTTGAAATATCACCAATGTCGTTGTGAATACTAACAATATTAATTTTGTAGAAGAACAACGCAAAAAGTTACTAATGAATGTTTAGAAAAATAATTAGTTACCTAATTCAAACGTGTTTTCAAATGAAATAGATTTCTCAATTACTCTTAGTCCATATGAGATTTTTTTAAAGAAATTTCTGAAATTCTCGTCATTGAGACGTTGTGAAGATCCTTTTTATAAAACGGTTGAAAAAATCACAGGTATTCAGCAAGATAAAAAAAATTGATTTCATTAGGAAGATCATTTCCTATCGTTGAAATTCATTTCACAGGGTTATCAATAACTTTTTCGCGTTGTTATTATCCAAAATCTATGTTCTCATCTTCTAAAACATGTGAAAGCGCATTATCAAGTGCTCAAAGAAATCAGTTAACAAGCAAGTTTACAGTTTATTAACCGATTTCATGGAAATAGCGAGGTTTTAAAATTAGGAATCAAAATCACAATTTACATTTGTAAGTTTGTAAGATTTATAAAAACGGAAATATTAAAGCAAATTTCATATCATTCCAGTTAAAATCACATTTCATAGTCGTATGAGATTTTTAATACGATTTTAAAAATCAGACATCCTTTGCGCGTTTTTCCTGTTCAAAATCGGTTAAGTCACTTCCTGAATATTTTAAATAAATATTTTGCCAACCGTACACATGGTGTACACAAAATCATTGTAGAAAATACGAAAGTTGCTTGTTAGCTAAACGGAAAGTTTGTACCGAGGTTCCTAATCGGTTGAGAATTAACACCAACTCCTTTCCCATTCGAAGCAGCGAAAGAATGCAGAATGCGCTTCTTCTCGTCGATTCCGAAGCTCATTGCATCGGCAATTACGAATATAAGAGAAAAAATAGCATTCTTCGACAGTGCTAGAAGAAATCATCGATTAATCATGTTTCTTCTCTGGCAGATTTGACGAGTTGCTCAAGAAAGCCGTTCTCTTGAATACGCGAGGCACGAGAAATATGTTGGAGCTCGCTAAGGAGATGAAGCAGATGGTACTGTTCGCGCACATAAGCACAGCCTACTGTCATCTTGATGAGAAGGTATTATTTCAATTTTCCAATTTCATGCGGCGCCGCTTCGATTTAATTTCAATTTATTTAATATATAATTATGTAAAAATAAAATGCAAAACAGATACTACGAGAGAAGCCTTACCCGCCGCCAGCCGATCCTCATAAAATAATCAAATGCGTCGAGTGGATGGACGACGACGTCGTTGAAGCTATGACCCCGAAGATCCTCGGAAATTTTCCCAACACTTACGCCTTCACTAAAGCACTTTCTGAGGGTCTCGTTGAAGAGACCATGCCTCATATACCAACCATAATACTTCGGTAATATTCACGCTACTGATATTTCTGAACCAGAGTTGTAACCATTTTATTACTTTGAAGCTTATCTATTAATTTATATACATTTTCTTCAAAAGGAAATCTTCCCATATTCGATAGATTTCAAAAAGCCATTTACTAGCATTGCTAAGATAGTCGTCTCGCTACGTTGTAGTCAAATCAGTGCTGACTTCTGAAAAGCATTTCTCCAAATTATTGTAGTTCAATCGACGATTCGAAAAATTAACTCAAATACCATCGTGTATTCTTAAGATGTAAATACATCCACAGCCACGATTCGAAAAAAAATATACTGATATACGCAAATGTTCAATGAGATGTTTCTGTCATTCAGATATATATTAGAACAAACCATAATATAAGTCTGATTATGACGAGCAATACCTTATTTTGGTTAATGAAAGATGCTTCAACGATTTAATGGAGAGATTTTTCAGTAGTATTATTTGTTTAAAAGTTACAACTATTTGTATGTCTAATGTTACGTTAAGTTGGATAAACAGACGGTTGTCATTTTTGTACAAATACCACTACTAAAAAATCTCTTCTTTAAATCGTTATACATCTTTCAAGGAACAAAATGAGCTATTACTCGTCATGATCGGACAGATTTTATGGTTTTTTCTAATATATAACTGAATAACAGAAATATCCCATTAAACATTTGCATATATCACCGGATTGTATTCTTAAATCGTGGTTGTTGATTTTTTTATACATCAAGAACACATAGTGGTGCGTAATTGAGTTCATAGAACTGTCGATTAAACGTGAAAAATTTGTAGAAACATTGCCCAAAGTTCAAAATTCATTTGACTAGCACGTATCGAGACGACGTCCTTATTGATTGCAATATTATGGTCCCTCACTACTTTATGATTTCAATTCGTATAAAATTGATATGATTTTTAATGACTTCACCTTTATTTCCATTTTAAATTAATTATATATTTTTGCCTATTAAAAATATAAAAAAATTCCTATTGAAATATCTTCGAAATAAAGGTACAAATGGGGAATCCGAATGGCATTGCATCGCTGCAATTTTGCCCTGTATATATCTACACTTCGAGAAACAATTTTATTTGATTGATTCAGAAAAAAATACTAAAGATGTAATAATTTGCAGACCGAGCATAGTTATACCGGTGTGGAAAGAACCGATACCCGGTTGGACCGATAATATAAACGGGCCGACAGGTTTACTCATTGGCGCTGGTAAGGGCGTTATTAGAACGATGTACTGTCAGGAAACCGGCTACGCCGATTACCTTCCGGTCGATGTTGCCGTTAATGCTATCTTCGCTTGTACCTGGAACTTTTTGTACTTCAAGGAACACGACAAACGTGTATATAATCTCACTAGCAGCAGTGAATTCAAGGTTTGTCCTTAAAGAAAACGTTGAAACTCTTTTTTTAAATGATATATATTTAAACAATAAATTTTCGAGATTACGAATAGTAAACTCCTAATTTACGTCATGGCTTCGGTCAATTCTTAACATTGATAAGCTGCTATAGTGTTTTTTGAAAAATACTTCCGACTTTCGGAAACAATGATTTGACTTCTCTTGAATATTCGGCACTTTTACTAAATAAAAATAGCAATACAATGTCAATTTACAAAAATTCACCTCTACGATATTAACGGCTTATTTTTTCGAAGTTGCGTTATTTTTTTCTTGAAATTGTGATGATTGTTCATTTTTGTTATAATTTTTTTGGTCACATCTTTTGAAGATGTTTTGATTTTTTAATTTTGAAATATTTTTATTAATAGCAATTACTTTATTGTAGAAAATATGACAAAAAGTACTTGGAAACTACTGTAGAAATACTTATAAGGCCCTCTATACCTGATTATTCCTACTCATTCATCGCTACAGGAATTGGTACACGATAATCGTCTTATTGCAGGTGTCGTGGCGAGAAATAATTGATCGGGGACGCAGAATCACGGAGAAAGTGCCACTGAACGGTGTCGTATGGTATCCGGGTGGTAGCATGAAGAGTTCACGACTTATGCACAATATCTGCGTACTCTTCTTTCACATGATACCAGCCTATCTCATCGACACATTGATTTTCCTCGCGGGACATAAACCGATGTGAGTATCTGGGTTGGGTAGCACTCGACAAAAGAAGCTATTCCAATACCCTTCGCAATATAATTAGAAATAATTTATGCAATATGCTAACAGTACCGATAATGAGAAACAAATTTTTCATAAAAACGATATTATATAAATTCTAATAATTTGAACAACAAAATGATCAGTTTGTTCTCAGATAACGTTATCGGCAAATCTAACGAAGGTTTCTTCGTTAGGTAATGTTGATAATTGGTAGATTTTTTACCAGATAAAATACGCAAGTGAAGCAAATCGTGAAAGAAAAGTTTGCGATTAAACGTAAAAACAACAAAAATTAATTTCAACAAATATTTTGGAGAAATCTTACAAATAATTTTGTGTTGGGTTATGTTAATAATGTGTGCATTTTTCACTTGATAAAATTCATGAATGACGCCAATCATACAAAAAAAAAGTTTGCGATTAAATGTCAAATTCACAAATGTCAAGAAACTAATCCCTTAGATGGTAGCTCTATATGCTGTGACCGAGTGTTTACATTAGGTGTTATTGTATGCGACGATTGGCGGTCAATTTTTATTTTCGATGGAATTTTTTGCGAAGCACATCTCGGGTTTGATCGCTAGATTCGAAGAGCGTGAAACTGAAGCCCAATTTAAATTCCACTAATACGAATCTTTTTAGTGATTTAAATCGTATCAGTGAAATTTGAATGAGGCTTCAGTTCCGCCTCTTTGAATCTAGCGATCACGGTCTCAAACCCGAGAAGTGCTTCGCAAAAAATTCCATCGAAAATAAAACTTGATCACCAATCGTCGCATACAATAACACCTAATCTAATCCCTTAAATGCTAATTGTTTGTACAAGAAGATGGTCCGTTCAATTTTAACAAAATGTTGGAGATATCTTACAAATGATTCTTAGTTGGGTGATGTTGATAATCTATGCATTTTTTACTAAATAAATCTCGCAAGTGACAGAAATCATAAAAGAAGAGTTTGCGATTAAACATCAAACTGAGGAACTTGAAAAAAACTAATCCCTTAACATTTTATATCATGTAGCATGTGTAGAGTACATCGACGTATACAGAAAGGTTTCGAGGTATTCGAGTACTATGCAAACAATCAGTGGGACTTTGACAATACGCATATAACAGAAATTAGAGAAAAGTACAACGCTAGAGAGCGTCAAAGTTATCAGCTTCACGGCGATGATTTGGATCTGGATACGTACTTCGAAGACTGCATAAGGTCTGCGAGAATTTACGTCTTGAACGAGCCGCCAGAGACTTTACCCGCTGCCCGGAGACACATGAGAGTGTAAAAGAAATAATTATATAATTTATTCGAAAAAATGCTTTAAAAAAATATCTTTCTGTAAAAACTTTTCTTATTTTTTTACAGCATGTGGTGGGTCGACGTACTAACGAAGATTCTCTTCGTTGTTCTTCTCATCTACACTCTGTCATGCTGGAGCGACAGTTTTCGGGCTCTTCTCGCCGGTGGTTGGGCACTTGCAGCAACCGCTTTATCATTTTAACCTTCGACATTTAGTTCTGTATTATTTTTCAATACCCGACGTATTGTATTTAAACCAAATAAACAATTAAACTCTTCAACAGTAAATTCTCGATAATCGAAGAACGTGATTTTGTGGTACACCTTCAAGAATTTCAAACGGCTACAGAAAAAACTGTAATCCAATTTATCGTGAGCAGAAAAATATTTCAAATGGACGCAAATTTGGATTCGCTCGTCTCTTCACTCTGTTATAAAACCCAATTTCTTGTTTTTTAAATCGAGTCTTAGTGGTTGAATGTGCGAATTTATTTTTCAAATTTTGTTCGGTAACCATTTTTAAGATACGATTGAATTAAAGGAGGTTCTAATTTTTTTCATAAAAAATTTTGGTGGGTCAACCCAACATTCGACTTTAAATTCGTCTATTTTTAAGCTATCGCGACTATCTTTGCGCAGAAGCCTAACCGGCCTCGTCATTTGCCGGTCTTTTTCGATTTTTTGTATGTGATACTAATTTTGATATACTTTGCGATGAAAACACGATATTTTCTCATTTGCATCAAATAATTCAACATTCTTGTTGTCCGTTAAATTTTCAATGATAGTCTATTCAATTTTATAGAAACCAATAATAAACAAATCTGCTCAAATGGTCATTTACTAGTGAGTTTACATTATCTGGGAAAAAAAGATATTAAAAAATGTTGAAAGTAAGTTTTGGAATTCCTTCAATAATAAATAATTAGAGTGGTTAATCTTCCGTTTCGTGGAGCTAGTGTCGACGCACAAGAATTCGATTAAGGATGTATTACACCTAAACTAAGAGTTTATCACTATTTAAATTTAACTTCTCTGCAAAATAGAATCAACAAGATCGATTTAAATGGAACAGAAAACTTGAGGGCAAAAATGTCAAAACATTTCCTCTCTCGGAAACTAAGTCCCTAGAGAGTGAAGTTCTCACTTTCACTCCTCTCACCGGAGAGCAAACTGCGAACTCTACGTGCAGCGGTAAAAAAACGTGTACTACTTAGAAATTGTTATTTTGGATAGACTTTTAAGAAATTTATTATTTAAGAAAGATCTCATGTGAAATATCATTCGAAACCGACGCCACTATTCTTTATATGATAGACGTACCATTTGTGACCACTGTACCATTAGTGGCCACACAAAAAATGTAGTAAATGCAGATCAATTCATTATATTACTTCAATCTATAGAAATTACTAAATGAGTTTATTCTACAATAATCAAAGCAAATTTAACATTGAATATTCAATGTTTAGAATGCCTTATTGCTTAATAAATCATGTTCAAAGCTGTTTACACCATTTGTGGCCAGCACTGTCATTTACATGGAATAGGTATGGCCACTAATGGATCAAGTTTATGGCCACATACGGTACTTGTACCCTACCGTTAATTCGATTCCCCAGAGATTGCGTACTAACATTTTACAGAATTTTCACTAAACTCGTAAATAACCCGCGGAGCCAAAATGCTACCATAATCTTGAAAATTTTCGCGAATGTACATTATCCCTTTGCAAATAGTCTAGTAAAAGTTTAAAACGATGGACAGTAAAGGAGAAAAAAAATCACAAATTTTGAGACCCATTGCACTACTGTTATACAGAGTTCTGGCGATTGCACCGGATTTACGTTATAACAGCTAAGAAAATGCTACCATGTACATAAAACAACTATTTATAGTTTCAATGATAATCTCTTTAACGTTTGGCACCTTTGGAACACGATCGACAGCACCGTTTTTTTATTATTAATTTATAAATACTCTTGGTCGTCTTCGCTCGGGAACTAAATACACAGCTGTCTCACTCCCACACAATCTTGAAAGAGGCTCGGTAACGACCATCGAGGTCAAATCAGTGCTAAATTTTCGAAATTGATTCTCTTAAGTTTGATGCATTAAAAAACAATAGTGAAGGGTGATTTGTTTTGAAGGATGTATACTTAATCCAAATTCGTCACTATTGATCTTTTACTGGATTAAGTATACATACTTTAACACAAATCACCCTTCACTATTGTTTTTTAATGCTTTAAACTTTAAAGAATCAATTACGAAAAATTAGCACTAATTTGACTTCGATAGTCGTCACCGAACCTCCTTAAGAGGCAGTGATACGCCCTCCCCCTCCCACAAAAATTTCGGAAGCTGTGTTCTCCCGAACGATACGGCAGATAGATTCCGTATTTTCAGGCAACACGCGGGAGTATCGTAGAATTGGGCTTAGCTTCTGGCTCCGCATTCTGGTCAGCAGTTTTTTTTTTGAGAATTAAAAGAAAAATAGTGCAAGAGAGACAGACCTATACGCGTTTAAGCATTGGGCGATGAAATTTCAGGCGGTGTATCACTGCCACTTAAAATGGAACCTAGCAAAAACTAATAGGGCACATATAGTCGTCAAGGTTTTTGGAACTATATAGAAAAGGAAGATAAAAAACACGAAAAATTTGTGTGACTTTTTTTATTTTAAAAGTATTAGGTGTCAATGATTTAAACAGACTCCTGTACTGGTGGTTCGTATCCCTCGGGCCTGTCGACCTTTGAGCCAGACTCGCCACCCTCTCCGCTCTTGCCACCGTCTCCGTGAAGCTCGAGCAGTTTGCTCAGCTCGAAACGAGGCTTCTTCAGTACCTTGACCTGCAAAAATGAAAATAATCTTTAATAAATGATAATAAAAACTAAAAGCTTCTTCTTCAATTAATCAAATAAATGATAACTACGTAAAAGATCTCCCACAAGATCAGAAAGTGGAAATCGATTTCAATGTGCAGAAACCTTGATTTTGCTGAATTTCAACGGGCGACAAAATAATTTTCTGTAGCTACGATATAATTCGACTTCACCGAAATTCGGGGTGAAGTCTTGTATCTGTATCACCTTGATCTTGCAACGCTAAACGTCAAAGCAACCAGAATAAAGCTGCACTGAAGCTGGGGTTGCGTTTTTCTCACTCTTTATCGAAATTTTTCGATGAAAAATTACATAAAAACATTTTAGAAGTATTAGAAAGCTCTCTATTATCGACACGGGGTTTCCAACCAGTCGCACGTAAAAATATTTGAGAATCTTGATGTTTTTTGCACTTTTGTTTGAATAAATAACTCTTTTATCATATTAAAACAACAATGAGGGATTTCGATAAAGTAGAGTTTCGAAAAATAGTAAATTCTATTTAAAATCAATTTACCTTGCGAATGTAAACATCGTGGAGTGGGTAAATTCCCTGGCAGGCCTTCTCGATGTCCTTGGCGATTGCGTCGGGAAGCAAGTGTCGGACAACTCCCTTCAAGTCGCTCTTGGCGATCTCAGCGGTAATGAGCTCGACCATCTTGTTCCTGATGCGGCGCACCTGAGAAAATACGAAAAAAAAATCAATCAACAAAAATTCCCTGAAGTAAAAAGAAAAACTTGAGCTTTTTAAACGAATGTCGCTACACTGCATATCGCCACTTTCATACGTAGAGAGGGGCGTGGTAAGAGCGCGCTTTAATCTGCGCAATCATTTATAAAATCCACTGAAATTATTGTCAACTTCAGTGGATTCTCCGATTGCGCTACTAAGTAAGAATAAATAATTTTAGTTGATAAATTTCAAAAAGTTATACAGTAACTATTAATATTTAAAGAAATAATTACGTTTTATATGGTCAAAATAATAAAAAAATTCACTCAAACGTTAAGTTCAACGTCTGCTTCAAAACACGGAAGGCAAAATATGTGATTTTTATTACTAATTGCAGATATACAATGATATGAAATTCAATGAAAAGTGTCAAACATAATTATCGATATTCGACAATATAATATCTTTTAATATCGTTTTTATATATCAATTTATGGAAAAATTTAGTTAAGGATGTAGGAACGCGATGCCGGGTGCCCAACTTTCTGAAAAGTGAGAAACCAGAGAAAAATTCGAACACTTTCCGATGGAATAAAAATCTGAAAAAAAAAATCAAGCATACGTGCGGAAGATTGATTTTAAATATTAATAATTGCAAAATGTTATTAACAAATAGGTGAAAAAAAATTGCGCAACAAATTATCCGTCAACCTAACTTTTTTTTCGAACAAAAATGATTCGTTAAATTTTCTGAATACGTATGAATTTTTTCAGAATTTTGTTCAATGTTTGAAAATTGCGGTTTTTTTTCTTGTATGAGCTGTATTCGCGAATCTATTTAATCAATTGTTTGGAAACTTCTTGGGTGTAATGGGTGGTTTTGTGACAAACACGCATGAAAAATTCGCGACTTAAAATGCATTTTTTAAGAAAAAAATTCCAAAACAACGAAATTTCGATGATTAGAAATGCTGAAAAAATTCGTAGGTATTCAGAAAAACTAGTGAATTATTTTCATTCGAAAAAAAAGTTAGGTTGACTGATAATTTGATAAACAATTTTTTTTTTTCACCTATTTCTTTATAACATTTTGCAATTATTAATATGCAAAATTAATCTTTTCCGCACCTTTTGTATGCTTCATTTTCTTCATATTTTCAATCCATCGGGAAGTGTTCGAATTTCTCTTAGAATTCTTACTTTTCAGCCGCCCATCACGCTCCTACATCCTTAAGGAGGTTCGGTGACGACTATCGAAGTCAAATCAGTGCTAAATTTCCGTAATTGATTCTTTAAAGTTAAAATACATTAAAGTTTAAAATACATTAAAAAACAATAGTGACGGGTGATTTGTATTGAAGCATGTATACGTAATCCAGTGAGAGATCAATAGCGACGAATTTGAATCAAGATTAACTGATTAACATTTATTTGTAATGGGATACATTTTCGTTCTGTTTTTTTTTCAAGTATAATCCGTAATTCTTTATCGATTTGAATAAGTGACGGCTTATTGCCTTTCTCAAAAAATGCTCTATTAATTGACCGCCACGATATTTCATAGTGTTGATCGCTTAATAATTATTAGCTTGTTGTTTCATCAATATTACGAAATATCTAGGCAGTCAATTCGTGAAGTACCTTCTAAGAAAGAAAATGAGCCATCACTCAGTGTAATCGATGAAGATCTACAGATGATATTTGAAAAAAAACTAAACAAAAATGTGTCCCATTGAAAAAAAAAAATTAATCAGTTAATCTTAATACAATTCCGTCGCTATTGATCTTTCACAGGATTAAGTATACATGCTTCAACACAAATCACCCTTTACTATTGTTTTTTAATGCATTAAACTTAAAAGAATCAATTACGAAAATTTAGCACTGATTTGACTTCGATAGTCGTCACCGAACAAATTGTCTTTTAATACTTGGCGTCGAGACGCTATCGCGGCTCTTGATAAATATTTGCTCTAAAATATGGTGGAAATTTATTTTACCTGGGAATGCTGGGCGTAGCACGTCTTCCTGGTGCTCATCTGGTCCTTGTTGGTGAAACCGATGCAGAATACTCTCAATAGGTAACCGTCGGTGGTCTTGACATCGACGTGGGCTTCGATGAGGGTCTGCCATTTCTTGACCATGGAACGGAGCTTGTCGGTGGTCAAGTCCATTCCGTGGAAGTTGGTGAGAACAGCGCGTCCCTGAACATCCTCGGCGATCAATCGGAATTTACGGAAAGACCTCTCGGCGTCATTGTCGGTCTGGAGATCAGCGAGGGAGACCTCGAACACGCGGAACTTCAGACCTTCGGAGGCGATCTCTGAAAGGCGAATTTAAATTTTGAGTCTGGAATGCTTCATTGAAAATAAAAATTGAAACACTAATAAAAGTTTGTAATATCTTTCTGTAGCTACATTATAGTTCGGCTTTACCGAAATCTTGGTAAAGTCGTGGTATCTGTATGCACCTTAATCTCGCAACGCTAAACGTCAAGGCAGACAGAAAGAAGCTGCACTGAAGCTGGGGTTGCATTAGTTTACTTGTTATCGAAATGTCTTTCATATAAGATGCCCTAATAGTATTCAGATGGCGCGTACAAATTACGAATTAGCAACACAAAAAAACTTAATCAATATCACATTTTAATGATTAGAAAATTCTCACTCAATAGGTACTCTAGCATATTGGTAGTTAAAAATATACAACCGTTTGAATATCCCATCACTTTACATCAGGCATAAAGATAGCTGTAACTTTTCAAAAATTACACAAGATCTGGATGGTTATAAATGTTTCAGTAAACAAAATGAGAAATTATTACACTTTCTTCTTATAGAAAAGAACTGTACAAAAAAAACATGACAATAACAATTAAAGGATGGATGCAAATCTCCAATACATTTACATATAGCAATCAATTTTCCACTTGAATCAAAGCTATGGATGTATTTATTGAATTTAGAACTAATTCTGCTATGTGAGTAGCTCCTCAGAACTCTTAATTGAACTACCAGAAATTGTAACATTTTTAAAAATTTGCCATTGATTTAGCTTGTGCAAAGCGGAGTACCTTAAGGCAGAACAAAGCTAACTTTCCTCTTTTCTCAAAATCCCTTTCACACAATTTTCTCAAAAATGTCTGCAATAAGAAAATTTCAGGGTTTTAGATGTACTTACACACTCTGACCCTTTGACTCATTTATCATTGCAAAACTAAAAAAAAACTAGAGCTAAAACTAGAATATTGTTGGAGGAAGATGTTTATCCTTTTTTAAATACATTCAAGCCACATGGCTGATCATTTTTAGTCATTAAATTGCAGCGATTGTTATATATCTAATTAGATGGCTTATGAATAAATGGATGCATATTATTATCATTATTTACGCTCTTGAGAAGCATACAGTAAATATCACAAGAACTTACTGGTTCCTTGGGTTCTGTTGACCAAGGTTTTGCCAACCTGGCGGGTGGTGAACATGCATGGTGCCTTAACATCATACCAGTCCTTGCGGGTGAAGGGATCGACGCTGCAAATAAAATTTCAAAAAATTAAAATGTGCCGTACCATAAATTATAGCGTAAGACCACATAAGCCTGCAACTCGATTGCATCAAGTCCCTCAAATCAGTGCAATCATATTTTTATTTTTATGCTAATGGATTTCGATTTGTTACTTATAGTTACAATTTGTGAAATGAAAACACGAGACCAAAATAATTTTCACTACAGAAACTGTATCGTTTTCAATAAAATGTATTACATATTTAATATCCCTCAAACAAAATTACTTCACACATGTACAAATTATAACAAGCCTAAAAAATGGTTAAACACTGATCGCTTGACACAGCGTTTCGCGCATGAAATCCTTTAATTTACAATTCTAAACTAATGCAAATATAAAAACAGAATCTCATCCCTACACATACAAATAAATGTTGCAAATGAAACAAAGTCATATAGATTTTAGACTGAAATTGCACAAACCCACGTTTTGTTTTATCCATTCTCTTAAACATAAACATAAATATTGCTACTAAAATTTTGCTGTTTTCAACAAAATATACTGAATTGTTTTGGTTTTTGAATCAAAGTACCTTGTACATGTGCCAATTTAGGACTGACTTGTGCTTGGTTAAACACTTATCGCTAGACACTATGTTTAAACAACAAAGCTATCAATTTTTAGCTCAAAACAAATGTGATGTATTTTCAAAATGTTTTCTCAACCTGCCCAAAAATTATTGCTCTTCCCAAACTGAAACTAAGGGTAAACGATGAAAACAATATTCAAGCAAAGTGACTAACTGATTACGAGACAGCATTTGAAAAACAAAACCCTTCACTTTACACTTCTAAACAAATGCAAATATAAAAACAGAATCTTGTCTCTGCAAATACAAGTAGATATTGCGAATGAAACAAAGTAATAAAAAAAATTTTTGCAATAAATTCTAGCCTCAAATCCCTCAAAACCGCAACTCTATCCAGTCTCCATCCAAACTTTCAAACTAAAGCACGAATATTATTACGAAAATTGCCCTTTTTTCAGTAAATTTTATTCAATCTTTTCGACCCTTAAGTGAAAGTACTTCACACGTGTACAAATTTGAGACGAAATCACGACGAGTTAAGGACTTTTTGCCGGACACGGCATTCCAGCAACAAAAACTATCAATTTACAGCCCACGATAAATGCGAATATTAAAAAAACTCTTTTCCCAAATTGCGAAAAAATAAACGCTGTTCCCAAACTAGAATTTAATGCGAACGCGACAATATTTGAAGTAAGTGACGGCATGTCTGAATGTCGCAAACAGCGGAGGCCGCAAATAATCCATCTCAATCACAAACATCACTGAACGTAAATGCACAAATTAATATTTTCCATATTCGCGTGATTGCGTATAAAATCACAAACGTAGTATTAATTCACTTACATCTTCTTCTTGACTCCCTTTTTGCCTCCTTTCGAGAGCCCCTTATTTTTCCCCACCGCCATGATTAAGTTTATAAACGGAAAGAAGTTCGTTCTCTCGCGAACGGAAGCTAACGGACTGACTTGAAGAGCTCGTCGCTCGGGATTGGTCGACGTACGATCGAGATTCAATACATCGAAACTCGACACTTCCGCCCTCGCGTCGATTTCGTCGACTTACTTCTGACCGTCTTTTATCCGATCTCGTCAATTAACACTAAAATGACTGTCCCATGACCGTCATTTTTGGGTTTTCGAATTTTGCGTTGTACAATCACCGTCATTTTTCACTCTGGCTTGAGTGCGGTCTGTTTTTAAGGAAAAACTAGAGCATTTTTGACCTACCTATTTTCATTTAAACGTTTCATTCGATCAGAATTGTAATCGAAACCAACTATTTAAACCAACTTTTTTGCTCCTTGGTCTTGACAGACAATCTGGTTTCAAAGCATCCTTTTCAATGAAAGAAGGTTTTCCATCATCATTAACACGGTTTGCGATTAACAATCTTTTCTAGCTGATTAAGAGACGCGTAACGTCGCGACGCCAAGTATTAAATTGAGTTATTACCGAAGACATTAAGGTGATGTGCTATACCGAACGAATCGACATTAAAGCAAGTGAGAAAACATCATTGGCAGTGGATCGAGAGAGAACGACAAAAAAGTGTAAACACATCCCGTTGAATGATTTCTAAGTGGTACATGCCGTCTGTAAATGGCGATAGCCAGGTGCAAGGGAAAGAAGAAGATGAAATGACTTCTCAAGATAATGTTCTACTGCTCAGTCGGTACAAAAACAGTAAAGCCTTGTTCTTGACTACAATGGATGTTTGAGGCAAGGAGCTTCGGAACATTAAGCTAACTCTCTCGCACTTGTGACAATCCGAGAGAGACAGAAAATATCTTGTAAATCCTCCGAAGGCGAGGTGAAATATACTCAATCGGTAATAAGGACTGTAAAAAATTAGTTTTACGGGTGCCGAATGTTTCTAGATCAAAGAAAAGTTTCACATCATTTCTCTACCAATCTTGCATGTTGTAAGACTTTTCTTTTATTCAGAAACGTTCGGCACCCGTGAAAATAGTTGTTTACAGTTTTTGTTACCGACTGGGCACGGAACGACCGAGGAGAGGGTGTTTTCCTTCGCCTTAAGATTCACAAATTAAAGTGTTATCTTTTTTAAAGAGTAAAGACTATGTCAATAATGATTCTTATATAAAATCACGCACAATTTCCGAACAATTGTGATGTACAGTCTTCCCAGAGGCTGTTGTGCGGGTTACCGGTAAAAAATCGCGGCTGTTGTCACGAGAACGTCATCATCGTCTAGTCATCTGACGGTCACAAAACCAAAAAATGACCGGTCGCAAACATCCGGCGCCAAGCGACGCGGAAGCAGCTCGAGCATGTACATTTACTACCTGACCGATCGAGAAGAGACGCTCCAAGCTCTTTTACCAGAGTCTATCTCTACTTCCTTTACGAACAATTTGTTTCCCCTCTTCGTACTATATAGCACACTAAGGAATTTATTATTTTATTCGTACGCAAATGAGAGCGTCAGGAAAAGCGCTTTTTCGCGGCTAAAAAAGATCTGGAAGCCACGAGAAAATTGTGGCAATCGTCTAACTAACAACAACACTATATTAAGTCCGAATGAAAAATCGTTGGCCTACTCGGTGACCCCGCGTGTAACCATGAATCTGCAGACACTCTTTCAAGACTTCAATCCCAGGTATTTTGGCAATTTTATATTATTATTTTGCAATATTTATTCACCGTTTTTATAAATTGTTAGGAAAAGATCAAAATTTCGTCGTTGCTCGACGTTTGAGATTTGTGTTATTGTGGTATACGATTTTGGAGCATCTTTTTTGGTGGGGAGCATTGCATGCATATTTGATGTTTTGTATACACTGTGTCAGTTCACTGATGTAAAATTAACCATGACCCACTTCATTTGCAATGGAGAGAAAAGTCACTCGTTCTGGTAGCTTAAAAATTCAATGTAGAAGATTAAATTTTCAAGTGGCCAACTGTTGCTGAAGACTAATCGTATAATATTTATTAGATGGAAAAAAAAAATGGTTTCCTTGATGAAATGTTTCTGTTTATTCTCAGGAGGATTGTTGATAAAGTCATTTATAGAATACATAATTGTTAAAAAGTTGAACAATAGATAGAAAACTTTTTGTTCTGATATATTGATAATTTCTTCTGAGAATCTGGCCAATTGTTGGTGCAAAATAGTAATTCAAAATAAACAATTTTTTTTTCTGACATTTTTGGTTTCTTGTTGTATAACATTTTCCATTTTTAATACTCGCTAATTGTTGTTGAAGACAAATTATCACATTATTTGAAAATGAAGTTGTTCTTGAAATATTCATTGTCTATTCAAAAAAGGATCTTCAATGAAATTATTCATTTCAATTATAATTATTGAAATTTGGAGCAATGGAAGGAAAACTAATTTTTTCTCGTGACTTAAGAAATTCATCTTCAAATCTAGACAATTCGCTGAAGACTCCTCACATCTAAAAAATGTTTTCCTTGCTGGAGCTTTTTCATCAATTCCGAGGAATATTTTAAGCAGCCGAAAGAATTGAAAATATGATTATAAAAATTTGAAGTCAGTGCCAATTGTTGCTTAAAATTGGCTTCTAAACTATGTATTTACCGTTTTTTCCTTGAAAAATATTTTTGAAAATTCCAAGAAACTTCTAAGAATTATCATTTACAAAAACATACAATGATAAAAGATTGGAGTCTCAATGCTGTATCAGCAGTGACTCATTCTTATCAGTATGTGCATGTTATGATTAGTTCCTAATCATCTTAGCACTCTAAAAGTAAACAATATATTTTCAATATTATCACAAAACCTTAAGAAGAGATATATAAAAGAAACTGCAACAATCAAAAGCCTTTTGTCACAGACACTTTATTGTTTTACTTTAATGATGCAGCAAACAATTGGTAAAAATTGTTCCTTATCGTTTCAGCAAATTCCTTCTCCATTCTTGTTTGATGGTATTTACTGCCCTCTTTGCACTTCGATTGGATGGCTACATAGAATGGAGTTACTGGACCATTTTCAGTCCAATATGGTTTTGGAAAGGAATGGTAATCTTAGGCGCAACAGTGGGAAGCTACGTCTGGTGGAGACATCCCCATGCAAGATTAGAGGGTGATGCCTATGTCCACTACAAAGCAATGCTGATAACCTTGGCATTGCATCTCATTTTATTGATGTTCGAATTGCTGGTTTGCGACAAGTTGGAGTCTGAGCGACACTTGTGGATATTGGTGTTCATACCATTGATATTTATCTCTATTATGTCCATAGCTGTGAGTTCCATAATAATACAAACATTTTTATGCTTCAGAAATTGAAGAACTTCAATTATATTTTTTAAAATCATATTCACAATAATTTACCATTTTTTTTTACTTTTGTAGGTGTGTATTTGGGCGGTTAAACACGATCGTTCCTTCGAGCTGGAATTATTCTGTGCTGTAAATGTCCTGCAATTCATTTTTCTGGCTCTGAGATTAGACGGATTCATAACGTGGAGTTGGGAGGTCGTTTTTGTGCCATTGTGGGCACTACTATGTTTGTCTCTCGTAGCCGTTCTCTATGCGATTGTTTTCGCGGCTGCTTTACTGAGAGCACCACAAGTCAATGCCAGAGTTAGAAGAACGTCTCTGAACTCGGCTATGGCCTACACTTTTCTAGTTGTACCCATTTTAGTCTTTCAGGTGAGATTTTCGGCAATTTTTATTCATTTTTAGTTTTTACTGATTTATTTAAATTCATCGAAACAATTCTATATATTTATACGAATAATGGAACAAAGAACATTGGAACTGAAAAATTCACTAGTAACTTTAACAATTATATGAACGGAGCATTTCCCAAATTTTGCTGCTTCAAGTTCTCTAACTTTTATAAGTACAGCATTTATCGAAATTCGTTCAAATTGAATCGTATCTATGCAAACTCTTATTGATAATTATCCAAATAGTTGAACTAATGAAATTGGAAATGATTGTTTCATTAATAACTCCAATAATTCATAAAAAGGATCATATTGTAGCTGAGTTTGTGCTTATTCGTGCCTGTCATTTTTTTCTGACATATGAATTACTCATGTTTATATAGACTTATTTAAATTTATGCAAATAGCCATTCAAATTTGTCCAAAAAATCGCTCGAATAATATTAAAACTAATTGACAAATAACTTAATGAATTCTTCTTCATACAGTTCATAAATACTTATTCTCGTAACAGTTAAAATAAAATAACTAATGTTCCATTAACCATCAACTTTAATAAATCCACAAATCAATAATTTTCCAGGTGTTGCTAGCAAACAAATTAGACGGCGATATATCGCTGAATTACACGACAGTCGCAGCGCCGCTTTTACTGTCTCACATGACGTTGATATTTATGTCATTCGGTGCCAAAGGTGGAAACCGATGTAAGAAACCCCAAAGTTTTTATTTAACTAAGACATTTATTTAATGAATATGTATCTAGTATACTTTTTGAGAACAATTAACTATGGTTAATTCTTGTGGGAAACGCAATATTTTCACATTTCTGCAACAAATACGAATAATTTAGATGAATTACTACAGTGAATTCTGATATTTAATAGACGTAATAATTCATAATCTTTCTGTCATTAACGTCAATACTTTTCAATGAAATACATCTTCATTTTATAAATGCCTATTTCTGATCGCATCTATAAAAATTAATCTCATAAATAAATACCGGAAAATTAACCATTTTTTACAGGGTGGTTCGGCATCCGAAAAGATTTCTCCCACTTCCTTCTGAGTCTGTGTCCGCTTCTTCAAGAATACGGCAACATTTCTTACCAGCCAAGAAGCGACCAGGATCAGCCGCCTACGGAACCGATGGTTTCGGAAAAAAACGAGAAGCGCATTAAAAAAATGGACCTAACGAAGCCCGTGGTGCCTATAATTTCCATAGAAATGCCCGATTGATACTCACGGCTCAGATACTTATCGAGAATCCGATCGGTTTGTCTTCGCGTAATATTGCTGACGTTTGTAAGCCAATAATTGCAATTTCGCGCGACTAAGGAGAGAAAATCGCGTAATCGTTCGTTGTTTGCGTCTCGCCAGCAAAATAACAATCGTAAGAGTTTCTCAAGTCGCATACGCACGGTCTAACATACTCAAAGAGGGCGAAGTACGCGATAAGAAAAGAATCTCAGAATTTCTCGTCCGTATTTGTAAATATAATCGATAGAACGGACGGAAGACTAATGATCGCAATTATTCGACACGTTGAGTAGATATTTGAATATTTCCCATTAATTTAGTTACAAGTGAGCCCGACATTTCTAAAGAATCGTTTGTCCTCCCCGATTAGCGGTTTTACGAGAGAAAAAAACATTAAAGAAGAAAAATTAAGTAGTGAATGTTAGTAACTATTGCTATGTTTCGAGCTTCGCTAAACGTGCGTAGCGATCGCTGAGGATCGATAGGCTAAACTGGTGCTGAAAAATGTCGTTCGTTATGCTCTTTGGATCTTCTTTGAGCGAACGCATTCGATTCATAGATGCCGGAGACTTGTGTCTCTGTTGATAGGTAAATAACAGCATTTAATGTGCGTGCATAATTTTGACGTCCGTAACGATTAGCGGTACAAATTTGTCGAAAAAATAGGAAGAGTAATTGTTGAAAAGGATTCTTAAAAACGGAAAACGACGACTTTCGTCACTTTGAAATGGATATTAACTCGTTTTATCCACATTTAGTCAAATGTGATCTCATCAAACTGAATTTTGAGATCTGCAATTTGGATTCGATACTTCTGTTATCTGTTTTGCACTGATTTTCATGTTTATTATTCAATCTCTTTTTTCCAATTTAGTGAGAAAATTACGAAATAAATAAGTTAATGAAAAATTAACATTGCGGCCACTGAAAATTAATTTTTTGGATTGAATTAGAAGTAAATTAGAAGTAAATATTGTGAATAAATTTGGGGTCCGCAATAGACCGTGGCATCGATTTGTAGAGTATATGATAGGAGCGATTGTTAAAGAAATGTTCTTTAAATCCACGTATTTATTCCACAATTGATATAATTATTTCAACTAAGTAATTAACAATATCCGTGGCATAGAAATGTTTTTTCACGGAATTTAATTTTCTTCAAAATTTCAGTACAAAAATAATGAAACAAGTTGTTTGATAGCAACTCAACAAAAATGAATGTGATCTCTAATGGTTAATTAATAATAACAGAATTGTGGAATAAATAAATAATGAATTTCTTAAATTTTTTGAATAATTTTGAGGCGTCTGATGCACCTCTCTATGTATCTATAGAAAAAAGGAGGAGAAATCATTGTAAAAAGAGGTTCTCAAAAGCGGGAATAGGCGTCTCTTGTGTATTCTGAAGAAAAATCCGTCCATTCTGCAATTAATTTAATTATATGATTAAAATGACACCTGATGCTCACAAATAGTTGTGTTGTTTTCAATCGCATCATTTTCTCTATAAATTCTGCACTGGATTCAATTAATATCTCAAATTTTCTTTTTTCGAAACTCAGAACAAATATATAGATACTAATCGTTAACCGATAAATTAACATAAAATGGTATCCATAAGAGATAAGTGAAATAATTAATATTAAATCAAATTTGTTGTGAAAAAGACTAAAAAATATGCAGAGAATTTCGTAAATGGAGAGACTATTATTTCCGTTTTGAGGATTCGGTTTTTTCGTCTATTCTTGAGACTCCACTTTCGGAGCATTCAGACGAAATTGACATGTTACTTATTTAATGAATAGAAAGAGAAGAGCGCTGTGCCACAAAAAAAAACCTACATTGTAATTAGGAATATCGCTCGTTTGGAGGGCAAGTTTATTCGATGGTAAAACGTTTTCGGTGACTCTACGTCGGGCTTGTTTTGTCGTAGAAGTAAAAGAGGGTCCGCGACTCTCATTAATTCATACGGACAATCATTCGTTGACGCGGCTGTCCGAGTTGTTACCTGATTTATGATCGTTCGAATATACTTTTTTTTTACCAAAAAGATAAAATAAATTGTTCCGACGACAGTTCCGCGTGAATCGGCCTCAATCGGGAAAGCATAATTGTAATATTAATCTGACATTACCAGCTAGGACAAAAGACTGAGCGCCTCGCGTCTGTAGCCACCGTATGATAGACGATAGTGATAAATGCAAAGTATCGGAAAATGCATGAAAAGTTAGACGATGCGTGTTTCGCGTAAAGTTTTTAATGTTTGCTAAAGAAGAAGAATTAGAGGAAAATAACACAAAATCGAGAATAAAATCGAATGGCCAATCGTTCACGACGTTAGGAAAAGTTTAGCGATAATGTATTATTGATAACGCCATTATTACATCAGTGTGTACATAAATGTATGTATATAGATATATTATATTATTATATTATATATATGCTATATTATACACACAAACGATTATGTATTATACATATCTACCGAGTACGATGGTCGAACGACGATTAGTGATATTATTCTATTTTATAAGTATTACCTCTAACAGATAAATAATATTGTCGTCTAATAAAGTTTATATTTTTTGGTATTAAGGATCGTTTTTGCTAGCTGAATGTTCGGAATCTCAAAAACGTTTATTCACGTACTATACGTATGTATAGTACCAATTATTGAATCGGCGTGTCTTCCACGACATTTGAAAAATTCAGAATACGACCAATCGAACGTCACTTCGTGTATGGCAATGCGAAATAATTATTACGAAATTTACAGGCTAATAAAGAAAACTCCTTTACGACTTACTGGTTGTGAAACTGTGAAAATCTTGTGAAATTCAGTGGAAGCGCGGTTATGCGTTGCCTCCACTTTAGCGGGAAATCGGCGAAAGTTATTTTACCACGGGGGAACGTATTCAGGCGCCCAGGCGCGACCCAACAGCCGAGATATCTTTGCTGCCGTCTCCGTTACACCGAATTCGGAATCTTCGATGAGCGACGTTTCCCAGACGTAAAGAACTCGCAAACGCTCGTGGCATTTTGATACAAAGTCTACAAGACCCGAACATCTGCAATGAAGCAATATTAATCAGTAATTTTGCGTCCACACCAAAAATTCGTCAATTTTGCTTCATCATAGCGGAAGCTTCGTTATCATGAAAACATTTTTTTTCAATATTTTTATGTCAAAACCCTCATAATGCTCCACACCATCGAGAAAAGTGATTTAGGAAAAATTTCCGTATATATGTGTGTGTAGGCAGAGTTTCGAAATTTCAATTACCTGAAACTCAAGAACCGTTCAACCCATTGAGCTAAAATCTAGCACAAAAGTACAGTAGCTGTCCATCTTTGACTGATGCAATTTTTGTCGAAATGTATGGCGAATTTTTCATTTTCTAGCTATTGGAATTTTTTTTTTTCAAGTTCGAGCGCGCTCTAGCTTTCACAAAACTGGTGATATTCTGCTAAATAATTTTTTTTACATGCAGGTACTGTTGATGTTTATTGGTATTGAATTTGACCGAAATTGGAAAAGCGGTTCGGAATTTATAGAGTTGTGAAATTTTCGAAAAATCCACGGTTTTCCGTTCATTTTGGCAAAACATGAGACAACGAACTCAAATTTCATACATGAAATTGGTACTATTTAGTGATGATTAGTTCATAGTTTCCTTATAATTTGCAATGGGGTTCCAATTTGTCAGAGTTTTTACTTTCAGAAAGAATGATTTTATTGCATTAACTTTAGCAAAATATAAAGTAGGGAATAAAAATTTTATATACGAAATCCGTACAGTATTCAGCAATAGTAGGTACACAGTTTTGTCATAATTTGTTGCGGGGTTCAAGTTTTCCAGAATTTTAACCTTAATAAAAAAAACTGCAAAGTTGAACCTTCCAAATTGCTTGTTCATTATTTTTTTTTTTTTTACAAAGCTTTCTCTATGATAAAGCCAAAATCGATTAACATACTTGTTTATAGAAGTAGCTTTATAAAACAAAAAACTAAAAATAATGAGGAAACAATTTGCAAAGTTCAACTTTGTTTTTTATTTTATTCGGTGAAGCTTTTTTTTAAACTCTTCATAAACGTGCTAGAATTCGCACAAACAAAACTCGTGAATTATTCGACCGAATTAGCTCAGATTCTAATAATAACATATACACTGCTGTCCAATGTTTCTTTGGTCTACACTTTACCAGGGCAGTTCCAAGCATTTTGATTTGATGTAATCTCTATGATTTAAAAGAATATTTATTACTCGCACTGAGACAAATTTACCGCAATCGAGCTGAAATCTAGCATGAAACTTGAACAAAGTAATGCGACTTTTGGTATTTTATTTGAGCGAAGTAAAAAAAGCCGTTCGGATTTCATGGACTTTGACATTTTCTGAAAAATTTTTATTGCCTTAACTTTTAAAAAACTTGACCCAGCGACCACATTTTCTACGTAATCAGACAATTCACTTTCCATCTTCGTTTATTTTTTTACGTTTGAATTACTATATTGTTTGTAAAATGAAAATACCATTTATTAAAAAACAATTGAATTATCAAGTCAGTAGCTATAACCGAAGAAAAATAATAAATACTTCGTATTTATTGCAATCTATGTTTGGATAATAGAATAATAGCTTATAAAGATGACCATCGAAACATATAAAGAACCACAGACAAGTATAGAGACAAGTTTGTCAAGGATATATAACAACAACAAAGCAAATTGCAAGATCTTAGATTGCAGGCTTGACGAAAATTGTTTTGTGAAAATTTGATTCTCTATATGATTTATAAGAGGATTTACGTGATTTCGCAGTCGCCAAGACCAACAGTGCTGAGACGAGGACAACCTTTCGCCGCGGATATTAAATCTGCGTCGATTACACCTGGTCCGTAAGAACCCACGACGAGCTCAACCAAACGTGGACAATGTTCGCCAATTCTGCGGACAATCGGAGCTGGCGCATCGTCGCCGAAATAGAGGTGAGTTATGGGGACACATGTGGCTAACAGCGGGTCGTAATCGTCCTCGTCAGTTAAGTACGACGTTCTAGAAAGAAAATTAAAATTATTTTTTATTTATTATTAGGTGACAAATATTTTGACCTTCATTTTTTAACGTGTAATCTCACATAAAAATTACTATTTATGTTGTCATAAAAACTTATAGGAGCTCCAAACGATAAAAAAATGTTTCGAGACTATTCACAATTATATTAATTTTCATGCACCATTAAAAAAAAGCTGAAAAAATGTTGATTTACACTAAGGTATGGTCTACTTTTGCAAACTTGAAGTACAAAAAGATTATAGGTTCCCATACAAAATTTTAAGACAAGTATGTTTTTTGCGAAAAATTCTATATTTCAAGCCTTTTAATTCTGGAAAATAAATTACAGCAAAAATATCTTGATTTTCAAAAAACAACAAAAGTCTAATACATTGTAAACGGTCTCTCAATATGTTCCAACCTGCAGCATTTTTTAAAGTCTGTTTTATTATGTAAAATAATAGAATTTGTGGTGAGACTAGTGATAATAAAATTGACGGATTAATTATACATTTTTTAATATACATGAGGAAAAAAATTATAAAAAATTAATCTGCGTTTTCTGTGATTAATATATCATTCAAGCGAAATATATCGATTGATCTTACAGAACGACGTTGAGATTCGGTGAGTGGCTCTCCAGGGCGAACCAAGCCTCGTCGCTAATCCGAGGAAGCGGTTTCATGTCTGGTTGAGCTTCGATTCTCACGGTTTCTAGGCAAACGTGTTCCTCGGAGCTCAGGGCAAACAACAAATCGTCACTCAACATAGAATAAGACAAGGATAATTCACGGAGACAGCGACACCGATTCGCTAGCGTCACGATATCTGAAAAAATTATTTATAACGATTAAAGGAAGGAAATCAGACTCAAATTGCTGATATTCTCTGGCAGATATCTCATTTGTTTATCTGCCGATGTAATTAAGAAAGTACATTCTTTTAAACCGTGAAACAAAGATTCTCTTGCTTTATGGCGAAAGCGTTGAAACACTTTAAATAGGCGATAGGAAATTTATGGGGTTTTAAACTTCTTTACACTTTCCTGAGAAAACCGGTAAATTAAAAATTCCTAAAAATAACTAAACTGTACATAAGAAGAATTCCACCGGTATTAATGTCACTGTTTTCTTTAAAATGGGTGAGTATCTAATATTATTATAAAAATTATTTTTTCATACTATACTTAACTCTATGAAATTTTGCAAATTTTGAGTTTATCTCAAATCACTACATTCAAGCTCAAAAAACTCTTCTTACATACAGTTGATCTATTTTCGGAAATTATGGCTTGCCAATTACATCAGAAATATGTCAAGAAGTTGAAAAATGAATAAATTTCTAGTAGCTCATTTATAAAAGATGCTTTTGCCAGAGCAAAAAAAATTATTCAAAGGTTCAAGAGCTTACATTTTTAAATGATTTCAGCAAATAAACGAGTGTCAATGAATATCAACGATTTGGGTTTAACTCCATTACTTTAAAAGGCGTTGGCCACAAAAAAAAATTGATTATGTAGAAAAAAATATCAATACCGTCTGGAGATGTTCGTGGGGAACTCTTAATTCGCAATCTTTGAAGCTTGTTGCAATCTTTGGTGACAGGAACGTCGTTCGGAGCACCTTCAGCCGATGTTTCATCGGAATCCAATGATTCGAAAGGCGCTATGTCCAGTGTTATGGTAGATCCGGTGAAACGCGAGCATTCATCATCTCGCTCGAGGAAGATCCTCGAAGCGGAGCCCATCATCGTCAGCATCTACAATTTATGCATCGAATATCGAAGCCCATTTTCCCGAATATCATTAATTTCAAATTTTGCCTTGCCAACAATTCCACAGAGACGAATAGTACCACTTCGTACACATGCACAATTGTCCGATGCATAATACATAGTTTTGCCAAATTTGAGGTTTATTTTTGTCGACAAATAGTCATAAACAATGTAGAAATACAACACTGCCTAATAATCTACTCGTTTGAAAGTTTATAATATTTCCGATTATATGACCCGATGGTTTTTTTGAGAATATGTTTATATATTCGTTAATAATACATTAGAGAGATTTATCTCTCTTTTCGGATTTTCGGATTTTCGGATTTTCCTGCAGCTTGCAATTTTCGTAATTTTTTTAATTCCCCAGAACTATCCAGTTATGCGATAGAAAATGTCAGAAACTATGCGATGTTGAATTTTTTAGTCACGAAAAATATATATCTGGCGGCAGTTTATTAAAAAAATAACTTCATTACTTAACAATACCTTTTAATTTAAAAAACTAAGCCTCGATGAAACTATGTGTCAGAAGACAAAAAATTTAAAATGTAGCGTTTTTTTGTACCTAGAGCTTTTCCAAAAAGTATAACAAAAATTTATCCGTTTTATAATAAAAAATTAACTACAATCTAGAATTGTTCATCAGTATGTTAGTTTTACAAAAACTTTTATTTGTTTTACCGCAAAGTATGAACATTATCAGAGTCTTTTTACATTTATCATCAAAATATTATTTTAGTTACCCAGAAAACTTTTACGTGTATTACTAAATCTTTGAACAAAAACAAAGTTTCTTTAATCAGGAAGCAAACTATTGAAAAATCCGCGACTTTTAAATAATCACTCAGAATTTGAAAATAATCTTATAAAATCATTCAAACATTATTTCTAAATACATTCAAATCGCTTATATAGTGAAATTATTTAATTTAGAACCCCTCAAAGCCAAACTTATTCTGAATTATCAAGTACCTTGATCGTCTCTGTTGTCTTCAGCTCCTCTTGAAAAACTTCAACATTAACTTATTCCGCAGGATCACTTTAACGAAGCAGGATCAACGATGTCTGAGGAGCGACTTGTTGAGAAGTGTTGGTCCCGATAATCGCAAGGCGAAAGGATTTGAAAGGCTCGACGATTCCGCGGAGCTTCATTGATAATGGTACCAAACAGCAGAGCGAATATCTTTCTGCTAACGTTAGACCGTCGTCCACGGGGCGACAAGATCTTAACCACCAGCTTAAGCTGGTATTCGTGGATCGACGGCGAGCATGGTGAGAAAGGGGGTAAACGTTTATTCCTCGCTCTGCGGGTCGAAGTAGTAGGCCGTTCACGTGAACGTCCCTGACACGCTTAAGAAGCACGCGAATGCAGAATCACGTGTCCGAAAGGAAACACGTTGGGAAAAGTAAGCTGTTCACTCAGTCGTGTCGGTGCAGAACGTGAATTTAAGTTTCTGTATATAAATTCATTTTACTGATTGAATTTAGTTTTTTCTTTCTCATTAAATTTTTTTTAAAGCCAATTTACGAACTGTGTGTAGGATAAGTTTAGTTTTTTGGAGACTCCTGGTTAAAACTCATCTCCGATGACACTCTGGTTCCCAGCGGCGTCCAGTCCGCTGGTGTGTTGACCTGTTAAAAAATAGAAGAAATTGCAGAAACGATAAGAAGAGGATGTTTAGAGGATGTAAAATTGTCGAGAAATTTACAACTTCCGGGAAATAATTCAATTTAATAATTTAACTTTGTAAGCGATTCGAATGTATATGTTAGAAATAATTTTCTAATGATTTTGGAAGATTATTTTTATAATTCGAGGGATTATTTAAAAGTCGCGGATATTTAAAGGGTTTGCTTCCTCATCCAGGTAACAGTTTGTTTTTGTTTAAAGATTTAGTATTACACCTTTCGAAAACTAAAATGAAACTTTGAAGATGAACATTACGAAATTATTTAATTGTTATCTAAAAAAAACATCTAATATAGTCATCGTGAAAAAGTTTTTTTTTCAATTAAGTATGGAAATGTCTGCTTGATGAAACTTTTTATTGAGAATGTGTTAAAAATGAAATTCATGAAATATGACTGAAGAAATAAAGCTTTAATTTATTCGTAAAAATTTTTCCAGACTAAATTTCATTTCAACTATTCAAAAGTAAAATGAATTTTATAAGTATTCCGGAATTGAATAAATTGTTAAAATTCGTCTGCAAAGTGACTCCAAGAAAATATGGATTGTTTTTGCGTCAGAAAAATTGGTAATTGAAAGTAAAACGGACCCAAGATGAGAACGATGATTTATACTGCGGAAGAAAATTTGTTTCTGAATCCGTCTCGAGTTCGCCGTTTACATTGGAAAAGTATGGAAAATTATAAAATTTTCATCGTGGACGGATATTGACTTGAAATGGTTGCATAATAGGGTTGAAATAAGAAAAATGAATAAAAGGAAGCAGGCGAGCACCAGTATGTGCGTCACGTTAAAAGCGTCAACCACTTTCGTGTCTATATAGTTATATTATATTGCTGGGATTTGTAGTGGGACGCGCACGTGTTTGCCGATCACGCGCGACCGCCGTTCTCCTTAGGTCTGTAAGTGCAATGCCGGTGCACGTGACTGCTTCTAGCTCTAGTGTAGTTATTACGAATTGCGCACGACCTTTCAAGGAATATTGCACTATAGTAACGTTCAGAACTTCCACATACTATACAATTCGACTCCATATTATATTTGTGATACGAAACCTTATTACAAATTTAAAAAAACAAATTTAAAAAGCCGGAACCACTAAAATATCAATTAGTTCACAGAAATCACTGAATAACGTGATAATGATATTATGAATTTACGAGCTGAAGCTTTTGAAGAAAAAAAATTATACAAAGTTGCATAAATGGTGCATAGTTTCATGAAATTTTATCGTCTATTTATCAAAGGATAATTAATAATTAATTTTTTTTTGTACAATTATGGATATTCGTGATGAATGTTTACTTGTAAATGATTACTTACGTCGGATTGTTCCGATGTTTGGCGCACACTCTTCTCAACATCTTCTACTTCTAAATGGTAGAAGCGAAGTGATTGAGCGTCCGATAAGTTGCGCGATATTGCATCGGGATTGGTTTGCTCTGGATAATAGTAAAGGTTTCTGCGCAGTGCGAACTTGACTGAACGTACGTTCGGAAAACGTGCTTCACAGTTTTCTCGTATATTTTATCGGAACGCTGGGAACTCGTTGCAACGAAACTTCCGCTTAAGCTGCTTCCCTCCTTCAACACGCTTCAAAATAGAACTGTTCTTTCATTGGTTTCATTTATTTGTACGATAAAAGTGTAGATATGTTTCTCTGTTCAATTTTCTACGCAGAGTTCACGCAGGAATCTTACGCGATAAATCAACTATTTGCTATCGGAGTAAAAAAAAATCAAGTCGAGACTATGAATTCTTCTTCGCCATTAAGAATGCTTCACTTTTCCATTCACACGCAAGACTTTGATACAACCAAAATTCCTACACATTGTAGAAAAATACATTAATTACGATAGTAACAATATTTTTTAAATATAATAATAAAAATGCTGAAAACTTATAATAAATAAGTAATAAACAGAATGTCTAACAAATTCAATAAAAAAAATTTTTCGTATAAAACAAATCCTTCGATTTTTCTAAACATACATATTTATTTAATGAGTATTTCTGAGCAAGCCTAAAATTTGCCTTTCCAAGCATTTTTTGCAACTTTTCTTCTGAAACTACAGGTAACTTTTCAATTAAAAAATATCCGAAATTCCCGACTTTTTTTACATTTTCCAAAATACAAAAATTTAAGAATTAGCTCGAATACTCGTGGAAAATCATTAATGTCCCTAAAAATCAAAGCTTTATTTAGTTAAAAAAAAGCTTCCCCCCCATATGTATGGAACAATTCTATTACTAATGTATTAATAAGTATTCTGCATAATTAGTATAAAAAATCGATGTTTTTTTTGTACCGTCAACAACGTTAATTTCTTTCAAATCATTGCTTGTCTCGAAACATTCTAATTGTAACCGAATGAAACTTTTGTTGAAGGACCGAACAAAAGTTCGGTTCACATATAGAGAACTTGTGAGCGCTCTCCGGAAAACAAAAGCTTTCGGCTTTCAACTCCGATAGCATTTTGGTATAATAACTAACTCAAAGTATTGAGAAAATGAAACAATAATGACTGTTGCTGTGATTATTCGAAAAACAATATATATTGTTCGTCGTAAAACACTTATAAAAACTAGACGAAAATGGTATGTATATTTATGTGTATATATAAATATATATATAAACATTGATATATATATATTCATATATAAGTATAGTGGTGTTTCTATATATTTAAATATATCACGAATATAAACTATATATCTATATTTATAATAATATATCCGCGAATCTATGTACAAAGTATTATATATGGCATGCACGTATACGTTTTTTTTTCATCATGAAAATCGTAGAATCTAATCGTTAAGATTCGACGGTACTCGATGAAAAAAATTGTCGATCGTGAATTGCGCTGTTACTGCTTCACTCGGTCGGGATAGCGATTCAAGGTCCTTGATAAGGGAGTGCTTTCGTGAATTGTACCGATACGTGCTTCTAAGGCACCTTAAGAAACTGCTACAGAAAGAGAAATAGTAGAATACCTTTTTTTCCGTCGTACAAAATATTTCTATCGCTCCTAGCGATAAAAAAATGGCTCGAGGGGCCAAATATTCGATACATTTGCATTTTTGGAACCAGAGTTGTGACTACTTCATTACTTTTGAAGCAACTAAATTGAGTATTCACCAGAATTCGGCAAAGGAATGAAAAGTACATAAGGATAACGATAACCGGTTTACAAAGTACTTAATGAATTTTCAGTACAGAGTAATCTCAATTCCATTTAAAGCTCAAAGAATTTAAAAAGCACTTTGACTTCGTCTTTTTAAATTGAATTTGATATGCAATTGTTTGGAGACTACATAGAAAATCGAAGTTCGTTCGAAGGTAATAAAATATTTACATCTCTAGTCGAAAGATATCGATCGAAGTAACTCAGTACGAAAAAAATAGAAAAAACGGCGCTAAACGGAAGCAATTCTCTCTGCAACAATGCCTCTATTTGGATCATACAGTTATATACAATATTTGATATGGTAATATGCACATTATCCGGGAAAAAAATATCAACAATAAAGAATTTGTTCTAATTACCTAGAACCGTACCAACGATAAAACTCGTTCGACGTCAGAAGGCCTATCGTTGAAGTTATCAAAAAACAAATGCCTCTGTCTTCGTATCTTAAAAATAAAAAAAAAACGTATTAAAAAAATCGTGTATAAGTCGTGATTTTCTCGTATGCCTTTAATGATCTACGAATCTGTAAAATCTAGAATATCTAATTAATCGGAAGCTCAGCTAATGTCAAGAAGGCCATTATCTGCTGAGCCATTTTCGACTCTTTAACTTAAAAAAAAAAACTTTTCGTTACTTTGCTTACGAAATAATATTTTTTGGCCCTTTATAAAATATTGCTATCAATCGCCGTGCAAAAATGGCGGTTTCTCTCTCGCTATTTCGTTTACATGCGTTGCGCACCTCGGAATTTTTATACAATCGATAAAAAGAACCCGGCCTTTGAGTTGAGTCCCAAAATTGCGAATTCTGAGTCACAAATTTGTGCTACTGCGACTCGTGATACATGTTTCCGAAAATACTGAAGTCTCGAACAGATTGAATATCGAGGATTCACGACAATTCGTCGGTCGATTGCTTTCGCTCCTCCTCGACGCGCTGCCTTGTTCTATTGAAAGCCTCGGTTTTCAGAAAATCAACGGTCTTGTAGACTGTCGTATTCGGTGGCGATTGCGCAGGCGGCAATGCCGAGGAAGCGAAATTCTCTGTTGCCTCTAAATCGAGATCCAAATACTGCAGGACCACGAGGCGACGATTTGACGCCGGAATAAATGAACTGTTGTCCTGAAAGTAGTATATCTGCAACAGAAGAAAAACGATAATTATTAAATAACAGATAATACAAATCCTCAAGCTTCTATTACTTTTTTTAAATAAAAATTCATGGTAGAATTTTCCGTGCTTGTAAAAAGTTATCTTAATTTCCGAACTGCGAAAAAACCGAATTTGCAAACAATAAAATGCAAAACATTGGAAAAATTTATAAAATTTTGGTTACTTAGCGATATTGATAAAAAGGAGTTCATAAAAATTTCCGTGCGTTTGATTGTACGTAACAATGTCCTGATCGTATGAAAGAGTTCTTACATTGCCATATGAGGAATTTCACAAAAATTCAGCAACCAAAATTTTTTCTCATCATAAAATTCGAAAAAATCGGGTTATTTTATTTGAATAACTCCACAAATTTCGATACGATAAAATACAGATCTGATGAGATATAAGGATTTTAAAATTTTTCCTTTTTTCAACATTCCTGGGAAATAGGAATGTGTGGAATGTTATGGCCTACAACAAAAAAATTAATACAGATTGATGTGGGACATTTATTTTAGCTCAAATTAAGTCAAATTTTCCGAATAAATAGCGGTAACATTATTTTTTTAACCGAAGGTACCATTAATTTCTGACCAGACGATTTTTCTGAATTTCTGAATATAAATAACGAATTTTTGGATTCGGAATTTCTGGCCATTTTTAATGCCAAATCATTATCAAACAAATCTTTTGTTTCGCGAAAATGTCACTATGTTTGAGCCGAATTGATTTCCGTGAATTATTTATATGAATATCGAATGTTTTTGTAATGGATAAAGTGTTATAATTCAATCATGAAAACATCACGAATTTTTATTAATTCACTGCGGACAATGGCTGTATCTTTTCAACAATTTACAATATCATCACAAAAATGGTTCTTATCATTCGTTATTCTTATACATAATTGTGGGAAATCAATTTGGCTTCGATATAGCGCGATTTTCACAACAACAAAAATAGCCAGCATCTCCGAATCCAAATCCAAGAAAAATCTTGAGAATTCGTTATTTATATACAGGAGTTAAGAAAATGCCTTTAGCTAAAAAGTAGCGGTCCCTTCGGCGAAAAAAAAAATTGACATTTTCTTCAGAAGATTTGAGTTACTTTGAGCTATATTGTCCCATATAAATCTGTATTATAATTTTTTTGTAGGCCATAAGATTTCACATACTTCCATTTTTTTACAAATGTATGTACAGTGAAACTGCCCCAAGAAGTGCCGTCTGAAAGAAAAATTAAAAAGGTCTAACATCTCAAAAGATTTATATTTTATCGTATTGAAATTTGGTGATGTTTTTACAACAAAACTAGATTTTTTCGAACTGAAAGAAAAATAAATTTTTGCTATCTGTATATCGGTGGAATCGCTGATACATAAAAAAAAGTTAGGAATTTCATATTTTTCCAATGTAATTTCTTGATATTTACTATTTCCAAATCAATATACATATCCATAAGCCTTTCCGTTTCTCCCAAATTACTAAAAATTCTGCTGTATCTGACTTATCGTTTGATAATGTATAAAAAATGCATCCTCATTAATGACATAATCAACGATCAAAAGTATAATCGAGATAAAACATGACTTACATCCTCTTTGTCATCGAGCGCGTTGTTATCTTCATCGGACGTAGAATGATGTCGAGTGGAGTGTCCATGAGAAGGAGGAGTAGGACTGGGAGCAGCGCGAATTCTGCCTCTTCCAGGAGGAGAGGCAAGTTGAAGAGGTCCGTCGATCGTTGGTTTGTTAAGCGGTGGTTTGAGCTTTCGATTAATACTGGGAGGTTCGGCGGGCGAATGTTCCGCCGAGCTCATGTCCGGCACCGAAAGTACAGGTCCCGGGGACGGTTCGTTGCTGATTATCGAGGTGGAATCGCTCGTTTTTCTTCCGGGTTTCAATTCCCTGTAGACAACAGGCGGAGGCGGAGCTACGGTAGTCGGAACGCTGCTCGAAGCGTCTCTGATCAAAGGACTGGGAAGATTGGAGTACGTGGCAGTCGTGGAACTTTCGGAGCGCGGACTCGAGGGCTCGTCGTCGTGAAAATCGTAACGAAAAACGCGGTCGTCGACAGTTGTGGGTGCGGCATTGCTGTAACAGTGTCTCGAAGGTAAACCGCTTGATGCTGTCTCCGTTCCGCTGATTCCTGGCTGATGAGATCGCGGAAAGTCATAAGTCTCGTCGGTGATGACTGCCGTTGCCGGAGTCGAAGGCGCCGGAGTTGCGGGCGTCGTAGGCTTCGAGCTTTCGGTCGCTCCGTCCAAATTCAGATAATTGTGACCTGGATTTTCCGGCATCATGTGGAGGGGCTTTGGAGGCCGCGGAGGAGCTGGCAACGTTTCCACTGCCGGCGGTGTCGCCGAATCCACGATCGTTAGCTTGCCAAAACGCTTCTGCACGCTCCAAGAGCCGATTTCCGGATCGTTGGACGTATGCGTCGGTCGAGCCTCTCCTGCAAAATTTTCAATATCGTTTTCAATTTGTCTATTGTTACATCGTTTCATCAATCATTCAATGTTAGAGAATGACCTTTTCACGGTTAATCAAATAACTGTCGTCTTCAGGAATTTTGAGGATGAACTTGAGGCAACGGAATAAGAACTTTCCGAATTTTTAATGCAAATTTGCTTGCTGGATCTAAGTTTCATGAACAGAATGTATTATGAAAAAATTAAGATTTGTCAACAAAAATGAGAGAGTGGGAGATGGTAATTATATCAGATTCAGTATAAAATAGTTTCTGAAGGATTCGGTATCTTTTGTAAATTTTAATAGAGTTTTTTGCAAAAAGTCGCATGCAACTCTACAATATATGAAGCTTTGTATATATATTCATATGAGTTTCAATAACTTTAATATGTTAATATGTTATAAAAGGTAGCTTTAAATTGTTTCGTTTAATCATTACGCGTAGACTGTCATTATATATAGAAAGCACCCATTTAACACACAGTTCTCCTCATTATTGCAAAAAAATACGACCGTTTTCACTATTGCAATATATATACGTCTTCGACGTAAACGTATGGATAAATTGTGTCATGTTAAAAAATCCGCGTCCTTTGCCCTAGAATAAAAAATATGTCGAGACCAAAATCTTCAAAATCGCTTTCATAAGTAATATCCTCAAAGTAGTTAATGGAGAGAGGATCGCTGTGGTTATACGTGACGAGAGACGGAATTAGTGTGCGAACGGCGTGCACGCATCATTCACGAGGAAGTGACAGAGACGAAATACACAAATTTTACTTTCACTTGTAATACTGTACAAACAAGCCAGCAAATCAGATTGAAATTTCTATATGATTTTGCTTCGAATAGTCTTACTCAATAAGTATATTTTTAGATAGATTTGTATGAGGGATTTATCGTAATCGACCCGAATTCACAACTTCTTGTTGGGGCAGTAATATACAGTGAAACCTTTACTGCTAATGAAAAAGGCTCGTTGATTTTTTATGCAAAATCAGTTAATGCCCATGATTATTTACTAGCTTGTAATCGCAAATACCTCAAATTTTCAGGATGATAAGTTTTATTCGAACAACCCTGATTTCCCATTTATTCTTTAAATGATCTGATATACTATTTTATATCATATTATACTGTTTTAGAATATCTTACGATTGCAATAAAAAAAATATCAAGATTCTAGTGATTTAAATAAACATAATCACAACATAGGGTGTCCTCAAAATTCCATGAAGATTAAAATTTCCCATTTCAGGTGTTAATGATAAAAATGTCGCGATACTTTTTCTATTATTTTGATTATTTTGATTTTTTATTATTTTGCTTTAAAAATGCGTTTTTGTAACATTTTACAGTTTAAGAAAACTCTTACCTTAAAAATAGTGTTGATTGATATTAATATCATGCAATGTTAAAGGCCACATATTTTTGTTACAATTTCAATTATATTTTGGATTTACCCGAAGGAAAGGTTTCCCAATTGACGCTAGGCACAGGTGCGCTCCATTCGTCGTCCGTAAAAACGCTATCAACGTCCGTTGTCGTCGGAGAACGTGGAGGCGAAGGTGCAAGTTTTCTCGGAGCGTCGTAATGTTCTGGACCTTGGCCCATCCCCGAGCTTAGAGAACTCGTGTCGTTCAAGCGGCGACCAGAAATGCATTCGCTTATAGGAATATACGGCCCCGAGATAGTGCTCGTAGGAGATATTGGCGGTGATTCTTGCGGATCAAACTGAAATACTAAGCACAGAATACATAAATATTTAGAAATAAATAAGAAGATACGAAAAAAAATCGATATTAAATGTGTGCTTACTCGGGCACTGTGGGTCCTCATCTTGGGTATACGCTTTCAATTCACAAACTTGACAAACAGCGTTCACCCACTTATTCATATCTGCTTCGCTCTCCGCAACCAGATAATAAATTCTCTTAGGCGTCTTGACATTGAACATAAATTGATACTTCTGCTTGCGATTTTCAAACCTCAGACCAGCGTCCACCTGTATGATAGATAAATTTAATCACTGTTAAAATTGAAGTAAAATTTAAATCATATATACTATTACAAACATTTGCTATACTTTTATATATAGACAATGATTTTAAACTCTCTAAATAGATATACTATGTAGTATACGTTTTAGATATAATTGTAAAAATCGAACACAGTTTTTATTAAGAGGTCAAATTTACATAAAAAAGGCATGAGACAATATTTTTTATAGGTGCAATTATTTCATGAAAGAAAAATGGCATGAAGTCTTTGGAAATACACATGAAATATCAGAAGTCTGCTTTGTTTTTCACAACTTTAATATGGAAGCAATCAACAAATTTTGAGTTTTGGAGTATTATTTTGTTTGTAACAGTGTACACTAACGTGTCTGATTTCAATGAATAACCACGGTTCTCCATATTTAAATTATCAACTTTCTTCCATTGGTAGACTAAAAACCACTTTGTCTCCGACAAAATAAAATCTGAGAATCTACATTTCTTTATTAGTTTGATTTGAACATTACAATAAGGATTTTTAAAAAATTTTCTCCTTATGGCATGATGTAACTGTCAAAAATCACAAATTGCTGTCTCCAATGTTTATTTTATTGGTTATCATTGCCTTATTTTTTTTTGGCATCAAGAATCAATAGAAAATATTTTTGCCTGCTCATTTTCATGTGGATATTTAGAAATAATTCCATTAGTCAAACACATCAAATTGTTTCTAAACACTGCACCATTAATGACAAAATATTCAGCATACTCCACTATCAATGAAAAAAAACTTTTTTGATATACATTCAATAATATATGCTCCAGATTCAATTGGTCGTAAGTCAATTGCATCAACAACAAAAAAACATTTTCACACTTTCCAGCAACGCTTTAATCCAAAGTTTGTTGATCAAATACATAAAATTGTGTTACCCAGACTGCAAAAATTCCTAGCAACCAAGTTCAACGTACTTTGTTATCCCAAAAAAGAAGCAATCAAATCTAGCTCACCTGCTGGCACTGATCCAAATCTATGCGTCCTTTGAGTTTGCGGCATCTCCTATCAGTATAGTACTCCAAAAAATACTGCCCAGGCAATTCGCCGCTGTCTCTGAGTGCAAACCAGCGCTTCCTCCATCGCTGCAAAAACAGAGCAAAAAGAATGTTAAAAATTACACAAAATCCCCTCAAATTTCATTCACTTTTTTTTCTTCTCCACAGTCACAAAATATTCACTTAATTGAACTCCCGAGATTTACGAGACATGAGTGATCATCTCGGTTGTTGTCATAACGACCCGAGAGACATAAAGGATTCAACTGACAAATGTAACCTCGGCGAACGTAAACAACCAGTCGTAAAATCATCGCGCGAAACTTCTCGCAGTAAGAAACGTCAAAGTATTTATGAAAATACATACCGCACGCCAGAGTTTCGTCGGGGGTGACTTTATGAGCCATCCCTCGTGGACAATCTCCTGAGAAGTTTTGAGCTCCTCCATGCCCGACCTCGACTCACTCGGCTCTCGAACCGTGGCCTCTGCGTCAAGCCTTCAATATCGCATTGTCCCGTGGCTGGTTACTCCACTGTTGCTCCTCGGGAGAATCCAGTCGTCGACGACGACACACGCACGTTCCACCGACACATCCACATATTTCGTTTTATCTATTTTTCTTCGACAACACACACACACACAACGATAATCACGACGTTGTGCTCAAATACGCGTAGCTACGCGACTCTCGTACGGTACGACGAGCTATCGTGACTCCCGAGCGACTAGCTCGCTCATTTTACATCGACTAACACAACTAAAGTCGCTGCTTCGTTCCTGCATATATTTCCATAGAGAAGAGAGAGAGAGAGAGAGAGAGAAAAAGCGTACAGTGCTTACAGCGTGTTACGACTACCACACATTAGTGAACGAGAAACATATGAATAGCATGCACATGAATCTGTAGCGCCGCCATTTTGAAATTGCAACAGCAGCCACTTGCGTACTTTGAGGCTGAATTACGAGAGTTTTAGGTTGATCGGAGCATTTTGGTTAGCGGAAAAAGAATCATCGGGATTGAGGATAAGAGGAATGTTTTAGTTTTATGAAAATGAGACTGTGTGACACGCAGGAGTTGGATTATCATTTGGAGCGCCTGATGGCACTTCACGACGAGCAAGTAGCTCGTTTGTTTCACATCGACTACCACTACTACAGTCGCCGTTTCGTTCCTGCATATATATCCATAGAGAATAAAGGGAGAGAGAACAAGCATACAGTGCTTAAGTGTGTCACGACTACCACACGTCAGTAAACGAGAAACATATGAATAGCATGCACATGAATCTGAGGCACCGCCATTTTGAAATTGCAACAGGAGCCACTTGCGGACTTGGAGGCTGAGTTACAAGAGTTTTTGGTTGTTCGCAGGGTTTTGGTTAGTGGAGAAGGAATCATCGGAGTTGAGGATAAGAGAGGAATGTTTTATTTTTATGAAAATGAGAATGTGTAACACGCAAGCGTTGGATTATCATTTGGAGCGGCCAATGGCACGACGAGCAGCCGTGACTCTCGCACGACTAACTCGCTCACCGCTCTCGCTTCGGTACTGCATATGTTTTCATAGAGACGAAAGGGAGAGAGAGAAATGTTCTGCTTACAGTGTGTAATTACTAATACACGGCAGTGCGGAGAATGTGAATAGCTAACACATCTGTCGCGCCGCCATTTTGTAATTGCAACAAGAGACACTTGCGGAATTTGAACGTGAAATGCAATTTTTCTAGGTGAAGTGGACCGTTTTGCTGGGTGCAAAAATAATCACGGGGATTGAGGATAACAGAGGAATGTTTTATTGGCAGGAAAGAGGGGAGGGATTAGGCGCGGGAATTGGATTATGATTTTTGGAGCGGTCGATGGCCCGATGCTGCGTAATTTTTTTGGAAGGTGGGTGCGGTTCACTATTGGTTCGAAATTCGATCGTTCACCTCAACAGCCAGTGCCCAGAGATTCGGGAGATTTATTTGGTTGGTGATCTTTTTATTGTTGGAACGGAGAGTAAGAGAGCACAGCTGCAAAGACACTTTTGCATAACAGTGTACGGCTGCGAACGGCGGCAATGCGACGGTCCAATGACTCCGCATCGACGTGTCACAGGCGTCGTCGTCGAGTCACACGGATACGGGCGTCGCGATGCTGCTTGTTTCCAAGTGCTCGCGAGAGACACGAGAGAACGGCTGAAGGCCGAAGTCTGACGTGCTGAACGGCGCGAGCCCAGTCATCCCTCGAAGGAAATACGATCATTCATGAATTTCCAGGCGCGTTGCAAATGCGATTGTGGGATTCTAGAAACGGGAAATGCGCCTATGACTATGTTAGTCGTTTGTGCATTGTTGTAACGTATACATGGTTTTTGCGGCTATATTTATAGCGCATGATTCATTTGGATATTAAATTTATGGCACATAAATTTTTTTTTTTTTTGGCCCAAAATATATAGCAGAATTTTATGTGCACATAAATGAATAGTGGGTTTTTTGTGCACAAAATAATACGGCATTTTTTTGCACAAAATGCATTGTGCATTTTTTTAATACAATATAGCTGTCATCAAAAAATTCTTAAATTACAAATATTATGCACAGAAGAAAGTCAATTTTTCGACTTTTGCATAGTGCATTTTCGTGCGCAAAATGCATAGTACTTTTTGTTGTGCACAAAATGCATAGTGCATTTTTTGTCCACAAAATGCATAGTGCATTTTTTGTCCACAAAATGCATAGTGCATTTTTTGTCCACAAAATGCATAGTGCATTTTTTGTCCACAAAATGCATAGTGCATTTTTTGTCCACAAAATGCATAGTGCATTTTTTGTCCACAAAATGCATAGTGCATTTTTTATCCACAAAATGCATAGTGCATTTTTTTGTCCACGAAATGCATTATGCATTTTTTGGTCCATAAAATGCATAGTACATTTTTTCGTCCACAAAATGCATAGTGCATTTTTTGTCCACGAAATGCATAATGCATTTTTCAAATTACATATTGCGGTCAACAAATATTTTTTAAACTACAAATTTTATGCACTGAAAACAGTGCAATCAAAATATTGACCAAAAATCATGCACAACATTGTAGATACACTTTATTTTGTGCACCATGAAAATATGTCGAAAAAAGCTGTGGACTTTTCGGCCGTGGACAATGGATTTGTGTCCAATTACCCTCCCCACAGTGCAATTGTAACGACGTTTCATATCCCAATCGTTCCGATTTTCTTCGTCTCCCTTTCTCATGGCTAGGAGACTTTTAACTTGTTACCAAACGAAGCATTGCCCTTAGGAAGATTATCGAACGTAACTGACGTTAGTGGAGCCAATAAATATGAGTCACGGAGTTCTTTGGACGCTGAAGCGAAACAGTATATTTTGAGTTGCAACCCAACTCGACTAGCAGGTTTTGGTGGCATGTGGCGGGACTGCTCGCCATTCGGCATTCGAGGTCCTGCTGCACACGAGAAACAACACATGTCTCTCGATGGAGATCGAGTGTCGCACGTGTTCGCAGTTTGTTCGCCTTTGCAGCCACTGGAGAGTCTCAGATTCGATACTCCACTGAGCACTATATATATATAATCTCGAGAAATTCTTTTTTGACGATTCGCTCAACGCCCGTTTTTTGCAGACAACCTCTTGTCATCGCGCTATTAATATCGAAACTATTTATATGACGTCAGATATCGGCGGTTTTTAAACTTATATGTACACCAATTATCGCAAAAATAAATTATCTTGAACTCATTCTTTAGAAAAAAATATTATTCCTTTGTGAATTTGTGTTTTTATGAAAATTCAATTCAATTGAGTATTTGTAATTGAATAAGAATTCAATTTAATTTGGGATTGAATGTGAATTCAATTTAATTCGAGATTGAATGTGAATTCAATTTAATTCGCGATTGAATGTGAATTCAATTTCATTTGGGATTGAATGTGAATTCAATTTAATTTGTGCTTGAATGAGAATTGAATTGTTTTCAACGAATTTCAGGAATATCTTTATACTTTTATGAAACATGTCAATAGAACATTTTTCAGGTATACTTAAATGTACCGAAACATTTGAAATATTAATGCAATATTTTAGTGAAAATTTAAAAAAAATTCAAGTTCAAATTCCAAAAATATTTTCCTATAATTCAAGAATTTGTGCAATATGAAAAATACGTTTCATTGAAATAATTTCGTATGATACTAAAAAAAAAGATTCGTACGTCACGGACATTTAGAAAAATATATGAATTATTCAGAAATTGAAAAATATTTCACGCTGTGTGAGTGCATTTGGACTATCGCGATGCTTCTGCAGTATTTTTTTTTCTTCTGTACTGACACCGCAAAGCAGTACTCATTGTGGTATGGCAATTGCTCTCTGAATCACGAGCATCTGATTCATTCATTCTTAGCTCGATCGAGACGTTTCGTCTAGTGGATCTTTATGTATGACCTAATGTTGAGTCTGGCGATTGCGATTTATTCTTAGGGCGTGTACAACGCAAAAAAAATATATGTATACTATATCAGTCATAGACTTAAATCGATATATCAATTGACGGACGGTGAATAAAGTTTGCATAGTTTATTGTATAAAATCAATAAATGCCTTGGCAATAATACTACGAGGAGACAGCTATCGATAATTAATTCTTGTAAATTGTACAGTAATAATAGTATTTAATAATTAATTATGTCTAAGTCGTTATAATTATAATGGTTTATCTCGTTTAATATTACACATTACCATTGTCATCATCATTATTTCTCATCTTGTGTCTGTTGCTGGTCAGCGAAAAAATTCCACCGAGCAAACAGAGCACTTACTTCTTATACACAATTATAACGTTCATTTTATATATTTTTGCTTTTAATTTTATTTATAATCTTAATATGTTTTATTTATTTTTTCGTCATGTAATATATTTATATGTATACCGTGTTGTGTGTCTGTGATCTGTATATATATAATATATATAGATATACATATAGGTATATTTTTATAGACTAGCAATATAGAATTATAATCGTAACGTAATATAATTTATATATATCTGTATCCTTTCTTTTTCTCTTTCTCTTTAATCTTCTTTCGAGTTCGTACGAATTTTAATAACGAAATTCGTGAGCTGCTTCCTGTTTTTTTTTCATTTTTCTTATTTCCTCGACTTCCAAAAACCAGTGGAAGAATCTTTAGATTCGGGCCTGTGTTTTTTTTTCACAAATTCTACCCTCAATCCAATTACCTCGTTATTACAATTTATCTATATTACAATCTTAGTCGAGGCAATATTCGGCAACGTACTCGAAGCAGTACAAAAACGAATAGACGGCTGTAATAAAGCTCCGCAAAATGACAAAATATTCGGCAACGATGGGTTATCAATAAATACACGTACTTTGTATACTTCATATTATACATAAAAACTATCGCTTAGAACGACGGCCTATATCACGAACGATGACTTAATTACGAAATGCGGCGAACTTTACAATATACAACTATGGAATATGTGGATTAATGTGTGTATCTGAGACATTTTTTGTCAATCCAACGATTTTTTCTGGTCAGCGTAGATATTTTTTAACTAAGCCAAATACGCCGATATCGGCATTGACTCAAATTTATGCACTATTAGTTGATGCCGTTATTTTTCTCAGATTTTTAAATCATTCTTTCAAAACTCTGTGCTTGATTGCAGTTTTATCGAAAGTTATTCTTGTATAGAAGGGAATCATAAAATGTGAAAATGAATTTAAAAAAAGAAGCCCATCGATAAAATCATTTTTCAAATGTCATTGAAGGGTAATATAAAAATTAGGGTGTGTCTTAATAAATTTCTTTTTTTTTACTTGTCTAATTATACTTGAATTTTTTTTACAAAATCGAATCTTTCGTTTCAATGCATATCATTATTTTTGTACACGATGGACGGTACTAGGTTTCGTAGTATTTGTTCGATTGAACGATTATCTTAAATTCATATAATATAATAAAATCATAGTGTCTATAATATTCGATTTTGCACCAACAAATGTTTTTTTACGTTTCCAAAAAACGATTATATAAGACAATCTGCCATTTTTTTATAGTAATGCTGTCAAAATTTGTATAAAAATCTATCAAGAAGATATAACAACGATCCTTTGTACAATTGCGCGTTATTTGTTATTGTTATTTTTTTTATTTTTTTAAAATAAAAGGCTTATCAAAACATTCAATAATTTATTTTTTAACTATAGACGCCGGAAAATCCCATTTCGTACGATATATTGAATTTTCTAACAAGAAAACATCATGCGGATTTAGAAAAAAAGTGACATGAAGACTTTTCATTTTTTCCATTTGCGAAAATTTGTTATTAATCAGATGGAAGAGTGAATTCATTACGCTTCCCTTTAGAAAATTTTAACAAGATTCAAAATTATAAAATAATAATAATAAAAATACTAATCAGAAATTACGCTAAATCGAATGACGGATATATATGTCCTTGACAGATTTTATACATATTTTTACAGTATTCCCACCAAAAAAAATGGCAATTTGTCTTATATTATCGTTTCTTGAAAAGTTCTGTTTCTTAAAATACATCTGTTTACGTGAAATTGAATATCTCGAATACTATTTTTTACGATAGTATCAAATTACGGTTTGCGCGTCCAAAAATTTAGTACGATACACAGAATTGAAGATAATCCTTCAAGCTATCAAATTAAGATGATTCATCATTAAAACGATCATTGCGCAATCTTTAAGCAAATTCGTGAACCTTGTCTTTAATGAAGGCCAATATTAGGATTCAGAGTATAGTTTTTTTATGTAGCAAGTAAGAAAAAAAAAAAATTCCTTTAAACGCACGCTAATAAAAATACATCCTTTATAACGTGTTTTAGTCTGTGGCTTTTGGGTTTTGAAGTAAAAATTTAAACAAATACCGCGTCTTCTGAAATGATTGATTCAGAAATATCGAATTATGTCACAGGATTTACTATCAAATAGTATTAAAAAATTTGGGAAATAAAAAGAAATATCAGAGAGCGTCAAAAAAATGAGGCTGAATTGGCAGATAATGTCGCAAATGTGAGATTTTGTGTCATTGTGTATGAGGGTCGAGAAGCTTTTCAGTTAAAGCGCGTAATCGCGAGTGTTTACAAAGAGTAAAACTCTGCAATCTCCCAGGAAGCCACCGCGTGTCCTTTTCTGTCGTTCGTTCAAAGCAGCGTGGCATTGGGTCATTGAAAAATCGATTCCCAAGGTCGAAGAAGGAACGCGTTATGTGCGCGCGTCTCATAATCACCTCTACTAACTCTGCAGCGTGTTATTTATCTTTGGATCCCTTTAGTGTACTTTTTCTTTCGCCTATCATACCCATTATTAAAAATCCTTAAATACGTAAACGACTTTGATTTCTTCATTTAAAATATAATCACCCGGATATGATTATCACTTTGTGAGTTACGGCGTGACGGTATTACAGTTTTTTATACACATTTATAAATATATTTATTTATAAGTCGCGTGCGGCAAATTTCCAACGCTTTTCGACGTTTTCAGTCGTCGTCGTATATATATATATATATATGCGCTACTTGATCACCGTAGGTCTCATAATCAGGCGCAACGCTGCTTTTCGACTTTGGAACTTTCGTTGTAGTCGTTTTTCTTTCAGGAAACTATGAAAAATGAAATGAAACAATGGATCCTTAATAAAAATCTAACATTTGATGTGGGAAGATACGATAAAAACAAAAATTTTCATAAGATCGGACATCGCAAAAATTTGAATTTATTTATTTTCACAATTTAGAAAACGAGGTAATTTAAGGGTGTAAGAAATCTTAGAAGTGATAAAAACTTCAACTTTCAGAATCGGAGGAATTTACTGAGATTTCCTGAAGAATTCCATAAAATATCTTCCAATAAATATTTACACCAGGAATGATGCAATAAAAATAATAATAACAATTTCATAATATAGAAAAATTGTAGCAACTGCCGCCGTATTTTCATAATTGACTATCGAACAATTGTCCCAATCGACAATTTTTCATTCCCACCTTCTTTAATAAATATTTTTCGAGGCAGAATACATTTTTTCGAATCATTATAGTGACGAAATAATACACGATTCTCCAAAATAGGAGCAGTAATAATTCTCTAACGATAACGAATTATTTTCAATAATTTGATAAAACAATTATTTTTCTTATCTATAATTACTTCGTCAGGATATTATAATGATTCGAAATCCAGCTCGGGGAATGAAATTGAAAAAAAAATCGGCTGAAAATATTAGCTTTACTCGATCGGCAGATGCTGAGTGAAAAAACGCTTAGATATATTTGGGTTTCGTATTTATTAATATATATATATATATATATATATATACTATATATAGTGTAGGTATTATGTACCAATGTGTTATATTGTTATTATTACTATATCATTATTAATTTTTTTTATTATTACGCCACAACCTTACACATTATATTTTATGCATATAGATATAAGAACGATTAATACACGTCTGTACATTGAGCGCTTCTCGCCAGAGTCGCATAAACAAGGGGACTTTCGGCTTCATTTTTCATTTCTTTCTACTTTTCATACACACTTTTAAACTATTTACAGGCCCTGACCCTATGGACTCTGAACTTCCTCCGTACGTTATCCGCACGCGTTATCGTCCGACAAGGAATCGTCCTGGCTCCGCTCGAATACACGTTAAATGTCACGGTGCTACGTGTCTAGCTGTGGATAAATAGGGGGCATTTCACGGCGCTTCAGCACCCCTAATTTTCGAACTTCTGTAATCGTTCCGAAAATGAGTACGTTTCAATTACTAGCACGTTTCGAAAAATCAGAAATTTTCAAACCCCTTCAAGCTTTCGTTTAAAGGAAGAACTTAAATTTTCATTTTTATTGTTATCGACGATATCTCTGCAAGGATTGATCGAAGAAAATTAAAAAAAAACGTATTGTGTTCTTACTTCATTCTCTTTTCGAAAAAAAAAAAAATTAATTTATTGCGGGCGTTGAAATACTTTAAAAAAAAATTAGTTAACTGTTTTTGTACATGAACAAAACGAAACCCTGTCGATATTTTTACTTTTGATTTTGTTACTTTCGTTTGTTAAGTTGAGAACAAATTTACAGCCAAACGAACCGATGGTAGACTCAAATCTTTTCCTGATATGATTTTTTTTTAAATATAACATTTTTTTAAATCATATGTTGAGGAGGAGTGGATTTCTATGAAAATTCGTTCCCGACATGAGAAACGTAAAAAAATTAACTAAAAGAATAAATACCAGCAGCCTTTGTTTTTTAGCAATACAAAATATAATTGAAATTGGTCGTACTGGTAATCGACAAAGACCTGTCGATATTTTTCCTTTTTATTAATTTTTTCCCCTATCAAGTTGATTACGAATTTTTAGCCAAGGGATCCGGTGGCAAAGCAATTCTTCTCAATACATGATTTTATTTTCAAATCATATCTTGAGAAGAATTGCGTCTACAACTGGTTCGTTCGGCTGAAAATTCGGTTTCAATAATAATTAAATGATAAAAAAATAATAATTTCAACGCCCAGAATAAATCTGTCATTTTTTTCGAAAAAAGAAAATTAAAGAACATAAGATACTGATTTGTTCAAATTTTTTACAATCACTCCTTGCAGAAATATCGCAAAAAAACAAAAATAAAAATTGCAGTTTTTTTTAAACGGAAGCTTAGTGTGGCTTGAAAATTTCTGAATTTCTTTAGCACGTTAGTACTTTGAACTTACTCTTTTTCGGAGTGATTGCAGAAATTAATAAATGAGGGTGGCTGAAGTACCCGTGGAATGCCTTATAGGTTTTACGCTCGCCAAATTAAATAAATAATAAATAAAAAAGTTTTGCATTTAACCGTAATATAGTAGTATGTAGAAAATAAACATCAATGCAAATACGAGTATTATCACTTCTTATCTCCGGGAGCGACAAGATATTCCTCAATGCTGTTTTATATCATAGCTGACGCATTTTTTAACTTTCGTGGCAATTCGCTGATGTATGACTTAAGCTTTAAGTGCGAATAGGTATAAAATTATTTGATTCTGTAAAATATATTCATTGTCGCACTGATGTATATATATTTATATATATACTATAATATTATTTGTTGGTAGAAAATTCGTAATGAGAAAATTAAACATAATATTGTGTAAATTATGTGGATATATGGCTCGAGAGAACAATTGCTATCTATGTTTGGCAACATTCCTATTTAAGATGATACAAAAATTAGATGAAGCCACAGGCAAAACGTAACCACTATTTGTCCACGAAAAATTAATTATAATTAAATAAACAGCATATAAAGAACTATGTTTCTACATAACAGTGATTATTTGGACTATCGTTTTATTTACACTACGGTGAGATCGCTTCTTATATCTAAAAGAATTTAAAAAAACTAAATAAAAAATTCGTCACCACTTTCATGCAAAACACTTTTTTTAATGAAAATTAGTGCCAATGCTTCGCATTTAGAAATATTGATTTTGAATAATTCTGAAGATTCTTCTGATCAATCACAATATTCGTATAATTTATTTTAACACATTATAAATTTACTCAATAATTTGCTTAATTGCGGATTATTAGTGAAGAAATGTATGTTTTACTACCAATTGCGTGCGCTGCATGTTCACGGAGTGACGATTTGCTCCAAATAAACGTAACCATCCGATCACTTTCGAACTTGCTCTACTTGCGCAATTATTTCACAAGTTTATATCAACTGAATAGGAATATTAATAATTCTCAATTTTGGAGCAAGATAAAGTAACTTTTCTTGAAGAAATAACATTTGCGTCTGAAAACCTTACATGAATGGTTTATAGAAGAAAAAAAAAGTATTTTCATCGAAAAATGTTCATTACTCTATCATGATGCAATCAATATCATCGATTAAAAAAAAATTCATATCAAATTGCTTATGTAATAAGTAAACAAATATAATGTGGTTTGAAAAATGATAGGATGGTTGCAACTCTAAACCAAACACTGACTAATACGTTAATGCATTCTTTGCCAAGTTTTTATTTTATTAATAAAAACGCATGCAACTAATTTATAAAAAAAAAAACATAAAAAATACGTTAAAACATGTCCCATGTCAGTTGTTTCTCTCCGACGACTCGAAAAATCCAGTTGCAGGGTCGGTTGTCCAAGTGTGAGTAAACGTGTAATGCAAACTTGTTGAATAATGCGGATGGAGTCGGAGCAGACTGCCTGGCCAGTTTCGCGAGCATTGCATTATATACGAAGTCGTGAAGGAATGTCGTGGTTGGAGGGGGAAATATCCGTAATAGAATTTGTTACTTCGAGACGCTCAGAGCAACATCATAATATTTATATGCAATTGTATTTGAAACGTAAACCTTTAAAAAAGTTATTATTATTGTTACATTAAGATATCGCGCAGGAGCAGCGGGAAGGTACGCGGATTGCGAAGAGTCTCGATCTCGTTGCCATCGACTTCCTCCGTGCATCGCGATGATGAATTTCAAGCGATAAAAAAAAGAAGAAAAAATAAATAAAGAAAAACACACACTCTGAATAATCTCTCCTGTACACAACATTTATCGCAACAGATGGATGACGGAATAAAAAATAATTACAGAAGAGTGAAATTAAAGTAGAAAACATGTAGAGAAAGCGAGAAAGAACGAAACGAGGGGGAAGATAATTTTTTGTTTAAAGGGAAAATCATCGAAAGGAACTCTTCTCTCGATAAACAAAACAATATTCTTCTTCATCGTCTCATTTATCTTTAATTACGTTATTTAAATCACTATTTACGAAAGATTCATAATAAAAAGTATTCACTATATTCGGTATCTCGTTAATAATGGGAATTAATTAATTATCTTATTTCCATTATCGTCAATTCATTTCATTTCACTTTAATCCGTCTCTCGCACTCTCTTCCTCTTTCTCTCTGCGCGTACTCGTTTATATCGAATAATTAACTCACAATTAATTCGTTAACTTTTCATTTTACGTAGAGTAGATTCTACATCGCTTCATCTGTGTCTTCGATATTGTAAAAAAGAGAATCTGGACCGAATAGAAGAAAAAACAAATCGTATAATATATATATATATTTATATAGCGTTGTATCAATCGCCTCTCGTTATACAATAGCAAATTGCCACGAATACTCCGCGTACCAACGTGTCAACGAGGACAGAGGGAGAAAGAGAAAAGAGTTATTCGAGAACGCGCTATATCGAAAATTCGAAAACGATACTAAAGTTGGATCGACGAATCGTTAATCAATGATCTATAAAAAGAAAAGTACGAGACTCTCGGCTATTTTAGAAACTTTATCACCGATTGACCGCCAAGCTTCGATCACGAAACGCTGCTAACTCTTTTTAAACGCGTTGGACGCTTTACGTTCAATAAATAAAATCAGAAGGGGATATAAATATAATTTCGCGATAGGCCAAAGTTTTTCCCGTGTGCATAATTACAAATGGGAATCTAAGTTAGCTACGGCGCTTTAAACTAGTAAAGTGAGTGCTACGTTTCTTGGAATGATTTATGCAAAATTCGATTCATTCATTGACAATAAAAAATGCAATTTGCGCAGCTGCGTGAGTCTTTAAACTGGATCAAACTCAATAGGCATGGATTTGCAAAAGTATTAATCTATAAATGCAAGTTTCCGTTGGAAATTCTTGTTGCATCGAGAGTAAAAAAATACAGCGCATTGTTCAAACAGCGAAGAAGATACTTGGCAAACAAACGGCTGCAATCTTTTAAATGCCAAACCGAAAGTTGTTAGCCCTTATTACATTATGAAATATAATTTTGTATCCGTATTATTTTTATAATTATCATTAATAATAATAACCTACAGTGCTCATAAAAAATTCAACAAGCTTTTGAACTGCGAAAAAAAGCAATACTTTCTTGAATTCATTTTTTATGCATCAATAATATCTCCTGTTTTAAAGAAATTCGTAGAAAATTTTATAAAAATTGTACTTTCATCGATTCTTTAAAACTGAATTTTCTTGTTGTTGTAAGATCTGCAGTTTATTATTACAAATTAATAACTATTGTGTAAATTATACACTAACTATATAAATGGAATAACGGATGTCTACAACTTCGTACTGCAATAAGAATCAGTTATACCAACAAATTCATCAAACTTTGCATAAACTATTGAAAAAACTTAGCACCCAATTAACTAATTCTAGCTGCAGTAGATCTCTTAATGAACGTGAGATCGTAGCGCGCGTCCGAGTGATTTTTAATTCAATGCTCGTTCGCTTGCGCCTATTAAATTTTCATCAGTATCTCGTTAACTTTAGTTAATTAATTAAAGCGCTCGTCTCGAACCCACTTACACTCTGTGTTGAGTAATACTCGAGGGAATATCTTGGCGACTCGGTGCCGTTGGTACGCGCAGCGTTCGAACGTCCGGTACTTAACAATTAACTACCACGATAGGTAAAACACCCACACACTCTCTCTCTCTTCAGATTTACAACACTGTCCTAGACACAGCCATACTAAGCCAAATACTTTTGGGTTTTTGTCATTACGATTAACTTCCCCTTTTTCGCTCTTCCTCTGCTAAAAAAAATGGTTTATCGACGCCGTGCTAACGTTTTCGTCACCTCGCAGACGCCGCACATCGAGGCGCCTAAAAATGCTGCCACTCTGCCGGTAAAGCTTCCTAATTACAAATATATTTAACTAAAAAAAAAAAAAAAAAAAAAACGGCAAGAGATGATGATGCTCTTAAAATACAAAATTGCCAGGAAAACGTCGTGGAAATAATTGGCATACGTATTTCCAGACCGAAGTTAAAACCAGGTGCGTCGATGTGTGCGTCTATCTGCATTCCCTCGAGCAATAACGCATCGCCTCTGGCATCGCCGCTCATTACGAAACAACGCATCTGGTCCATGTTTTCCGCTATCAATCTTCGCATTTTCTTCCTCTTCATAGTCATTACTGCCCCAAAAACGAACCCCAGTCTCGATAAACTAAGATTTTCCCTTCATTTCAAATGAGTAGTAAAAAAAAAAAAAAAAATTAAATGAAGCGAAGTGGGTACGAAAAAATTACATTCAAGTGATTTACTATGTTACAAACACTAGCATAGTCACGTAGCACTTTTGCATTATGAAAAAAAAAAGAAAAATAAAAACCCCTCGGTTCTTTTAAAAAAAACACGCGCGCCGATTTCCTTCCTAGTTTTCTCCCTGCTCACTCTCACTCTCTCTCTCTCTCGCTCCCTTTCTCTCTTAGTCACATTTCAAATATTACAATATTCTATGTTCTGATCTCATTTATATCAATAATAATATAATATAATAATAATATAATATAATAATAATAATCAATAAATTTATAATAGGCAGGTAAATTAATAATAATTATTATTATCGTAATAATAGTGTAATATGTACACGGCGGATTCATATTTTGTTTTCTTCAAAATGAGACGCGTAAAACACACTGTTCCTCCTCGAATACGCGTATTAATCCTAAGATTCTTTATCAACGACTTTTATTTCACTCTGTCACTTCTCGCACCTTGTTACTTTTTGTTACTTTTGTTGTTTTTCACAAGCTTCCTTCTTTCATTATTACTTCTCTCGCCACACACACAGTTATATTTTGATTGGTCTGTACACACGGGGAGGCCCACGTTTATCATTTAATCTCTTCACGTCCGCACGAAGTAATTAATTCCTCTTGAAATGGAGCGCGATATTTCATTGATGCAATTTAAATAGCAGCCGTTTTCGCGAGAGCGTCCCCGAACGCGTATCATTCCTTGGTACATAGACTTGGTATCTTTCATTATCTTTCTCACTTACTCTCGTGTCGGCGTTAGTTTTTTTTGGTCGCCACAATCATCTCGGCTCATGAGTAACGCCGTCCGAGTATCTCACGTCAAAACTTACATAAAGAGCGGGAGGATTTTTTTTTTCAGGGGAGAGCGGCGGGGATTAGTTTTGGCCGCGTTGGGCTCGTGCGAAGTAATATTATATCGGCAAATATTCGTACGGGCCCTTCGCGAACGTCACACATTCACAATCTCTCGCGGAAACGGTCGTCAAAGTTGCTCGATTCACCGGTTAATTTAACTTTGCGTTTATTCCATCTCTCTAAATCGTTCGCTTCTTCACACATATACATATACATGTATACACGATTTTTAATTACATCGCGAGAGCGCGGCCCGGTACAATCGAGGCTTTATCTTTTTTTTTGTGATTTTTTCTGTTTTTCTTATTTCGTTATTCATTTCTTTCACACACTTTCCCAACATCTCGCTTCGCCCGTTCCTTCGTCGTAGATGGGAGTGCCATTACGTTTCGTGGGTTTTTTCTCCTTTTTTGCATTATTTATTTAATTTTATTTACTTTTATTTAATTATTCATATATCATCTTCACGGCGATTATATCGATATAGCGGGTACAATCCACCATACTGCGTAGTCGCTACGTCTCGGCGTTTCGAAACTATACTTTTTAATATTAATTAACGATAAGTATACACAACACATTTGTACGATTCACTCGGTCCGCAGCGCAGCGGCCCCGAGGAACTTGGATAAGGGAAAATTTTAAAGGGTGCGGAGAGTCTATTTTCACGGCTCCGGGAGACATGAATGAGTCTTTATCGAAAATTCCGCACAGCAGTCTCTGAGTTTCGCGGACTCGGGGTACGCAGGGGTTTTCAGGGGGGGGGGGGGGTGAAGGGGGGCACAGCGTCTGCACGAGTTAGCCACGAGAGAGCCCATTCGTCTCGCGGCTTTATCGACAGTTTATTTAACTCTGTTATTATCCAAGAGTCCTAATAGTCTCTCGTATCGTTTACTTTTATACTCTTTAATATTATCATTCGATAATAGATTATCACGCACCAGCCAGAGAAAAACTGTGTGAGTTCGTCGCCAGCGTTGTCCGAGAAACCATAGATTAATCTCAGCTCCACCGACAGTCAAACTTGGCTCGGAGAGATTTTTTTGTAGTGTGTTATTATTTTAAACCCGAAAGGAGAAGTCGCGATATCACCGTATTTCTTGTTCGTCGGCTTCCGGCGGGATTAACGCGCGCAATTGGGGAGTTTAATGCGTGCAGTGTAATCGTCGCTCTTCTCGAATCCGTAATTCTGTGTGTTTGTTTTTGTTGTTGTTTGTTTTCATTTGTCTTAATAATACAAGTAATTAGTGTACAAATCTACAACGGGCGCGAGATCGGACCGCGAGAATTTTAGGAACGTAGACGAGTATTCGATTGCGTGTAACACGCACAACTGTCTGCGTCTCGCGGACCTTTTACATCCGCTCATCCTTTTATTGTTTTGTATCTTTCGTCCCGAGTCGGTTTGTTTTGACCGGTCGTCACAGAACGCACGGCCATTCGGCGTCTTGACCTGGTCGATTTATCGTGGCATTAGTCGAAGTTAGACGGTCGCACGGCTGGACCGATTTTACCGCTAACAGTCACTACAATCCCTCGACGAATTTCGAGAGCTGATCCTGCGGCGTCATTGGGGTTACGTCACCGGGTTCCGTGCCGCTCGTCGGCGGCGGCGCCGGCGAAGGGTGATGCGGCATCGTCGGGGGATGTCCCGCTGGTGCGCCAGCGCCTGACGTTAATTGCGAGAGCATCATTTCACTAGGACCACCGAGCTCGTGAGCCGGCGAATGCGTCGGCGTACCGTGAGGCGGATGGTGATGAGGCGAGGGCACCGGGCCCGATCGCGGCGAAGGTACCGGCTGATTCCGCGGCGACGGAACAGGTCGCGGCGATGGGTTAGGCTGCGGCGAACGAATCGGCGGGGGCGAACGTACCGATTGCATTATCTGCTGCTGTACCGAGATTCCAGGGGGTCCCATAACGCCCTGTGGCGATGGCACTGGAGGTGGTGTTGGCTTCAAACCGGGCTGACCGTAGCCTTGCTCGTTGAAACCGCTGTAACCTACGAAAGCCAACCAAGTCGTATGAAGTATATTAATATTTGCTCAAGCGAATTATTACGAACAATCGTGAGGTATTATTCAGGGGATAAAAAGATTATATCATCGGCTAATGGCTAGGTCGGGCTTATTTGGCAGAGGTTCGGATTCGTCCAGGCGCACTTCTTCAAAGCCTTTAATTGGGGAGAAAAACTTTGTGACATTTGAAAACGATAGGATAATAATTACTCCTGCCCGCAAGTGCTTTGATGGTTTTTGAATGGAAAATTGAGAGCCGTTAGGTTTTTGCTACATAACTGAGCGGAATAATTTTCTCGATAGTTGAGATTAACAAAAAACTTTAATCTCAGTTCTGGAGTATATAAAGAGCCCATTTAGATGCTGAGTTATTGCACTTTTTTTTTGAGTAGTAGTTTTTGTTCCACATATGAACATTTTTTCATCAACTCCAAAATTTATATGTGATTTTTATTCTTTGCAAAAGAAATGCGGCATTTTCTGTGGTAGTGTTTAAGGAGCGAACGAACCTTATTACTCTGAAAAAGGATGCTTACACGATAATTAGTGTAGAAAGCAAACTGGAAAAAAGTATTAGAAATCACTATTTGCCATAAATCTATAATTGCAAAATATCTCTTGAATATCTCATAAGTATATGCTTGAAAAATATATTGGAGGAAGCGAGATTTTTATATTTCCCTTTGTCTTTTTTATTTATCAAAAAACCAAACAATGCTTACTAAATATTATCCAGGTTATTCCTAAATAGATATTTCGTGTATGTATGCACCGTTAGTAGCTATTTTTATAATTACATTCTTCAAACTATTTTGTTCGCATAATTGCATATTGATCTCCCGAACACATTTATACCAATTCACGGAATATCCGACGCGTTTCTTATTTTATTGAATTTAATTGTTCGATTTATTTGTTTGAATTTAGTGGCCACAATCGGACCTAAGGTGGGCAAAAAAGTTACGTCTACCCTAGATTGTTGTTGATCAAAATGGGAAGATTCACGTGACATAATCTGTTACATTACGCGCAAAGAAAAATATACATATACAACACAATGAATTTAATTAGAAGAAAGCACTGAAAATAACCCAGTCTAGGGTTGAAACGTTTGCAAATAGAAAACTTCTCTTCAATCTGGTCGCCTGTAGCTTATCATTTTGCCTTTCCATTTTTATATTCAAGCCGCAGCAAAGATTTCTATTAGTGAAAATTTAGAGACAATGCAGTTTTTTCTGTTATAGTTATTTGAACTTTTGATCTTTTTCCGTTGTTCGTTAAAACTTTGACTGATAAGAGAAGCTTCACTCTAATCCATGGGCTAAAAACCCATCGAGATATTTCTCCTTAATTGATGAAGAATATCAATACGACAAAATATAAGTCATAAAAGATCGTAACCTTTTGAGCACTTTGATCTGAATCATAACCACAATTCAAAAACACGAATCTATTTGAAAAGAAATTAGCCAGATGAATTTGGAACTAATATGAATCATGCTTCAAATCCACTTTCCAAATGCCATATTTTAGTCATATTTATACTCCGACCGGAAAAAGAGTCCGAAAATTATTTAAAAAATAAAAGAACTGTAACGTTTTTTAAATAAAACTACGGTAAATGGGGTATTAACGGTAGCTATTAACGATGAAATAATGGACAATTTTTAAAAAGTGACTTACCATGCAAAGGCCTGATAGGTCGTTGTTGTCCATAAGGCGGCGCAGGGGGTTGCGTAAATGGTTGCTGCTGCTGTTGCTGCTGCTGCTGTTGCTGTTGTTGCTGCTGCTGTTGTTGTTGCCGCTGCATAACGAGCATCTGCTGTTTGTACCATTGTTGATGCTGGACTGTTGGACCCTGTCCCGGTTGTTGTTGCTGTTGCTGAGATTGCTGTTGCTGATGCTGCTGCGTTTGCGTTAACATTGCCTGCATCTGCATCCTTCCCTGTTGTTGTTGCTGCTGATGCTGCTGCTGTTGCTGCTGGGACATCATGTGCTGCAACGCGGGCTGCTGCTGCTGCTGTTGTTGCTGCTGTTGCTGCGGTTGGTTCGGACCTAGAGGTCCAACTCCTCCGCCGTGTTGTCCCGCTTGCTGTAAATTCAAATAGTCATTTTTCTTCATTAGCTTAACGCGACTAAACCTTTAAAAACCAAATATTATTTCCATTGACATGAGTATCGGTTCCAGAAAATCGGGCTATCCTAAGATGGAAATAATCAAACAATAGGAATTTTCTTAAATTCACTTTTTACATTTTTACGTGAAAACTTGATTTTTTTTTAGCGAAAAATTAAAATGTAGAAAAGATCTTGTGCTACGTGCCGTGTTTCTCTCCTTTTTTTTCTACGACGACTGTAAAATTTTACGCATTTATAGTGACCGATTGGCAATCCTTTTTATTCAATTCGATTTGCGAAATTTGTCGCGTATTTGACTAATTTTTACGATCGAAAGGGATGTGTTAGAAAATAGTCCTGTAAATATGCTTCGATAGATTCGGAAATGTGCGGAAAAGACATGAAAATATGAGCAGATTGTTGTGGAAAAAATTCTTAGTGAAAAGATAGAAATAAACTTTATATTTTGGATTGTGAATGATTTTCGGAAACTTTTACGAACGTATGGCGAGACATACCTGGCGTTGTTTGATGAACGCTGCCATCAGCTGAGGATTGCTCTTGAGAATTTGGAGTATTTGGCTCTGTTGCTCGGGAGTGCTAGGATTTCTGAGTGTCTGCATGAGCTGTTGCAGCGCGAGTTTCTGTACAGAACCGCCCTGTATCTGCGGACCCACTTGGACAACACCACCGGGACCACCAATAACGCCTGGTTGTCTCGGCATTTGTCCTCCCATTCCCATTCCCGGTTGTCCTGGATGTTGTTGCTGTTGTTGCTGCTGCATCAGTTGCTGGGGCGTCTGTTGTCGCAGTCCGGTGTTTTGCTGCATCACGGCGTTCGGCTGATACCTATTAACAAATTATAGTCGATTTTTAAATAATTTATCGAGACAACTAAATTTTGCAAAACCTTGTTTAGTTATTTTCCTAAATTGAATCACTTCATCCACATTTTTCAGAAGTTTACTCAGACACAATTTATTAATAATTTCTCGAGATAAAAATATTTTCAAAAACAAATGTTCGGAACTTTTTAAAACAGAACAGTTTTGTTGATTTTTTTTGGTAATCCATCAAGATGAAAAATTATTGTGTTGGCTACTTTATCAGCTATTTATTGAGGTAAGGCTGAATTTGACGAATTTTGTAATAACTCATCAAGATGAACGCAGTCTTTGCAGACTTTTTCAGTGATATATTGAGATGAAATCATTGTAAAAAGACTATCTGCATAATTTATCAGGCTTAAAGCATTTTTCGGAGAATCAGCGCATATTACTGGAAATAAGTACTAACCTTGGCGTCCATTGGTCCATGGAAATAAGGTGCGTTCCGGCAGGATTGGGCATTTGCACAGGCATTGGCCTCTGCATTTGTGGCGGAGGCATGACGCCTCCTCCTTGACCTCCGACACCGACTCCCACGCCAACGGCGACTCCGACACCTCCGCCAGGCGTTACTTTGCCATAACCACCGTGCGGAGCTTGTTGCCGCGCTGCCTCCTCCTGCACTTGTTTCACCACTTGGAGAACGTGCGCCGGTGGAGGTTGCGTGCCTGGCTTTAGACCAATTCCCGGCTGGTGAGGCGAGGGAAGATTCGTCGGACTTACACCCGGTTTCATCGATACCCCCGCTGCCATAACGGCGTTCGTAGCCGGTTGTCCACCGGTCATAGGCCTCGTGTTCATCACCGCCATTCTTCTCCTATTAATAAATCGCAAAACGCGTGTTAGCATTTCGAAAAGAAAAAGGTTTAACAACCTATAAATATTCTTTGCTTTTGCAGCCGCTTCTCGTCATTTTTATTCTGTATCATCTGAATGTGATATTCAAAACAACGAAAAATTATTAAATTGCGAAATCGTTGCCTTACAATAAGTTTGATTTTATACGTATTTTAACAAATTGAAATTTCATTCAACATGATAGTAATTTGACATATTCAAACTGTCTTTTTGAGGAGAGCTTGTTACTTAAGGAGGTTCGGTACGACTCTCAAAATCAAACCAGTGCTAAATGTTTGTAATCGATTTTTCAAAGATTAAGGCATTAAATAACGACAGTGGAGGATATTGAAACATGTATACAATCCATAGAAAGACCAAGTTTGGAACCCATGGAAAGACCAAGTAGAAAACGGATTTGCATAAAGATCAACCCATAAACATTCCTTTTCAAAAGATTATCGGGTAGTTTTTTCCAAGTATAATTTTCAATTAATTGACCGTTTTAATGAATGACAGCTCATTCTCTTTTTTACAAGACACTACGAAATGACCACATCGATATTTCATAGTGTTGATCGTTTGATAATTATAGCCTGATGTTTAACAAAACCAAAAATACTTTCGCAAACAACAGGTTATAATTATATAACAATTGACATTATGGAATATCTAGGCAGTCAATTCGTAGAATACCTTTCAAGAAAAAGAATGAGGTGTCATTCATAGAAATTGGCAAAGAATTACGATTTATACTCGAAAAAAACTGAACGAAAATGTATCCTACTGAAAATAAACCTCAATCAGTTAAACTTTATGAAAAATTCGTCACGATTGGTTTTTTTATGAGTTGAGTATACATCCATTAATATAAATCTACCTACTGTTGTTATTTAATGCATTATTAACGCAAACGTTTAAAAATGTATTACGAAAATGTAGTACTGACTTGACTTTAAGCGGCGTACCGAACCTCATAACTTTTTAAAAGCAATTCTACAATTTTTTTAAATTGCGTTGAAGGCTTTGAAGGATCTGTTCTCCATACAGAAAGATATTTTTGTAACACATGCATGAAATGTGCCGCTTTATGTGCCTCGAAAATGTTGCAGAAATTGCGCATTATAGCAGGCCATAATATAAAAATGCCGATCGCACTTCACGCACGCAAATTTACTTCACGCACACTTTCCCCGTGCATAATTCACTTCACGCACACTTTCGACGCGCCACCTAGTCGGACGAAACGCGAATTAGTGTCGCTAGCGCCCGAGTCCCGCGAACATCGCAACAGAAGCGCGCCGCATCGAGACGATGGAGGAGGATAACCTCCAAATGGCCGATCGCGAGTATCGCGACGACACATTATATTGTGATATTAAGATAAAATTAAAATAACTAGTTGCTTCCAATATATTTATGAATTTGTTAATTCATTAAGAAATTTGTTTTTTTGCAGTCGGGGGGCTCCGCCCCCCCAACCCCCCACCGGGGCTTCGCCCCTGGACCCCATCATGGCTTCGCCCTGGACCCAAAGCTCCATCTCTCCACTTTCTAATTGCATTGGTTTCACATTTCATGCATTTGTTACAAAAAATAGTATGTGACACTCGGGCGTGATGATGAACTTTATACGAAGAGTGTGAAGTTGGCCGCACGAGCCACGAGTACCACAGCGGCACGAGCCGAAGGCGAGTGCCGTCTGTGGTACGAGTGCGATCACGCCCTTGTATCACAATGTACTATTATAATCATCAAGGTGGTTCTCGCACTACTTATAAGTCATATGTAAGTCTATTTTCAGTCTCGTTACAAAAAATATGTAAGAACACAAGCTTTATCATTAATACAAGTTACAAATATCTTAAACTGAATAGCAAGCTATGTTTCCAATACTCTTCGTTGTCAATTTAAAATGATGAAATTATCGGAATTCAGTCACTCCCTTGACATTCTACGGCGACCAATTTTTGTCAAATTACGCAAACGTTTGGTTTGAATTATAATCTTCAACACTATGCCATTGCAATACTTGCCAGTAAATCAGTCTAGTTTTTCGAAATTGTCTTTCAAAATGTTTATTGCCTCGGACGTATAGTTTTCTATTCATTTATCTAGTTTGGAAGTTATTTATTTTCGTAGGTAGAATACTGCAGAAGCTGCGTTCCCTATACCTACCATCTTAAAAACATTTTTACTACGATTTATTTACTATTACCACTATTGTAAACTTTAGAGACATTTCCTAATATAATCTTCCCGTTTTTTCGTATTTATGTCAATAAATGTTGATTTTATGTTAGTGCAAGAATCACCTCAACTTATTTACTACTTACTATATGAAGTAAAGCAGTTTGTGCGAATTTTTAAGAAGATGATCTCATCGTTCAGTTAACATAAAAATATATAAACTATGGCATCAGTTTGATCATAATGTGCTGAAAATTATTCGGTTAATTCGGTTATGTCTTTCCACTTCTCAACTAATCTTTTGCAGCAATCCCTTTAAAAGTTGTCATTATTTATTCGCCTAACCGATAAAAAATGATTGTAACTCTGAAACGATTAGAAGTATAAAAAAACTCGTTTTATATTTTCAACTTACCTAAGCAGCTGCGCCTGTTGTAACCGTTGCTGGAGTTGTTGCTGCTTCATTTTGTGTTTGATGTTGGAACAGAATGGTACAAGACACTTGGTTTCTTGGCAGTGTTTCGCGTGGTAACAGCAGAGAGCAATGAGCTGTTTGCAGATAGGACAAACGCCGTTCGTCTTTCTCTTGCAGACCTTCGTGTGCGTCACGACCCTCTTCATCTTCTGACAACTTGGCAGTCTGCAGTTGGCGTCTCGGCATTGACACGCGTGCACCAACGACTGTATACACCTCTGTATCGACAACTTTCTCGCCTCCTATGAAAACATAGACAATAAGAAAAACACATTTTATTTCACGAAAAAAAAAGAAAAATAGTTGCGAGGGGTTAATGCTATTATTGCAGTATTTCTCACCTGAGGATTCGCTTGCTTCGCGTCGGCCGGCGACGAACCGTCATCCAAATCCAAGCCAAGCTTCTCCATTTTGTGAGGATGACCGTCCTTTTCTTTACAACTAATACAGAGATCAAAGTCCTGCAAAAGAAAATCCAAGATTATCATTTTGTACATGCATATACGAAATCGACGAAATTTTTTACTTTATAGCACAAATCATTTTTGATATTTGGATATTAAGTCGATGATAATTTTTTTTTTGGTAAACTCACATCACAAACAGTGCAATGGTATCGCGTTTCCACGTGACTTTTGCAGTTGTTACAGGTGTAGACAAATTTGTCCTGGCCTTGATTGTGGAGCTCGTAGAGCATAGACATCGAACTGAATTTCGCTCGCCTAAGGGACGAAAATTCGTAGTGTCTTTCTCTCGCCATTGTGAGAAAGGCGTCGCGACCGTCCATCAAGTCGCAGTTCAGTACTGGATCGGGGTCTTGAATGGGCTGTAATTATTAACGAAATTTTAGATATCGTTGTAAAAAATAAAAAGTAAAAATTAAGAGATAAAGATGTTAAAACTCACTCCTAAGCTAGCAGCACTTTGCGCGCTGTGCAACCTAATGACGAAGAACACTTCCTTGTGTTTCTCCATCGTCTCGAAGATCTTCGACGAGAGATCGCTTCCGTGCTGTGGCGTATTGGACTTTTTACTATTTTTTCGCTGATTAGCTTTCGACTTGTTGGACTTTTTGGCCTTCTTCTGACCCTTTTTCTTGCCGTCAGGTCCCATTTCCGAGTCATCGGTCAACGAGAAGATCTAGAATTTCGTCAAATATTATTGATATGAATCAAAACCTGTAAGAATATATTGCAGGAGAATTAGAGTGAATTCTTACAGCATTAGCAGCGGCTGCAGCAGCCTCAGCGGCTTCAGCCTGCTTCCGCTTTTCCTCCTCTTCCTGATCGAGCTCCTTGATGCTCTCCTCGAGTACATTCGGCCAAAAGTCACCCTCAAAGTACGGCAGATCAGCGGCAGAAACTAGTTTGTCTTCCATCGCTTGTTTCAAGATATCCTGCGCAATTTTCAAATTTATTGTTACAACTCAAAGGTCGCGATTGGTGGAAAAACATTTTATTAAAATTGTAAATGTTGCCCGGTTATCCTATGTCCAAGTTCAGTTCGATTACGAGAACATTAGCTTTGGTCGGGCGTTAATTTAAGTCTCGTTTGACACCCGAGTGTAAAAATTCACAAACAGGAAACACAGAGACTAGATTTAAAAACAATTTCTATCTACGTCCAAAAAAAATATAGACATTTTGCTAGAATTGTATCCAATTTGAATATTATGGAGAGGCATGTGCAATTTGAGAGATAGATGGAAAGCTTTTTTCACGTGTAAAAACGCGTAGATTTTTTCTCAGTTAAGATAAAAATGAATTTCATCTCTACATTCTACGGAAATGGGATTATTATAAAAAGTCTTTGAAAAGTGATTGAAAATCTGGAGGGAATTCGCTTTTTTTGTTGTTCTAATTTTTCAAATACTCCGCTAGTATAATATTTCGTTAAGTAGAAAGATAAATGCACAAATATCTTACCTTGTAGTCAAGTACTATCCTTTCGACCATTCCTTTGTCAAGCATCTTCTTGTACCACTCTTGCAGTCTCTTGGGTTTTGGGATTTTCTGTTCCGTAGGATGGCAGTGGAAAATATAGTCATCGCCTTCGGAGGGTGGACAGGCCCAAATATGAGCCATTGCGTAACCGAGTTGTTTCGCGTAATCCAAATAACCGAGGAGAATTTCGTGATAAACCGCGGTACGGAATTGTCGCGGCCTGAAGAAGTGAACGGAGTCGAGATACGCGATGTAGACACGCCTCGTATTGGGAGCTGCACATTCGCTTCCGTATTCCTGCACATGCATGCCGAAAAAGCAAACGTCCGTTCCGTCGACCTCCTCGAAGGCGAACAAGGCTTTCGCTCTGTAGGGAAACTCTTTTTGCATCTCTCCGTTGTCGACGAATCTGCTCTTCATGCCGGGCTTCACTTCTACGATTTTGTCGCTCGATGCTACCACGCGTATCGCTACTTCGCCCGCACCTGCCTCTTTCTTTTTTAGGAAATTGTTGACACGCGTCTCGATGTACGTTCCGAGTTTAGTGACCGGCAACCGTTTCGCATTAAATTTGTTGTCCTTTCGACTCTGGCCTTTTTTCTTGAGGCAATTATCACAGGTAAATCTGTTGGAAAAACGATTATTACGATTCGAACTAATGATTTTTCGTTAATGGAAATTTTCGACACACTGTCAATGAAATTTTAAGTTATCTGGGTATTTTCATAAACGAGATAAGAATTTTCAACTGTTATCCGTAAATATTATATTGTAGAATTATTCTTTCTACCAATTTCAATAGATAAATAAATTAATGGATAAATATGTCGCATTTTTTTTTAAATCATTAGTAAGCAAACATTTTTGGCCTATAGAAATACCCCAATTTCCCAGATAACGACTGTAAAAGCAAGTCTCTAAAAAATGTTGAGATTTTCTGCAAAAATGACAATTCTCAGAATTATCAATTTCTTAATTTCAGGTCACATGAAGCTTTATGATAGTGAATTTTCATGAATATTTAGAAGTAATTGTTAGGCGTAATTGTCGTTTAACGTACCCTAAAGGCCAAAGAGTTTCCATATGGAGAACACAAATTTGGTGCACCTTCCTGCCGCAGTCAGTACAATGAACGAAAGGTTCGGTCTCCAAGTGATCGTTCTTCATCTCTTGAAACTGTTCCTTCTTGATCGCTCTGTAAATAAATATTTTTCGATATGTTAAAATAAAAGCGAGTGTCGTGCAACGGAAATGGAGGAAAATAAATGTTTTACGGTTACTCACGTTTGTTGTTGCATCGGATCGTCTCCCAACGTCACGGTGTCACCGGGAATGTCGTTGAAACACTTCTGACAGAAGGTGTATCTATTGGAACCAAGACCATATGCCTTTAAACTATTGTACGTCATAACGTGACAATATAGTTGAGTAATTGGATGATTTTTCAAGCCCAGTCCGACGATATCGACGATAGAATGTTTTATTCCCAATCGCCGAGCGTCCAGTCGCGTGAGTGCGTTTTACGAGCGTATGCGAATTTTTTCGCCAGTTTTTCGTATCATTTATGCATTTCGATCGTTCGATTGTCGTATTTTTTCATATAACGTGGCCAAGTTACGATCGATTCCATTTCGTGGATTTTCGTATCGTTTTTTATTTGGTCAATTAGACGATTTGCAGTCATGAAAGGTGTGAATTCGTGTATTCCCAAATACGATTATGTCCATTTTACCACCAAACGATTTTTTTATTTTTCGTGGTTGGATTTTTTTTAGAAGTAAGCGAGGGGACACAGCGGGCAGGGGCCGAGCAGCAAACGAGGATTTGCGAGTGTGAACGTGCGCGCGTTCCACGGTCGAGTGAGGATTACATACAAAGAAGAGAGAACAGTGCCATTGTTAGAAATATATTACAGAATACTTGGACAAGTACTTAAGCACGAGGGTGAGGTGAGTATGTCAATGATTTCCAATTAATTAATTCATTCTTTCGTTTCGATTTGAAGTGTAGTTTGTTACTTTGGGTGAAGTTTTTGGCCTGATTCACAGATTTTTCCGAATATGGTTAAAGAGGTATGTCACCTACTGTTAAGCAGAATTGTAAAGCACCACTAATTTTTCAAATAAACATTCATCGTATTTAATAGTTATTTTTTTACAGTGATTGCCCGAACCTTTTGTTGGAAGTTTTTTGAATTTTTAAACGATTGCTAAAATAATAATAATTTTGAACTTTTTCTCACAATTTTCCGTGAATATTAATATATCTTTTGCTGCGGCATCAAAAAATGTTGACATATTTTAATAATCATTGCGGATTATGATTGTTGAATAATTTTTCAAAAATTAATTACGGCATAAATTCTTTTTACTTTTTTTCATGAAGTAATGGGGCCTTACAAATCTGTTGCACATTTTACAACTTGACATGCAATGAAATTTTTTTTAAGTGTCCAATGGCTAACTAAGATGTCCAGAATCTCCCGTTAGGTAACAAAGAAATGTTTAGCTGTAATTTACAAGTAAATAACTGTAGAAATTACATGTTTAGATAATTTACTGTAAATTGCCTCGTTGATATCATACGAACATTTCCTGATAAAGATTTGTAAAGTCGAAAGTATGATTGTAATTTATTTATTTATTTGATTCTATCAAAACAAATTAAAATAACATCTCTATGATTGCGAGAAAAAAAAGTTTAATGATGATGGAGTTTTCAGTGAAAAATCGCACGAAACCATAGGATTTATTTATTTTAGTATCACCGCACTCCTAAAATTAATGAACCCAATTATGAGTTAGCATGAGTTAGCATGAGTCAGCAAGCATATGAGTTTGAATTTGTCTTAAAATTATGACACTTTTTAAGAATGTTTAGCGCTATCAAATATTATTTTGCATTATATTTCCAATATTTTATGAACGATGATTGGTTGCTATGCTTAAAGCAATTTTTTCAAGTCGAGAAAAAAGCCCCAATTTTTTTTTTATGCCATGAATTGATTTTAGCTTAAAAATTTGAAGAATCGTAGGTGACATGCCTCCTTAATAATTCTATCTCTCTTCGGTATCACGCACACGTCTTGGAAAATTTTCACCAAAAAACAAAACCTCGTGTGCGTTGATTGCCGTTGAATTTTCGTTTTGTGACCAAGTGTAGAAGAGATATCGTGCGAGGTGTGGGAATAAGTTACAAAGTTTTTACACTGACCTGTTCTTGTAGGAGTAGTATTTTGCGTCCCTCGGTATCGTACAAAGTTGCTTTCCGTAGCAACAGAGAACTTGAGGATTGAAGGTATATTTTCTCCCGCAGCAATAACCCAACGCTTGCATCACCGGGTCGATCTCCTGCTCGAAAACCTCCGACAGCTGTTTCCAAGAGAACAGAGAACAATCGTTATAGCTCAAAACTTTAATAAGTCGACGGAAGCTACGAGGATATCAGTAGAAAAGATATCTATGCGATGCTGTGTAAGATATATGACAACTTTTTTAACAACATATTCAAATCTTTTGAGGTATCTGAGCCACAGAATATAGATGATACGAAGTATCATCTATGAACCATTGTAACATTTTTTCAACCTCTGATGTACTTTTTTCATGGAAATATATATGAACATACAATATAGCGAAGCCATGAATAGTTTGAGTGGAATATTTTTGCAGTATGCTCGAAAAAATATTTTGTGAAAAAATAAAGTGTGACGTAAAAAAGTTTTTCAAGAATTTCTAATGCCGCGTACATCACTAGTTATCATCCTGTTAAGAGTTTCAATAAGTTTCGAAAAAGTTAAACACGCACTATTTCTCGATTTGTGTAAGCGTTTCCGGTAAATTTGATACAAGAAACAGATACAGCGGCGGCTCATTTGCAACACAGCATGTGTCCCTAATTCCGAGAAACATTGATAGCGACGGGTATGCAAAAACGTTAACTGATTAGGATCAATTTCAATAAAGATGCATTTTCATATAATCTGTTCCAAGAACACATGAGGAGTTTAAACTAGACCGTCAGCACAATTTTACTCGACGGAAGCACAATTTTATTGCATCTAAAACGAAATTATACTTTCGACCAATTATAAATACCTATTCAGAATATTGGTTTCTTAGAGTAAAAAAAAACCTGACTTCATTCTGGATTTCAATACAGATCAACTCGATCAATTGATTCGAATTGTTAACAGAAAAAGCTCTCTACAAATTCACAGCCTACATATTTTTAATTCATCGTCTCAACCGATTCAAAATTAAATTCTATTTTTTCCCAACAAATAAAATCGTCCATTGATGACTGGCTGTCATTATTAAGCGGTCAACGCAATGAAATATCTACACAATCAATTTATAGAGCATCTTTTAAGAAATATGATAAGCTGTGTCGTTTTTTAAAATAAAAACTGCGTTGATCTCGAATTGTGATCAATAATCATTTATTTTTCCAAATCCATCACCATGAATATTTCTCTCGATTGATAAACACATACTTGAATACTTTAAAATAAATCACCTTTCTACGTGTTGAGTAAATTTCTACAACCGCAAAAAAAAAAAAAAAAAAAAAAAAAATCTTCCAAAAAATACATAACTACTACGAATTAAAAAAAAAAATTACAACTCAATAATCTCAAAACTAACCTTAGTACAGAATCTGTAGACTCTCGAAGCCTTGCGATTGTACAGCCACGCGTTGTCGAACATCATCCAAACATCATCAACATATTCCCAAGGATCGCTATACTGTCCCGTGTCGAGTTTTCTCTTAATCGTTGAAAGATCCATGGGTTTCTTGATAATATCAAAGTAGTCAGGAATCCCAAGAGCTTGGGGATCGACGGGTTGTCTAAACGGCAAAGATTCCGGATCCTGTTTATAAAGAGTCTCCAAAGTGGGAGTGAGAGCCTTCATCAATTCCTCAGGTTTGAAAAGACACAGTCTTTTCTTATCGGTGGAAGTGCCGCTGGGTTGAATGGGTTCCGGTACCATGGGTTTTATATCCGAAGTAGAAGCGTCTTGTCCGGACATGGGCGTCATGGGTTCCTCCTTAATGCCGGGTTCTTCCTTAACAATACCATCCCCAGTAGCTTCCTCCATAGGTTCGGACTTGATCTCAGTTTTCACGCCAACTTCGTTGTTAGCGTTTTTACCGCCGCCCATTCGATGATTCTCCGAGCAATCCTCTTGCTTAATTTCCATTTTAATATTCTCCTCCTTGATAGAATCGAGTTTACCTTTATTATTGTTCGTCGGAGGACTCGGCGAGTTATCGCGATCGAGAGCAGCTGTAATAGCAGCCATTTGCGAGGACATAGACGAGCTTCTAGGAGCATTAAGAGCGGCTCTTTCCTGAGAGGTCATTCCCTTTCCAAGGCTTCCCATGCCAGCGGGTGAAGGCGTTGTGCCTGGATGCGGTGGAGTTTGGCTGGCAGACGGGACCGTTTGATTGGGCGTCATTAGCGAAGGAACTAGCGGAGTGCTCGGAGTTGAGGTAACGGATTGCGGTCCATTAGTGGTAGGCGCAGGTCCAGGACTAGGTCCGCTGGACGCTGGCGGTGGTATCGTTTGAGGTGTCGTCACAGAAATTCCGCTGTCATTCGGCGTAGACGCTGACAGTGGTCGATTGTTAGCGAATTGTTGATTCGTTTGTTGATTGTTCTGTTGTTGAATGCCGCTAAACGGCGACGGTGCCTGTGGCATAGTCGTAGCGTTAACATTCTGACTGGACGTACTCGTGGGTTGTTGAGCTTGTTGCTGTTGTTGTGCCTGTTGCTGCGCCTGTTGCTGCGCTTGCTGTTGTTGTTGCTGCTGCTGCTGCTGTTGCTGTTGTTGCTGTTGCTGCTGCGCTTGTGCCTGTTGGGCCTGTTGAGCCTGCTGCTGAGCAGCTTGCACTTGAGCCAAGCGAACTTTCATAAGCTCCGGGAATTGATGCTGACTCTGTACCGGTGAACTATTCGGCAGCCCCGATGTACCGTTCGACGTTGGAAATTGACTAGTTGTCGCTGACGTTGTCGTCGTTGTGAGATTAGACTGCGACATTTGCGGCTGACCGAAGGGACTGAGACCGGGATTCTGTACCATGTTTGGATTTGGAGTTGTTTGACCGTTTGGACTCGGACCTGGAGGACCAACGAGCATTGCTTGCTGTTGTTGAGCTTGTTGCTGCTGTTGGGCTTGTTGTTGTTGTTGTTGCTGCTGGGCCTGTTGTTGTTGGGCCTGTTGCTGAGCTTGCTGCGCAGCTTGTTGCTGTTGTTGCGCTGCTTGTTGCTGAGCTGCCTGTTGCTGTTGAGCTTGGGCTTGCGCTTGTTGCTGCTGTTGTTGCGCTTGCTGAGCTTGCTGGGCTTGCTGAGCTTGCTGAGCCTGTTGGGCTTGTTGTTGCTGCTGCTGTTGTTGTTGTTGCTGCGCCGCTTGCTGCTGCGCTGCCTGCTGCTGTTGCTGCTGCGCAGCCGCAGCTGCCGCCGCCGCCTGCTGCTGTTGCTGTTGCTGTGTCTGCTGCTGTTGCTGCTGCTGCGTTTGCTGCGGAGGAAATTGCATCCGATTGTGCGGCATTCCCATGCCTGGCAACGAACCCAACTGACCCATTCCTGGAGAGTGACTCCTCATGTTTGGAGGAACCGGGCGCGGCGGCGGACCCGCACTGCCGACTCCCGGTGGAGCACAAGGTCTCAAACCGCTACCGCCCGCACTCTGGGCTTGAGGTTGTTGCTGCTGTTGCGCCAACTGCTGCTCCTTGCGCTTTTGTCGCTTCTCGTCTGTTATGATTTTTGGAGGGATTGTTTTTGTTGTTGTTGTGTTTTTACAAGATTTTATTTAAAGCTATTGAGAGGCTTCGGAATCAATTTGAGACTTTGGGTTCGGGTGAATCTCGCTAATTCGTCGGGGCATAAAAAATTCGTTCGGAATACTACGTAATGTAAGTTATTGACTTATTATGAGCTGTGTTGTTGCTCGAACAACTTTTATCGCGTTTGTACTTATTTCTTGATTATCGAATATTTGGTATTTCTCATTGCGAACTACGGATCAATTTTGATGGTCGAAAAACGTGGACAATGTTACGATGAATTAAAGACACGGGGGACAATAACGCACGGAATTCACGGACAATGAAATAGCGCAATGGCTACGATGGGGTTTATGTTCAAGAAATTAGGGAGCTCAAGATTTCTGCAATCGAATGAATCTATGTTGAGAATGATTTGATATAATCTAATTGGAGGCGGTAAATACTTATAAAAAATTTCGTCACAAATTTGCGGTATTTTTATTCTTTATTTCAAATATTCAATTTTGTTGCACTGTGAACTATGAATCAATTTAGATAGTGGAAAGACGTGGACAATGTTACGATAGCTCAAAGCACATGAGAGACAAGAACGCGCGAATTTCACGAACGGAATTAAGGATTGGCAACGATTCCATTTTGGATGGAAAAAGAAGAAGAAAAACAGTCAGTGAAAAATTGTAAAAACTTACCGAGCTCCTTCTGTATTTTGTAGATCTTCTCAGCGAGAAGATGGTAGTACTCGGATCTCGAGTTGGCCATTTCGAACATATCACCCTCGACTTTTCTCGCGTACGCAACGAGATTGTGCATTCGCCTGTCGAGCATCGCGTGTGGATCGGGAATCGGGTAGATGGCTTGCACACTGGTGATTATAAATGAACGGCTATTCAGGATAATCTCGCGAAAGACTCGGCAAGCACGTGATTAATACGAGATTCAATTGTTGAGGAATACTCACAGTTTGTGAACGAGATGATTGCGAAGATCGGGCGTTACCGACTGATGCCACTCCTTCGTACCTTGAACGGGTTGCGCCGTCACTTGGCCAGGCTGAAGACCGCCAGGAAGTTGCAACGCCCCGAGACGATTGTCACTGAGAATACCGGGCTGACCGGAGTCATTGAGACCAAAAAGCTGCTGCATACTGACGGATTGCTGGATGTTCGCCGCGGCCGCTTGCGCAGCCGCCGTCGGACCCGTCGTCGACGCGGCCTGACTTCCGGTCGCCGCGACTGTCGTTGGATCGGAACTCAATGGAAGAGAGACATTCGGTGCAACTACTTGTTGGGTCGCACCGACAACAGGTTGACCTGGACCGGCTGAAACATTTTTATAACAATATTCTCATCGGCTCTCAGCTAATTTTTCAATGTTCTATCTTTCACCCGAATTTATACCCGCATTTTACAGATGGGGCTTAAAATATGCTTTGGAATTGATTTTGTTTTAAATTTATGTTAGAGAGACATCTTTTGTCAGCTCCGGTATCTTATTGAATGGATTGGATTTTGTTCAATGTAATATTTTATCGTAAGAAAAACGATTTTGTTATTTTGTTATTTAATTTGTTCATAAGGGCGTAATACTTGGAGAGACTGTAGAAGGTGGAATATTTAGTATTCTTTCTGATTTAAATTTTAATTCTACGTTATTTGTTTCAAAAAATAATAGCTGATATTATAGCAGAACACTGACTCGTTACAAATTCGGTGAGTCAATAGATGAATTATATTTCTATCTAATGCCACTTCACAATGGGATTTTAGTTTCGTTTTATATTTTGTAAAAATTATTTTAACTGACAAATGAACTTATGAAAGGTAAATAAAAAAAAAGACTTCAAATTGCGTTTGATTTTTGTACGTTGCCACTGAAAATCGAAACAATTATTGATATCCAAGTGGAATTGGCAAAATAAAATTAGCTTCAATTTTTAACGTAACAAAAATCGTTCGTTGAAACTTGTGGTAAAAGTAAAAATCAAATTTTGAATTTAAGTTAAAAGAAAATATAATGCTTCAAGAGGATTTTGAAGAATCGTCAGATGTAAATGACTGAAATCCCTATGAAATTTAAATCCGCTTTGGAAAATAAAGCGGTTTAACTTTGGATTGACCTTACGTCGGTTAAATTTTGAAAGGAACTATAAAACGAAATTATGAATATGAGATTATTTAGTGCTTAAATGTAGAAAGCGTTAAACATACCTTGAGGCTGGGATTGAGCGAGTCTTGCACCCACCATGGTACCAGGAGGTCCCTGTATACCAGGTCCTGGCATTCTGACACCCCGACCGACGCCTTGACCCGGCAAAAGCGTGGGCGTCGTCGTTGGACACTGAATCCCTAGAGCGTCATAGGCTCTTCTCATATCCGAGGGACTTGGGTTCGGTTGACTATTTGGCTGTGTTGCCGCCGCAGCTATAAACGAAAATTCAATCGCATATTACACAAATCTGCCAATTGATAAGTTTTCCGGGAATAATTTCAATAAAACGCTACAAAAGAAATTGTTAGCTCCCGCCCTTAACTATCTTCGAAATTAATACTAAACTGTTGTTGGTTTATTATTCAATACTTGTTCATTAGGGTCACTTTTAATGTAAAAAAAAAAGAAGAGAATCGCGTGTTTGTTAATTGAAATAGAGAACCGTCGTGGTGGTCTCGTCGTTAGAGTACTGGCTTGGAGACCAGAGCATCGGTCGGTCGCGGGTTCGATGCCCGGTACCGTCGAAAATTTTCGTCGAAAAAATAAAAACATGGACGCGATGAAGCTCCTGATGTATACGTGAGACACACACAGGTAACTGTAGGGGTCACATGTATACAGCTGTAGTCTGTGTTTACATTCTCGATGAAAATCGTGACGTATCTCAGGTGCCGCGAGGCGAACTTGAGACCGGCTATATCGGCATAAGGTTTTTCCGCAATTTTTTCCTATGCCCTTAGCAGAAATGCTATGGCAAATGCCATGTAGAGCGGGAAATCGGGTGCGGCCACATCGGGGCCTGGTTACTGACCCGGGCCGATCCTGTAATAGGCGTAATGCCGGGGCGGGGTTAAAGTTCCGATTGGTAAATACACGAAGGTCTAAAATTCCGAAAATTAATATCTCACCTACATTTTTGACGAAAATTTTTCTAGCAAATTTCGACCTTCGAGGATTTACCATTCGAAACTTTGTCTCCGAGAAGCAAGGGAATCGGGGTTAAAGTTCCGAATAGTAAATGAACGAAAGTCTAAAATTCCGAAACTTGAAATCGCACTTACATTTGTGACGAAATTCGCTAGAAAACATTTCGTCAAAAATTCAGGTGAGATATTAAATTTCGGAATTTTAGACCTTCGTGTATTTAACATTTCGAATTGTAATCCCGCCCCATGATGCCTGCAGACGGGAGGACATGCGAATAAAAAGTAATAATAATAATAATTGAAATAGAGAATTTAAAACACTCACCGGCTGTCGAGTTCGCCGCTCTATTCCTATCCGCCTGTTTCAACGGCAAACACACAGGACAATCGGTTCTCTGACAATGTTTCCAGTGACTGATAATCTGCCTGGAGGAGCTACAGTGAGGTACCGTGCAGCTCTTGCCGTCCGGACAGGTAGTCATGTGATTAAGAACGTTTTTCATGGTTTTACAGTGTGGCAGGGTGCACTGCCAAGTTTCGCCGTTCGTCTGGCTCTCGCGTCTTTGACATTTGTGCGCGTGCAGTAGCAACACTAACTGTTGCTGTATGAGTTTTCGTTTCTCTGGATCCGCTGCCGACTGAGGAGCACCTGAAAACGCGATTTAATCGATTGTTATCAATATATTCCAGGTGAAAAATGATTGTATGCCGATATTTAGTTTGAGAATTATTTAAATATATCTAAAGTTTTACATTTGCTCATATTTCGGGTGTACATAAAATTTTTCTTCGAAATGTATTCGATACATCTAAGAAATATCTTAAATCAATAATGTCTACAATATTCAAAATATGGTGGGTACTAAAAAGATCATAGAAAGTCCCTGACTTTAACTGGCTGAGTAATTTTTGCTTGACTGAAGATTTTACGTGTTCAGCCAATATGAGACACTGCTGAAATAAGCTTAAAATTGATCGGAATACAACAAAAAAATTCAATCTATCTCTTGTTAATCGAAAAGTTGTTTGTAAATATCTCGTAGGGAGTACACAGACGGTGTGTAAACAGTGCGTGATGCAAAAAACTTATCGAAGCTATGTATTGGGAAGGGACGTTTCTTCAGAAGAATTTTCTGAAAAAGCAGTTTATGTAGACAACATTTTTAGGCGAAATTGCTATTTATTTTGTCAGTACAATTGGGCATCATTGTGGTCTTTTCTGAAGCACTTTTGAAGCCGACAAGTACCAGCCAACGGAAAAATGTCACTCACTTTGAGCGCAAACTACATTTTGATAGTTCAAATCTCTCAATTTATTTCGAAAATCTTATGGAATTGTGGCACAATAAGTTGGTACTTGCATAACATTTTTAAGTTATATCTATGGGAAAATGGGAGTTTCCAGTACTTTACCGGTTAATTTCCTGAATTCATCAGCATTCACACATTTTCTTTCCACATTCCTCTTATATTTTATCGACTGTACGTTGCAAAAACTCCTTTTCCCGTCCAAATCGATCCTTTTTGCCAAATGTTCTGTACATTTCATTCATACAATTATAGATGCAGATTCAAGGATTTAAAGTATTCGGTATTGAAGTAAATAAAAAAACACATAATAAAGAAGTGACTGAACTACGAGAAATTTCCTCTACACATACATTGCAGGTTGCTTACAAAAAAAAAATAAAATCAAATAAAAGGCATAAGGTTAAGCAGAATGATTTGTTCATTATGGATTTCTATAAAATGGAACAGTTCCAGACTCTCGTCGAAAATCTTAACAAACGGCTAGGATATCAAATTATTCGATGCAAATAAAAAATATCGTGTCTTCCATTTCAAAGTATATGAAAATAAACGACACGTACCGTAAAACACAATACCAACTGCTACGTACCAAAAGTAAAAATTAAAACTCCAGTAAATGTCCGGACTGATGTAACCTACACTTTTATTCGAAATTAGATTTCTGCGTCAAGATAATCGCGATAGATAGCTCAAAAAGAATGCAAAGTAGAAACTTGCACATTGCTTCCGCATTTCTTTTCGCTTTTTGCAAAGCTACCTCTATGAGCAAGTATGTTAATCAACTTTGGCTTGCTCATAGAGGAAGCTGTGTAAACGCGAAAAGAAATTATTTTTTAAGTTACAACAAAATGCAAAACCAGCAGCAGTGGATGGGCAGTCGGTGTATGGCTTCGGCGGTTTCCAGAGTTAAGCATCATTGCCTGCGACCATAACTTGGATGGGTGACCGCTTGGCCATGCACTAGTTTAAATATCAACTGCTAAGCGGGAGGCAGTTTTTCTGAGGTTCTAAGGTATTCTCATACAGTAGAAACTCAGTGAAAATAAAGCCGCTTATATCGGCCAGGTTTTCCGCAGTTTTCATGGGGTCTCGTGCAAATGCGATACTGAATTGCGTTAGGATCAATGGCTGCGTACAACACTCTAAGAGGGTCTCTATGTAAAAACGGGGAAACGGGAAAGGGGCTTTTCAAAAATCTAAGAAACACATACGGAAGAAAATATTCCAATATTAAAAAAATATTAAAAAATACAAATTTATGAAAATATTGGGAATGCCACTAATCCGAACCCCTTTACCGGTCATTAAAAAATTTGGTACGTAGGAGCACTGAGTACTGTTGTTGAGTTGTAGAAAATTTTAATTACTGGGATAATATTTTACGTGTGTTGGCGTGAAACGTAAATTTGTCGAAAATTTTGAAACCCGATAAAAACCTAAACCATTTATAGATTCATTTCAAATTCAATACGTATCCTTCTTTAGTTCGGCTCTCTTTATAAAAAATTATTTAGCTCGATAGCTGCGAATTCGCGAAACCTAGAAAAACTACAGAAGTTTTTCTACAAATGCAAAAATGAATAAGAAATACTCTTATCTTCGAAATTTTTCGAAAATCACTAGAAACAACGGGGGCTGCCTGCCTCATCACGTGTGCAAAATTTCAGCTCGCTTGATGAAACCGTTCGTGAGGTATCTAAGTTCGCATATTGTACGAACTTGTAGTGCTGTGCGTACATTTTTTCTAAACCTTTTTTCATGTTTCAGGTGATTCCGAGTATTCTGACTTAAAAATCTCAACAAAAAAATATTCACGAAGAAAGCTTGCTGTATGAAGAAGCAATAGTCAAATTCAAAATCAAATGTTCAGATAGTCATCAAAATTACTTATGAACTCTGAAAAAGTTATTGGTTATTCACTGGTGAGTGGTAAAATACTCGTGCATTTATTCTTTCAATAATCGGCGAGAGAAATATAAAATTCTTACCAGGCTGAGCACCGCCGGCTGGCATTTGTCCCTGAGTAGCCTGTTGCGGACCGGGTTGTCCGCCGCTGGGTGCACCGGACTGTGGTTGAGCGGGACTGGGTGCAGGAGGTTGAGCCTGCTGAGCCATGCCGCCTTCCTGTCCAGCAGCAACGTTGCCGGCCCCCGTTGGTCCACTAGGACCTCCGAATCTTCCGACTTGCATGGCCGTCACGCTTCCCCCAACGCCTCTCTGCAGCGGCGTTACAACGCAAACGGGATTAACGACACCGCCAACACCGACACCGGCGCCCGGACCGCTACCGGGAGAACCGTATCCGTAAGGGCTGGAAGCACCCATTTGTCCCATATTCGACATATTCGCCATGTTCGGCGGGGCCTGCATCCTTGGTCCTGGGCCTGGGCCAACGATACCACCCTGATGGACCGGCTGATGAGGACTGTGACCCCGCGCAGGTCCCACCATGTGAGCCTGCTGTTGCTGCTGCTGCTGTTGCTGCTGCTGTTGTTGCTGCTGTTGCTGCTGCTGCTGCTGTTGTTGCTGCTGCTGCTGCTGTTGCTGTTGCTGCTGTTGTTGTTGCTGTTGCTGCTGCTGTTGCTGCATCGCAACCGCCCGCGCATTTATCATGCCGGGACCGTTTTGCATCTGACCGACACCGTGAGGTCCGCCGGGGTGATGGATTCCTTGGGAATTTGGGCCCATCATCGTCACCTGCGGAGCGACATGAATTTAAGATAGTCCTTGCGCATTAACCTTTCTGCACTTTAAGACTTAACATTTTTTAAATATAATAGTTCAATCTCTTCGAAATGCAATTGCGAAGTTTCAAGATGGGTTGTCGACTAAATTACCGAGAAAATAAATATTTAAAAACGAATTCTTATGCACGGGCTCTTATGGGAAACTAACCGATTTCGTACTTCGGAACGAAAATTAACATGTGTAAACTGAACTTTTATACAATATCAAATGTGCTATGGATTCCTTAGAGTGACACGATTCCGTATAAAATAACATAAAGGGACGTTATCGAAGTATTTGGGGGTGATGTAACCGGATGTAGCGGACGATGATAGGAATCAACATAACCTCCAGTGTCAACCGGCACCGTTTCAACCTTGGTTTCAGCGGCCCGATTTTTCGCGGTGGTTGTTGTCGTGGTGCAAAAATGAAATTTCTTATGTACTTTTTTTTTTTGTTTTGGTAGAGTTTCGGAATCAATCAAAGTTGTTGAAACATTCATAAACGCAGATAGAAATGAGTAGAGAAAATAGAGATTTTCATAAATGTCACGAATAATCGGCTAATGATTTATGATTTAAAATATTTAAAAAATAATCAATAATCTTCGGATTCAGAATGAACGTATAATTTTCCCGCCAGGTTAAAAAAAATGACAAAAATCGAAAAAGACCGGAATTTTCAGAAAAACCACAAATCAAATTTTCAGAGATGTTTCCCCCCAGTCAATTATACAATGATGAACGAAATAATTCGGTAATACTTACGGTATTAAGCGGTTGCTTGTTGAGACTGTTCGCCACAATCAAACCTCCACCAGCCATTCCACTCATATTGTTGTTCCCCGTCGCGCTACTCGTCATAACGAGACCGGAATTCATGCCACCGGGCATGGACATAGCCGAATTACTTCCCGCCATACTCATGGACGAAAGACCGGCCATAGAGTTGGCGATCGCTATACTGCTCGGCAAGTTTCCCAGGCTCACAACCATCTGCTGATCCACGACACCTTTCGAGACTGATACATTAGGCGGCGATTGCATGTTCGGACTCTTACTACCTAACGTTCCCGCAGCCATTACTAAGGAATTGGCGACCAAATTTTTGTTGCCCTGTAAAATGCATGGATTTTTTGTAAGCTTTCCAATGGAAAACATCCTTACTTTCTTTCGACAGTTTGCGAAGAGTTTTTTTTCTACCTGCTGCTGGATGAGATGATGAGGAAGTTGTTGCTGCTGTACGTGTTGTCGAAGATCCGGTTCAAGGCCTCCGTTTTGTTGCCCGGGTCCTGGACCTGTTGCCGGTGGTTTAGCGCTCTCCGTCGCGGAACCCCAGGACCCCGAAGATAGTAGATCATCGGGGAGATCATTTTCGAGATCAAACATATCTGTGTTCGTTATGTAATCTAAGGAAGTACAATTATGAATTCGTGAGTCTTTGTAGCAACGAATATTTCGATTGGGAAATTAATGAACGACGATATGACGATGAAGTTTGTGCTCGACTTAGTTGCAGCTCGATATATAGTTCGTCAGCATCAAAAGTCGAGCAAAAGCTTCGCACATTAATAACATGCGAACTTCGATTCCTGATCATTAAAACGCGCGACTTTAATGAAAGATCGTAATGGAAATACAAAAATTCAATGATCGATGTACCGAAAGATAGCAAATATGTTAGTGATTTAATGAGGGTAGGATTAGTACCGTCACCATAGCTTTTATCTAGAGCTTGAAAACTATTTTACTTCTTGTACTACAACCAGCAAGTCAAACGCTTCGAGCATCCCTAACGCGGGACAGCGAGGCTGATTGCTATTATTAATTTTTTTTCAAAAAGGAGACGAAGTTCGCGATATTTTTCAACGGCTGCATTTTTATTTTCGGGTTTAGTATATATATATTGTTTGATATATATATATAAATTGGGGTACATGAAGGAGTGAATATATATATGCATTTACAAAGAACTTCTACGAGTAACGCCATAAACGAGATATGGATAAACAAATGCGTGAAATAAATAAGACATGAGACATACACCGCACGAGCAAAAACTCAAGGGAGCTTAATAAATATACAGCGATTTGTAAAAATCGTTTCACAGTAAACTCGTGCTTAACTACGAAAAAGCGGCAAAGCTACCATCTGCAAACGTTTTTTTTTTTATTTAATATTTTTTTAATTTTTTTATATTTTTTTAAGAAATCATGCGTAGAGATCAAACATAGTCGTCTTTTTTTGGAGAACGTCTAATCTGAGCAGGGGTGGTTTAAGAGAATATATTTATAAAATATGTATATTTATATACATATGATACATTGCCTTGGGTTAGAACTTGAGACTGAAACATAAAATGAACGGGAGAATTCTTTGACTTTGATCGACAATATATAAATGAAAACATATTCGACAGTAACCTATGCTTTTCTTTCAGAGTGAAAGATTAAGATACTATTGAAACCATCGAAGTAACGTTTTTACTACTCCTCCCTACCGTTATCGTCTGCCTCTGCACAGACCCTGAAAAAACTGTGAAGAAAATTCTACAAAAATCTCTCGGCTCTGCTTGCTGAATAAATGATTCTGTTGTTTTGTGTAATGTGAAGCTTTGCAGTGGAAGAATGAAGATGGTATGTAATCCAGCCTATTGTTTCTACAGGTTTTTTTTCGAGATCCTGAAGCTCCGCGCATGTTTGCCGCATGTCTGTTTTTTCTTCTTCTTTTTTCTCTTTGTGAACTAGTCAGAAAAATTGCACTTGTGTTCTATGGAACATTGAGCTGTTTGCCCAGGATATTTTTTAATTTTTTAATAAGTGTTTGGTCAAATCGAAACGAGATTTATGATTTTTACGTAAGCCTCATTAGTTTGGCTTTAGGATTTTGATGAGAATAATATTAGCTATAAATTTCGTTTTTTTTTTTTTGGTTCTTTTTTTTTTTTAAGATAAAGAATGGCAACGGTGATCGAAAATAGGACTGCGAATTTAGTTGTAACTATTAACGACGCTCGAGACGATATCGTTCGTGATTTTGTTGTTGTTGTTGTTGCTTTGATTTTGATAATATTTACTTCTTTTCTGGGCTGTATGGTTGTTCCAATGCGGCTGCAGCTGATGCTGTTGCAGATGTAGCTGTTGCGGCGGGCCCTGCATTTGTTGTAAGTTACCACTGCCACCTCCCCCGTAGTTTGTATAATGGTGCATCATTAGAGGCGCCATACCCACTACATGTATCATAGTTTCATGATTTAAGAACGACAGTTTTTCTGAGCTTGGATTGTTGTTTTGAAAAAAAAAATTTGTTTCATAGGAACAATGGACTGAAGTCGCAAAAAAAAAACAGTTTCAATTCTCATATTTATCAAAGAAAAAAAAAATTAAATTTTACTAACCGACATCTAGGAATACATGAGACTGACACAAACATTTTTGCGACTCAGTCAATTGTGGTGAATTGAAAATTGCGCATTTTTTTTTCTTGCAAGTGACTTTTGGAATTTTCTCACAGAGAAGGGTCTCCATATATATTTGTGTTCTCGTGGATTCAGGAATATCACTGGGGAACACATTTATGGCAAGAAATCTTGAATAAAAAAAAAAAAAAAATAGAGCATAATCGGTTAGTGCATAGCTCATGCGAGCAAAATGGCTTTGGAGTATCATAAAAAATGCTCGTACATCCAGCATGCTCTACAAGTTTCTAAGGTACTGGAACTAGAGACTATTGAGAATATAGTAGACAGAAATAATGCCATAGTGTTTTTAATTAATATAAATAGAGAGATCAATGAGAAAGATACATGCAAGGAAATATTTTTTAAGAGAGTGCGTGTCTAGCGAAAGGATTATTGAGGTTTGGAAGGGAAACAATTTCACTCACAGCATCGCAACAAAATGTTGGATGCTGTGACACAACATAACCTAAACACCAAACGTTTTTAAGTCAATTATCAGAAAATCAGATGCATAAACAGTTCACGATTGACACACAATTACAATAATTGCATCAGACTAAACAAGAAGCTCAAAACAAGTTCACATTTTCTAATATTGTAAGATTCATTGAATGAAAATCTGATTTCTCCTCACAAACGATACTAATTTGCTATTTGAATCAATATTAGTAACAACATTTGTTGGAGCACAAACAAACTTTAGGATTGATCAAAACTTGTGCTGGAAGTACAAAAACCACCAGACACATAATCCATAACGATCGACGTTCGCGATCAATGAAAAAATCGATCGCAAAAAAAACCGCTCATTTCGCGATATACGACAAAAGCATCGCTAAAAAAACGTCGTCAATAATTTCTGGTAGTAAACCAAAAGTCCGTGGATCGTAAAGATCTCGGTGATCTCCGTGATCGGTAGAACCCCGAGTGTAAGAGCGTTTACCTCGAAATCGCGGAAACAGGGAAGCTTGGATACGTCAATTAAGAAGGAATTCAAGGATGCTGAATATACACACGCTCTCTCGAAAAGTCAGACTCTCGTCCGCGAAAAAAGGCAGTGAATGCGTATCCTCTAGGTTAGTGTTTGCAGTTTAAAAGAAAATCTCCTCGAAAAACTCTCATTTATCTCCACGCGTATAGTGACGTAAAAAAAAATCGTCAAAAGATTGGGGAAAAAAAAAATCCATGGCTTATAAACAAATTGGAGGAAAAAAAAAAAAAATGTACCGAACAAAAGTGACGAACGAGTAGAAGAAAAAATAAAAAGCTTGACTTACCCGAAGAATCGGATGGTCCTTGGAAGGAATCAGCGAGTTTTGGCCGCTTGTTCGGCGGCCCGTCCACTAGGTGGTCGGCCATGTCTCGTCCGCGGGCTCAGTGAGCGCCTTCTCCTGGGTGCTGCCAATTGCTGTTGGTGCGCGTTGACCAGCAGCAGCGTGAGTGTTGAAATGAATACCTTCGAGAGAGAGTGAGAGAGAAAGATCGAAAGATATTTGCTTGTTCCTCTCTCGTGGGAATGACTCGTTGCGTGGAGTAGAGACAAACACGGCAACGAGGAGAGCGAGCGAGAGGGAAGAAGAAGAAGGAGAAGAAGAAGAATAATCAGCAGCAGCAGTTCTGTACGAACCTGGTAGTCGTCAGCGGAGGTTCGCCGCAACGACGACGACGACCAAGTATTGGCTTGTATCGCGGCGGCACTCACTCACCACGGATCTCGCGGTAGCATAACAACTCCGTGAACGATAATAACAATGAGATGATGAAGCGCGGCGCGCGGAGCGTCCTCGTACACGCTTTGCCGCCGCGGCATCAGCCATCGGGCATCCTCGGTGATAACGGGGGGCCCGAAACTTAATTTATAACACGAGACACTTTGGTGATCGGCGCACGATCGTCGACGACGACGGCGGCGACGACTTCGAACACGACGGCGACGACGTTTCTTCACTCGAGGTCGCGTGGAACTCGTATTAAGCAGCCGATTGGCGCTCGTGACGCCGATAGATCGGCGGGCAACGCGTTTCGACGCGGCCCTTCCACTATATTCGACAACGACGACGACGACGACGACACCACCACTATAGTATCCTCCACGACTACTAACTTTATTCTCGGTCTTCCGTACACGAAGACACCACCACCGCGGATGACCGCTCACTACTGGCTGCGCGCACGCCGCTAGCTCGCGGCGACGATATCGCAGCCGAGGCCCGCTGGCACCATCTTTACTACCTCCTCCCAGCTCTCTCTCTCTCCCGCACACCTCTTCACGGGTTGTTTTAATGGGCGCGCGAAATCGACGCGCAACCGACGTTACCTTCGTCCTTCACACTATTCACAATCACCTTTTTTTATTATCTGATACGCGAGCCCAACTCACTGTCTTTAAACAACCTCACGGCACCGTGCCGCACAGTACCGCTGCAACAAGAAATATTGGCACGCGAAGCGATCTGCCGCACCGCGCGAGTATCGTCTAACGTAAAATGGCGGCCGCGCTGTTGACGAGAAGTTTTTCTACGCTTGTCAGAAAATATGCCCGACTACTGCCCCTCGGTTGGCCGACCGTCGTACTAGACCGGGCTTCTCATTGGCTCTGGCGACCACGTGACCAACCGTACCTCGCTCATTGGTCCAAGGGCCGCGAGGCCACGAACGCCACGACTTGGTTCACGCCGCCGGCTGTTCAGTCCCGTGTAACTCAGCTCATTCCCGTAACGCCACTTGATCATGCCCGCTCGCTAAAGCTCGTTATTATTTAGATCTCCGGATATTTACTCTGTGTATCAAAAGGCTCGGAGAAAGATATCGTCGCCGCAGAGAGGACCTTATTATTATCGTATATGTAATTCAGTTTATTCGGAATGTTTGGAGGCTCGTGAATCCGGCTTTTATGCGACTGTCACTTCGACAGTTCACGGTAGGCGTGCTTTGATCTGTCATATTTGTGTTATTGTCACTGTCGCGATTTTCCTTCCTGTTCTCAACGACGAATGTCTAATCTTCGCTGCTTGTTTCAAGTTCATGGGATCGATGCTGAGAAGCTTCAAGACGCAACAGTAGATTTGCGGGTTTTTTTTTTTCTTCTTAGTTTACGGTTTTGATTATAAATCCACGAGAGTTTTGACGTACGAGGGATTTAAAAGTTCCCTCTTGTGTACCCACCACCATTCTTGGCATTCGCGTGAATGAATGCTTGCTGCACGAATGTAAGCTCAGCTGTTGCTTACAGGTTTTCAACACGCGGTTGAAACGCTGTTCTCGAACTTACTGGAAAATACGTTACGGTTGATTTACGGAAAAGAGTATTATTACGCGACTGTAGTACGAATGACATTGATAGTAAAATGTAGTAGTAGTAGTAGCTGTAGTACGCACAGGTTCTCGAACGTATCGTCAACAAAGAAAGTCAATCGAAGCCGGTGTATCTCACAGCTGGTAAATCACGGGCGCATCTGGTTCTACTATGCAACGGAAAGTGCATTTGTTTTCTCGAGTACTGAGTAAGCCTGAGTTAATAATACGACGGGGAAAACAGGGGGCGTTTGCGGCAGCAAAGTGGCCCAAAAACTGAGCACGAGGGCTCGCTTATAACGAGCTCATTTCCATAACGTGCAATTGAGGAGAAAAAAAGACACACGCTTTGACCACCGGGGTTGCGTGGCGCACCAGTTCACCCGAAACAAAGAGAACACAATGCACGCGGAGTGTGTAGATCAAAGCGTTACACCTATGTTGCGTGTGTGCCCCCGACAACAAAGTAAAGGGGAACAGTTACGGAGAGCACGTACACAAATTACATTTATTCGTCACGTTGATGAGATTTTTATTCGTCTAATGAGTCAACATTACATAATTTTCTTGCAATTTGTAATTGGGAATGAAAAATAGAAATATTTATATATATATATATGAGGCATTCCACACGACTTCAGCCACTTGAGTATTTTCATACACAATTGACAACATTTTTTTCGATGCCACTTTCCGAAGTCCTTTTCGCAAAAAAAAAAAATTTCATTAATTTTGTAGTAAAATATAGTCTGGAATTACACAATTAATTCTGAACTAATTATTTTCTTGTAGGCCATAAAAAAACGCACATTTTCGTTTTTTTATATGTCGGTACGATTAATCGTTCCCGAGGTATCATAGGTTAAATAAAAAATAAAAAAAGGCATATTTCACCAGAAAAAATGTCAAAAAAATTAAAATTTGGTGTATCTATTATAACCACTGAACCTCATTTTTGGACATTTTTCGAATTTTTTTGTTTTTCGGTGACTGAAGTTATGTGGAATGCCTCATATATATATTTATATAGATATAATTTACGTTCCTCAATATCCGAAGAAAATAAGTTTGATGAAAAATAAAGCTGCACAATTGAACATTGCAAATTGCTAATTATTTTTGGTTTTTTTTTACAAAGCTACCTTTATGAAGAAGTATGTCAATCGGTTTAGGATTCCTCATATAGAGAGCTTTGTAAAAAAAAAACCAAAAATGATAAATAAAAATAATAATAAATTTTTTTTGCCGAGATTTTTATGTCACAAGACTCAAAATGCTCCAAAACATCGAAAAAAGTGATTCAGATAAAATGTCCGTATGCATGCATGAGTGCGTGTAGGACTTCGAAATTTCAATTATCTGTAACTCAAGAACAGTTCATCCGATCGAGCTAGAATTTGGTACACAGGTTAAACAATGGTTCGTTTATTGTTGCAATTTTTTCTAAAATAAATGCAGAAATTGTAATTTTACAGCTATTTAAATTTTCTTAAAAACAGACGTGCGCGCTCTAGCTTTCGTAAAAATAGTGATATTTTGCTAAATAATTCTTTACACGTGCAGGTACTTTCAGTGTTGTTTGGTATTGAATCTGCCCGAAATCCGAAAAACGGTTCGGATTTCATGGAGTTTGGAAATTTAAAAAAAAATTCACGTTCTTACCCTAACTTTGGCAAAACATAAGATAGCGAATTCAAATTTTATTCATGAAATAAGTAGTATTTAGCAATAATAGGTACAAGATGTCGTCATAATTTGTCATGGGGTTCAAATTTTTCAGAAAGTTAACTTCGATACAGAACAAAGCTGCGAAGGTGAACTTCGCAAATTCCTTCCTCATAATTTCTGGTTTTGTTTACAAAGCTATCTGCATGATAAACTATGCTAATCAATTTCGGCTTACTCATAGAGAAAGTTTTGTTTAAAAAAAAACGAAAATAATGAGGAAGCCATTTGCAAAGTTCAACTTTCCAGCTTTTTTTTATCAAAGTTAAATTCCTGAAAATGTTGAACCCAATAACAAATTATGATGAAACTGTGTACTTACTTTTGCTGAATACTACTGATTTGATGTGTAAAAATTGAGTTCGTTATCTCATTTTTTACCGAATTTAGGACAAAGACGTGATTTTTCGGAAATTTTAAAACTCCATAAAATCCGAACAGCTTTTTTGATTTCGGTCAAGTTCAATACCGAACAACATTAATAGTACCTGCACATATAAAGAATTATTTACGAAAATATCGGCATTGTAACGAAAGCTAGAGCGCGCACGTCCTTTTTTGAAAAAAATTTAAAAAACCATAAAATGAAAATTTCTACATACATTTCGAAGAAAATTACATTAGTCGTAGATGCTGCTTCACTTGTGTACCAAATTTGAACCCAATGGGTTGAACGGTTCTCAAGTTACAGGTGATCGAATTTCCGAAGCTCTGCACACATACACACACATGCATAAATGCATACATACATACGGAAATTTTTTTGTAAACCGTCTTTTCTCGATGTTTTAGAGCATTTTAAGAGTGACACATGAAAATCTCGAAAATTTTTTTTTATGAAAACAAAGTTTCTTTTATGTGTGAAGAAGTTTCGAAAAGTGAGTGGGTTCAGCATCCAAAAGGGCTTTTCAAATCTTTTTTATTTATTTTTTGTCCTTAAAAATGTCCTCGAGTATGAACATACAGATTTTTTTTTCCAAACATTCGGTAAATTTCCGACGAAAAATAGCACTTCGGACTTTCCTGATCGAATTGAAATTAATAGAATTCCGTTAAAATTTAAAGGTAACATTTTCAGTTAAAAGGTAAAGTGGACCCTTTGGAAATAATGAGCAAACAATCTTAAATTTGGACTTCCTCTTTATTTCAGTACAGTGAATCGAATCATGAAAAAAAAGAGGACCAAACTTAGAAGCCCGATTTTCGTCCGATATTTGGTGGATAGTGATGTCCGTATTGTCAAAATTCCCTGATGAAATAAAAAAAATTCCCTGATTTTTAAAACACGAAAAAAAGTGTTGGAAATTTTTATACACATAGTTAAAAACTATTGCGATTAGCAAATCTTATGGATTGCGGTCCGACGATATACAGAATACAATACAATTTAAAAATAACGAATGAAAGAACATTATATTTCGGTTGGTAATACAAATAAATATGTCGACTTCTCTGACTGTTTCTTTTGTTGAGAAAATTTAAACGAATAAATAAAGTATAACTTCCTTAAATAATAAAATTAAAAAGAAAAATGGATATTTAAAGAAAATTGAAAACATTAAAGATCATTCCTGCATGACTGTTGATATCTCACAAAAATCGCCAGAGTGGCCCGAATCGAGGTTCTGGTATACAATAAAAAATAATTCGTGTGAATGTTTCAAAAAACGAGGAAATTATTATTTTTAACCCTCACCTCGGTCCGTGCCATTCTGATGATTTTTTTCGCCATAGCAACGGACATGCAAGAATTCTTTATTATTTTATAAGCCAAAAAAATGAATTTCAAAAATAATGATTTCCCCGTTTTTCGGAACTTTTACACAAATACATTTTTTAATACCAGAACATCGATCGGTGCCACCCTAGCAATGTTTGTGAGATATCAACAGTTATGCGGGAATACTCTGTAAATTTTCCAATCCAAAAAAGAATCGGTTTTTTTATTTTTTCAATCATATTCTCCAAAATGTTACAATTATTTCAATCATTCCGCTGGAAAGCTAACAAAAAATGAACACTTTTGTGTAAAAACTTTTTTTCTCAGTAACTTTAAGTACTGGAGATATTGACACATGAAAAAAATTGCATTTTCTAAAATATTATTTTTAAAAATCTAAAAAAATTCACATATAGCCTTTTGAAGGTACTTTCATACAAACAATTATGGGGCAGATCGGAGAAGGTTGAAAAAAAGAGGCTGAATCGACGGAGAATCCCTCACATATTACTCAAAAAGTTAAATATATGTTGGTTAATATTCAGAATGAATGTCCTGTAATTTTTTTATTTTCATTCTGTCCCCGTTAATTTTCCTGATTCATTGAAAAAATTCCCTGATTTCCCTGACCAGTGGCCACCATGTTATGTGCCCCTGACAACAAAGTAAAGGAGAATAGTTACAGCGAGCAGCGGAGAAAGAAGGGGGAATATAAGTGCGGTATCCCGACGCAAGGTGGCTTGAGTAAAGTCGATCACCGATCTTCGGGGTGCCTAAAGGTTACGCAGCATCAGCAACCAGCCGTTCCGACATATGGGTCGAAGGCCCATTGTCCTGACTTGCTGAGCATCTTTCTACGCATAACGCGACCACGCATCTCATATCCCAAAATCCTTTGCTTCCTACAGACAATAAATACGCTTGCATTGTCAGAAAATAATTCAACAATTTCATTGTAATCTATGCAAAATGAAAGCTCCGGACAATAGAGATTCTATTCGATCTTAAACCTGTTTGTATTGGCTGAAAAATGTTACTTAAATGTGCAATAAACATATTCTCAATTATATGAAGTATGAGTAGAATTAATTTTTTAATGATAATCATTATATATGTTTGTTTTATATGATGGGGATATACAATGTAAGTAACATATGTGAAAATACCAATGAACCGGAAATCGTTGACACGTTTGTACTGTCCAATATCATGAATTACAAAAAAAAGCGCATATAACACAGGGAAATCTGTATCAATAATTGTTCAGGAATAGTAGAGACTCTATAAGCTTGGTAGATTTATAGTTTGCTGTCGTGGACTCGCGATTGGTGGTGAAATACTTGAAATGATATGTTGCCACTGGCAAGTGAGGTTGTGTTTCTTGATCTCATCAGCTGTTGCGAATTTGGTGCACCTATATGGTCAGAGATATAAAACTGAAGTTTGTGACGATGAAGCGTGGCATCTAAACGGTACCCGACAAATTTTCAAAAATTTAATATGCTTCGTTGTACCAGATGTTTATTTTCCATAATTCGGAATTGACTCGTTTAATGAAAAATAATCTGTATTTACTGGTTTTGAATCGAATGTCTTTATATATTTAATGATTTCATTATACTCTTAAAAGTAGTCCAGTTCAGAATCGTATTATAATACAACTATAAAAATGGAAACCATTTACTTTCGAGATTATACTTATAAAAGTATTGATGCGAAGAAATTAAAATTTTTTTAATTGAAAAAAGGATAATTTATTTATAAAAGTATCGGTGCAAATAAATTGACATTTTCTTAATTGAAAAGAGTATAATTTATTTATAAAAGTATTGATTCAAAGGAAATCAATTTTGTTTTATTGATAAAAGTATAATTTATTTATAAAAGTATTGGTGCAAAGAAATTAACATTTTCTTAACTGAAAATTACACTTTCATGTACTAAATGCTAGTTTTTTAAAGTCTAATATCGACTATGGTTTTCGAAAAATTCGTAAATACTATCAGGGAAAAAGAATTGCAGGAGGTGTAGTAGAGGCAAGGAATTGTTCTAAACTCTTGTGGCTTTTTATACTTTTGTAAGAGAAACGAGAGACCAAACATTATAAACAATTTTCAATTATGGTCGAGATGAAATCTTGTGAAATAAGTGTAGTGATTTTAAATAAAGCTTCTATTGGGGGAGATTGTAAACTCAAATAGCTATTTTATGTAACATTTTTCAAAACGAATTCAAATACAATAATTTTTTTTAGCTTCACTAATGATGGGAGGATACATCTTATGCACAAACGAGAATTAATGAAAAACGGTGGGTTTACCATTGAAAAAAAAATACAAGTATGGAAACCAAAAATAAAAAATAAAAATTGTATGCGACCCACAATACTTACATTCATCTGTCGGCGTACTCATTTCTTTTTGTCTTCCGGTTGAACATTACACAATGTTCTCATAATACCGTATCTACCAATAAATATCGCCAACGTACGTTTCTCAAAAACAAGAAATAACTGTTCTACCCCTGAAACGTATATAAACCAAAGTTTACTAATTTTTCGACGGGGTTACTGTCTACCACAATCGTCGATGAATATACATGACTCTAGATGATACCTACAAAAGTCAGGTTCAATTGTCACTCTGATAAGATTTTTTGTTCAGGTAAACATTACCTGTTTTGTTCTTGTTATGTTATGTTCTTATAATACCATATTTATCTATAAATATCCCTAATTTACGTCCCCCGAAGATGAAAACAAAACTGTACTACCCCTGAAACATTTAAAAAAACCAAGGTATACAAATTTAGGGGGGAGGGGGCTGCTAAAATCGTTCATGTATATGGGGCAATCCACCCAATTTCGACCAGTATTTGACTTCGACCTTTCCGATTTGGCTCCCAATTTTTTGTCGGCTTAGTTGGACCCTCAAATGCACCTGATTTTTTTTTCTATGACATTTTTCTAAAATCTATTTTTAAAGTGACATATCGAACGCCGTAATATAAAAATCTGATAAACACTATGATCGATATAAAAATTTTCTATGGCTAATTTCCAAAGTGGGCAAGATTTTTCCTGTTTATAATTTTCAAGCTTTGTTATTTAACGAATAATTAAAAAATAGATTAAAAAATTAATCTACTACAGGCGATTAAGCAAATGTTTATTTGTGTAAAACCGGGGTTACCATAATTTTTCCGGAGTTTTCCGAACTATGCATATTTCTTTACAATTTTTTTTAAGTGACATATCAAATGTCATAATTAAAAAATCTGCAGGAATTTTAAAAAACACTCTGTTGAATATCAAAATTTTCTAGCTCATTGCCAAAGTAAGTAAGATTTTCCTTCGTATAGTTTTCAAGCTTTTTGTTTGGGAAAAAAAAAATTTATTGAAAGATCTCAAGAACTATTAGGAGAAACATCATGCCTTATTTGGCTACGAGCTAGAACTTTTTTGTATTTGACAGAGTATTTTTCTGAATTTTTGCAGATTTTTAAATAATGGCATTCGATATGTAACTTTAAAAACATATTTAAAAAAATTAGCATAGTTCCATAAAAGCTTGAAATTGTTCAAAACATCCGGTTCAATATTTAAAAAAAACATTTGGTCAATCGCCGGAAGTAGATTAATTTTTCTTCTATTATTTATTAATTTCATTAATGAAAAAAAGCTTAGACACTATAAGGAAAATCTTGCTAATTTTCGCCATAAGTTAGAAAAGTTTGTTATTGAAGTCACTATTTTTCAGAATTTTTTCATATTTTTAAATTATAGTGTTCGATTTGTCAATTTAGAAATACATTTAAAAGAAAATTGCTATAGAAAAACAAACATGGTGCATTCGAAGGTCTAACGAGGCTTACAACAAATTACGAGCCTAATCGCAGAGGTCAAGGTCAAATCCTGGTCGAAACAGGATGGATTGCCCCATATACATCATTAAGTGATACCTACAGCGAGATTTACTAGTCACCGTGCTGAGACGTTCCTCTTCCGGGTCAACATTACACAATTTTCTCATATTACTATATCCATCAATAAACATCGCCAACTACGTTCCCCAAAAAAAAAAACCCCCCGTACTACCCTGAAACCTCAAAAATCTAGAGATACAAATTTTTCGCGGGGTTATCCTCTGCCACAATCGTCGATGTATATACATGACTAAGTGATACCCACAACAGCGAGATTCTCAAGTCACCCTACGAGACGTTCGTCTTCCGGGTCAACATTACACAATATTCTCATAATACCATATCCATCAATAAACATCGCCAACTTACGTTTCCCAAAGAAAAAAAAAAAAAACCCCGTACTACCCCTGAAACCTCAAAAATCCAAAAATACACATTTTTCGAGGGGTTAACGTCTGCCACAATCGTCGATGTATATAGGTGAGTACGTGATACCTACAACCGCTATCATGGGGCCTTGAGGGGGAGGGGGTGCAGTGGAGAGCCACGCGTCGTGCGCAAGGTTGGCTACCCGAGTTCTCAACGTCTGAAGCGTCGGGAGAGACGGCACGCGCCGCTTACGCCCACGCGACGCTTCCCATACCCCAAACTAAACACGAGAACGGCCGAGAGAGAGAGAGAGAAACAACGAGGGAGAGAGCAACGAACCGAGGAGCGAAAGAGAAAGAGAGAATACATGTATACTACTCTCGCCCTCTCCTCTGTTGCTCTGCGCCGTTGTCAGCCGGGTGTCAAAGCGTAGACGGCGGTGGTGGCGGCAGCGGACGCCAAGCGAAAAGAATCACGGGTCGGAGATTGGGAGCCGGGAATCGAATGACGGCGTGGTAGCAGCTAACCGGCCGCTGAGCTCGCGCCTCGGTGACAGCGGGCCTCTTTGTGACCGCGGGCGCCTCGCGAGAGCCACACCAGGCAGCAACAACAGCAACAGCAATCGTGCCGAGAGCTAACTTGATCTTTCTCTCTCTCTCTCTCTCGCTCTCTCTCTCTCTTCAGTAGCGCGGCGGCGCTTAGGTGCTACGAGAAATGCTCACGTCGGGCGGAGACATCGTAAGCCATGACGGCTGATCGCTTTGGCACGCGTTGCACTTGCCCGCGCGTTTCCATTCATGAAATATCGGTCATTTTGCGAATGCTATCGATAATTCGTTGCATCAATTGAGCTACTTGACAGCTGTATTAAAGCTTTTACACTTTTCGAGTCACTTTCTGCTTCTGCGTTTTACCTTTACATTTTCCTCATGCGGAGTTCTTCATCTTCTTCTGTGCTTCGTTGTATTCTTAATTCGTTTTTGTTACTAATGACAGAAGATAAATGTTAGATTTATGCGGTAGTCGTTGTAGGTAATTTAAAGGTAAGCTTGGGCATCGACGACCCATCGACACATTCAATAGATCTTAATAATTGTGCGTAAAACTCCTCTTATGTTTTTACGCTTCGGCCATAGTTGTTGGCCCTCTTGAGATTTATTAATGAATGATGATTTTTCTCTTTCATTTGACAGAAGGAAAATAATCCTTATACTAATAAGCTGGTAGGAATACGCTCGACGTTATTGCACGCTCAGCATTTCAGAGCAAGCAACTCAGACTGTACTTCAGCATCTACCTTACCGATCGGGAGTTAGAGAAATCTACTAGGGTGAATGCACCAGTAAATAGACAATAACATCTTGTTTACAACTCGTTGGCATCTCCTGACGATTTCGAAAATATCGGGGCTCGAAGTGAATTGCTTCTCTAACAATTGTGTATTATTTTTACATACCTAAATTTCAAGCAAATTGTAGGTTAGAATCGCACTTGAATCTACTGCTCATTTTGGACGTAATGATTTTTATTTGGTGACGAAGAAACGTTTTTTCTGTATGTCAACAACGTCGGGTTAATTTTTTCAATGATTCTCAACTGCGTATATTAACTGGTGACGTTAACCTTGCGTGGAGTTGTTGCTCTTCAGGGCGAAATCGACACGCTGTGCAAGTCTCTCTTTCTCTCTCGCTCTCGCGTTAATCTCGAGTGTAAACGATTACGGGAAAGCTCTGGTACATCGCTACGAGTATTATTAGTCATATATATTAGTTAGGCACTGGCCTCGAAGCTCTCGTTGCGAGGTTGAAGACGCGGATATCGCTGACGCACGCCGATCGAGATAAGAGAGACAGGCTACCAAGAGTTTTTCGTAATCTCGTATCGATAACGCGACGCTCTTCTCTTCAGCGTTTTCGAACTAAGCGCTTTGTGCCTTGCATACATTTATTATCATCAGAACAACGTATCGTTAAAAATCGTTAAAAATCTAATAACAACGAAATGAATTTTTAAAAAATTATTGAAAAGCAGGAATATATCGTCGGTATAGTACCAGCGATCGCAACACGCGTTTCATCTCTACACATAGGTTGGTATACGCCCGAAAATCTTCGCCGTACCCCAAAGATATATCCTTCTCAAAAAAGATACCATTTTGTCTACGGTTTATTTAGATTACGGTAACTCGTCGTAGGTCGGGCACAGCGCGTTGACCTAATTTTAAAACGTCCAGCGGTGTACAATGTTTAATAATATCTGTGCTCAGAGATTATTTAACCGTGCGTTTATTACGACCACGTTAATGCGGTACGGAAAACTCATGGTTAGCATTTTGGAATATACGTATATCTGTACAAAACATGGATATAGTTATCGGTGCTGAGAGAGAGAGAGAGAGAGAGAGAAGAGAGAGAAAGAGAAGCATAATATGTACGTGCGCAGCGCGATGATGAATATCGTCGTCTAACGGGGTTGCGCTTCTAGGCGCGGCGCTGAGTTACAGTTATGTAAGGCGAACCACACGAGAAGAGACAATAAGAGGCTACCAAGAGCGTCGATTACTTGCAGCCTGTATTGTAATAAATTGCGAATGGATACAAGAGCACAAAGAAGCTCTTTGTGATCGAAATGGAAGGAGGGGTAAAAACGATTATTTTATTCAAGAATTGTTGAGTTTTCTATTCGGAAACTTTAAGGAATCTTGCTTCGGTTAGCGACGTTACGGAGGATAAGAAAAAAAAAGGAGAGGGCTCGCTCGAGCGTTTGGGATAATCCGAACAAAAAGTAAGACGCACGGACGAAAGTTAACCCCTGACGAAGTAGCTACTCTCCACTTTCTCTCTTTCTCTTCAGCTATGCTCTAGAACCCGAAGCGTAGCAGCCAGTGGTTGTAGTAGTTAGTGTATTAGTACACACGGCGACGCCCTGGCAGGGATGAAACCTGATCGATCGCCGCTTTACCCTAGCAGCTATACGAATCCCTCTCGGCCCGAGAGACGCAGACTTGCGCGTGTGAAACGTTGTTCGCACGCTCGTCGAGAGAAAGCGAAAGAAATCCGAGAAACGCGTCGCTGCAGTTTTGTGGATTCGACTTTCGTTTCTCGGATTTTTTCAATTTGTTATATTGTTGTTTTCCGATGGTAATGAAAATGGGTTATAAAAGGACGAGGAAAATATATAAGTTATTGTTAGCGATGTTTATTGGGATTTGTGTTAAGGTCTGGAAGTTTTCTTTTGGAATTAAGAAGCTAGTGATCGAAAGGTCAGAGATGAAGGGGTCAATGCGTTTGAATTGGGTTCAAAGCATTCTCAGGAATCTAAGCATCCGTTGGCTGAGAGCAGACGCGTGATGTTTTGTTACGCTGCTCAGCTGCTACTCTTTCATATGCTCAGATCGATCCGCAGCAAATAACATGGATTTTTGTGGTAGCTGACTGTTTGTAGTCATAAATGATTTGACCGTAGTAACGAAGGTTCTCGAGCATTCCGCGTTGAGAACCAGCGAGAAACGGGGCGATCGGGAAGGGGATTCGACAAAGGTTAGGCCTACGTGTCTCGGAAGTGGCTGCTTGGTCGCGTGCCATTACTCCCACCGCACCATTCAGCGGAGCTGTGGCTTTTCGTCGTGCCCCGCGAGTGGCGGGAATAATGGCGGCCGATTTGAATTCTCAAATCGTTTGAACTTTCGGAAGGTTGGAATTTTCAGATTCCATGTAACAATTTTTGTGTTGTTATAGAAAAGTTATCCGGATAGGTTACATATGTACGCGAGAATGCTATCTGTAAGGTATTCTATGTTCGAAAGATAACTTTAGGACATAGGATAGCATTTAGAAAACATTCTGGCGGACATAAGTAACACAGTAATAATAAACGTGTTTATCGATATTTAGTTACATAAGTTAGTTATCACAGAAAATTCAAGAAAATGCCAACAATCCATCAACTGAGATCCGTCAGCCCGTTATATTTGACACATTCGGATAACTTTTCCTTAACAACACAAAAATTGTTGGTAGCCCAACTAACAATATTTGTGTTGTTACGGAAACGTACATGTCCAAGTAACAATTGTATAGTTTTGTTACGGAAAAGTACTTGTCCAAGTAACAATTGTATAGTTTTGTTACGGTAAAGTACTTGTCCAAGTAACAATTGTTGTGTTTTTAAGGAAAAGTACTTGCCCAAGTGACAATTCTTGTGTTGTTACAGAAAAGTACTTGCGTAGGTAACAATTTTTGCGTTTTTACGGAAAGGTCATCGAAATAAGTTACATGTGTCCGCCAGAATGTTGATTGTGAGGTATCCTAAGTCTCAAGGTAGTTCGATGATGCACAGTTTCTGCAAAAGGTATTTGTTTTTATTTTTTTAATCAAAAGATCGATCTTTCCTTCGTCGATTGACACCCGGAAAATGGAATTTGACCGTCTGGTTCCCAAAATATTAATTATTAAAGTTCACTGGTTTGACGTTAGTGTATAGAAAAAGAGTTTTCATTTTGTGAATAACATTTGTTTGCAAAAAATCCGTTACAAAAAACATGTTTAAAAAACATATTAATCGAAGGAGAAGAATCTAAGGAAGTATACATAAAAACATAAACTCTATCGACCTCATAGTTTTTGAGATATTACAAATGAAATGAATATCTGCTATTTGGTTCTTTATTTCTTTAGTACTGCGAATCTCTTCGCACGCTACGCGCCCCTGACGTTGCCTCACCGCCGCGTCTATCCCACTTCTACCCTTATCATTGAACTACCTTAAGTTAACTTGAGGACATAGGATACCTCACAGATGACGATTTGGCGGACATATGTAATACATTCGGAAATCTTTTCCGAAACAACGCAAAAATCGTTACTTGGGCAAGTTCTTTTCTGTAATAACCCAAAAATTGTTATCTGAAAATTATCGGATTCCCGAAAGTTAACCTTAGGACCTAGGATACCTTAAAGATAACATTGTAGCGGACATATGTATCCCATTCGGATAACTTTTCCATAACACAAAAATTGTGACTTGGATGTCTGGGCACTTCAAGAAGTTATCCAAGAGTCGTCTAAATAGGTTCCAAATGACGCTTTGGAAGATATCTATAAATTATTATGAGCGTAATAGTTATTATTCGAAGTGTTTAATTATGGATAACTTCCGAAGTGATATATTTCGTGCCCCTTTTTGCATGTTTTTGGTTTGTGATACTTGGGATTCCACGGGTGGTATAACTGATTTCGGCCATCAAAAATTTTGGCATCTATTTGAATTTAAAACGAACCCGGATTTTTTTTCTCAAACCTTCATAAAATGACGTTTTGAGAAGTCTTCCAAATTTATTTATTCTTAAAAATGTACCTTATATTCTTAAGCATTGATCAATAAGCATCTGCATCAAAAACGTAGGAAGCAAAAGTAAAAAATGGCGAATCAGGAACCTTTTTTAATTTTTAAATTTCAATAAATGTTTTGTTTATTTTTGGAGGTACCACTTTCATTTAATAAAACGGACCCATACTAAGAAATAAAGAATGTTTTTCTCAAATGCTATTTTAGCAAAACGCACTTGGTTTTTCATTTTTGGTTCTTGTTTTAAATTAAAATGGAACTTCAAATTTTGCGTGGCCGAATTATGTCTCGCTACCTATGGAATATCCCAAAACCTAATTTCCGGGTAACGTTTTTGGAAGAATGTTAACTCGAGTATTCCCTTAAGGATGTCTGAGAGATAATATAAGGAAACTTATGAAGCGAAAGGACATTAGGTATTCTTTTTATGTACCACTCGGATAACTTTCAAGTCATTGATATTTGGTTCAGCGGGTTAGACCCAAGTATTCCCTAGATTTAATTATTATTGCAGGTAAGATGATGTAGCGTAACTCAAAAAATTGTAATCGGTATCAAAAACAGTAATCCAATTTTAGACGGTTAAGATTGTTGACGAATGTTAATTCGATTTCTCTTCATCGATGTACACTGCAGTAAATCCTAATTTAATTCTGTCTAAAATATTTAGAGGCTACGCGGAAATTGGATTTGAGTTTTTGATGTGCACATCACCTTATATAACAACCTTTTTAAGGGCCTTTTTAGTGGTGAAGAATGTCCTTTAGGATTCTCTTGGACGACGAACATTTCGTTAGGTAAATCTTCACCAGTAAAAGAATCCCCCAAATATTCTTCCAAGCAGTAAAAGATCCTTAATCTTAACTAAGTTGCCTCTCGATTATTTTGTAATAACGAAAAGTCATCATCCGGAACAATATTTGGTTGACCATTTGTTCATCAAATAAATGATCTTTAAAACATCACAAAACTTTTGCTACTTTAACTAGAAGCATATGATGGCAATTCTCCAAAAGTTAGTAGAGAGATAACTCTCTACAAGAAATATTTGTGGTCAGATTATAACTTCGTTACGTTCAAGGTATTCTAACATAAAAATTATATATTGGTATACTATAAGTACTCCCCCGGGAATTTTGAAAAACCGTTACTTTATATTACTTGTTTTGGAGAAAATTGCTCAAGTTATTAAAAAATACCACCGACAGAGCCAAACTTTTTTTTAAAGGTATGTCATTTAGTTGACTTAGAAGCTTTAAGTAGGTTGTTTGTTTGGAACAATAGGTTCTCTTTTAGAAACTACAAAAATGACTCTAAGGACATCTTGAAGTAAAAAAATGGTATTATCCGATAGAACATTCGATATACTTTTTATGTACTAAATAACTTTTTGTACCTCATTCTCTTCTGCTATTTAGGCGAGTAGTCGAATTGATAAATTGCTTTTAAACTATAACTTTTTCATGTTAAGGACGTTGTTCAGATAATTTCGAAAATCATTTGACAATGATATTTTCATACTTTTTGTGCATCAAGTGAATAACTTCTTAGATACCGTCATCTATGCTACATGATTCAAAGTGATTTAAAATTGTACAGAATAATGTAAAAAGTGAGCACATAACGATGAGAGCAATTTAAAAAATTCTTCGCTTTAGAAATTCTAATAAAAAATTTAATTGGAGAACAAACAGCACTCTTATGGAAGCTTCCTGATTTTTCGGAAATTCTGCGTACGAGATCCTCGCAATATCATTCGTTTCAAATATTTGCAGAGACTACGATACAAAATTATTACGATTACTTATCCAACAAATGTTTGATTAACGAATCGTATATAAGATCCATAAAATATAACTCATCCTCGCAGTATTATTTTCTCACATAATATATACATATATATGTATGTATGTATGTATGTAGTCGTGTATATTATAACGTCATCTCGTCAATAAAAATACCTGTCGTCATTAAATTACGCATAATTTTGTAAATAATTCATAGTATCTTTAATGTACATGAACAATTTAGGTGCATTCATGCAGCGCCGCACATCCGGCTCAGCTCGATGTCGAGGAGCGCCGATCCCAGACAACCGATATATAATAATATGAAACAACGATCACTACTGACTCGAAATATACAAGAAAATGTAACAAACTTGACGAATTAAGAGAGAAATATTAAACCAACATAAAACTTAAGCTACGGGATTAAAGACAAGCCGGAGCACAAAGCCAGCGTGTTGAAAAAACGTGGGAAACCATCTCAGTATTATCACGAGACTCTCCTGTTCACTTTTTTTTCCCTTTATTTTTACCTAATGCGTATTCAGCCTTCTTTAGTGGAATAAGTATAGATCGAAGACGACGACACATGATTTTCCATTTCCCACGTTTTTCGAATTAAAGCGTAACGATTTTTCATTCTTACTCCTTCCAATATCGTTACTTTAATCTAAAGTGACGATCCTTTAATCGCAAAGAACTTACTCGTTAAATCTTCAACGTTTCATCACAATTAGAGAATTGACGCTTTAGTCGTTCTAATAAGACAAAAACAATTGACTAAATCACTGAAAAATGTTTTTTTAGTCATCAATGAAAAATTGCAAGGCGATTTTTTTTTCATATTTTTCTTCTCTTTTCATTTATGTATAAAACATGTGAGATATAACGTGTGTCGTTCTCACGGAACACGTTTTGCCTGATACATCGGTACGCGCGATTCTCCTATTTCCTCGAGCGTGTCCCGTGAGCTGTAGAAATGTGTAACGTACACGGTATTATACGTTTATCGTGAAATTCAATCGGGATACAACGTGGCTCGGGTCAAGATTTTTTTTGTCTCGCACGTATGAATTCGTGAGGGACAAGATTCTTGAATGACGGAATATATAACACGTAATTAGGACGAAAAATAGTCGCGCTTAATCCCACCAAAGTGGTATATCTTGTCTAGCGAGTCTCTTGTATTCTTTGTTATATATTTTGTTCGCAAAAAGTGCTGAAACGCGATTTTAAAGGGGATAGAACGCTTCATACTAGTTAAATCAGTTTTCGTTTCTATTATAACAACGACTTCTACAATTTGTTGCTAGCTTTCTCAAGTGTTTTCGAGAATCACTTACAGTATATGATGTTAACATAGAAACGTTCATTGTTTTGTAAGGCAAGTAAAATTTCTATCGACGAACGTTTATTTTCCAAAAGATGTTTTTTTTCGTCGGTTTAATTTTAAATAAATCTCAATATTGTCCGATTGCAATCGGTGATAACTCATTTTGTTTGTTAGAAAATGCTTTCTTGATATACCGCATGAATTTTTTCGTATTACTAGTTATTGGAAAGTTACAATCATTTTTATGTTTAGTGTTAGGTTAGCTTAGGATAAAAAGTCGATAAAAATTTCAACGACTAATAATACGAAAAATTCCAGCGGTGACTGGATGGAGTATCTTCTTATAAACAGAATGAGCTATTACTTGTCGAAATTGGCCTAACATTGAGATTTTTTTCTTACAAATACTGGACAAAAAACATCTTGTGGGATATTAGCACGCATCCGTCGATTTTTTTTTGAAAACTTGGCTGTGAATCTATTTATACATGAGGAACACATGCTGGAGCGCAAGCTGTTCCTGAGAACATTTAAAAAATCATCAAAGACTGTAGGAAATTCGTTACAAACAACATACTGATTTAACTCGTTCGAAGCGCTTCATCCGCTGAAAAAAATGGAAATAAAGCGAATAAGATTTTAGATGCGACGTGTTGATACCACTGAAAGCCGCGGATAAATATTTAAGGATTGCACGTTTGTATGTGTGTCTGGGTCGCAGACATAGGTCTTTTCGGTCAAGGATCATAGAAAATCTTTTGTACACATATAAAAACCATTCTAAGTATCGGAAGAGCGTCCACTCGTTCAAACGGACCCTCGAATCAAGTCTCTACGCCCAATATTTTTCCCAGTCTCCGAAAATTTATATACTTCTTATACGATTAATAGACATTGCAAGGTCGTTGCATATAAGCTCCGAAATCGTGCTCGGAGCTAAAGCGACCATTTTACTCGTGTGAGCGCCAGTTTTTTTCAAGGTTCTTCGCGATAATTGTGCGCGCTTGATGTTCCTTCTCCAACTTCTCGTCCTCCACGATAGCGACGATTCTCTCACTCCAAACGCACTCACGTCGTCGATCCGTCAATTTTCTTTCGATTTGACTTCTGACTCCTGTTGACTGCCTTCGTCCTCCTCGTCGGAATAGTTTGTTGGCGCCTCACCCGGCTTCAGCAACTTTCCTACATAGTCGTACGTCTCTGCAAAGAGTCAATGGAATATTCTTTATGAGTAGGAATTTTAACGATGTTTTTTTTTTTTTTTTTATTAAAAAGCAACTGCGATCAAATTTTGTACCTGTGTGAAAGCAGTACTCTGAACTTATAATGTTTTCTGCCTCTTTATAAAAAATATCATTTACAGAAAATTCATATTACGATTTTTAACAGAAATATTGAAAATTATTCCCAAGTGGAGAAGGCAGGGGACCGACTCTACACCTCCCAAGTCGACACGAAGACATTTATTCGTTCTTGCGTAAAGCCGACGGTCTTTAGTGCAAGGTATCGAGTTGTTTCGCGTTAAGTTCCATACGTGTAAAGTGATTCTGTGTCGACTATTTGTGTAGACGCAAGTGTAAATCTTCGTGTCGACTTGGAAGGTGTAGAGTCGGTCCGCTGCCGTGGAGAAAAAGTGGATTTAGATAAAATGAGTGTCAAGTTTGAGAAATTTAAACCTCTGAAATAATGTTTCGAGCTGAAATAGCAATGCTCCATTGTTCGTTATAAATTACACAATAATAAAAATAACTCTTTTCCTCTATGAAAAAAACCACAGTTTATCAACACACTTCCTTATAGAAGTGATTTTGCAAGAGCCACGTAATAAGGAAGCGATGCGCATAGTTCGACTCTGCAATCTTTGTTCTGTATATTTTTCCATTTTTGCTTCCTCGTAGAGGAGACTTTGTTTTCGTAAAATTTTTTTTTCGATATTTTCATGTCTAAAACATCGAGAAAAGGGGTTTTTACGAAATATCTGTGTCTGACTATGTGTGTGAGGGCGTGTGTATGTGCAGATTTCCTTGTACGCACGATAACTGTCGTAATTTTCTACGGATTTTCTTCTAATTTGGCACTCAAGTAGGTTATCATATAATAAAGTTTGGGATTGTATTTGACGCGAAACGGTGGAAAAATTATTTCACTTACAGCATTTTTAAAATTTTGAAAAAATCCTTTTCACGCTATAACTTACGCAATTAAGGAGGTACCGGGCTGAAATTTTGTATATAAATGGATAACCCGTAAAACATTATATGTACCAAATTTCGCGAGAATCTGTCGAACCGTTCTGATTTTATTACAATTTAAATTTTTTCAAAAAAGTCTGCAAATACTATAACTCATGCAAATTCTGAGATATCCGGCTGCATTTTCCGATATAATTTCACAATTATTAATTTCCCATCAAGATTTTAGTCTAATGAACTGTTGAAATGTCAGAATATTTTGATTTTGGTGAACAAAAAAAAAAAAACTTCCACGAAACAATAATTTTTTTGAAATTTTCCACAGATTTATCTTAAATTTTCTTCACACTTAGAGGACTATTCAAAAAGATATTTGGTACAAATTTGACACCAATAGGTCAAGTGGTTCAAATATTTTGGCATTTTTTTCTATGAGGAACCCAAAATTGATAAACTACTTCCTCATAGCGGTAGCTTTGTAGAAAGCGAAAAATAATAAGGAAGCAATTTGCAAGGTTCTACTTTGCGAGCTTTTTGAATTTATTTTTAGCTTCCTCACAGAGTGTTCTTGTAGACGTTATTTTTTTCAAAAATTTTCATTTCGGCATACTCAAAATGATCTAAAAGAACGAGAAAAGTGATTTAAAAAAAAAAGGAAACTCGTCTACATGGATCTCTGTGTTGCAAACAAATGAGATTAACATTTCAGGTTTCATAGGATGTTCAATTTTTTTTTAAATATAAAGAGTCGCTCAATTTTCTCGGAGTTCAGGTACGATTTTCTGCATTATCGAAACAATATTGAGCAATGCTGAATATAACATATGGTGAAGTTCAATGATGATATTTGGTTTTTATAGGAATTTAGATTTTTCGATGTCAAAACGGCTTCTTTTTTCGACATATTATGAAAACGCCTGGAACATGTGGAAAACATGTGGAAGGATATTTGGTACCGAATTTACTGAAGAACGAATAAAGCCTCAGAATCTCATAGAAATTTGTTTTGTTTTTCTTATTATTAAAAGAAAAAAAAAGATTGTAAAATAGGACTTTGTACGTGGATTCAGATTTTTTTAAAGACCTTTTTAAAGCTTCTTCTATGGAACTTGGTTAACATACTTGTAAAGAAAAGTGAAAAATGTACAAATTTTTAATTTGCAACTTTTTTTTATAATCATTTATGGGGAAGTTGCATTGTTTTACATAAAAAGCTCGGAAAAAGGAAGAAAACAATTTCCTCTGTCAATTTCCGTTGGACCGATATGAAAAACTAACAAAACAATGAGAATATTTTGTCGCCAAATTTCGAACGAATAAAGCAAACTTCAGGCATTAGTCACTCAGCGCAAGTTTCTCTTTCACTGACAATGATTAGAGCGTTCAGCGAAGCTCGACTGTAATTCCCTCCGACATTTCTGGTAAGGATATCCTTAAATTTTCCAGATAATATCAAATGTTGCCCCGACTAAACGAGGTTGCCTGAATTCACGTTTACAAGTGAAATTTTCGTACGAGAAATTCCGTATGTCCATTGTTACGTTGACTTTGACCCTTGGTTTCATGAATATTTAACATCAGTCGAGCTGAATAGACTTTGCTGAGGAAATTCTAGCATTTGTGCTCGGGAATAGAGAAATATGGCTGTAATTGGAATATCTTTGCAACGATGACGGCGCGATTTTATCTACTATCTTCAGTGGCTCTCGAACAACTTGTTGCGTCTGATTCAATGAGTACGTTGGGTATTTATCTATACAACAAGCGGCGTTAGCGCCTCACACATACAATGACTAGACGAAATTCATCGATTTTATACTTGCCTTTGAACTGCTCTTCCCATTCGAGGATCGAGTTCATTTCGGCTGTGTTGAGATCACTCAAATCGTCGTACTCGTCCTTGCCAGGAACTACGGAAAATGTTGCGAGACCTCGACTGGCGTCTCGTCCGCCAAATGCTGCATAAGGTCCATCTGCGAATGAAAGCGAATTCGATGAGAAACCAGATAATTTTTATCAGTTTTTTAATCATAAGTGGTCTTGAGGGGTTCCCCGTGAACCGGACGATAAGACTTCATTTTGTGAGTCTCGTGAGTTGCGATAAAATATCGCCAAGCAAGTAAAACTAAGTTTACATTCAAACACAAATTTCATGATCATTCGTTAAATGATCCATTCATATGTTATATCAATTGAATTTTATGAAGAAATTAAGCGTTTTGAAAAGTAATCGTTCATTTCTGAGTCTCGCTCTTTAGAGTGTCCATTACATTCTTGAACAAAAGTTTGGCTCAGTTAGTATTTTGGACAAGAAAAAAAATATTACGATTTATAGAAAATGTGGAAACAATCCATAAAAAGATATCCTTGCTTCTCGATAGTTTCTTAAAATTAATTAAAAATATTTGAACATTGTCAATGAATATAAAAAAAGTCATTAAAATCAATGTCTTCGTATCTTCAATGTTATTGATTCGTCGATAATACTTTTCCACGTCGCTAAATGCCTAAATTTAAATCCCACGAAATTTTTGTTTGGGAATGTATGAGTGGTACATCCTCAATCAACAATTAAATGGATAAAAATGTGTACTAAGCACACTTGAAAGCATTATAAAGCTCCGACATGCGTTTCTGTTTGTGCTATACCAATGAACCGAATTATTATTGACTAAAACGCTATTTCATTGAGAAAGTGCAATCCAATTGATCCAAGAGTGACCGGGATGCTCTATTGTCGCCACTGTCAGTAAGATTTCAAGGACACGTACGCCGGATGCTTATAAAGTCTCCCCTCTTTACGAGTCCTGCAAAAACTCTCTATCTCCCCTCTCCATTATTTCCAGAGTGTTACGCTTGTCAACGCCTTGAGCAAATATTATATCACGAGATTCGTGAACCGGCTGACAAGTTATCAGCGTATCTTCGCACTCCTGTCGTCTGCGACTGGAAGGGAAGACGACTCGTATATTAATTCCATTATTTAACTTTGCGTTCAGACCTTTCTCCGTCAAATCTTTTAATAACATTCCGGAGTCTCCCTCCTGTAGATAACCGATGAATTTCGCCCGAATGATTCGAATGAATATATATATGTATGTGTATATAGTGAGTGGCATCGGCAGTCGCATCTGCGATGTATATGTTTGAATTTTGATCGAGCGCACATATGCCTACGCGCTTATTTTTATGCTCGGATGAAGCCACTGCGCTATAGGCGCGCCGGCGATGATATCATCGCACCACTGCCGCGTAGCCGACAATTGCCTTGCGAAAAAAGCACGAGAATTGCGAAACTTACAGTAGGAAAGCGATCACTGGATTTTCGCTTTCTAAGGTGAAGTAATAACGCATTGGAGAATTTCCTATTTTTTTATATAGAGATTCGCTACTGTCAAATGAAATTTTTTCCTTAAAATGTGGAAGCGCTTCTTCGGAGTTTTAGATAAATAATTATAGTTTACAATGATAAATGGAAAATTTCGTACTTGCTCTCTTCATCCCCGGAAAAATTTACAAAAAAAATTGCGAAAAATAATATGAAGGAAGAACTCACAGCAGGTAAAAGAATCATCGAACTCTCTAGTGTATTTCGTATTTAAAAAACCGATTTCTGCCTAAACACGGTAAGTCGATCCTTAGGGGGAATTTGTTTGAAGATAGATCGATTGGAACGATAAGTGGGCTATTTATACGGACAAAACAATCTTTTAATCACACGAAAAATCAGCGTTGCAGACAATTAAATTTAAAAACAACAAGTCGCAAAATCGCAGCAGATAAGTAAAAAAAGTGTTGGTTATCTTGTGTTGACCAAAACGATTACAAACCTGCAATTTTTTTGCCGCTGATAAACAAATACAAAGCACTTGTTTCTAGTTAAAATTTTTGGTGCTCGACTTCAAAGAGTTCTGATTAATAGGACTAATATTTTATAGGGAAAAAAAATTATCATTTCATTTCCATAAGTACCAGAGCTTTGAAAGAAAACCTGTTTATTTTTTTAAATAACAATCAGTTTTCATTTTCTATCAAATATCACGAAAAATTAGGTGCGACGTTTTATTCATCACTCCATTTGATTTGCAAGAAAACTAGTATTTTTTTAATGTTTTTTTTTTATCTTTAGGTAAAAATTGCAGATAGTATTTCAAGACAATAACCATTACATTAATTATACAAAAAACGTTTATGTAACAACCTGAAACAGCTGTGCATTAAGCCAATAAATCGGTCATTTTCGCGGATTACGCACATTCCCTTCATCATTATTTCTCTTAGAAAAAACTTCGCGTATAAGTTTGGCCCAAAATATTGCAGAAATCGAAATAACGAGATATTGTTTCGCTTTTGGTTTTAAAGCGACGGATAAGAAAACTTTGCGATCGTCGGAAATCGTGTGCGATTGGTGAGCTTCTAAAACTGGCAATAAAAAAAAAGAGTCTCGTCGCCTAGCTTAATGCGATTCTAATTGCCGGTCGCGCGTAGTTCGCTGTACCGTTAATCGTAAGTCACGAAGCTGATCGCCTGAGCTTTTCGACCGATAATCGATCGATTTACGAGGCCGCGATGAATGACGTAGAGAAATACGTCTCTGCACTGTAGCGTACCTATATGTGTATATATATATACAACATATAGCTATATATATACTCGATGGGAATGCTCGGCCACGTTGAACTTTTTCCGTATTCTCGATGCCAACGGAAACACAGAATACTTATGGAATTCATGAGATATTCAAAGCAACGATCCCCGAGTTCTCAGGTGATTTTCAAAGCAACTACGACGTGCATAAGCTCCTTTAAGCGATTACATATCCACATCACAGTTTAGCGACTTAGTGAAACATTAAATCATTAATCCCGAAAAAATTCATTCTCTTATCGCGCAGTACTAAAGTATAATACGAGTGTAGCAATGTATCGCTTAATTGGATATGCACATGCGGGCGTGAAGAGGTTGCACACACGTACATAGATAGACGGCGCGATATATAGGGAGGAGGGCACGGAATTTAGCTCCGGTTCAACGGCAATCGCGTGATTTCCCGCGACATACTTATACGTAAATAGAAATAAGTAAAAAAACGTAATAAACAAGTAACGCAAGTGATTAATTTATCAGCGCCGAGTGCTGTACAATGAATCGTCACGCATTTGTGATATTTAAAAAAAATAATATGTTATTTATTTTATGTTGTTGTTGGTGGAAAGTGAATTATTGAAAATTTCGTCTTACCGGGTCCGTAAAATCGTGCTCCTCTCGTAGCGTCGTAGACGCTTCCGTTGACCGCGACGAGTATCCGTCCGTCGGGTCCTCTTCCATCGTACTTCTTGAGTTCCTCGACAGTGAAGTCGCGCCTTATTTTCGGCAGTTCCTTGATAACGGGAACCGGTGCCTCGACTTTCGTCTTACTCCGGAATATCTTGTATACGAGAAAAGCTATTACACCGACGAGGGCGAGATTCACTGGACTCTTAACGATCTCGGCGATAAAGCCTGAGACGATTTCTTGGGATGCTTCTTGAGTTCCGGAGGTATTTTCTGAACCGGGAACCGGCGGCGCGTCACCATGTTCCGCCATCTTGACCACTGACTCCTCTTCACGTCGTCGTCGTCGTCGGTTCTCGACGCAAGTTTAGTCGGTGGCGTTGCTGATGCTACTGCTGCTGCTGCTGCCGCTGGCTTGTTATTCTCGAGAGGATGAGGGACACAAAATAGTTGTCGTCACCGCCGCGTGCGCGCACACAACTAGAGTCGCGTTCAGAATCAACGCGGCACTTGTGCGAGCATGTCTTCCTCTCTTTCTCTTTCTCATTCTCTCTCTCTCGATCTAACTCAAGACGCAATAACGCTGCGCCAACTGGCGACCAATTTGGGAAACGACGCGCGCCTCGTCGACAAATTCGCTTGTCTAACACGGAACACGAGGCTTGGATATGGGCCACTCCGTGTCACAGCAAAGGGATATTATTCCTAAAAATTAAGTTATATCATCTTTTTGAATGCACCAAGAGCAAATTTTGGAGGAGACTTATAGTTTTTTGTTGCGTATAGGGAACTTTATGATTTTTTTTAGTTCTCGTGCCAGTACTTTTAAAATGTCCGTGTGCCTCAACATGCAGAAATTACATTCATAAAAATGTCCGCTGTATATGGGTGGACCTCTCCGATTTGGTTTGTAATTTTGTAATTTTTTGTAGGATCGATTAGACCTTCAAATACACCAGATTTCATTTGTTTTTTTTCTATGCAATTTTTTTAAAATGTTTTATTTCAAGTGACATATAGAATGGCATATTTAAAATTTTGGAAAAATTCTGATAAATACTTTGTTGAATATCACCATTTTCTAGCTCAGAACCAAAGTGGTAATAGTTTTTTCATATCGTCTTTAAGCTTTTTTTATAATTATTAGAAAATAGAAAAAGCAATCTATTATGGGTGATTTATCAAACATTTCTGTATACGTAGGGACATATTTGACAAGTCAACCCGTCAAACGATTTCGTGCTAGAATGTGGCTTGTATGTTGCTGCAATAGAGTTTTAATTCAAAAAAATCTGATGAAATTCTCAAAAATCCGTTATTACATAAATAAACGTTCGACCAGTCGTAGTAGATTAATTCTTCTTTCTATGTTTTAATCATGTTTTTCATCACAATTTTTTTTTCAACTTGCATAGAAAAATAAAAAAAATAAAAAATCTGATGCTTTGGAGGGTCTAACCAATCCTACAAAAAGTTAGGAGCCAGATCGGAGAGAACGAGAGTCAGACCCAGATTGAATCAAGATCGAATGCCCCTGTATATTTGTATGTATGTGCAGTAGCCTTAAAGCCTTACATACGTCAAGAACTTAAAAAAAAAAATCGATACTTTTACTTATTATTATTTATTATAGTCTAAGGCGTATTTCTGTGTAAGTTGATTGCCAAAATTCCATATAGATCAAAAGTTATTGTAGAAAAGGTGACTGCCCGACGACAGGGTCTGACGCGCGCCTACCTGCATAGAGTTGTTGAGGCTGTTGGCCTTTACGCTCGGATCCTTTTAGTCGACCGATTCTTTTGTTATCCTACAACACGTGGAGGTCGATCAGAAAAAAATAAACAACAACAATTGCTTACTGACAAGGAAGGCGTACAATATGAAGCTGGAATGGGAGATTAGACGTAAGTTAACAAAATCAATTTAAAAAATTCATAAAGTTCTTGCTCCAGCCGCACGCTACTTCAAGCGAAACGCACTTGAAACTTTAAACGCGGTTTTCTCGAAACTACTTTTTCTGACACGGTTTGCATGATAACTCGTACAGTTTTTAATATTTTTCGATGCTTTTTTTTATAAATATTCGGAATTGTTTTTGCTATCGTCTGTCGAGCCGGATTTTTGATATTGTAATTAGAAAATTTTATAAACACAATTAAAGTGTGACATTCCTTACACAAAATTAACATTTTTTAAAAACTACCGTAAATTGTTTAATTTTTTGACATTTCAAAAATCTAGCTTGACAGACTATAACTACAAACTTTTTTTACGAGAATTTCTTTACATTTTGCAGATCTGTCAACATTTAAAGAAGAAATGGTGCCGACCGTGAAGCAGCTTTTTTTTACAATGCTTCAAAAAATGTGATTTTTCATGTTGTAGTTTTTGAAAAAAATAAATTGATATAAATTTTCTATAAAGTTAACACAGTAATTAACAATGTGTAAGAATTTTTTTTCATCAATTTCTATTTCTATTCTTCCTAATAACAGTTTTTCTTTCAGTGCGTTTTCGGTACCGCTGGACGTATGTAAAACCTTAATAATTCAAACATTGAAAGACCAACTTGATATTCATACGGATTTTCAGTTTAAATGATGTTTTTAATTTTTCGAATTATGTCTGTAAGCTTTCCTCTTCGCAAGATCTTCTTCATTGCGTTTAGACAAAATCTTCGAGTTATTGGAATTTTAGATAATTTAAACATTGTTATTTTCAAATACTTGATATTTTATTTTAAGTAAAACTTCATATTAAGTAATTTCATATTACGTTATATTTATATTATCGTGATAAAAATTTTAAGATACGGAGTACGGTTCACGGAACGTCGTTATTCGAGCTACAAATAAAAATAATTAGAAACACCTTTTAAAAAAATTATTTTTTAAAATTATTAAAATTATTTAAAATTATTAATTGCATTTTTAGACATTTTTTTAGTATTTTTTTAACGGACCGAACTGACATGGAATGCTTCGTATATTATACGAACTATGCAATGAAAAATATGTATACCGCAAACGTACGCTGCTCCAGCACTTGCAGCAACGTACGCGGCTTAACTACGCGAAAATTGCTAACACTATATAGTAGCGATCCGTAGTAAGAGCAGGTGGCATGCATGCAATTTTCAATCGCTGCTCTTGCTGCACTTTACTTCGCTTTGACTCCACTGTGGAGAAGAAGCGTGAAGATAAGGAAGCTTCGGCGGTGATAGTCACGTGTGAATTACACGAGATATTAAACAGAGAGGGAGGGGGAAACGCTTGGTGTAGATCACGATTGATGTCTGAATTTGAGATTTCCGCAGCGATGTTGCAGGAATTCTTTGTTTCTGTGTCCTCTGCGGTTGTAAACGAAATTCTTTTTTTTTAAAGAGTACTCTTTCGAATTATCCAGACCGTATTTTCCTAAAATGCTCCATGAAGACGGGTTGATATCAGGTTTATTATGCGTTTTGCAATCAAAGATGGACTTTGTACTCTGATCGCTCTGCGCAAGGCTTTAGAATTCTTTTTTAAGCCTTCTTACGGCGCAGTAAAAACTTGAACTCAATCGCAACCTGGGGACATCACGCGACATTTTTTCATATGGTAATTATCATTGTCAGTTTCGTGTGAAAAAATTATTATTACCGACATTTAATGCAGTTATTACTAATAATTGTATACAAAATTTCGGAAAAAATCCCCTAGCCCTTTGCCCTTTCTTCCTCTTTACAACATATTTTAAACCGAAAAAAGGACATCGATTTTCGAGCACTGTCGATGTTTTCCAATAGCTAAAACACATTATATAAAAAATCGGCCACGCTTGATTGTTGAAAATAGTATGCAAAGCGCGAAAAAAAGGCAGGGCAGAATATTAAAAATTGTTGGAGGAAATGCATTTCTTCGAATCGAGGGCGATACATTTTTTATTTATTTCAAGTGCCATTATTTTTGTTCATGATGTGCAGTTAAACTGGTACAAATTAGGTTCTGTAATATTAATAGTTTTGATGAATAAATAACAGATGACAGAGATATGATTTCTTAACATTTTTTTTAGCATTATTTAGAAATTTCAACGTGCGAGGTGTCTAATCAAATTAGCGAAAATAAGGTGAGAACACGTTTGGCAAGGTAAAAAGGAATCGTATGGAGCGAGTGAATTTCGATTATCTTGTGAGTTTTATTTCGATCGATAATATATAGTCTCTCCAACTAAATCTAGGTCACAATCGTAAATTAAAAAAAAAATCATATCTCTGGAAATACCTTTCAAAACTATTAAAAGTATAAGACCTATAAGATTATAAATTAGTATCAATTGAACTGCATTTAACAAAAAAAATAGTGACACTTAAAAATGATAAGAAAAGTATCGCCCTCGATTCGAAAAAATGTATCTCCTTCTACAGTTTTCAATATTCCGACCTGCATTTTTTTGAAGGTCCTTTGCATACTATTTTCAACAATCAAATGTGGCAGATTTTTTATACAATTATTTCTAATAACTAACTCCCTCTCCCCCCTTTGAGGAGGTTGGGACGCTCCACACTAATCGATAGAGTGCTAAATTTATTATTTAATTTAGACAAACTTTTATGCATCTATTGATTATAATGGATGGTGATTCTCAAAGCTGCAAACGTCTTTTACTTAATAAAAATTCAATTGTATTCGATTTCCTCAAATATCAATGAGTTTATACCAAATTTCGAAATATCACAAATTCATTCAGCTTTTTCGAAGAATAATCCGTTTTTTTGCTTGATTTTGATGTATTATAGGTCATATTCTTTGTTGAGAGATGTTTTACCCATTCGACGTCTAGATATTTGATAGTATTCCCCATTTCAAAATTACAGCCGTTTGTTTACGGAGAAATTTAATTGATGGGTAAACAAATGGCTGTCATTTTTAATGGGGTATACTATTAAATATCTGGATGGTGAATTCGTAGACCATCTTTATAGGGAGAGAATGAGCCACGATAAATAACAATCGAGCAAAAAATACGGAATATTCTTTTTTTAAATTCAGCGAATATGTACCTTTTTGAAAATTAGCACAAACTAGTTAATATTTTTGTAAGTCCATTGAAATTAATGTTTTTCCGAGTCAAGCATATCTCTTTCAATACAAAGCACCATTAACTATAGTCAGTTTATGCATTAAACTTTGTACAGTAAAACCTCGCTTATCGGGCCTTCGATTAACCGACGCTCCGCGTTAACCGAGGTGGAGACTCGGATAATACGGAAAAACTCGGATGAAATGGCTAAAGCAACTACGACTACGCTGATGCGCTGAGTCGTCCGCGTCGCTACATTGTTGCTTATACGCGTATAAACATGTTGCTACAAGTTTGTTGTGTTTCTCGGATAAAAGACGACGAATCGGAAGAAAGCCCGCGAATGAAACACGAAGAAGGTCGAAACGCCCTTGAATTAGCTCTCAAATATGTCGAGGAACAGTCGAAAAATACAGCGAGTGACCCGTTACTGATAAAACGATGGCGAGATATTGCAGCTAAAAAACAAATGGGCAGGTTAAGGCAGTCTTGTATTACTGATTTTCTGAGGATGTAGGAGCGCGCTGGGGTGCTCAACTTCCTAAAAAGTGAGAATTCAGACAGAAATTCGAACCCTTTTCGAAGGAATAAAAATCTGAAAAAAATCAAGCATACAACAGTTGCGGAAAAGATCAATTTTGAATATCAATAATTGCAAAATGTTATTAACAAATAGGTGAAAAGAAAAAATTGTTCAACAAATTAACCGTCAACTTAACTTTTTTTCGAATAAAAATGATTCGTTAAATTTTCGAAATACGTATGAATTTTTTCAGAATTTTGTCTAATGTTTGAAAATTGCGGTTTTTTTTCTTGTACGAGCTGTATTCGCGAATCTATTTGATCAATCGTTTAGAAACTTCTTGGGTGTAATGGGTGGTTTTGTGAGAAACACATATAAAAAATTCGCGACTTAACATGCGTTTTTTAAGAAAAAGAAATTCCGGAAAAACGAAATTTCGATGATTAGAATAAATTCTGAAAAAATTCGTACGTATTCGGAAAAACTGATGAATCATTTTTATTCGAAAAAAAGTTAGCTTGACGGATAATTTGTTGAACAATCTTTCTTTCCACCTATTTGTTAGTAACATTTCGCAATTATCAATATGCAAAACTAATCCCTTACGCACCTTTTGTATGATTAATTATTTAAAGTTTTTTCTTCCATTGGGAAGTGTTCGAATTTCGCTCTGAATTCTTACTTTTCAGGAAGTTGGGCACCTCATCGCGCTCCTACATCCTTAAGTCACGCTAGTACCAAGTACTAACGCTTTGCTTCATCAAAGATTGACGTACGTACGTACGTTCGTTAAGATTAACGTATGTTCGAGACACGATTACGGATTTTTATTCGTAAACTCCTCCTCACATTACCTCGGATAACCTCGAGGTTTTACTGTATACACGATTTACAAGAATTAGCACTTATTTGACATGCTACTTAAATCAGTGCTTGATTTTTTTCTTCATTTTTACAAGTTTTGCCAACCCCGTGGTCTATTTTAAAAGGTGGCTTGCGAATGGGCATGGGTTGTCAATTTATAGAAATTCGCAAACACGGTTTAAAAAGAAAATACACTATATATGCAAATGTTTGGTATGAAGTTTGTTCCATCCGGTTGAATATACGGAAAAAACCAATACCCTTGGGATCATGACGAGAAAAATGTTATTCTGTTCATTGAATGATGCTTCGTATTTTTTGTTTGTTCGTACTAGTAATTCAAAAGTTACAAGTATTAAGCCGTCTTATGTTACGCTACGTTAGATCACCGGTTGTTATTTATATACAAACTATACTACAAAAAAACAACTGCGATTAATCGATAAAGAGTTGCTTGATAAGCAAAGGAAACAATTACCCGTCATAATCCGAAGAAAATTGAAGTTTTTTCCAACATACAACTGGATGCCAATAACACCTTATCGCACATTTGTACATGTCAGTGTATTTTTTATTTATTTTTAAACTTCGTCCGTGGTTGTATTCATGTATTAAAAACACATCAAGATGCTGAAATCACTCTCCAAAAACTTCATCAAAGAAGCGCCTGAACTGTTACAAACGTATTTGAAAAATTCTGACTAATTTGAGCAGAACGACTACCTTAAGGTACCGTATTTATCTTGCTTGAGGCGTGTATGAATAATTGATTGCTGGTTTAACTTAAGGTAGGCCATAACTTTATTTATTTTATACAACTCCATGCGAGAAGTGCTTCTTTCTCACACGCTCTGCTTCGCTTCGCGTGCGAGAAATCACGCTTTTCGCACTAGTGAAATAGAATTGTATACGAAACTCGTGCAAGAAACTTTTTCTCAACTCGTTTGATTGCAATACTCGCCTTCGTCAGAAAAAGTTCCGACGTATTTTTCGTGAACGAACGGAACTATCAAAAAATATTCGGGAACACTAAAAATCGAGAACTGTCACCTTCTGCCGTCCACCCTCGTTCACGCATCCGCAAACCCGGTGGGCGCTAGTTAATTTTTGTTTCACCGGTATTAACGAACCGGGATGCCCGAGGAATCGAGGAGAGCAGTCTCGATTCCAATAACTAAATGATAATTGTTGTTTCACCGGTATTAACAAACCGGTATGTCCGAGAATCCGAGTTGATCAGGCTCGGTTCTATCAAAATCGAAAGTCTGAAGCAAAAGCCCACGATCGAGAACACCAATAACGGAATCGGTAGCTTAGTTAATTTTTGGCGTCGCGTAAAATCGCACTCGTATCGTAATATACTATTATATATTTAAATAAAAATTTAGATGATGTGGTATTATTAATTAACGTAGGTTATCATTTATCGTTATGATGAACGATAAAAACGTTGTTGTAACCTCTGGGAAATATCTGTGCAGTAGCTACTTACTCTTGCAGGAGCAGAAACATTAAAATTACACCTACACTGCTCTTATCAGCTCGGCTTCGTTTCCTTCGCGATCAAACTCTTTCCAGAGTCATGGCGCGTCAGCGCAATAAGTGCCATCGTCATGTAGGGAATTATACGTGCAATGTGAGGCTACAAAAACGTGTGATGCACGTTTGGTCATGTAGAATGCAGAGTCCGACGAGCGAGTTTTCAATAGACCAAGTGCGCCGGCGCCAATATTAATTGCCTCGCAAAGTGGCTCTACAGGTGCGTTCGGCGATGTTTTCAGTGAGAGAGAGTGAGAGCTTAAAAGTTTCACATCTATCTATTGCTCCTTGTTTCACTTATGAGGCATTCTCCGCCAACTCGGTCACTTTTTTCTCTATCCTCTTGGATTTGTTTGATAATTGGTCACATACATATCAGCACTACTGAATAGTGCTCTTCGTGAATTATTTCATATTGTTAGATCCACTCGTTTCGGAAATTATGTTTTCTTCCTCATAGAGGAAGTTTTGTTTTCATCAGAAAAATTATTTTTAGGATCTTTATTTCGGGGCACTCAGATTGCTCGAAAAAATCGAGAAAAGTAGTTTGGAAAAATGTCCGTATGTATGTGTGTTGCGTGTGACTCCAGGGTTTCGAAATTTCAATCATCTGTAGCTCGAGAGCCGTTCAACCGATTAAGCTGAAATTTGGTAGACAGGTGAAGTAGCAATCCATCTTTGACTGACGCAATTTTTCTTGAAATGGATGCAGAAATTTTTATTTTATAGCTGTTTGAATTTTTTGAAAGAAGTACGTGTGCGCTCTAACCTTTGTAAAAATTACAATATTTTAAGGAATAATGCTTGATACGTGCAGGTTAGATTGTCTAAAAAAAAAAAATGTATTTCTATTTTCGACTTCCCACCTCAAGAAATTATAGAACATACATTTAGATTCAATCTCGTGAATTCTGTGAAGGAGAATACTGTGCAATTTATTTAGAGATACCGCAATGCACTTTTTTGCAACTCCGTGCGAGAAATGACTACTTCTCACAAGCTTGGCTTCGCGTGCTTAAAGCTTTCTCGTGCAAGAAACTTTTTCTCAACTCGTTTTATTGCAACACTCGTCAGAAAAAATTCCATCGCACTTGTAGCGTAATATACTATTACGCTACATTTTTAATGAAAGGAAAAGATCGAGAGGTCCGAATGTTCTCTGTCCCTCTTCGTTCTACTAACGGGCGCAAAAAAAAAGCGCTCGCAATAAAAATCGCAGTTTTCCTCATCAGGCTCTGTTCGGGTTTGGATAAACTGCTCGTTTGCCCATTTGTTAATGTCGACTGCAGCATTTTTATCGCTCATCTCTCGGTTAAAGCTTGCAGCATAATTTTCCATAAGAATTAAGTATCGCAGTCTAGATTACAATAATTTATTGTAGAGGATTTCTGCAGCCGTCCTTCACCGACATATTTCAATGATACTGGTTATTGCGATCGTATTTTCAGTAAATGATGTTCATAAGAAAAATCTTTACTGGTTCGTCCAGGATTCTTGATTCATATCCTATAATTTTGCTATCAAACGAACATGCAGAGAGTCACTCCTGTGACTACGCATTTCGCTTCTTATCGTCTTGAGGGGCCCGAGTCACGTAAAAAGCGTAATATGAAAAAAAACTCTTTTAAAAAACATTAAATAAAAACCTTATTGAATACATATTAAGGATTATAATTTTGCAATTTTCTAAAGACGGGCATTGCAACAAAATAGTGTGAGGGAATGAGGTACATTTTTCAAACTTTCAGATCAAACTAGTGAACACATTTTTATTCCAGGTCTTTATGACAAAGCTATGATTTTAAATGTGTAAATAAATCTTTCTCTATAACAAAAACACTAAAAAAATTGGTTACAGTAAATCTGATTTTCACTGCATCCAGAATCGCTATATTCCATCCAGAATGCAATCTTCGACCGATAAAATAAGAGATTGAATTATTAAATTGGTGCACCGACTTGATCTGAAAGATGTGACTAGACAAAAAAATTTCTTTTGACCTCACAAGAGAAATGTTTTGTTGTGCACTGCACGTCTTTAAAAAATTGCGGAATTGTAGAGTTCATTATGCACTTAATAAGATACAAGTGCAACATTTTTTGAAAGAAGAATACCATTCAAAAAAATAAATGTCTTATGACTTTTTGAAAAATGATTTGGTCTCCTTAATGTTTGACGTAGGAACGAAAATCCGCGTTGGAAGATGCGTGTAATTCCGTGCACCAAGTGCGCCTCTTCTTTCCATTTCCTAGAATCTCGACGATAAATGAGATAAAATCAGAAATCAACAACCACAAGGGAATATAAGTTTTATAGATGTACAAGCTCATTGTAGAATTCAATTCCTTATAGACGAGCTGGTGCATACTTGGAAAAAGACATGGGGAAACTCAGAATATCAGACAGAAAGATACATTTTTTATCTTCGGATATGGAAATATCCAAATTATGGTCGAAAAATAAAAAATAAATGTTTTTTATTAACATATCGAATTTTGTCCCACATCCCTCATTCACAAATTTTATATTCCACAACTGAAATCAAGCCTTTACGACCCTTTTGACAGTAATTTAAAAGAAAAAGGTAATTTTGGTTGTTTTTATTTTAGATTTTGTAGACTTCCGGTCGAAAAATTAAAACCCAAATATTTTTTCCAATATATCGAATATTCAACATTTTCATTATTCGCAAGTAGTAAATGTTACCGCGAAACTTTGGGTTAAAACTTTTTGGGTGTGTGTAAAAAAAAAGCTAATTTTTAGTCGATTTTGATTTCAGAAACGACAAATAAGACTTTGAGTTAGAAAATCCAGCACAATGTTTTTTTTTCTGCTACATATCGAATTTTCACCTTCACTATCGTTCACAAGTCTCACAACAGGAAAGTAACAGTTTCAAATTTTTCTAGAGGGATATAAAAACGGTTTTCCAAAGTTAAGATCATGTAATCTTACAATAACACCTCGTAATTTTATATACTTTTATTATATACAAAGATACAGTGTTAATTACACGTTCCAAAGGGCCTACGTTGTTATAAAAAATATACGGAATTAATAAAGAGAAAAGGCCTCGTATGAAGATTTGGAGCAGTCGGATATATCTATGTGTAATATAGCTATCGTCGAAGCGTTTAGCTACGACTACACATCTTACAATATAAAGTATCACACTCTTCAATGAAATATGCATCGTATTTGTTTTTAGGCTTTTGAAGAATAACACAAATCGCGGTTCAATTCATGTTTGCTACACTTTGCTGTGATATCGAGATAGAAGAACGATAAAAACTGTACAATAGATACCCAGATACACTCAGAGTGTAGTGTACACTTCTCTTCACTGTATTTTCTTTTTGTATTTTTTTTGTCGCTTCTGTTTTTATTATTTAATCAGCCTAGTGTAGCATTTTCGAGAAACATGCGATAAATCTCTTGGAGAGAGAAAGAGAGCGAGAAAAGCAAAATCTTTGTGCAACAGATTAGAACAATATTGTCTTACTTTTTATATCAAAAAAAGGAAAACAAATTAAAGAACAACGAGAAATTAATGAATTTTTGTTTCGTTTCAGCCGAATTCTTTTGAGAATAGGTTATTATTCTACTGAAATAAGACTAGCGTTCAAAGAGGATGAAAATTTTCGATCCATATGCTCTAGACAATTATATTCTGTCGTAGCTATCCGCTGAACAGCCACTGAACGTGAAAGCGACGCCGTCCTATAAAAGAAATGGTGATTTATTGGAATAGGCAAAATTATTATTATCAGGGGATAATTGTAATCTCTATTGCTTGTGTTGTCTGTATATAAGCTGGCAATTATGTATTTTGTAATATGTTTCTTTAATACGCATAAAAACTCACCCTAACAAGTGCAGGAAGATCCGACCAAAAATCGTAATTCGGTATCAACTCCCAGCCAATAGCTCCTCGGAAAAATCTCAGTGCCAAAGCCCCGACAAGTAAATATACTCCACTGAAGACGAACAGAAGGATGACCAAGACGGATCCGGTTGAAATACCTTCGGGCGGACCTTCCAATTTATGGATGTACGGCGACGTTAAAATGAAATGCTAAAACATGAAATAAAATCTAGTTATTATAATTCTCGAATTGTAAAAATCCGAATTATAGTATGTTTTAACTCCATGAACATTATCTTTAAGAAAATCAGCAATTTTGTGATGTTAAGAAATCACTACAAGGTTCAGATTGATTTTAGAACTGCACCATAAAAAAAAGGGTTTATGTATAAAGAAATTTATGAAACTGTAAATTGATAGCCAATTGGTAATGTATGAATTAAGAAATTAGGAATTACAATTTGAAATGTTTAGACAAAATTATTATGTATATATTGTCAAGACTGTTACTTATATGAAATTGAATAGAAACTACACGTAACATGATATGGAATGAGTCATGGTATATTGAATATTTACAAATGTTTCTCGATAAGTTTAGAAACTTTTTTGAAATTGATTTTTCCCTCCTTCCAACACTTTTTATTTTGCTCTTTTATTTATAAATTGTCTACTCTCAAGAACAGCAGCTGACGAAAAATTAACAAAATAGATAAAAAATATTCATAAAAGTAAAAAAAAATGTTTTTAAAGTTAGTAGCTGACCTAACATAAAATGCCTCTTATATGCTAAATTAGTGGAAAACAAATTGTTATTATGAGTAATAATTTGTCATGAAATTCTGGAAGGCATTGAACATAAATCTTCCAATCTTCATAATAGATTATAATAATATATAATTGTTTAAGCATGTATTTGGAATTCTTTCACATTCAAATGGTGCCAATTTATAATAATTGGCACCATTTGAATGTGTTGTATAAATATTTTGGAATTCTGAATTTATAAGATACTTACGAATTTGCTGTCTTTTGGTGGTTCATTCAAGGTCATCTTGGTCACGCAGTCCATACAGTTCAACAGAGTTATCCTAGTGCTATTAGTTCCATGGCTAAGTAGAAGTTCAGGATGGTCTAAATCAAGTAGATTCCATTTTGTTTCTGATATGTTGCCGAGACTGAATGACGTCAAGCCTTTCTCTTTGGCACATAACTGATATAAAAGATGGAGAAGTTTAAAATTAATAATTTTCTGAATCTTCGGATGAACTTATTGATTAATAAATTGATTAATGAAGAAACTCTTCAAAATGTGTATTATAATTTTTATCTCAATGAACATACCGATACACCTGACTGATTGTTGCAGGCACTTATGGAATTAGGTGGATCATTTTCAAGGATCATTTTTACATCTTTACATGGTTGGAATGAAAATGAGATATCACCATCTCCTCCTTTCAATGGACTAGAAAAAAATAAGTGAAGGTTACATAATTTTTCATGAATATTTACATGGTATATACAAATAAAGTATTGAGGAGCCTGTCCAACTTAAAAAAAAAACCATTAACAAAAATTCTGTAATTGATATTCTTTTTTTAAACTAAACTCATACTTGAACCTTATTAACTTTATACCAAGCAATGCATAGCAAAATAGTGTGTAGAGAAGAGTAAAATTTTACACCAGATCGTAGCTTTTAGATCAAATTCGTGAAAAAATTTGAATGTTTGATGTTTTGTTTCATCTGTTGAAGAATGCATTCTAGAATGAAGTGTAACAATCCTGGATACAGTGGAAATTGGATGCACTGTTGCTAGTTATTTACTGAGATTTGAATAAAGTTTACTTTATACATTTAAATCATAGCATTGTTAAAAAGCCCTTGAATAAAAATTCTCCCACTCATCTTAGAATACACTCTTTACCAAATAAAATAAGACTTCAAATTGGTTTATCAGTTTGATCTAAAAGTTACGAAAGGTTGAACATTTTATTTTTTTCTCACACCATTTTGATGTACTTAATGTCTCTACAAAATTGCAGAATTGTAATGCACGATACAAACTCAATAAGGTTTGAAAGTAAATTTTTTTTTAAGAACAGCATCAGTCACGGAATCTTTTTTCTTATGCCTTTTTCTAAGGTAATTCAGGCCCCTTGATGTTTCAGAACCAAGGTATTAATATTTATTGGAAAGACCCAAAATAAATAAAAAATCGAAGAAAACTTATAGTTTCATAGGTTTTTATGGTTGGTAAAATTTATTTATAGGTTAGCAAGTTCGCATTTACGCAAAAAAAAACTAGCGAATTTATGTAAAAGCGCAGGCATATTGAACCATAATAGCGACGCTTGTTGACAGTTTCGACAAAGATTTTTGATGAATAAAAAATGCAAACCAACCCTTCTAGAGACACTTTGTTCAGATCGTAGAAAGTCCCATCGGGCAGATGACAGGAACACGGTGTCTCTGATACGCATTTTAACGCTGTGACACTGTCGACGAATATTCCTGCGACAAATGCTAAAGAAATAATAAGTTTCACAGGATACCAATACATTATTATTGAAAACTGATTGTCTCTTCGTTATTTATTGACATTCGGATAAACACATGACGTTACGGCCCACGAAAAACTGTTGCTGGATTGTACGCAATGGTACACTAACCCCACGCAAATTGTGCTCGTGGTTGGAATTCCCTCGACATCAACTGTTGGTTATACAGGGCTCGATTTTTACGACTTGGGTTTTGGTGGTTTCAACTCATCTTCCCTAGCAGATCCGGTCACCGAACAAACCACCATCGAAATCACCACGGTGGTTTTATACAAAAAGTTCACTGAGAATTTTGACAAAACCACCACGTAACCACATCACTCCGAAATTCGTTTAAATCGAGAAACCGTGGTTTACTAGGTGGTTATGTCAAAATTCTGTCGAAAACACCACGTAAACCACCACTCCTCGATTTAAGGATGTATGTTGATGTATGAAATCTGAAAAAATTCGTATGCATTCAAATAAGTTAACATATCATTTTCATTAGAAAAAAAGTTAGGTTGACTGATAGTTTGTTGAACAATTGTTTTTTTTTACCAATTTGTTAATAACATTTTGGGATTATTATTATGCGGAATCAATCTTTTCAGCACGAGTGGTGACTTACGTGGTGGTTTTGTCAAAATTCTAAGTGAACTTCTAAGTGAATGTACAATTGTGATATAAAATTAAGGTATTTTGGCAATTAAATTAGAGTGAACTTTTTAAGTTAAAGGACTTTTACAGTTCAATTTTCTGACCCTATAGGTCTGACTCCCTCTAACATAGCTCTTTCTCTTTCGCACTATTTGTCTTTTTATTCTTAAAAAAACGGCTATGTCGAATGAGGAGCCAAAAGCTTAGTCCAATTCTATGATACTCCTGCCTATCCTCTCACAATACAGACCCTATCTGTCGTACTGTTCGGGAGAAAATATAGCTTCCGAAATTTGTGCGGGGAGGGGGGGGGGGGGGGGGGGTGTACCACTGCCTCTTAAGACTCAGTGATACACAACCCCCCCCCCCCCCCCCCCCCGCAGAAATTTCGGAAGCTATTTTCTCCCGAACAATAGGGTCCGTATTTTGAGAGGATACGCGCGGGAGTATCGTAGAAGTGGGCTAAGCTTCTGGCTCCTCATTCAACATAGCCGTTTTTTTTAAGGAGGTTCGTCAGTAAAATTGAAAACGCACAGAAAAATTTAAAATAATTACCGCGTTTTTAATAATTCATAACAAACTCACATGAATTTTTTGAGAATTTTCGTCTACATCGTTTACACAAAATTTATTTTTTATGCATACATTTTAACATGGGCTCTTATGGCATATTTACGAATAAAAAAAAATTGAAAAAATTGAAAAAAAATTTTACATTGAAAAAAAAAATTAATTCCACCAAATACTTAAAAACTCAACGATGTAAAAAAATTTTTCAATTGTTATTTTTTTTTATTCGTAAATATGCCGTAAGAGCCCGTGTTAAAATGCATGCATAAAAAAATTAATTTTGCGTAAACGATGTACATGAAAATTCCCAAAAAATTCATGTGAGTTTGTTATGAATTATTTGAAACGCGGTATTCTGTGCATTTTCTATTTTACTGACGAACCTCCTTGAAGAATTAAAAGGAAAATAGTGCGAGAGAGACAGAGCTATGTTAGAGAGAGATAGAAAGAGACAGACATATACGCGTTTAGCATTGGGTGACGAAATTTCTGGCGGTGTATCACTACGTCTTAAAAGGCAGTGATCTCCAGGGAGACCCTTTAAGCCCAATTCTATTCTCCTTATTATTAACACACATCGATAAATTTTCCATCGATCATGGCCACGGTAAAATTAACGATACAATAAAATTGCTGTTATTTGCAGATGACTTTTTTTTAAATGGCAGACGATGTCATTGAGCTTTGACACAAACTAGATACATTAGCAATATATTCTGAGGACAACAAGTTAGAGGTGAATATAAATAAAACCGAATTGTTGGCTTTCCAGAAAGCGGGACGTGCGAATAAATACAACAATTGAAACTTAATGGTGTGCCCATTGAAGAAGTGAATAATTACTGTTATACTTACGATCCCTTTTTCGTGTTCAGAACTACACGGCGTAGCGGTTAAGTATTTCTTATTATCGAAAGGTAAAATGCCTCAGTGAACAAATAGGAGCTAGAATAAAACTATATAAAGCAGTCGTTACATCGACACTATTATACGGCGCAGGATTGTAGCAGCTGCGGCATATTGAGGAATTAGATTCAATTCAAAGACGTTTTTACACTCAGAGAAAAATCTGGTAAATTAAAAAAAAATTGTTAGACTGACGATAATCCAACTATAAAGTATAATTCCCAGGACGGACGTCTCTATTATATGGTTATAGCAAATATAATTGTAGTAGCAATCATCAAAATCATAATAGTTTGAAATATGCCGTTTTCTTCCATATACCATTACAACGTTTGTTTTCAATAACCTTGCAAGTATCGTTTATTGAACCATATCATCATTGTTTCGACCATAAAACATTGCAAGCCTTCTTATATTCGTTATATATAATTCGTGTATAAATCACTCCTAGCTTTACCCGCTTCTACATGTACATGTACCCGGGGTACATGATAAGTATAGAAACCGGAAGTTCTACCATTGATGGTACTCAGAAGGACTCCGAATTTGTTGAAAAGAATTGTAGACATGGCACACGTCAGATTCTTTCGTATTTGCTTAGACCGTTAAGTGGCGCTCGATGCATCGAATTCTGACGATCATAAATAAAATTGGTTTTCCTCTATTCGAGGAATTCTCACAAAATACGGATTACATACTATTACCCTAGCAGATCCAGCCACGGAACAAACCACCATCGAAATCACCAGTGGTTTTCTACAAAAAGTTCACTTAGAATTTTGACAAAACCACCACGAAAACCACTACTCCGAAATTCGTTTAAATCGAGGAGTGGTGGTTTACTAGGTGGTTATGTTAAAATTCTGTCGAAACCACCACGTAAACCTCCATTCCTCGATTTAAAGGAATCTCGGAGTGGTGACTTACGTGGTGGTTTTGTCAAAATTCTACGTGAACTTTTGGCAGAAAACCACCATAGTGGAAACGACCGTGATTCTATGGTGGTTTGTGCAGTGACCGGTTTTGCTAGGGTACTAGATAATATAAGCCCAGAGTGACTGTCGATAGGGATCAAACCCGTTATGGCTAGTGTAGAGCTAAAACAGTTTATTAGGGACGCGGTCAAAGCTATGCTATCGTCGTACAGTCCTATTTATAATAATATCATGGAGCTGATGAGCTAAATCGCGAAGAATATGTAATGCCAATCAATCTAATACCGCTAATCAGATTGATAGCACAATGCAGACTTTCAGGGTCGGAATAAAGCAGTATTTAAAGTGAAAAATTATATACACAGGATAGAAACGGCCAATACGCGGGCCAATGTTGGGGTGACGATTATCAACTTCGTAACATGAGGCCAATGCTCGGCCAAGTATTGACCCGCCAATGCTTGGCGATATTAGGCCAATGCTTGGCCAAGTGTCGATCCGCCAATTATCGATTTCGTACCATTAGGCCAATGGTCAGCCAAATATTGTTAGTTAATATCGAGCCGAACTTATCATCCAAAACTCGGGCCGATAATCGGGCCAATAGCAATGCCAATGGCGGCAGTCTCGGCTCTGAGATTGGGCCGATCATCGGGCAAGTCTAATATGTGCAATCTCCAAAAACAACAAACGCTAATCCACCTAATAGCAAAATGCTCAGCGTATGCGCCACTAAAAGAACAATATCTGCGTCATTTGTGTTTTCCTGACACCTTGGATAAGAGACCCAGTAGTATCTATTTCTCTCCACTGAGAGAAATAGATACTACCCGATAGTAAAAATATACTATCGAATAGTATATTGGATGCTTCGTATAGGGATCACTCTCTGGAGTGCAACAGTTAGTATAATTATAGTAATGGTTAATATCTGATTGTACCAAGTACATTCCGCATAATAAACTCTTAATATACACACAATACACGGTACTATCCAAATACTACCCGATAGTATATAATATTTAGTATATCGGATATTAAAAATCTTAGTATCTATTTCTCTCGGTGTAGGCCATATACAAAAATCTGTTGATATACATATCTTCATGTTGTAATTTGCGAGAATTAATCCTCTCCAACAAAGATGTCAATAAGAGATTGTTTTACTTTTAATATTCTTGAGATACTAACTAAGAAAAGTTAACTATATGTATAAGAAAAACCTTCGAAAATGTTTTTATAACTTACTAGGTAAGTATCGTAAAAACTGTTAAATCTAAGCTAATTTGAAATTGTACGTGATAACCTAGTTATCGAATTTGTAATAGGTGTCAAAACACCTTAACAATGAACAATTTCCGCTTATTTCTTGTGGAAAAAGTAAATTTCGGATGTTAAACTCTTAATAAAAAAAATTATTTACTCGGTAAATAGACAATGGAAAATTCAAGAAACTCGTCTCTTAAATTTCTAATTTAGTACATTTAATTAATTCTCATTTTGTGCCGCCAAAATTTGATAAGGTAGAAGAAAAAATTATCAAATATAAATATAGTTTTTTAATTTAATATGTAATTCGCAACGAAGGTTATTTGAGTCTTGAATATAAACGAGTCTGTAAGAGCGTGAAATAAAATCCTGATTTTATTTAGCTCTCCTCTTTCATGCGTGGAATGTATAGAATTACATTAATTATAATTAGTAGCAGTAATAGAAAAAAAAAGAATTTATGGGTAATGTTGATATTCTTCTGGGAATTCAAGTTTCATGAAATATCAATTTCTAATAATTAGTACATATTGGTATCATCGGGGTCATCGGACGGAGTTATGCAGTTCAATTGTAATTATTAAACGTAGCGACGAAGTTGATTTTCAGAGCGAATACATGTAACTGCGTTTTTGCCCAACGGTTACATTTAATTCTATTCGGAAATTGACAACGGGTCAGGAATACTTTTAAAACTGAAAAAAAAACCAAGCAATAATGGAGTGAAATATTCAAGAGAACATACAAAATTCACGCCATATAAATGAATATTTGTTCACTGCTTCGACATTCTACTTCCACTTCACGAACTTCACACAGGCCTGTAGAATTCGTAGAAATGCACATGAAAAATAAATTCGTAGAAGTCCAAGCTGAGAGGAAAGCATATCGTTGATTTAACGATGTGACATGATAAAACGAATATAGAGAGACTTGCAATGTTTTATGGTTGAAGCGATGATAATATGGTTCAATAAACGATACTTGCAAGGTTATTGGGAACAAACGTTGAAATCGTATATGCTACGAAACGGCCTATTTAAAAATATTATAACAGTTTTTGAAACTATTATCATTTTACGATTGCTACTTCTATTATATTTGCTATAAACATAAAATATAGTCGTTCCTCCTGGGAAGTATAGTTTATAGTTAGATTATTGTCGGTCTAACTATTTTTTTTTTAATTTACAGATTTGTCGCTGAGCGCACACGAAGAATCAATTCGTAGAAATGTACACGAAGAATCAATTCGTAGAAATCCACACGAAGAATCAATTCGTAGAAATCCACACGAAGGATGGATTCGTAGAAATGTACACGAAGAATACATTCATAGAAATCTACACGAAGAATCAATTCGTAGAAATACATACGCGAAGAATCAATTCGTAGAAATACATACGCGAAGAATCAATTCGTAGAAATCCACACGAATAAACAATTCGCAGAAATACACGCGAAAAATCAATTCGTAGAAATACATACGCGAAGAATCAATTCGTAGAAATCCACACGAATAAACAATTCGCAGAAATACACGCGAAAAATCAATTCGTAGAAATACACGCGAAAAATCAATTCGTAGAAATACACGCGAAGAATCAATTCGTAGAAATCCACATAAAGAATCAATTCGTAGAAATCCACATAAAGAATCAATTCGTAGAAATACACACGAAGAATCAATTCGTCCAAATACACACGAAGAATCACTTCGTAGAATTCACACGAAGAATCAATTCATCGAAGTACACACGAAGAATCAATTCATCGAAGTACACACGAAGAATCAATTCATCGAAGTACACACGAAGAATCAATTCATCGAAGTACACACGAAGAATCAATTCATCGAAGTACACACAAATAGTCAATTGGTAGAAATTCACACAAATAGTTAATTGGTAGAAATCTACCCCAAGAATCAATTCGTAGAAATTCACCCCACGAAGGATCAAATCGTAGAAATCCACAGGAAGAATCGATTCTCATGAAATCCACGTGAAGAATGGATTCGTAGAGGTCCACACAGGTCTGTGAAATCGGAGAAATCCGCTCGGATCTGATATATGTATCTGATTTTGTCTTACGCAATATTTCCGTTTCAAAATTTAAATAGGGTTGAACAAAAATTCTGCACAACGTTTTACATTTTACGATAGTTCGTATTGCAGCCGGAATCAATCGACGTTTGTAAATATATTCTACTCGCATAGCAGTAAAAAAAATTCTGAGAACGAGCGCCATTCATTATGGGGTGAAAATAAAACGCACCAAAGCCTTTTATTCATTATTTCATAAATATTCTGTACATACTTCAAATGTTTTCTTACAATAATTAACACTTGTAAACACTTTTCTTGTTAAGCCAATAAATGTTTTTAAGCCAAGCGCCGCTCGTTTTGCGTCGAATAATAAATATTAACGAAACCATTTATCTCAAATGTCGTCTTAATGTTAATTATCGTTAATTAACATTTGTAAATACATTACTTGCGAAATAGAAAAAAAAAAATGCTATAAACGAGCGCCATTCGTGTCGGAGCGCAAATAAAACGGAGCGCACCAAAATCAATATTTCATGAATATTCTGTACATACTTCAAATGTTTCCTCACAATAATTAGCATTTGTAAACACATTTCTTTTAAAGTAATAAACGTTGTAAAGCTAAGCGCCGCTCATCTTGCAACGAATAATAAAAATCAACAGAACCATTTATCTCAAATGTTGTCTCAATGTTAATTAACATTTGTAAATACATTCCCTGCTCAGAAAATCCTATTTAGACCAAGAGGATGGACAAGAAGCCCAATTAATACTGATAAAAACCGATACAGTTTTAATAGCACTTTATGAGTTTGAACAGGTTTCTATGGGATTTTCTAAGTAGGGTTGTTTGCAGAATAGAAAAAAAAAGGTTCTAAAAACGTGCGCTATTCGACACGGGGCACAAATAAAAGGCACCAAAACCATTCATTCAATTATTCATAAATGTTCTATACATTCTTATGGAGTTTTCTTATTTTTTAAATATAATTACTTTCTTAACATAATTAACATTTGTAAACACATTTGTTTCAAAACCAATAAATGTTGTAAAGCCCAGCGCCACTTGTCTTGCGGCGATTAATAAAAATCAACGAAACCGTTTATCGCGTATGCTGTCTCAATGTTGATTACCATTTGTAAATACAATGCTTGCAGAATAAGAAAAAGAAATTGTAAGTCGGAGGCCGTTAGCGTTGCGGCCGAAATCGAGGGTCCAGCAGCGTTCGCAGCGCGACGACGATGCGCGTCTGGATCAGGAACTACACGAGATTCCTTGAGCGCCTCACGGATCACTTGTTGCGCCGCTGCCGTCCTGTCGCCCGGCACGGTACGGACCCGAGTCCCGGCAAGACCAAAATAATTTTACCACGCGTCGCGAATCGTCGACACTCCTTCGAGAGTCACTCAGTCTCCTCCGATTTTATTTTACTCACGGATCCTTTTCCTCTCCTCCGCAGAGTTTTCGCCTTTTCTTTAAACACGTGAGTGCAGTGAGTTCAACGTGAATTGTGTGTGCTTGTTGTCATTTTTTTGTGAGTGCCTTGTGCTCGATTCTTTGGGATAGCACGACAACGGAATATATATCTTTAGATTTAAGACGATCGGATTCATCTCCACTGTTCTGTTTACTTTTTCGAACGACAGCTTCAGTCATGGTAAGTCAAATACATACTTTCTTCTGGCGTTTTTAATCCAAATGTTTTCAATTTTGTAGAATCGAAATTTACGCACTATGTTCTAAACAAAACTCATATCAAATCGGATTAATTGCAAATGAAATTACTCATAATTACACAAGTGATATTACTTAAAAAAGTGACACAGGGAATAACATTTATTTGGAACATGATAAGTTAGTAAGTTTAAACCCAGAAATTTAACGTATTATAAGATTATGCTTTTTCAAGTTTTTCGAATTAATTAGAGTCTGTTTTTGTACTAGAAATTTAGAGCAGTTATCGATTTGATTTTGATTATAAATTAGGAAAAAAATACATGCCATTGATGTAGTTTAGGAAATAAACAAAAGAAAGCTTCAGGTTTATTCGGTTTAATCGCAGCATGTAAATGTTCGGTAAAAATAAAAAATTATCGATTGATTAAGTTTGAACATGAAATTCCGTGTACGATGATATATATTTTATTTTTTATTTGTCAGACCCCAACAGTCAGTTATAGAATCTAACTGAAATTAGTGTTAGCCAAGAGTGTAACTAGCTAAAGCAGTAATTGCTTAATTCTAAATCAAAAACCTTAGAGATTTAATCGCAGTGCAAGGAATTAATATTCAACAATAAAACTTATGGGTAATCGATCAAACAACTTTAAAAATTTTTGTCAGTTATTGAATGTAGAATAAATTTGTATTGGTTTATGTGGAAAATAATTTTCATGAAATAAAAAAGTTTTGTCTTAATACGAAACTAAGGTATTTTAGTGATTCAATTGCAACTAATTTCAAGTTAACATTATATTCATCTTCATTGGATTTGAGATTGAAAATTTCATTGAGCTCGTTATCTGTTATCTTTGTTTATTAGTTATCTATCGACAAATTATCAAATGCTCAAAAAATTAGTGTTAAATAATCCAACAAAAAATAGTAATGATAGAAATAATAGCATAGAAAATATTCGATATCAAACTGAAGATATTCGACCTTATTTGAAGAAAATAGTCGATATCAAATTGAAGATATTCGACCCTATTTGTCCAACATTATGTTATTATTGTTATTATCGAAACGTTAGAAATGATGTAATATACGATGTACAGTATAAGTTGTCGAGATGAAGCGTGCAGTCTAGCTTAGCAATAAACACTACAATGAACCGATACGGGCTCTGCTGCAGTGCAATTAGTTGAGACGAGTCGTAAACGATCTAGAGATTAAAAGAGTCGAGACTCGCAACGTCTCGGATCATCTCTCGAGTTACCGAGCGTGAATCTCTCGAAAAAAACCTGCATGGCTCCATAAAACTCGACTTAAGTAACATGCGTACGATACAGTTTATGAGATAGTTGAAGAATAAAAATGCAAATTGACAAAAAATGTACGCATTATTCCAGTCTAATAATTTATTGTAAGAAATACTAATAAATTATCGGAAGGCAATCTCACGAATGCCTGAAACAATGAATGAAATCTAGCGAATTTTATATGGGCGAACAATGCAATCTATCTTATTACAATGAAAAGGAATTTGACAAAAACTAAACATGTTTTTGAAATTTGATAATTTACTAGAAAATTGAGGATGAAATTGTACCAAAGCTTTGTAAAAAAAACAATCAACCCTCGGCACGATTTGCATGAAAGTGAGTCGATTATATGTGCAATCAATCCCATATGTCTTCGCATTGTACGAAATGAAAATTGACAAAAGCTAAACGCACCCATGAAGCACCATAATTTACCACTAAATTGGTCATAAAATAGAAGCAAAGTTTTGTAGCAAATCTTACAAATGCACGAAACCATAAATAAAACCCAGTCGATTATATGGGCTGACAATGAAATCCACCTTATTATAAAGAAAAGTAATATATGTCAAAAACTAAATACCCTGTTAAAAATCTAATAACTTTCCTGAAAATTGAAAATAAAAATGTACCAGAATTGTTGCAAAACTTTAATTGTAAAAGAAACAACCAATTATGGGAACAGTCTGCATGAAACTGAGCCGATTATATGTACGATCAATACGATATATCCTCTCATTGTAAGAAATGCAAATTGACAAAAACCAAACGCATTCATAAAGCCCGATAATTTCCCAGCAAATTGGGGATAAAATTCAAACAAAGTTTTTTTTTTTTTTACGAAAACCTACAAATTCTCGGAACGGCCTGAATGGAATCTAGGCGATTATATCTTTCACTCCAGAAATATATCGGTCGGTCTTGTGAGGCTTTGTTCGGTGTTATAATGCACGAAGATGTGTATAGTGGGCATGTACAGGAGCGAAGCAGCAGCAGCGCTGGGCAACACCGGCAAAACCGTGCGCAGAGAGTCTTTTGTGTTCCGAAACCTTTCGGACTTTGGTGGTACTCTTAACGGTGCACCCTGTAGCAAGTATATAGGTAGAGACGCGCGGGTATATAAACACCAGCGAGGAGCAATACTTCGTCGGCGAAGCGAGATAGAAATGCTGCAGCTAGGCTCGTTCCTTCGTATTCATCGCACATCCGTTGTCCCCGCTGCTCTCTCAGGCTATGCCGCTGGTTGTATGCAATCTCTTCGGACTGAGAGTTCTGCGGACTGTAGTAAAAGGGCCAGCGACTCCTCCGTCGCGGACAATTGAGTAGCACATGCTTCCAGTGGATTTTCATATATTCTATAACCCAACTTCTAATAATGCAAATATTTCTGCAATAGTTCGGGCTTAAAAAGGATCCATAGTAGAATCTTGTGCATTGCTTCCTCATTATTTTTCGCAATAAAAAAGCTATATCTATCAATAAGTATTAATATCGATTTTGGGTGCGTCGTAGGGTTATCTTTGTAAAAAGTAGAAATAAACGAGGTTTTTTTGTATAGCTTTTCAAAGTAAATAAATAAAAAGATGCAGAGTAAAACTTTGCACATTTCTTTCTTCCCGAAAAACCATTGATAAAAAGTCTATGAGCAGCTTTCTTACAGGACTTGAAACGGATGCTTGAAATTAACATTCTTTCTTTTACAAACGTACTATTAACAACGTGCTCGTTTCGCTCGCACTCTTTTCCTTTCATTCGTCTCTTCTTATGGCTAAACATAATATTTGCATGTTTATACCATTCGTCATTTTACGTGACTCTATTTCTGCGTCCGTGTTTCGATAAAATCGTCTTTCGATTACCATGACTTTTTTTTTCACGAAACTGATATGGTGTTCATGTCAGAACACTATACTGATATAAAAATCTCTAAAAACATTTCAGTCATGACATGGAGGGAGCATAAATGAGTAAAAACAATTTCATTTACCATACAATGTACTGTACAATAATAATTATTGAATTCTACATTAAATATTAAACATGACAAAGGTTTCCAAATACGGGGAAAAACCAATCTTAAGTTTAGTCCGACCTTACAATTCAAAATTCGAATCTAAGTTGCTCAGAAGTCAGTTTATAAATCTTTCTGTCTGCAGCAACGAAAGCAATAAAATAACGAAAAAAAGTGATCGAGTATCATGTAAAGCTTAAATAGTGACCTCTTTTCAGACGTCTGTAGTTGAAGCTGTCAGGATGATATTATTGATTTTAATCACCGAGTTGAAAAACTTTCGGGCACGATTGCACTCGCGTGCGTTGGCTAAGTTGCGCTTCTTCGGTTACGATGCTGGAAGCTCGAGTGGAGGCGCAACTACACTTACCTTCTGCATCTCTCTCAAGCTCGTCTTGCGTTCGTTCAATCTATGTCTTTTTTCTTCCCTTTCGCGCGGGCTCTTCTCTCCTTTCTTTGTCGCTCGCGTATTCGAGCGCTATCCTTATCTTAATCGCCACTCGTGCCCGGGGCTTAGTGCGGCATACGCGTGCTATCCTTTTCCTTTCAGCCATGTGCTTCTCCCTCGTGAGGTCCAAACCAGTTTCGTGCTGTCAGCGGTCAGTTCGGTTCGCGCGAACACATATTTTTTTAAAACTTATTATTATTTTCTACTCGACGTTGTCGTAAAGCGCCGTATATTCATAGGTCGTGTACTCGCTGTAATAGAATCGTGCGCTCGAGTTCTCTGCGTGGGGCGATGTTTTACATCGCTCTCTATATATCTTTATGAGAAAACGATTTTGTTTAGTCTCTTCGATTGCAGAAAACACAATAGGATTACTTTTATCACTAAGGTATTTTTCTATTGTGTTTCACAGAATTTTGCTTCCTTATAGAGAAAGCTTTGTATTCAGAATTTTTTTTTTTCAATTTTTCATGTCAGGACACTCAGAGTGTTCCAAAATATCGAGAAAAGTTGTTTAGAAAAAATGACCCTATGTGTGTGTATGTGAGTGTCTGTGAGTGTGTGTGCAGAGCTTTGAGCCATTGAGCTCAAATTTGGTACACAAGTGAAGAAGCATTCCGTCTACGACTCGGATATTTTTTTTCCGAAATGTATGCAAAAATTTTCATTTTATGGCTTTTGGAATTTTTTTAAAAAAAAGGGACATGCAAATCTTTTTTGATATTGTAAATCGAAGAAGCGGTTCGGATGTTACTGAGTTCTGAAATTTTCGAAAAATTCACGTTTTTGCCTCAATTTTGGCAAAACATGAAGTAACGATGTTAAATTTCATACATGAAATTGGTACTATTTAGCGATGATTAGTACATAGTTTTGTCATGATCTGCATGTGGTTCAAATTTCTCAGAATTCTCTGAAACTTTCAGAAAAAATGATGTTATTGCATTGATTTTAGCAAAACATGAGATAGTGAACTTGAATTTTATACATTAAATCAGTAGTATTCAGTAATAATAGGTACACAGTTTCGTCCCAATTTGTTATGTGGTTCAGATTTAAAAAAAAATTGACTTCGAATATAAATAAAGCTGCAAAGTTGAACTTTGCAAATTGTTTCCTCATTATTTTCGGTTTTCTTGCAAACCTTTCACTATGAGGAAGCGAGAATTGATAAACATACTTCTTCATAGAGGTAGCTTTGCAAAACAAAACCAAAAATAATGTGAAAGCAATTTTACAAAGTTTTTCAGACAACAAATGCATTATTTCTAAATATTCTATTTCTAATTCTTCTCTTAAACATAATCTAATACTTCATATAATTTTTGTTCTACATCAATTATAGGGTTTTACTTTCCAATATAACAACTTATACTGAGAGAAAAGAAGGATTTAATAAAAAACTGTTTACATTTGTTGTCGCTTTTTATATTTACACCTATATAAGAAAATATATTTTACCCACTCTCTCTGAATACTTTTATCACTAACCTATTTTTCTATGGAAAACTTAAGTAGAGGACCTCAAATTATGTTTAAATATTTTCTATGCAAGACTGTCTTACGTAGCATCCGATTATTCATATATTTGTTTTGTTCGAAATAATATAAAGAGTCGCGGTAGCGACGCCAGGTATTGAAGAGAAAAATTTTTGTTGAAATTATATTTTCTTTATGATTCCTTAAATTCTTCAAGCTTTACACACCGAAGAAGGAGCGGAAGTTGTAGTTAGACACGTACTTTGGTTGTGCATGGGAAAACCATGGCCTATGCTCGAAATAAATTTTCTCCCCTAACGAAAAAGCGGGAATGGCCCGCGTCTGGACCAAAATAGGCGTCACTGAACTGAGAGAAAGAGGAAAGCGTGAGTGAGCAAGGAGCGTTTGTGTATGTAAGAAAAGAAAAGGTCTTAACACCCGCGCGCACTGATTTCATTCACTTTGCCGTGTAACAGTATTGCGAGCGCCACATTCGTGTCAAGGCGACACTCACAGACGCGCTCACGCTCGTCCTCGATAATTGCGGAAGATTATATGGTATATATGAATCAGGACACTAGAATATATCTTCAGTAATGGGCTCTCAACATTTCGGTTAAGCGATACATTTTCAACATTTTCATGGCTTTTCATTCAGTTGCCTTTCCCTTTCCAATATGTTTTGAATACAATCTGTCGGGATCTGAATATGATGTGATCTTGTAATCTAAATAGTCATCTAACGCAGAGCGATTACGAGGAGAAGATCATGGAGAATAATATACTTGTTGTAGATATAGAATAAAAAGTGATTAATCTAGTTACGTTTAATTTAGTTATTTTAATTAAATGTCATTAAGTTCGATTTGAAACAAAAATGAGAAAGATTACTCGTAAATTCAAAAATTGTTGGAAAAATAATTTTAAAAAATTGTTTTCGATAAATTAAAGAATTTATTTAAGTTATAACAATTTAATCTTATTGGTTAATACAGATTCAAAGAAGCTAATTTACTAATAACTTTTCAGCACTTTTATTATTAACAATCATTTAGCATTTGTTAATAACATTGTCTTTTTAAATTTTCTATTGTCATGAAGTCCCAAAATTTTTATTTTATTCTGAATCGAGTTCTGAACTTTTGTTTGAGAAAGTACTCGTCTGGCTAGGACAACGATGGTTTTTCATTTGTATACTATACAAATTTTTGACAAATTATATTTCTAAATGAATATTTTAAAATATGCGTTTTTCAGTGAACACTTTTTTTAAAAACTACGGCACAGTCTTAAGGATGTATGATACGTACAGTCCCGCCAATCTCGTGAGTTCTAGAGAAAATTTCGATTACTTCCCGCTGAGATAAAAATCGGAAAAAAGTAATCCGTTTTAAACGTGCTGAAGAGATAAATTTTGCATAGTAATAATTCCAAAATGTTATTATAAACAAATTTCTGAAAAAAAACAATTGTTCAACAAATAAACAGTTAACGTAACTTTTTTTAAAATGAAAATGATATGTTAATTTTTTTGAATGCGTATGAATTGTTTCAGACTTTTTTCTTTATTTTGATTTCGATTTTTTTTATTGTGAAAAATGCGCAGAATATAACAAATTTTGAATATACGTTTTCCAAAAAAAACTTGAGTGTAGTAGATAGGTTTATGCCGAACACATACCCAAAATTCGTTATTTCGCGCACATTTTTGAAAATAAAAAAAGTCAAAATCAAAATAAAGAAAAAAATCTGAAAAAGTTCATACGCATTCAAATAAATTAAGATATTATTTTCATTAGAAAAAAAGTTAGGTTGACTGTTTGTTTGTTGAACAATTGTTTTTTTTTCAGAAATTTGTTTTTAATAACATTTTGGAATTATTACTAGGCAAAATTTATCTCTTCAGCACGTTTAAAACGGATTACTTTTTTCCGATTTTTATCTCAGCGGGAAGTAATCGAAATTTTCTCTAGAACTCACGAGATTGGCGGGACTGTTCGTATCATACATCCTTAACTCCTGACCGTCAGAACTTGACCGCGATTTGATGGGATCCACCATAACATTGTCAACTTCATGCATGTTGATGATATTTCAATATTTATCGGTTTATTAATTCTGATTTTATTCCTCCATCACTGAATGAGCTTGTCGATGTGCTCAAAGCTTGTGTAAATAATGGGGTATCGGCGTCATATCGAAAATGTTGCACGTGTGTTACGAGGAACGCCTACTTCGTGTGCAAAAAGGATATAATAAATACTGTTGCGCGTCCCATCCACTTACACGGACACAGGCAATTGCTAGTTCGCACCCTGCTCTCTGCGTTTGATGCCGATGCCAAACGAAATTTCGGCTTTCATCCCACCGGCGGATATTGCTCGTTAAAATTCGTGAAATCGTCAACCGTGTCGGTGGCTAGATTAATATCGTTCTGTTAACGTCGAACCGGTGCAATTTTTATTTCACAAATGCGACAGGGTTGCAATCCATTATGTCATTTCATAAACATAAACAAATTATGTAATTCCATAAACATTCATCATATAAACAAACAATAGTAACGTATAATAAGTATTAGGATGTGTCGAAAAATGTATATATATATTTTTTCTCTTTTTTTCAGGCGAAACTATGTATTTTGATCTCAATACACATCTCCCATGCAGAAAACGCACCTTAAAATATGTATATATATTTTTATCGACATTTCATGTAATAGAAAGACGTTAATTGAGGCACCTCTAAACATTATTTGCCAGCAAATTCCTTTGGGATACTCGATTGTTAGGTCAACCCCTCAAGTTTAAGCCATGAAGACCGATGAAAAGTGCGATAATTATTAGTAAGAACCAACATAAGAAAAAATCGGTATTTCTCTGGTTATCGAAGAAAAGTAAAAAAACCCGAAGATTATCGCACTTTTCTTTGGTCTTCATGGCTTAAACTCGAGATGCTGACCTAACAATCGAGTGTGCCAAACGAATTTGCTGACAATTAATGTTTAGATGAGCCTCAATCGAGATCTTTTTATTATATGAAATTTCAAATAAAAAATATATAAACATATATTTAGGCGCGTTTTCTGCACGAGAGGTGTGTATTGAGGTCAGAATACATACTTTTGCCGTAAAAAACAGAAAATGAAAATTATGATGTTTTTTTGACACACGCTAAAGCATATACATACATAACGAAAGGTTAATGGTATCTTTCATTTCATAATTCTTGGCATTTTTTTCTTGCCACATAATATTTTATAGTCAGTAAAATATTGTATGTGAAGCTATCAAGAGACGCAGTAGCGTCGCCAATATTAAAAAAAGTCGTTTAAAAATTTAAAAAATGTATACTACAATTGATTTCGCTAATCACTCTTCGACATGACGAATAGAAACCATATTCACCACAGAATTAATTATGGTACGAGAAAATACATATAATGGTACGGGTAATCATTTTCGTAGCAAAATTGTCTACATTTTGCATTCTAATACAAGTTTCTCTCTTAATTATGAATTTTTAAATCGAGTCTTTTGTGCGATACGCGATATCAAGGTGGAATAAAAATATAATCTGTAATTTATATTCAGTTTATGTCAAGCTGTATTAAATTTCGAATGAGTGTAATAATAATATGACACATGCAACTGCACAGCTGCGTCCACGCGTGCTTGTTGGTTGCTTCCTCAGCTCTTATGCAGCTTGCTACGAAGCAATAATAAAGTCGTGTAAGTAAGCAGCCGTGTTTCTGACTGCGCGTAGCGGTGTTCTCCGCAAATCGCTTCCTCCGAGCACGACTTCCGCTCGCTAACTCATTGGCTCTGCTGCTCTGCCCCTGTTACTTAACCGCCTCGTCCTCTTGCTTCGATTCATAACCTCACGCACACTTACACCAATCGTAGTCAAGCCCTCGTTATTATTGGTTCGATACGGCGACTAGGAAAATACAGAAATACATCTATTCTACAAACAGCCGCCCATATTATCTTTCCAGTAGCCGTGCAGTAGTCTAAAGTGCCTCCAGGCGCTGCAGGCACTGTTGATAAACAAAGGCGTCGAGTGGCGCACAGCTAATACGTAGTCTCTTGATGCCACACACAATTTTTTTCTGTAAAGAAAATTTAGAATGAAATCTTGTTCCTCATGCAATTGCTTACGTGTACGTAATTTTAAGATACCGCTCTGGAATTTGGTACATATATGGGAGAAATTACCTCGTTCCGATCAAGATTTGACCGCGACCTTTTGGATTCGGCTCGTAATTTTTTGTAGGCTCAGTTAGATCCTGGAATGCATCATATTTTATTCCTATAGCAATTTTTTACAAAATATTTTTCTAAAGTGATATATGGAATGCCATTATTTAAAAATCTACAAGAATTCTAAACAAATACTCTGTCAAATATAAAAATGTTCTAGCTTATAGCTAAAGCAGGCAAGATTTTTGTTCTCATTGTTCGTGAGATTTTTTGATAATAAAAAATAATTTTGTCAATAAAAATGGTTAGAAACTATAAGAAGGAAAATCTTGCCAAGTTTGGCGATAAGCTAGAACATCTTGATATCTGGATTTTCCACCAATTTGTTAATAACATTTATAAATAATAATTATGCAAAATTAATCTTTCTAGTACCTTTAATATTCATAATTTTTCCAAACTTTTCAATTCACTGTGAATTTTGTGTTTTTTTTAACATACTTTTTCCATACTCAAAAAAACAAAAAATCAAGGTCAACTCAAAATCCTAAAAAATTCATACGTCTTCGGAAAAATGAATCAAACATTTTCATCTTAAAAACGTTGGGTTTCCGGGAAATTTGTTGAACAATTTTTTTTTTCACCATTTTGTGTATAACATTAAAAAATAATTATTATTCAAAATTAAACTTTTCAGTACCTTTAATGTGCATGGATTTTTTTAAGGAGATTATACTATTGAGAAGTGTCTGCAATTCTCTAATTTTTCTCAAACTCACGCTAAATAAATACTCGGCGCAAGGACTACCTTAAAAAGTAATGTGCAAACTTTAACTTCGGACCTTTTTTTAAATTAAGTAGTAGTTACAGTTTGTTCGTGGGATGAATCAATTTATAACAGTTATTCTTACCTCTTTCCTGTCAGTCAACGATAAGTGCTTTTAATTCACAAATTATTCGGATCGTTGAGATCCAACGTTCTTATCGAATAAAGAATTCATGAACTGGTGACCCAGGACTAACTTACGCAATGATCGTTCGAGCAAAAATCTGGGCTCGGCAGTCTAGACTGTTCCTTCGTAAGCTTTACCTGTCGTTCTCTCGGTATCTTTCATTAATATTTATGACTGCGGAATGAGCTATTGAGCTAAAGGTAGAAGCAGACTGGAACATGCAGACGTTAAAAAAGAAGAAAAATGAAAAATCATGAGCCGGATCGTCATGATAATTGTATACATAAAGCTGAGATACAATTTTTTCAATTGCTCTCTGTCCATATATTGAGAGCAATTTAAGCGAGATTTAAATCTTCACTCTCAATGACTCGACGTACCGCAACGCACTTTGTACACGAGCACTTTGAGTCCACACATAGTAATTTCAGAGTAGCCAATATTTATTTTCTTTTATCACGGCTCAGACTAGATTACGAGTATAAAATTCCACGGAAACTGACGGATGATGATAAAATATAATGAAACAGCAATTCAAAACAAGGTTTCTTCTATGAGGAAGCAAAAAGTTGCTGTAAAGTAAGATCTTGCTATTTGCTTCCTTGGCATTATCCAGTTTTTATTAAGTTATCCTTGCAACAAATTACATGTTTTGACGATATTAACTTCTGAAAAACATGAACCCCAATTTTGTACGATAGCAGAATAATCTTCAGTGATGTTACATACGTAATTTAGTGCAATTTGTTAGAATTTGAAGTTGAACAAAAAATTAAATATATAATTGGTACAAACAAACCTTGCACTTGAATATTTTTAAATAAATGGTTTATTTGAAAATTAAATGTATCCAATTATACTTTTTTCTCTCAGTGTAGAGCGCGCATGTCGTCATCGAAAAAATTTAAAAATCTATAAAATAGATATTTCTGCATACATTTCGGAAAAATGTCACCAGTCGAACATAGCCTGCTGCTTTACTTGTGTACCAAATTTTAGCTCAATCGGTTGAAGCACACACGCACACACAATACATAAAGTAATTTTTTCTCATCACTTTTCTCAATGTTACGGAGCATTCTGAGCGTGCAGACATGAAAATAAAAAAAATAAAAAAAATTTCATGATAACAAAACTCCCTCGATGAGGAAGCAAAAATAAAAAAAATGTTTCGTTAAATAAAAAAGTATCTGAGTTGTTTAATATTTTAAATACAAGAAATCCCTTTTGATCTACATAAAAGGCGGGTATCCTCAACTATATAATTAAATATTTAAAGACCGTAGAGACTATGACTCTGGAGTGCGAAGTCGGCTTTGGCAAACCATCAAATTTGGTAAGACAGTACAGACGGCGGCCTACGCTCAGAGACAAAAGGCCATCCTCCTCTTTTCCGCTCTGCAGTCCGGTTGGACCTGCCGCGATTGTACCTGACCGTTCTCCGCCTACACCGGGAATTGCCAAGACCACGTGACCCTCTCATTCTTTGCGAATGAATGCACTACTAGCTTTGCTCGACCTGACCAAGAATTCCGATGCGTATGTTGAGGCACAAGCCTATAGCTGTGTAAGTCGTCGCCAAAGTCCAGCAGCGAAACTACGGCCTGTGCTTCCATCTCACTGCGCGGTCAGGGGTCTGCCCTTGTCTACGCTCGAATATTTGACCTGCCGTCTGCCATCTGCCACTTGTACTGTCGCTCCAAGAACTTTCATTCATTCCTCTAAAATGGCACTCCACCGCCCACTCTGCCGAAATTCTTGGAGTTTTCCGTGGCTACTGATTTTTTTCTGCTTTCCTCTCTACGTGGGGGTTCGCAATACACTTTGGGGCATGTTAAATGAGGATATAGATTTTTATTTTCGGTTATTGTCAAACCGGTAGCATATTATGTACCAGCGATCCGACTAGTTATTATTTTTTTAAACAATCGATTGTTGTTATGCCGCAAATGATATGGAAAATCTCTTATTGGAATATTTAATAATATTTCATTGAGAAAATTTATTTACTTTTTAACGATATGGAAAGTTTTCAGATACATTCTCTTAAGGAGAGGCTGTGGCGATAGTTAGCTATTGGAAACAATTGTTTAAAAAATCTGGAAAAATTCAGCGAGATACCTTTTCTTACTCTTTATGACATATTTTGGACCGGAAAAATAACATCGATTTTTGAGCACGGTCGATTTTTTATAAAAGGCAAAAAAATGTATATTAAAAATCTGTCACGTTTGATTGTTGAAAATGGTAGGCAAAGTTCGGAACAAAATTGACAGGTCAGAATAATGAAAATTGTAGGAGAAGATACATTTATTTGAATCGTGGGTGATACTTTTTTTTTTACTGTTCTTATATATAATAATATAATAAGTGCCACTATTTTTATTCGGGAAGTGCAGTTAAATTGATAACATTTAAGTCCTATAATATAAATAGCTTTGAATGATATTCCGAGAGATATGATTTTAAAAACCCATATACTAACAATAAGAATAAAACTTACAAAAAAATCAGAATTTACCCGTTCCGTATGAATCCTCTTTTCATTGACAATTATGTTCTCGCCTCATTTTCTCCAATTTCATTAGACGCCTCACACGTTGAAATTTCTAAATAATGCTAAACAAATTTGAAAAATATCATATCACTGGAAATATCCATTAAAAGTATTGATATAACATGACCTAATTTGTATCAATTTCCTTGCACATTACAAAAGAAAATAGTGTACTGAAAAATAAAAAACATGTATCTCCCTCGAATCGAAAAAATGCATCTACTCCTACAATTTTTAAGATTCTGACCTGTCAATTTTTATTCGTGCTCCGCACACTATTCCCAACATAAAAGTGTGGCAGATTTTTTATATAATTTTTTTTGCTCTTTTAAAAAATCGACAGTTCTCAAAAATCGATGTTTTTTTTTGCGGTTCAACATATGTTGTCAAGATTGAGAAAAACGAAATTTTTCAGCACTTGTTTGAAAACTCCCCTTCAGCTTGTACATCAGAGTAAACTTGTCTTCGATCCGAGCTTCTGTGATATTTTTTTTTTATTGGTAATTCCTCAAGTACGCCAATTGGCTTTTATTATCCCCTCCCCCTTATTCCCTATTTCATTCCTCGGGACCCTTCTAGAGTGCCATCCGCAGCCACTTTTTCTAATGCACTACTGTATCGCATTTGCACGAGGACTCAGGGAAACTGCGGAAAACCTCGCCAATACAGGCGGTTTCAATTCACTGAGTTTCTACTATATTAGAATACATTAGAAACTCAGAAAAATTGCCTCCCGCTCAACAATTTACACGCAAACCAGTGCGCGGCCAACCGGTCACCCATCCAAGTTATGGCTGCAAACAATGCTGCTTAACTCTGGGGACCGCTGAAGCTACACACCGACCGCGCGTTTTTTTAAATCTCTAATATTTATTGGATCAGGTGTACATTCTTAGAATATAATAGCCACAACGAAAACTTAAGAAAAAAAGGCTAATAAATTTTTTAAATTGTTATATCTATGTGAGTGCATGCAAGCACCGCTCATAGATAAAACGTAGCTCGAGTAAATAATCTCAGATAACAAAGGAAGTATATGGAAGTATAAGCAGACATGTATGGGAGAAAAATAATAATCTAATTGGCAACGAACAGAAAATTGCACCTGGTAAAAGGGGAGAAAAAAATTTTAGTTGCATAAACGTATAAAAAAAACCCCAAACACCGACCGCGCGTCCAGTGCTGTCGGTGAGCTTTTGTGATATTTGTTTTCGATTCGTACGGCCAACTTCGCTACCGTTCTCGAAAAGTCCGATTTTTCGTACTAGTATCACAAAGTAGCGTTTCATTAGTTCGATAGCGCGATAATATTGCACAGTTCTATGCATCGACGTTGCGATATCGGTACTAGAACGGTCAGTGTGGTATTATAATGTGTATTCCCTTGTTCAGCGAAAGGATATTGTCCAGCATATTGTTCGAAAAAGGTTGCGAGTGAGGAGAGGCGAGAAACGGGTATCGGAAAACTGTCACCGAGAACTGTAGGAAAAGGACACGACATTGGTGCTCAGCGTGGAGATTCGAGAAAAGGCTTTGCCGGAATAAATGAAAATCCGAGTACCCCCTTGAAAGCTTCAGGTATCTTCGCGTTGATGTACTCTTGCTTTTTCCCTTTTGTCATTTTATTCACCCAAAACTGGGTCGAAAGCCGATGAACACGTAGCTTTAGTTAAATATACGGAAATTATCAAAAAAATGTACAGTAAAATTAATTTCACGAATCACTTTTCAACATGACAACAAAAATCATTTCAATTACATAATTAATTATGATCCGAGAAAATATACATAATGGAACAAAGAGATGGATACAGAGAACTGTAGGATAAGGGCACGATGTGCATGCTCAGAGTAAAGATTTGAAAAAAGCTTTACTGGAATGATAAAAAATCCGGATACCCCCTTGAAAGCTTCAGGTATCTTTGCGTTGATGCACTCTTGCTTTTTCCCTTTTGCCATTTTATTCACCCAAAATTGGGTCGACAGCCGATGAACACGCAACTTTAATGAAATATATGAAAGTTATCAAAAAATGTATGGTAAAATTGATTTCGAAAATTACTTTTCGACATGACAAACATAAATGATATTCACCACATAATTAATTATGATCCGAGAAAATGTAAATAATGGAATAACGGAAATGGATACAGAGAACTGAAGGAAAAGTACACGACATGGATGTTCAGCGTGAAGATTTGAAAAAAGTTTTGCCGGAATGAATGAAAATCCGACTACCTCCTTGAAAGCTTCAGGTAACTTTCCATTAATGCACTGTTGATTTTCCCCTTTATTCATTTTATTCACCCAAAACTGGGTCGAGAGTCGATGAACGTGCAGCTTTAATGCCTCAGCAAAACGTTTACATGTATGCATTGTGCATACATAAATACGTTTATATTACATAATGGTATTCAATATTCCTGTGTGAGCATGACGTTATAATTTTATTCAGCATGCTGCTTTGCTCGCATTGGTCTTCGCGTATTTACTCGAAGACCAAGTCCGAAGCAGGCCGTTGTCTCATCTGTTATGATTATTGTTAATATGATTACAAAGAGAGAATTTTAATAATATCCTCGGGTGATCTTAATAGTCCTGGTAACTATACAATAATAGTTTGCACATTTTGACCGAAAATTTCATTTTGAACAGAATTATAATTCAATAGTTTTCAACCATCTCTCAAAATGAATAAAAATTCAGTTTCAAAAGGACTATACAATTATTAAAAATTCGTATATTAATAGAAGACTTTCTATTAAAGTTGTCAGATTTTCTCCTTCCATGAATTTATTATTTACTTTTTGAATAAAATGATGATGTTTCATTTTTTCAAGCATAACTATTCTTCAAAATAAGTAGTATTTTTAGTAATGTTTTTCTGTTGTTATGAAGTCCTTCAATTCCAATTAAATTAAATTTAAGATTCGTCCGGAATACCGCTATTTCTCTGAGTATGGATGTCAGTACTCAGTGGTAGACCGTTTTGACCTTACGGCGATAGCAGCTGCTTTAATGAACGTCGAGGTGACCTCTATTCTCAACGAATTTCCGCATTGCTGGTAATAAACTTGCCTAGTGCATCAAGATCCTCGTGTGACGAGACTGCCCTCTATTCCTTGGTAGTCAGGCCCTTGTTTTTGCTGTCTTTATGTACTACACGCTCGGCGTCATTATAAAGGAAGCTTGGACTTCTGATATACAGTAGAACCTCGGTTATCCGAGGTGATGGAGGCCATGGCTTCTCCGGATGAGTAAAAACTCGGATAATACGGGAAACGTATACAATGAAAAAAATTTTTTTGCTTCTTCATAGAGAATACTGTTTCAATTTGCCCGATCTTTTCCTAGCTGCAAGATCCCATCACTTCATTAATAATCGGTCACTTGCAGTAGTTTCCGGCTGTTCGGGCTGTTCCTCGACATATGTGGGAGCTATTCCGAGGACATTGAACCCTTGTTCGTACTTAATTTGCGGACTGCCTTCCGTTTTGTCGTTTTCTTCGTCTATTTCGTCCGTTTTATCCAATTTTGTCTGCATCATAAGCGTCATTGTAATTGCTTCATTGTATTTGAACTATATGGCAATGTAACGTTGAAGATAATGATACTTTGCGATAATAGTGCGTGAAAGCGGACTTTCGGCGAAGGTTGGAAAGTGCGGCCACTTTACAACAGCCGTCGGGAGTCCGATTTCATGTACAAGTACCTCATACTGTTTTTTGTAACAAATGAACGAAAACTGCCAGGTTATGTTGCTGGCCAAGCGCGACACAAAGGAAAAAAGCAGACCGATGTGCACATGCGCGCACAGTATTTTCGATACGGTTTCAAGCGAATGTGCGCATGCGCACAGTTTTTTCGATACGCTTCTCGTATTTATGATACGCCTTCTTATAAAGCGCCACTTTATGTCGCGGCTGGCTCGCACATAAACTGGCACTTTTCGCGCACGCGTTACCAAAAATACATTTCGACTTTTAAATGAAACCGGCCATTTAATTTTTATAATTTTATTTATGTACCGTTGAAAATTTTATTTTTTGATTTCATAATAATTATTTTTGCATTTTATCTGCAATTTCTCCCTCATAGAGAGAATTTCGTTTTCGTGAAATTATTTTGACTGCCGAATTGAGCTATCTGCTTGGAATTGTCTGACGAAGTTTCCCTTTAAAGAAAAAACTGAATTTTTAATTTTATTTCTTTCGACGATATTTCCGTACGGGTTGATTGTAGAAAATTTAAAAAACCACAGGATTTCGTGTTTTTTAATTATCTTTTTTTTATACATTATTGTCGACGTTGAAATACTTTTTTACAAAAATATTATTTAACGATTTTTTGTGCATAAAGACAACGAAACCCAGTCAATATTTTTCCTTTTTGTTTTTTTTCCGTTTGTCAAGGTGGGAACGAATTTTCAGCTAAACTAACTCATGGTAGACACAACTCTTCTCAAATACAGATTCAAAAAGATATGGCAATTAAAAAAATTATATATCGAGAAGAATTGAATCTGCCACCGGGTCTTTTGTCTGAAAATTCGTTCTTCACTTGACAAGTGTAAAAAAAAGATTAATACACAAAAACACAAAATTTAATTTAAAAATTTTGTACTTATGAACAACAAACAAAGGCCAGTCGATATTTTTATTTGTCACGTTGAGAACGAATTTTTAGCCAAATGCCCCGGTGGCAAAGTCAATTCTTCTCAGTAAATGATTATTTTTTATTTTTGTTTTTGTTGAGGAATAAAGATACACAAAATACTGTTTTTAAAATATTTTAAATAAAACCATTCAAATTTTGACAAAACAAGAAATCAATAAAGACATTCAAATTTCACTTCAAACGGGAACTTGAACAGGCTTGAAAATTTATAAAAATTTTATCGCGTTAGTACTTCAAATTTACTCATTTTTGGAGTGAAGGCATAAATTCGAAAATTTAGGTGCCTGAAGTTTCGTGCAATGCCCCATATATAGATCACCGAAGTTACCATAAACGTTATTTGGTATTAAGATAGTCTTAGATTAATAATAGAAATCAAAAGCTTTAAAATCAATTTTCCATTCCACAAAACTATCTTCATAGGTAAGCGAGAATCATCCAACATAGTTTCATGGTGAACTAGATTAATATTGAATAATACTGAGACCGCATAGTACGAGGTTCTACTTTGCATCGGCTTAGACTTTTTTCTACAGTTTATACAGAGTTGATTATACGTCTCGATAAAAACAAAATCATTCTAGTCACGCCCTAGATAATTCAAAACAGTACTTTCGTAAAAAAGATCACTGAAACTCTCCACATGTGGAATTTTTTCCAATTTTCCTAAACGTTTATTTGTATTGATACTTGAAAGGTGCCGACAGTCGATGGTGACTTTCCGTCTCGGTTCATGAATCAGACCAACAACAAATACTCTGGCTCGAATAGACAGTCTTCCGCCTGTAGAATGGTCCAATAGCATAAAACGCCGTAATTTGTAGCTCCGTTGAAAAGCTATTCTGTCCTAGGAAGAGAAAGTACCGCGGCGTTCTTGTATCGACTGTTTATTCCGGCACAAGACACTAAACCAGGATAATGTATTTTGATTGCATGCTTTAGTGATTCTGTCTTGCAGTACCTAAAAATAACGAGCAAAAATTGGAATTGTTCTCTGGTAATTTTCTATACAGTTATTTAGTATAAAGAAATAATTTCTTATTGGAGTTGATGAAAAATCGGGCGCTAGAGAATTCTTATATAACTTTTGAACATCTTGAAAGTTGCATAAAAAAATAGTCAATGTTCAATTGATTTTTCGCTTACTAAATATTGTAATTTTTGGATTCTATTTCTAAAAAAAGATTTCTTATAAACACGATCGTTTCGTGCGACATTTTTATTGAAAAATTATTTTTTTCATCGTTGATAATTTTTCGCAATTATTAAGATGGATCTGAAATATACATAAATTATATTTTCCATCACTCGAAGTGAAGAAGAACATCAGTCGTCGAAATAAGTTTTCAAGTACCTCCCAAATTAATTTTCCTTCTGTTAAGGATGTATGATACGTACAGTCCCGCCAAAAGTGAGTTTCAGAGACAATTTCAATTACTTCCCGATGGGATAAAAATCGGAAAAAAATAATGCATATAAAACGTGCTGAAAAGATTGATTCCGCATAATAATAATTCCAAAATGTTATTAACAAATTGGTGAAAAAAACAATTGTTCAACAAACAATCAGTCAACCTAAAATTTTTTCTAATAAAAATGATATGTTAATTTATTTGAGTGCATACGAATTTTTTCCGATTTTTTTCTCTGTTTTGATTTTAATTTTTTTTTTATTTAGAAAAATGCGCAGAATACAAAAAATTTTGGATATGCGTTTTGCAAAGAAATCTTGTGTGTAGTAGATGGTTTTATGCCGAACGGATATCCAAAATTCGTTATTTCGCGCACATTTTTGAAAAAAAAAAAAAAATCAAAATGGAAATAATAAAAAAAAACTGTAAAAATTCGTATGCATTCAAATAAATTATCATATCATTTTCATTAGAAAAAAAATTAGGTTGACTGATTGTTTGTTGAACAATTGTATTTTTCACCAATTTGTTAATAACATTTTGGGATTATTATAATGCGAAATCAATCTTTTCCGCACGTTTAATATCGATTACTTTTTTTCCGATTTTTATCCCATCGGAAGTGATCGAAATTTTCTCTGAAACTCACTTTTGGCGCGACTGTACGTATCATACATCCTTAATGGTTTTTATTTCTTATTTTATGATTATCGATAGATAGATACATTTTTTATTCATCTGTACAGCTTGTTCAACTTTTTTACATTCTCATCTTTAAGTTTAAAGTTACATTTGTTTTTGTTGCGCCTTTTAACACAAATAAAATTTGACTTAACTATTTCATATTTACATAAACTTTTTTAGAAAACTTCGCAGATTCTCTGAAAACTCTAAATAATGTAAAGAAATGAGAAAAAAGTAATTATCTCACCCACGCAATGAAAAAAGTAGATTCCTGCATTATCCCGTTTCCAATGTGCGCTGTACATACTGCAGAGTACGTAGTGCACTGTTTCATCGGTGCAGTATTCTACGTTGTCGGCTGTTTGCAAAACCATGCGAATGATCGCCACCTATTGATTTAATTTACTATTCACTCCACAGTTTTGCAAACATGCGAACTATAGTAACGGAGGAAAATGTCTGTATTTCCGAAGCGTCTACCGCATTCTAGTAAATGAGTTCCGTTGAAATGGCGCTGATGTCGAGTACATTATACTTCGAATTTCAATTCATTTATTCGACAGTGTCATGCAGAATATGTAAAGTATTTCAACGAAAAAACATGATAATAAGTATTCTTAATATGACAGGACTCAATAACTTGCTTAAAATATCAAATAACTTGAATGGCTTATAATTTACTTTAACTGTTATTTCTAATTTTTTCTCCTTTTCTCTCCAATCGAATACTACAAACTTTCGATATGTCTTCAAAGTTTTGAAAAAATGACACTCGTATATCGGTTGAAAAAAAATGCCGACTATCGTTATTATATGGAGAATTTTTATTTCCATAATGAGTATTTAACAAATTTCAATTAATAGATAAAAATTTTATGAATCGCTCATCAAATATATAATTATTTTTTATTGTACAAATCTGTTACAATTTATATAATATCTTTTGATAGTATCAGCAGTTTTTATAATATTATAGGCTTGAAAATTACATGGCTTTGGATTTTAGTCGGAGAAACAATTCGGAATAAAAAAAGTACTTGTAGAAATCTGATCATGGCACAGTTTTTTTTAAACACTTTGTTCAGCGATGGATAATTATTATTCTGCGTTCCATATTAGTAATACCTGTGAGTTATTATTATTGGGAGAAAAAATGTGTACGCCACATTTCCGAACAGCACAAAAACTCGGTCGGAGTTGCAACGTTGCAAGATAAATCAAAACAAACCCAGTGTGTGCTCTGGTGTATTTTGCTGCAGCCGAACAAAGTTTCGGTGGTTGAACGAACTCGAGAGCACCGCCGAACGTTGTAGTTTACATAAAAGCTAGGACTCTCGAGGCCAGGGGTCCGTAGAGTTTGGTCTGGCTTCACGAGGCCGAACGTGACTCGTTGAAAAACATCGTCGTGTTATACTACTTGAAAACGCGAGCAATAAAGATGCCGAGGTAGAGCAAAAGGAACAGCAGGAGAATGAACAAAAAATAATAAGTGATGAAAAGAGCAAGGGTCAAGAGCAAATCGTAACAGCAGATTTGCTCAGTCCACTTGACTACAATATCTTCAAACTAGCCTTAACAATACTTTGAAAAATATTCATAACAAAAATATCGAGCTCATCTCACGGCACTATAAACGTCATATTCCCCTTTCGAATAATTATAGATTTAAATTGAGATTAAGATTTATTTGTTAAGGTCCTGGGATGTTACCCTAAGAACCTGAACCAAAAAATAAATACAGAAAAAATATAAAGATCGGATAGAGAAAAAGAAGTACAGAGGATAGTCTTAAAATAAATGAAGTAATACATAGCAGAAATAAAATGAGAGGTGAGCCATAAAGAGCAAATAATGAAACCTAGAACATAGTATATAGGTTTACTTGAAGGAAAATCTACTATCGATGGCTACAGTATATTTAAAAAAACCTTCAACTATATTTCTGAGCTCTCATAATTAGCGAAGTCAATTAACAGTTGCCATGAGTTAATGTAAATATTGAATATCTTAGCATTACGAATATTTTTAAAATATTGCAAATAATATTGAGTAGTATTATTGCAAACCGCATACAACGTCATCAGTATTGTTTCAATTTTTTAAATGAATTCCTAACAGCGAAGGTTTGTAAATCTTCTATTCGTGTGTTAAATTACAGCTCAATTGATATCGTTGCTTTGATTACACACGATACTTCGTGCCCGGACCCTTTTCAAAAGGTAACGTAAGTCATTGGATGCAGGTACGCGGTCGTGCTTGCTGACGAACTGCGCGACTGACTGTGTAGTTATCCCTTTACCGTACTTTTCTTCTAGAGTCCTTAGCATTTTCCATTCTTCCATCGAACGAGATACGTACTATCTAGGCTTCGTGCCAAAGACGTCCTCAAAGCTATCGAGAATCGATGAACCCACGAAAGCGTTCAACCGCCCAAATTCACCGGAAGTATCCGCAGTCCAGCGAAAAGTCTCCGCGTCTTGTTCTCATTATACTCATCTCGATGGACTTTCGAGTTCACTGAATTACTATATGTTCACTCACGACGCTCCAGACACTTCGATTCAATTTTAACCCTTTCAAGGTCACTTATAATAATCATGTGTGATATTTGCATAAATTGAAGAACGTGCCCATCGGCACATGAAAAAATGCATAGAATTTAATGTTTGTACAGTTTCTGCATCCTCATAGAGGTTTTTTTTGTGAAAACGTTTTTTTGGAGATTTATGTGTCAGAACACTCAGAATAGTTTGAAACGTCGCGAAAAGTGTCTTACAAAAATTATCTGGATGTATAGATGTGTGCGCGCGCGCGCGCGCGCGCGTGTGTGTGTGTGTGTGTGTGTGTGTGTGATGAATGACCAAAAACTCATTTAACTGTATCTTGGAAGCTATTCGACCTAATCAGCTTAAATTGAAACAATATGTACAGTACTGGTTGATCGTTAATTGTTTTAAATTTTATGACAATCACTCAACGCATTTCATTTTTAGGAGAATTTGGAAATTTTGAAAAAAGTACGTAAATACTTCAGATCAAACGAATTTTCAACCATCGGGCTGCAACTTCATAATAAAATTGAAAATAGTGATGCAACTTTTAGTATTGAATTTGGGCCCCCTCGATAAAGCGGCTCGGTGCTTATGAGATTTTGAAATTTAAAAAAAATCGTTTTCTCCTAATTCAGATAAAATGTCAAGGAAACGTCTGAAATTCCATACCGAAAAAAAATAACATTCAGACATGCCACATACCAAATTTAGTGTTGATCGGTGAAGCGGTTCGGATTTTACGTGATTTTGAATTTTTCGAAAAAATTTTATTTTGCTCTAATTCAGGTACAATTTAGACATATCGACTGAAATTTCCTCCCCATAAAAAATAACATTTAGGCCTGCTACATACCAAATTTGGTAATGATCGGTAAAGCGGTTCGGATTTTACGTAGTTTTTAATTTTGCGAAAAATATACATTCTTCTCTAATTAAGGAAAAATTTTGACAAATCGACTGAAATTTTTTCCATAGGAAGAGAACATTAAACTCTGCTACGTACCAAATTCAGTGATGAACGGTAAGGCGCCCCGAAGTTTACGTGATTTAATGCCCACATGTGCTTAAATGGTTACAACGATCTATTGACTTTTCGTTTTTCTTTCCCTTTTCGACAATTTGGTACTGAATTCTAGTTTTGATAACTCAAATTTCTATAAATTAAGGATCTTAAAACATATTCAAAATGTGAATGCAAAGTGGAACTTTGCACATTACTTCGTTAATAATTCTCATCTTCCAAAAAGTTTTCTCTACGAGGAACCAAAAAATGAGATAAACTTACTTGCTCATGGACACTGCTTTGCAAAATATGAAAATTCATAAGGAAGCAGTTTGCAAAGTTCCACTTTGCATTCTTTTTTGCACTATTTTGTTCCATAAAAATTATAATTTTTTTTTTTTTCATCATTGATATTAATTAACGTAATGAATAACGATTTCCAAAAATTCTCTTTCATTTACCTGGAGACTTTATAACTTACTATCTTACTAAATATAGGCTAACACTCACTGCGCTATACATTTGCGCTAAACGTGTTCGTAGAGTGTTACGAATCGAATAATAGTAACGGAAGTCACAGTAAAGAAAAATGCATTGTCAATATGTTCAGTCTCAAAGTTGATAATTGATCGCACGAGGGCGAGGTTCGAATATTCTCGGAATAATATATTTCTGCGTGGTCGGGTCACGTCATCCCACAATTGGATATATACCAATGCATTCCAAGAGTTCGTGAGTTGCGCAAGACGTTGTTCACCTTGCAATCCGCGCTTCCCTCTCTTTTTGTCCTCGAGCGCAAACTCGAAACCTCGCTTTCGTCTCTTTGTTTCGATTTTGTAACACCGTTATCATTTCAACAAATTTCACTGATATTAATAAACACGAGAATTTATTTTTACTTTTTTTGTTGCAATAATCTTCTCTGTATCGATCGCCATTCGGTCTACGTCGGTTTTCTCTTATCAGTGAGTCACGTCGAAGCACTCGCGACTTTTTCTCGTTTTCGAGATAAGTTGAGCTACGAATAAAGCGGCCCGAGTGTGTTATACGCGAGGCTTTTGTCGTTCCGAGGTTCTCCTTTGTCATGTTGGTGGATTTACGTCGTTAAAGATTTCCACGAACGTCAAACGCAGCTCACAAACAGCGAGCGCTTATATCGATGGTCTAAATCGAAAAGGGCGCATTAACGGTGCTTGTAGCAGAGAGGATGAGTTCGACGCGAATAACAGCGGTTTTAATTCTCGCTACTACGCTTCCAGCTGTCTATTACACGTTACGCAATGCAAATTTATAAATGCAAATAGTAACTGATAATTTCAGTGAATATATTTGCTCATTAGCGGAAAATGTAGATTGTAGTTATTCAGATCGATGAACTAATGAAAATGTACATATTTATTCACATTATTTTTATCGACGTATTCGATGGTCCCGCGCTTCCACATATTTTTTTACATATTGATCAAACACTTATAAAAATCGACAAAAAGCGAGACTTTATTACTAATACATCTTTTAGTGTTTTTTCCGTAAATGAATAACTCTGTGAAAAGAATTAAAAATTATAATTTTGTACAACTGTAATTTTTCGTAGTGTTTTCATTCTGAAATATATAACATTTGTGATTTCTTATAAATGGGAAAGTGATAGGTTGTTATAGAGTTAATTAATTTATTCGATTATTGAAAATACTTAAATAACCCCAATTCAGTAAAATTATTAATGAATTTATTAATTATTGAATTTCATGGTTTATCATGGTGCAAATTAAATTTTTAATATTACAATAATTGCAGCCAGAAATCGCGATAGCAGATATTAAAGATGTGTCATTTTGGACATGGACGCATTTTTAAGAGGGCCAAGTCACCCAAAACAATTCACGAGGAAACGAATTGTTTAATTGATATCCGTCTCAAAAAAAGATGTTGCATATAAACCTAATCGCGTACATGACAAGCATGATAATTTTTCAATTTTGTGAACACGTACAGTACACGGAAAGAGTTTACTTGGTCTGAGATCAAGAGTTACATTTTTCAAAAGTGACATTTAACAAACCGGTGAACCAATTTTAATGTTCAATGTCTTATTTTATCTGTCGATGAGTGCAGTCTGGATTAAATATAGCGATTCTGGATGCCACGAAAATTATATGTATTGTAAACCACTGTTTAGTGATTGTTGAAGAGATAAAGATTTATTTACACATTTACAATCATAGCTATGTCATAATGACCTGAAAAAAAATTGCTACGTTCAATCTCGAATCCACTCTTCAACAGATAAAATAAGACATTGAAAATTAAAAATTTCGAATTAAAAACATTTTGAGTCAAAAACGTTGAACATAAAAATATTTTCACCGGTTTAGTCTAAAAGCTATGATAAGTGAAACATTTTACTTTTTACTTAACCACTCTCATGCACCGTAGTTCTTCACACAATTGCGGACTTATGGTTCATGTCATAATTTAACGAGATTTTGATGTAAGATTTATTAAAACAAATTTATCATCAACAAACAGTTTTTTACGACTTTTTTCGGTAACTATGTCTCTTAGCCAAGAGAATAAAATGTACTCACCGCTATTACAGTGTCAGAAAAATAAATATAGAAGCGGCTGACCAAAAAAATGCCTTAAACCTTATGTACAATTTAAGCATAAATCCCTAATACAACTTTTCGATTCGCTTCTCAAATGTTCGTCTCCAACCCCCAATTTAATCCATTTCAAACAACATAACCAAATTTTAAACACTTATCCTCGGATATCTGCAAAGTGACCCCCCAAATCTTTTCTTCCAATACGTGCCCTTCGCTATCAGAGTGTTATCAAAAAGAATGCAGTGAAGGCGAACAAAAAAAAATGTCAAAAAGGTTGAGAGCCTCTGTGTGCCGGTCCCGCGCCGATATAACGATATACCTGTAACTCGCGTTATCAGAGTTAACACAACGTGGCCGGGCACACACAATCAGCGATAACTCTACACACGAAACAGAGAAGGAGCAAAGGAGAGAAAGAGAGAGAGAGATATCGTTGAGTGGTGACGGTGTGTATAGCTATGTACAGCATATATCACGGTAGTATTCACGGGAGCAAACTCACGTGTACCAATACGTACCGTCCTGTACTCTGCTGCTGCTCCTCCACCACTTTTGCCTCTTCTCTTCCTCCTGCTCTTCATCTCTGTCTTCGTCTCGCCGCGCATTTTACCAGCAGTACCGCGCGGACCACGACATTATACCAGCCGCTCAGTCAGAACAGGGACTTCGCTCACGGAACGTGTCTCCCTCTTTCTCTTGGATCCTTATTTTTTTATTCCATACAAAATCCTCTCAATACAATGTGCATTTCGTGTTCAATAGTAAATGATAATTTATGTCATGAATATCGTCAGTGATAAAAAACAACGCTAAGTCCTGTTGTGCATCGACTGCGCAAGTGTCAAACGTGCGAATGTGTTGATGCAATCGCGTTGGACTCGAGCGAAGATTAAAGTTTCGCCGGTGCCGGGAAGCGGACCGGCCCAAGTCCTGACAGTGACCTCCAGGAGTGAAAGAAACGATTGTTTTTTCTGAGTGACTGACAGCCCCACTGTTTACCATATTGTAACGGGGATTGCGGTCGGAATACATTGGATTAATGTGAATAGTTCTTGACATCGTTATGTGATTGTGATTGGCATTGATAAATAGACGAATTTATTTATTTAGTTGGTCGATCCGCGCAGGAAGATCTATCGTCAGATGGTAAAGTGGTGTTTACAATAGGATCGACGGTTTGGTAATGTGTCTTGCATTTGATCCATTTTTATTTTAATCCCGATATCCTGTAGGCTTTTTTAAATGTTTATTTGGTCAACGTTACTAGCTAATCGATTTTTTTTAAATACGTTTTCCAGTATATGAAAAATAGTGACACCTGAATTTTTAAAAATTAGAATGGCAAGTTTATAGACGTTGTTATTGTTGGTAGAAAAATTGGCGCATGTCGTAGTTTTTGACATTCCAATATTTATTGCAATTTCGTTGTATTTTTGAAACATATTTAGATAAGTGCACATCGGAGGAAATGTGCGTGGACAATATGTCTAGTATGTTTTTTGCTCGTATTGTTAACCGTGAAGAAGCTATAACTTTATTTTTTACTTGGTCCGGTAAAATTTAAAAGATCGTTTCTGCTACTGTAAGAATAGTTGCATGTAATGATAGTTGTCATTTAATGTGTTGAAATTACGACGATTTTTGTAGTGCAGGTGCGTAATAGTTGATTGTCGATTATGATTCGCTGTCATTTTACTGCAAAGAGTTTTAAGCGCGCGGAAAAGTAATAAAATGTCGGAATAGAAAAAATGTATAAAGGGACGATTATATTTCTGACGTACATCGTAACACATAGGAATACATTTTTGCTGTCAATCGCTAATTGCTAAATTCGACACGATTTTTTTAAGTTTAAATTCTTAGCAGTTCAGTGCAGATTGTAGTTTGTCTTTTTTTTAAGTTTCCGAATGAACGAAAATCAGTCTTGCTATGTTCTGACAATCAATTCATCCGACGATATGTGTGTTTAGCTCGATAAACGGACGATTATATTTTTGACGTAAATCGGGACACATAAAAACAAATTATCATTGTCAATCGATAGTTGCTAAATTCGACACTATTTTTTGAAGTTTAGATTCTTAGCAGTTTACCGTTGATTATAGTTTTATTTTCTTTGGAGAAAGTTTCTGAACGAACGAAAATCGGTCTTGCTATCTTCTGACAATCAATCTATCAGGCGATACGTACATTTAGCTCGGCTTGTGTTGAGCTAGAGGTCAGTGGCATCTAACCAGCGAGTAATCAATTCAATTCCCTGATCCCTAATTCAAGCGAAAGTCAGCAATCGACGCGCAAGTCAAAGCCCTTAAATATTCTCGGCTTCTCAATGAAATTACTTGAATTGTTGGAGCAAAGATTTATCGGTAGACATATATGGTGATTCAAAAATAGAAATAAAGGATCTTGAATGGCAGCGATTTCTATTGAATTTTCAACCATCGAGACGTTTGTTTTGTTTTTCTTTAAGTTTAAACATTTTTGTTGCAGTTTCTGATGATTATTTTTTGCATTGATTCAGATCATTGTGTGAAAAAAACTTTAAATTAGTATATTGCTCTATGAAAAAATAATGCGTCTATTTAATTTCGACTCATCCGTTTATGTATTTATATATAACGTATTTTTTATTTAGTGTTTATACAAATTTGGTCGACTTACCCCGTTTTTCCTTTGTAAAATTACATGATTCTCGTGCTTGACGTATTTGATCTGCTTCTTTGGGATTAACAAAACATTCCGATAAATATTAATTTTAGATCATCCAGTATATTTATGTATAACGTACGAAGTTTCTTACATACATGTCTGGATTTTGTATTTGCTGCTTAACAATTTTTTTCGCAGCTTCTTTTTTGTTGCCTTGCATAATTTCAGACTAAGCATGTTTATCATATTTGTTTTCTTTTTTTGTTGGGTACTCAAAGAACTCTGACAATATTAGTGTTGAATGGTTGTAATGCTATTTCATATTTTTGAAATAGTCCACATTTTAAAATGACTTGTACAAAAAATAGATTATGTACACATAATTGTTTAGTTCCTTACTTATCTTTCACTTAAAAAGTCTCGATTATGATTGTTCATTTGTTAGTCATTTTTTGCAACTCAATGCACCATTTGATGTCATTGAAGTTTGCATCGTTCGAATGCAACGACCAAAAAAAATAAATCATAAAAGCTAAGATTAGCGGCCTTTAACCCTTTGAAGCATACATTTTTCCTGACATAAGATCTACTTTAAATTTGGGGTCCGGGGGTTTTTTGGGTCGCTGATTACGAATCCGAGCTCAAAATCCGGAAATTTAATATGGCGGATCCAATATGGCGGACCAAAATGAACAAAGTAGCTTGATGAAGATGAAACTCGGTATGCAGGGGTTTTTTGGGTCGCTGACTACGAATCTGAGCTCAAAATCCAGAAATTCAATATGGCGGATCCAATATGGCGGACCCAAATGCACAAAGCAGCTTGATGAAGCTGGAACTCGGTATGCAGGGGTTTTTGGGGTCGCTGATTACGAATCCGAGCTCAAAATTCAGAAATTCAAAATGGGGGATCCAATATGGCGGACCAACATGCTCAAAGTGGCTTGATGAAGATGAAACTCGGTATTCGGGGGGTTTATTGCGTCGCTGAATACGAATCTGAGCTCAAAATTCGAAAATTCAAAATGGCGGATCCATTATGGCGGACCAAAATGAACAAAGTAGCTTGATGAAGATGAAACTCGGTATGCAGGGGTTTTTTGGGTCGCTGACTACGAATCTGAGCTCAAAATCCGGAAATTCAATATAACGGATCCAATATGGCGGACCCAAATGCACAAAGCTTGATGAAGCTGGAACTCGGTATGCAGGGGTTTTTTGGGTCGCTGACTACGAATCTGAGCTTAAAATCCAGAAATTCAAAATGGCGGATCCAATATGGCGGACCAAAATGCTCAAAGTAGCTTGATGAAAATGAAACTCAGTATTCGGGGGTTTATTGCATTGCTGAATACGAATCTGAGCTCAAAATCCAGAAATTCAAAATGGCAGATCCAATATGGCGGACCAAAATGCTTAATGTAGCTTGATGGAGATGAAACTCCGTATTCGGGGGTTTATGGTATCGCTGAATACGAATCTGGGCTCAAAATTCAAAGTAGCGGATCCAATATGGCGGAGCAAAATGCACAAAGTAGCAAAGTAGCTTGATGAAGATGTAACTCGGTAGGCCCTGGTTTTTTGGGTCGCTGATTACGAATCCGAACTCAAAATTCAGAAATTCAAAATGGCGGATCCAAAATGGCGGACCAAAATGCACAAAGTAGCTTGATGAAGATGAAACTCGGTATGCAGGGGCTTTTTGAGTCGTTGAAAACGAATCTCAGTTTAAAATTGAACAATAAAAATGGCAGTTCCAATATAGGATAATGGCTTGGTCACTGATACTAATCTGAGCTTATAATTTGAAAATAACGAATGCCAGATTCAATTCAGTGGACTGAAACATAAAATTGTCTTGATGTAGAGGAAACTCGGTGCTTCAGGGTTATTGAAGTCGCTAATTTTGAAGCCAGTCAAAATATATAAATTAAAAACGTTCTAGTATGGCGTCCCAACGTGCAAGAAGTTACTTGACTTGAACAAAAGTCATTACTTCGAGCGATTAGACGTCACACATTACAAAACTGAATTCGAGATACAGGCATTAGAAGTATTGAACCAAAATAAAGGTAGTATTATGATTTGAATGTAACTCAGTACTCTGGATTTTTTGTGATAGCTGATTAGGTTGCATGCAGTCCAGCCGAATAACCGTTTACATCGCGTAGTGGCTATCGTATTATCAGATACTTACGGCTACGTAGTTTATTCTGTTTTCATGCTTGCGCAGTGTAAAACGCCAACGGGTCAAAAAATTGCACAGATGAAAACATATTGAGCATCTCCGATGTTCTAGTAATTCCAGTAAAATCTCCGGTTTTCGTTTGTCATATTGCATCCGCCATTTTTTATTTCTGGATTTTTAGTTCAGATTCGTAATCAGCGACCCAAAAGACCCCCGCATACTGAGTTTCATCTTTATCAAGCTACTTTGAGCATTTTGGTCCGCCATATTGGATCCGCCATTTTGAATTTTTGGATTTTGAGCTTGAATTCGTAATCAGCGACCGAAAAAACATCTCTGAACTCATTTTTTGTTCATTGTTTACCTGGCGGATTAACTATAATTACATTTATTATCTAAAAAACGTGTCTTTTTGTACTATAGTAATTATTAACATCCACTTAGTGAAACATAAACCCTTAATAGTCATATTGTAGTAGCAGTTGCTCTTCTAACATCCTAAATATACATTTATATTCGTCGTTATACGCTAAAAAAAAATTTTATCGAAGAAAAACAGAGTTGAAGTAGGTGACATACCAGTATGTCACTATGCTTCAAAGGGTTAAAAAGCGCAGTCATATAGGGTGACTTTTATTTTCAATGCTAGTTAGTGAAGTCATTTTTATTTGTACCGTTTACGATGATTTAAGGTAATCAGAATTTTTTCGAAATTTCTTTCGTTGCATTCCAACGATGCAAACTTCAGCATCATACTATTTGAATTATTGCGTAACGACCGGATAGTAGTTGCGTATTTGTTAAAAAGCTGATCGCACGATATGATGATTATTTAATAATACAGCGAGTCAAAATAAATTTAATTCTTTCACTTTCTTAATTCGGTGCCTGAGGTACATTCGTTACTCCGTCTTACATGTCTTTCTATTATATCGAAAATGGAACGCGACGATTTGCGTAACTTGGTGGCGGCGGCTTCGGCGCCGCAGATATCCCGTCAAATCCATGTAATAATGTTACGTGCCAGTAAGGTAATACCGCTCCATGTATCGATTACTTCACAAACCTATATTATATTTCCATCTACTAAGATTTATCTCGCACAGAAGTACAGTATGCAAGGTCGTTTCGCACCAACGATGAAATTGAGGTTCCAATCCTGTTTATAGATTTTTTAAATGAAATGAAATTTCAAACGTGACTGACTTCTTTCATTATTTGAATAAAGAATAATATAAACAATATTGAATGCAATTTAAACTATCGATATTAAAAAATGTATCATTGTGATTTTATTCCTTATAATTAAAAGCATCGAATTGTAAAAAAAGTACGAGAAAAATTCGTTTGTAAAAAAATTGATTGTATACTATAAATATTAAATTCAAAAAATATTAATACAAAGAGTTAGGTAAAAAGGCATAAAAATTATTCACTTATCGAATGCTAATATTGTGATCAACTAATATTGTGATTCATCTCCTGTTTGTAGTTTTTAAAATTAAAGTACAATTTCAAATGTGATGTACGGTTGCATTATCACAATAGAGAATAAAATGAAACATATTAATATAAAGATAAAATTATTTCTAAAAAATCATATTGTAATTTATGTATGAAATTAATTCGAGTATGAAAATATATATAAATATGAAAATTCGTTTACAAATACTTGATTCTTACTATAAATATTAAAAAACAAAAATTTGATATGAAGAGTTATGTAGAAAACACAAAAACTACTTCGCTTTCTACAATCGCAATTATCGAATATTAAGATGGTGATTAATTATTACATGTCCATCATGTATGCACAGTCATTTCGCACTAAAGATAAAATTGAGGTGCCCATCCTGTGTATGGATTTTTAATTGAAAAACAATTTCAAACATGACTGATGGTTTAATTATGTAAATAAACAATAAAATAAAAACTATCGGGATTTAAAAAATCTATTCATGTAATTTAATTAATTATGATTTGAAGCATAGGATTAGAAAAAAGTACGAGAAAAGTTTGCTTGCAGAAAATTGATTTCACACGGTAAACATTAAATGCACAAAAATTGACGCAGAGAATTATGTAAAAAATACAAAAATGATCTTGAAAGGTTTCAAAAATCGTCTGCGGCTACTTGATACATATCCATGACTTTCATTGTCGGCGGAAAAAATATATATGTATATACGGTGCTGAGTTTAGGAAGACCGAGTCCGTTGCACTTACTGGAACATGCGTATTATGCGCGTTCCTCGAAAGACGTCGACTGCGCGCGATTGAAACGATAAAGAGAGTGCTTGATTCTTTCAAGAAGAAGTATCTTCATGACGCTGTCGTCGCCGTTGCTGGGATTATGAATGATAGGAGAAGCGTTCAGGAATGTGCACATCGTTACTTCAGAGCATATTTTGACATTTTTTCATGACGTTGAAGATTTCTGCATCCGCAAACTTTCGACTTTAAAAAGGCATAACTATGTAACGCAGAGGACAAAAAAAATTCCCCTTGACAGGTTTTTGCGGACCACGATTTCCTACAAGCGGAATTTTTTTTATAGATTTTTCCTACACGTATTTAAGAATTGGCGGCCATTTTAGACCGAAAATTTCCGCCTTTTTCGGTTGGCCAATTTTACAGGTTCATCAGTTGGTGCAAAAAATTTTTTTCGAAGGCAGAAAGATTCGTCCTGCGAATATCTCCAAGCACTTTTTTTTTTTTTTTAATTTCGAAAATTGGCAATTAATTTTCTCATTTATGCGCTTGGCCAGTTGTACCAACTCAACGGTTGATGCAATATTGTTTTCCCAAGGCAGATTTATCAGTTTTGCAAATATCTCTAGGCCCGTATTTTCACCTTTTTTAAAATTATTTCTATCTAAAAAATTTACCGTCATTTTCTCAATTTCAATTGTAATCGCCATTACCGTTTCCATTGTAATGGCCTAAACCATTTTGCTTTATCGGGCAATTAATCGAATCCTAAGGCAGATTAATTCGTTTTGCGCATATTTTCAGGGATTTGCTTCGGTTTTATTTTTTGAAAATAATTTCTAGACATTGTCAACCAATTTTATGATTTTTCGGTGGTTACTCAGTTGCACCGATTCTGTAAGGGCAATTCATTTTTATCCACAGCAGATGTTTGCGTTATGCGATTGTATAGAGGTACTTTTTTTGTTCTTTTTTTCAATTATATTTAAACATTAGCGAATGTTGTCTACATTTTTTTCGCCGTTGCCCAGTTGTACCATTTTACGTATTGGTGCAATAATTTTTTTCCAAAGCAGATTTATTCGTTTTGCGAATATCTTTAGGCACTTTTTTCAGTTTGTTTATATTTCGATGTTTTTACTCACGATTTTTTATTCTACTCCATTATATCTGAAATAAAAAATTTTTATAACCAGATGAAATAATTACAATTTTTTTACCTAATTTTCTTTGATAATTATAAATTTTACTTATGTTCCAGTTGAAATAAATTAGTAATACAATTTTTTATTTTTGTATCATGATAAGTGCAAACATTAATGAAACATAATGTTTTTCCTTTCAGAACATTCTAATCCTTATAAATATATTTTCCGATCTTTTATTTTCCTCCACACTGTATAATTTTTCCTCTTCTTTCTTAAACACATGGCTGAGCAAATAAGTACCTAGCCCGTTACAGGACAGCCCTACTTACCACTGCATAACTCGGAGAGAATTACGGCTATACATACTGCAGATCCATATTCGTGATAAGGTTGATTGCTAGATAATTACTACTTTGATCACCAATCACGGGTTGTATCCGTGTTCATCAGGATTAACATCCGTTACGACATATAATATTGCACGTAAGAACTTCCATTTTTGTGCATTCTGCATTTTTTTCTTATCTGGACTTCAGTGACTCAGAAGAACCTGTTCAATTGTAATTATTATTTTTATCAATTAAAGTTCAAACCAACCTTTTAAAGATTTCACTGGCAAATTTTTTTTCCGTACATTTCTACGATTTTTAATAGCTTTTTTACTGACCGAAAAATTTCGAATTCTTCGGATTTAGTAGAAAGGTCGTATAAACGAGCGATTACGTTTTAATACCCCTTAAATTACTTTGGTAAGATAGCATCAATTGCAATCCATTCATCGGTTTAATCGGTAGCAGGAACGATAACTAGAAAGTTCTTCCTTTGATTTCCTGTCGACGCTGAATTAAGTACGTCTATATCGTCACGTTGCGAATGTTTCTGCTTCCGTAGAAAGGTTTGATAAAGTATGATTACATTGGTGAGCCCACTTTAATTATTTGAGTAATATCGCATTTGAAGTTTAGTAATGCTACAATTTGAAAAAAAATTGATTTAAAGAAAAACATACAACTAGTTAATTGTTTTTAACATGATTTTTTGAAGAACTTTCTAACAATTCACAATTTTACAAAAGGTTCCATTCACAGTACTTTCGTTTATTTCAAATCTGATTACCAAAATCAGTTTCAAAAATAATTTTTTTGTAAATTTGAAAAAAGAACGTAATATGAAAAATAATTACGATTTTGAATGATTGTTTTTTTAACCATTGAAAAATCCCAGTTTTTTCGTGGAAAGGTTGTATAAACGTGTGATTAGGACGGAATAGCCCTCAAATCACTTCGATAATCCAGAATTTAATCCAGCCGCTCCATCGGCTTAATCGGTAGCAGGGAAAATGACCAAAAGCTTTCCTCTTCAATTTCCTGTCGACCCTGGAAGTTGTGTGTTTATATCGTCACGTTGCTGATAACGAATGTAATGCAAGTCACCGACTCAGTAGTTCTAACAGGTGTTAAAAAATTTATTTTCAGAAAATCACCTTGAAGAATATTTTCTGATTTTTAAAACATGTAATTTTTTTAACAAACCTTTTCACGCTTATGAGTAGTATTCGTTTTATTGGCCAGAATATTGTGACTGTTTCTACTTTCATAATAAAACTAAATTAGCCCTTTGAGTCTAAAAATTAAGTTATTATCTCAAAACATGATTTCAAAAGAATCTTTGTACGATTCTGAATAATTACAGTTTTTCTTCGTAGAAAGATTACATAAATGTGTGAATACTCTGGAATAGCTTTTAAAACACTTCCGTAATCCAGAATTTAATCCGACCGATTTATAGGCTTAATCGGTAGGAGGGAAAATGACCAAAAGCTTACCCCTTCAATTTCCTGCCGACTCTGGAAGTTGCGCGCTTACATCGTCACGTTGCACATTAAGGTAGTCGTCTTGCTACGTGCTAGTCAAATCAGTGTTAAATTTTGGAAAGCACTTCAACAAATTATTGTAGTTCACCTGACGGATTTAAAAATCCGCGTATGTTCTTAATATGTAAATATATCCGCAGCTACAGTTTAAATAGAAAATACACTGATATATGCAAATGTTGGATGAGATACTTCTGTCATCTAGTGCTATATTAGAAAAAACCATAATATTAGTCCGATTATGAAGAGCAATAGCTCATTTTGTTTATTGAAAGATGCTTCAACGATTTAACGAAAAGATTTTTCAGTGTTATCATTTTTTTCAAAGTTACAACCATTTGTATGTCGAATGTTGGGTTAAGTTGGATAAACAGACGGTTGTAATTTTTGTATAAATAATATTACTGAAAAATCTCTTCGTTAAATCATCAGAGCAACTTTCAATGAATAAGTTGAGCTATTGTTCGTCATAATCGGACTAATATTATGATTTTTTCTAATATATAACTGGATGACAGAAACATCTTTTTAAAAGTTTGCATATATTATAGTGTATTTTCTTTTGAAATCGTGGATGGTAATTTATTTATATATTAAGAACACATGCTGATGCCTAATTAAGTTCATAGAACCGTCAATTGAATCTCAAAAACTTGTAGAAACGCTTCTCAAAGTTTGGTACTGATTTGACTAGCACGTATCGAGGCGGCTACCTTAAAAATGTAATGCAAAGAACCGACTCAGTAGTTCTAACAGTTATAAATTTAATCTTCAGAAACTTATGTTAAAGAATCATTTCTGACTTTTAAAACATGTATTCTTTTTACCGAACCTTTTAATGATTTTGAATAGCTTTTGTTTTATTGGCCAAAATATTTTTTCTATTTTCGTAAGAAAACTATGGAATAGCCATAGTAATCACACATTTGTTTAATCTTTCTCTCAAAACACTTCTTTAATCCAGAATTTAATCCAACCGATTTATCGGCTTAATCGGTAGCAGTGAAAATGAGCAAAATCTGCTTCCCTTCGATTTCCTGCCGACCCTGGAAATTGCGTGTTTACATCCCCACGTTGCACATAAAAAACGAAATGCAAAGAACCGACTCAGTAGTTCTTATGGTTGTTAGTAATTTCATTATCAGAACATCATCTTAAAGAATCATTTCTGATTTTGAAAACATGTAATCATTTTACCGAACCTTTTTACGAGTTTGAATAGCCTTTGTTTTATTGGCCAAAATATTGTTTCTATTTTCGTAAGAAAACTAAATTAGCACTTTGAGGCTAAAAATTAAATTATTTTTTTGAAACATGATTTAAAAAAAAATCTTTGTACGATTCTGAATAATTACAATTTTTTTTCGTAAAAAGTTTACACAAATGTGTGATTACTATAGAACATAGCTCTCAAAACACTTCGTTAATCCAGAATTAAATCCAACCGATTTATCGGCTTAATCGGTAGCAGTGAAAATGAGCAAAATCTTCTCCCTTCGATTTCCTGCCGACTCTGGAAATTGCGTATATACATCCTCACGTTGTACATGAAAATCGCAATGCAAAGAACCGACTCAGTAGTTCTTATAGTTGTTATAAATTTAATTATCAGAACATCATCTTAAAGAATCATTTCTGATTTTGAAAACATGTAATCATTTTACCGAAGCTTTTAACGAGTTTGAATAGCCCTTGTTTTATTGGCTAAAATATTGTTTCTATTTTCGTAAAAAAACTAAATTAGCCCTTCGAGGCTAAAAATTAAATTATTTTTTTTAAACATGATTTAAAAAAAAATCTTTGTACGATTCTGAATAATTACAATTTTTTTTCGTAAAAACTTTACACAAATGTGTGATTACTACGGAACATAGCTCTCAAAACACTTCGTTAATTCAGAATTAAATCCAACCGATTTATCGGCTTAATCGGTAGCAGTGAAAATTAGCAAAATCTTCTCCCTTCAATTTCCTGCCAACCCTGGAAGTTGCGTGTTTACATCCTCACGTTGCACATAAAAAACGTAATGCAAAGAACCGACTCAGTAGTTTTTATAGTTGTTATAAATTTAATTATCAGAATATCATCTTAAAGAATCATTTCTGATTTTGAAAACATGTAATCATTTTACCGACGCTTTTTACGAGTTTGAATAGCCTTTGTTTTATAGGCCAAAATATTGTTTCTATTTTCGTAAGAAAACTAAATTAGCCCTTTGAGGCTAAAAATTAAATAATTTTTTTGAAACATGATTTAAAGAAAAATCTTTGCACGATTCTGAATGATTACAATTTTTTTTCGTGAAAAGTTTACACAAATGTGTGATTACTCTAGAACATATAGTCTCAAAACACTTCGTTAATCGAGAATTAAATAAAACCGATTTATCGGCTTAATTGCTAGCAGTGAAAATGAGCAAAATCTTCTCCCTTCGATTTCCTGCCGACCCTGGAAGTTGCGTGTTTACGTCCTCACGTTGCACATAAAAAACGTAATGCAAAGAACCGACTCAGTAGTTCTTATAGTTGTTACTAATTCAATTATCAGAACATCATCTTAAAGAATCATTTCTGATTTTGAAAACATGTAATCATTTTACCGAACCTTTTTACGAGTTTGAATAGCCTTTGTTTTATTGGTCAAAATATTGTTTCTATTTTCGTAAGAAAACTAAATTAGCCCTTTGAGGCTAAAAATTAAATTATTTTTTTGAAACATGATTTAAAAAAAAATCTTTGTACGATTCTGAATAATTACAATTTTTTTTCGTTAAAAGTTTACACAAATGTGTGATTACTACGGAACATAGCTCTCAAAACACTTCGTTAATTCAGAATTAAATCCAACCGATTTATCGGCTTAATCGGTAGCAGTGAAAATGAGCAAAAGCTTCTCCCTTCGATTTCCTGCCGACCCTGGAAGATGCTCGTTTATATCGTCACTCCCGTTACTCCGTTTCGCTCCCGCGAAACCTCGCGTAATACCGTTATCGTTCGATTGGCGAATTTCGCCTCGTTCCTGTCCGGCGTACGATCCTTTTTTCCGTGCGAAATACCGCCTCACTCTCGGCTCAGCTTGTGTGAGTGTTTGTGTGTGTTTGCGTGTGAGCGTGTGTTTTTCTCCCTCCCGAACGTGGCGCTCGAATCGAGTTATTGCGCTGAGCCATGGCACTCTTGGCACGCTATGTACTACATCCACCGGCTCGTTATGTACGAGTTGTACATGTATGCACAGGAATTACAACCAGCTTCGCCAGTTCGATGCGCCTCGCCAAACCGAACACCGCGATATTAATTGTTGATCGTTAATCGCACCCGTCGCACCGATTTACCTGAATAAAAAGTCACGGCTGCCGCGAAAGACCAACCAGATCTCGCTTTCTGTCTCGGCATCGTGCCAAAATAGTAACGATACTTGGCAGAACTCACGTGGTTATGTGATAAGATGGATTGGCCTGCAAATCGCATCACATTTGCGCCCCTAAGGAAATAAAGTATACCGTTATATATTTACAGTCCACTCCCTCTAACTCAACGCTCACTAGTAGCAATCATATTGAAGTTTGCATCGTTGGAATGCAACGAGATATAGAAATTAATTATAAAAACCGAGATTAGCGTTCTGTGAGGAGCTTTGTGATATGAGCTAGTGATCGATGTCAGTTTTATTTGTACCTTTTATGATCATTTGCGGTCATCAGGATTAAACACAAAATTATTTCGGTGCATTCTAATGATGCAAACTTCAGCATCATGTAGGAATCCTATTGAAGTTTGCATCGTTAGAATACAACGAGATATAGGAATGTATTATAAAAACCAAGATTAGCATCCTGTGAGGAACTCCGTGATATAGGGCGACCTTTCCTTGCAACGTCAGTGATCGATGTCAGTTTTATTTGTACCTTCTATGATCATTTGAGGTCATCGGGATTTGAAAAAATTTATTTCGGTGCATCCTAACGATGCAAACTTCAGCATCATCTAGTAGCACATTTCTCTCCTTGATTCTCTTTTTAAGAAATGCCTTAGAGGGAAATGCTTTAGCCCCTCTTCCTTTTTTAGCATATTGCGTGGACTCGTATTTCCATGTCTTTAACCTCAAAATAGATATATACATAAAATAGCCTTAAATTGTTCCGATTTTCCATAATGTTATCGACTATTTTTCCCATCGGAATTTCGACTAATAAAAATGACGGACGACTCATGTGAAAAACAATTTCTGAACGATTTTTAACCTGAGGAAACTTTACATCTGTTGAACTTTTAACGAGAACTGGTCACGACGAGGTCAAATTAAGCCGTTTCTCTTGACCAAAATTCCGATGGGAAAAATAATCCGACAAATACCACTCGAGCTTCAAAATTTATCGGGTATTTCCCTGCATATAAACTTCATACTTCCCTGCATACAAACAATCGTGTCAGGTTTTGCAGAAAAACCCCGCACGCAAACGCTCCGAATTTTTCACATGCAAAAGTTGACTCTTTTGTTTCTATGTAAATAAGTTGTCGGGAGATATCCGAGAATTCCGAAGCTCTTGGGGTGATTATTTTAGAGAGCGCGAAAAGAAAAGTTACCACAATTACGCCAGAGAAGAAGAGGAAAGCTCTCGGAAATATTGAGAACGGTAATTCGGTTGCGTACGTCGAAACAAGTGGCGGTGTTGCCGAGTCGACCGTTCGATACTGGAAACAGCAAAAAACAACTTTGTATCAATGGTGTGATAACTGTAAAAATGTTGGTGCTACGGAAAAAAAAACATGACGAGGATGCGGAAACCGCTGAACAAAGCATCCGATTGAAGCGATGTGGATCTGGTTCTGCCAGCAACGAAATGGTGGAGTTTCACTTAGGGGCCGAATACTACGCAGGCTCTAAAATTTCACGAAAAATCAGGAGAAGATCCAAATTTTATAGCCAGTGAAAACTGTTTATTGATGGGATTCTATCAAGAAACGTTATTATCGTTTGATATGCAATTCTTGATAGATAATTATGATGTTGATTATGACATATTCAGTTTTAGCCCTGCGTAATGGTAAAAAATTAGATTAAACGGAAAGTGTAATAAATGCTTCCGTTCCATACCGAGCTGTCATAAGCAGTCAATTTCCGAGCTGGAAATAACCACGCTTCAACTTTGAAGATATACATAAATCTATTAATCCCCAAAAGTGATAAATTTCGTATTTGAATTTTTTACCAAACTTAACTGTTTCCCGCGTTTTCTACGACTTCCGGAAGTTCGTGGTGGGGAAATCTCTTTAGTAGGCCATTCTCTCTACTAGCATGGAACTTTAGTCTTTAAGTTCTTAGTCAAGAACTTTAGTCCCGACCGTTTTAAGGATGTATGATACGTACAGTCCTGCCAAAAGTAAGTTTCAGAGAAAATTTCGATCACTTCCCGACGGGATAAAAATCGGAAAAAAATAATGCATATAAAACGTGTTGAAAAGATTGATTTCGCTAATGATTATATTAATTAATTGAACAGTGGTTACCATTTTGTTCTAAATTGTTAAACTAATTTTTTACGGATTCGCTAAAAAGAAGATAAATAAATTTTTTGAAGGTAAATATTGTTTAGGATATGGCAAAGATATTGTATAAGTGAAATTGTAGCTAAATATTTTGGTCAACATACTTATAAACTCTAATAAAGGTGCAAAATGTGGAAGCAATGTGCGAGACTTGACTTTGCAACCTTTTTTTGTGTAATATTTATTCTTTGATATTCAATAAAATGTTGGAAGCGAATGACGAATTGAAAAGAGCAATAGGGCAGTTGTAATCTTTCGCTTTTTAAGGAAAGGAAAGTTTAACATTTTTCAAAAATAATTTACCTTATTGAACATAAATTTGCTATTTATTCTTCGCTATTTAAGTTCGATAAGTACGACCGTACTTATCGAATAATAATATTGTAATTAATTATTTCATGCTCACTTGCATCATGTACACATGCAACGTTTTATATGCGCTGATCCATGACGAGGCCACAGCTGCATCCGTGCATAAGCGTAAAGAATCTTAATACCAGCTTATAACAGATTTACACTGAGAGAAAATTATGGTATTAGTAACTATAGAGTGATGGATATACATTTTTATTTCGCACGACAAAATTCCTCAAAGTTGCCTCGACTATCAAATAATTACCATAACCATAAAAAAAAACGGTAGCATAGATTAAAAATTAATAGTTGTCACTTGACAAATAACTGTACTACTAGGATTTATCCCCATTGATTAACTATTACATTTACATTCGAGAAAAAGTGAAGCATTTTATTGCTGGGACAATATTTAATTCCACCATTTAATGTATGTCCAAATAATAACCATGACTTTGAAAAAATGGTAGCATGGATTAAAAATTAATAGTTGTCACTTTATGGTTGACTGTACAACTACGATTTCTCTGAATTTACATTGAACTTTAAAAGTATCTATTCAATTCCCACTGATTAATTATATTTTCAATCGATAACAAGTGAAGCATTTTCTTGGAACATTCTTTAACGAATATATATTTTTCATTGCAGGCACCAACGAGCAGACAGTGGGCTTGCGAGGATGGAGGGGCGACCGTCGGCCTCTCGTGATGAAAGAGTTAACGACATTTCAGAGACGCACGACAACAATTCGAAGGAACATCCGGAATGTGCTGTGGATACATCAGAGGATGTTCGAATTCTTTCGGTGGATAGGTTGACTGTCGAAAAGATCGTGCTGGAAAAACGTGGTTCGCTCGAAGTGCTCTTGACCAAGAGCGAAAGCTCGAAGAAACTTTCGGAAAGGACAACGAGAATTCCAACGCCCAAATTGCGGTCGTCAATTCTGAGAAAAAGGGCCAATAGCACCGAGGATTTACTATCAGATACGAAAATCCACAGATTCAAAAACGTCAATGGAAGATTAGTCGACCCAAAACACATTTCGAAGTTGCCAATTTCCAACAGTCAGAAAAGCGGAAGTTCATCTTCCCTCAATGAGAAAAGAATCAGTCCAATTAAACTCACGAAAAGTTCCTCCATTGGAAGTCTCGCGAGATTTAATCGCATTGCAAAGACATCGAACGTAGGAAAAATTCGTAAAATTCCTCCAAAAGTTCCCGCAAAACCTGCAAAAAAGAGGCACGCTGATGTTCCTTATTTCGGGCCGGTTGTAGTGCCAGAAAAAATAGATAATAATCCACCGGAAACTCCAAAACAAGAATCTGACGATAAAAAACTAATTGCAAGCGTTTCGGTTGATCTTCTTGAATCTAGTCGCATTAAAAGTCTCGAATGTTCCTCAAAAAATGTCGAAAAAGTTGCTGATGCTGTTGCTGTGAATACAAAAGCTCAGGAGCGCTTAGAAAAAAGTCAATCTGAAATTGAAAGACTCCAACAAAATTTACGGACCAAGATCAACGCTTCAACAGCCGAAACTTACAAACAATTATTGCCTAGTCTTCATCCAACCGCATTAAAAGTCTCCACTATTTCTGATTTGGATCTCAACGAAAACGTCACAAAGAATAACTTCGATAAAGAGTTTCTTGAGCGGCACAATTTCGACACAAAGTTAAAGATCGAAGAAAAACGATTTTTGGAAACTGATATCGACTATGTTTCTGATGCTGAGAAAGTCAGTGAATCGCTGAAGCCTGAAAAACCGAAATACGGCAAGAAAGTATCGGAGATCGAGAAAAGGTGGTCAGGAGAATTTTTGGAACATCATCTGGATCATAATTCTTCAGAGTCGTCCTACGTTGAGGAATTGGGAAGCGTTTCGTCACGCGAAAGTATCAATGGCGCTGCGGAAAGTAAATTTTACAACAGAAGAGTTACGATAAAATCGGATGATCAGATTCAAGATCCAACGAAGCAGCAGGGAATCGATGAAATTTTGGAAGACACTGTCAGTACTGTTGATTCAGATTCTTGTTTCGAGGACAGGTTTAAAGCTATCGATTATGACATAAACGAATCCACAAAAACTTCGAATGATGCCGATGAGTCCAATGACAGCACTCTAAAAGAATTCTCTCAGAACATTTTTGTCACTGAAACATCGGAAGGCAATGTCCGTTTAGAACGTGAAGAAGAATCGCCAAATTGCCATCGTGAAGCAGTTGAAAAAACTGAAGAAAACGCCGGTAAGGAAAAAGAAACTCCCGTTGATTATGTTGAAGATTTTTCAGAGACTCAGCTTCGCATAAGAAGCGTTTCCGTTGAAAACGATTCGTGCAAAGACGATCCAGTGAATGATCCAATCATTGAAAAAGATAATTCAGAGTCGGACAGAAGAAGTGTAAGTCCTGACGGTTACGCGAATTTGATACAAGAATTCACGATGGAAGCAGCGTCGTCAAAACCTCCAAAGGACGAGAAGAAAAAGAAAAGTGGTCTTCGTCGTCTCCTGCCTGGAATATTTTCGCCGAAGGATTCTCGAAAGGAATACAAGAAGGAGCAAAAAGAGCGGAAGAAACGAGAGGAGAAGCACTTCAATCAGCATCAGCAAAATGGAATTTATTCACGATCGCCCGATACGATGAACCTTAATGAAGATATCACGAGAAATGTGAAGCTTGATACCAGTTTGAACAGTTCGATAATCGAGGAAAGACTCAACGAAATAAAGCAAGAATTGTTTCCGGATCAGGGAATGACGACTTCCACCCCGGATCATTTTTTGCAGAGCGACAGAACTCTTGGCCCGGATGTACGGGCCGCTAGATCCTACACAGTAAATTCCTCTCTGAGTTCCATAGCTCCGGACGATAAATGGCTCGACCACAACATCATAAGCGGCTCTCCGGACATGAGAAAATTCAAACAGCAGTTACGAAACGAAAATGAGCGAAAATGTAGCCTCGAGAGAAAGCACAGCTTGCAGGAATCGAATCAGACAAGATTCCTCAGGAATCATGGCCCGTCCGGACGAATTTCCGCGCCGCCGAGTGAGAGATTTCTCATTCGCCCTCGAGCGGTTCATCCTGTGGATCGTCCCTTGCCCGCGATTCCTCAAAAAGTTGAATTCTCTAATTACCAGAATCACGAGGAGATCAGGAAACATCCGAATTACTTTAACATGCATGAAACTCCTGAAGTTGTTACGAATTATCCAACGGATTCTTATCGTGCCATCGCCGATAATCAGAACTACCAAAATAACGTTAGTCTCTACGAGAATGGCAATCACGTCATGGAGAAAGTGGAAATCAATCGAAATCAAAGCATTGACTCCGGCTTCAATCTAACACCGGTATCGGCTCAGGTCAAGATAACGCGACAAATGATTGTCAATCAAAACCAGAAAGCACCGCTTGTCGGTCGAACAGCTAAGTATTCGCCAAGCTCGAGTCAAAGATCTGGTGATTATGCAGATTCGAGTTACACGCCTAATTCCAGTCAAAAGAGTGAATTTTCACCAGGTAGTTCCAAAAGTGGAGAATATTATCTCCATTCGCCTCGCAACAGCTGCAGAACTTCACCGGACGAAAGTTTCAATGACAGAAGAGACCAAACTTTGTCTTACGATCATCAACATCTTCAGATCAACGATGAACGACAATCCTCTCATTCTGTGCCATATCCAGTCTCACCGAAGATAAATATTCAGTGCAAAGACGACAGAGTCTACGACGAGACTCCTGCGTCGCCTTCACAAGAAATTCGCGACGAGAGGAGTTCTCTCAGTCCCCGAAATGTTATCAATCAGAGCAACATTCAAGATGCTTCTTACGTCGCGCAAAGAGGCTCACCGAACATTCCAATGTCTAGTAACTTGGCTAAATTGCGGGCCAACGTAGAGAATACCACAAGCGGTACTGAGTCGCCTGTCAACGTGGATGATCGCGCTTACAGTGACAATAATAGACAAGGAAGCTCCAGAATCACTTCGCCAATTCCTTCTTCCAGAATTATCGCCTCACCGGTCGAATTTCGAGATCCTACTTCTCCCCAGAGGGAAGAAAAGGAACGTTCTATGATTCATAGTCCTCCCAGAGTTATGTCGCCGTCTAGAATTCAGAGAATAGCTTCGCCCTTGACTATTTTGACACCAACGCATTCCTCCCCGATACCCAATTCGATGACATCGCCAGGCGGCGCTACTAATCCTAACAGAAGTCTCTCCCCGTCGATCTCCAGATCATTAACATCGTCTAGAAACCTTGTGCAAACTAGCAATTCTCCTCAGATTGTTCCAAGAAAGCAGTCCAATCAAATGAGAACTCCTGTTTCATCTCCTAACATGAATCAAGGCAGAATGACTCCGTCAACTGGTTCTTACACTCCAATGTCATCCTTCAATCCCCGCCGAGCTCAACCGAACGATCAGATTCTTATTGCCTCGCCGAAACGTGATGCCAGTATTTACGGAACTCGATCCGATCGCTCCTCAAACAAACTGGAATCGGGATGCCCAGATTCTCCGGTTCCTATGGCTGAATCGCCGAGTCAAGTCTTGATACCCAGATCACAAATTTCACGTCATAATACCGCGGATTGTGAGAGATCAGGACGAAACAAGATTCAGGATGCCTCAGCTTGTAAGGAACAGAATATTCAGCACCGCGATGGAAAGCAATCGCTGCAACGATCTTCACCTGTTGTTAGAACAATGTCACCATCGGTTGAAGCTACTAAAGGAACTCAGCAAAGCATACAAAGACCAGAGCCTATTTATATAAGACATCAGAGCCCTCAACGAGCTATGTCGCCAATGTCACTGCAATATGACGGCAGAAGGGACCACAGTCCTGTTATTTTCCAGGCGGAAGGTCGACCAGATACGCTGCTAGTACCTGTGCGACAGGAAAATCGAGGATCCTCTTCAAATCAGCGACAAATTAAGCAGGACGTTCAACAAGTGCAGCAGCGACATTCCGACGCAAATCCGGAGATGCAGGAGAGGATCTATGTGGAACGACGCGTTCAATCACCCTCAGGCACTCCAAGGAGCCATGCTCAAAGACCGGAAGTTATTTATGTCCAGCGCGATCAGAATTTAAGTAACGCCAGATCTGAAATGAGGAAAGATCTAGATTCAAGCGCTTCCTCTTCGCTCCAACTCGCTGCGCATTCGCCTCAACATTTGAATGAATTGAATCAGACACACATGCAATTGGCTCCGAGATCTGTAGGTCAGATTAACGAGGAGATATATGAAAGTCGCAGAGCTGGAAGAATGCGAGACAGTCCAGTGAATGAACAAATTTACGGAACTCGACGTAGTCAGCAGTCGCCGGTTACGGTTTCTGGAAGATCGTCGGTTGTCGCGTACCCTCAGAAACAGGACGATATTATTGCGCATGAAAAACAAGGAACTTTAGCCGGTAGATCAACTCAACAGCAACGACAATCACAAGATCAGCAACCGATCGTTTTCAGCCATCAGGCAAATCCGAAGGAGCCGATTTACGGGCAGCGACATTCGCTCAAGCAACAGGAACCCATTTACGGTCAGCGCTCCTCAGAACCCATTTATGGTCAACATACTAACCGTCAACTGTCTCCCTCCAAGCGTCAGATGATGCAGCACTTGGAGGCTTTTTACTGGCAACAAAAAGCCCTGGATTCTCAACGAAAATCAGTAAGCTCTCCTACGAGGTCCAATCAGACGCCAGTCAACATAAAGATCGATTCTCCTGAGGTTCGCGAAGCTATCTATTGGCAACAGTTGAAAAAACTCGACGAAGAGCAGCAGAGACGAATCTTCGAAGAAAATCAGATGGAGGAACAAAGCGATAATCTCAATCGAAGGAAGATCGAGAGCAGCCGATCTTTGGTGGGAAATCCTACGAGACATGGATCGGCGCCTAGTCTCGCGAATCAGAATTTGTCGTTGGTGAACCAGAAGAATCAAAGATTACCTGACAATAGTGAAGATATTTACTGGCAGAACAAGACACAACAAACAAAGAGTCAGATTCCAGTTGGCAAGCCACCGATGATGGGACAAAAGGGTCAGAATCAGCCGGTTCTTGTTGTGAGACCTCAACAAGCTGTCAGAGATTTGAATGACACGAATCCCGCCTCCGGTTACGACGAACGCGATGACATCAACTCCAGAGTAGACAGTGTACCAAGATCCAAAAGTGTTTCTCCACATTTCACTCGCGGAAACGAACGCAGGAGTCTCAGTCTGCCCAGAAAGTCAGATCTTCTCGCTGAGGAAGTGAACGTTCGACGCAGTCCTGAAATTAGGGGATCTGGAAATACGAATCCTGCGAGAAAAACGGAAACTCCACCGATTTATGAAGAACACGACGTGGAAGGGAAAAAACGATCGGCTCCGCCACCGATCTTTAAGCGCGGAAGCCTTATTAGCAATTCAAGCAGTTCTGTGGAATATGGAACTATGGGAACGAAACGTGTTAGTTTTTCTAATCAAGCAAACTCTCCCGAAGTTGGAGCTGGTAATTGGCCGACGAAACATGGAATGGCCCCAGAACCACCGACAAGAAAACATCGCACTGAAGAGAGAAATTCCGTTGGTTCGGAAAGTGGAGATTCTGCCTTCTTCCATGGTCACGAGGAGAATCAAAATAATTGTAACAACATATATGGCAATATCGAAAGCTGTGACAGCAGTCGCAATGCTTCTGCCTCACAAAGTTTGATTAATGAACAGAGAAATGTGCTTTATGAAACTGAGTACGATGCTAAGCCTTTGCCACCTCCTCCAACTCGCGGTGAATCCTCGTGGGCGGTTAAACGAAGCTCAAGCATGAAGAGTGATCAGCACGGTGGCGACTGTGGGAGAATACCTAGGATTGAAATTCAGCGGGCCAAAGTTCCGGCCAATCCGCGGAAGTGGCTTGGCGTCAGCGAGAGTGAAAGCGGTAGTGAAGCTGGAGAGGTGCAGAGAATACTCCATCGACGAAACGGTGAGTCATTTTATCAAAACTTTTTATCATTCTTTGATATTTCATCCGTAGCAATAAGCTCATTATTTATTCCGATTGACATTGGTACTTTACTAAATTTAGTTAAAATTTTACGCGTTTTCTGTTTAAGGATGTATGATACGGGCAGTCCCACCAAAAGTGAGTTTCAGAGACACTTTCGATCACTTACCGATGGGATAAAAATCGGAAAAAAATAATGCATATAAAACGTGCCGAGAAGATTGATTTCGCATAATAATAATCCCAAAATATTATTAACAAATTGGTGAAAAAGACAATTGTTCAACAAATAAACAGTCAACCTAACTTGTTTTTAATGAAAATGATATGTTAATTTTTTTGAATGCGTATGAATTTTTTCAGATTTTTTTCTTCATTTTGATTTCGATTTTTTTTATTTTGAAAAATGCCCAGAATATAACATATTTTGGATATGCGTTTTGCAAAAAAATCTTGAGTGTAGTAGATGGTTTTATGCCGAATACATATCTGAAATTCGTTATTTCGCCCACATATTTGAAAATAAAAGGTCAAAATAGAAATAAAGAAAAAAATCTGAAAAAATTCACACGCATTCAAAAAAATTAACATATCATTTTCATTCGAAAAAAAGTTAGGTTGACCTGTTGAAAATTTATCTTTTCAGCGATTGTGAATATCGATCTTAATATCGATTATTTGTTTCCGATTTTTATCTCATCGGGAAATAATCGAAATTTTCTCTGAAACTCACGATTGGCGGGACTGTACGTATCATACATCCTTAAGGGTTTTTGGAGTTTTATCTTTCGTCCTGCTATTAATTACCAAGAATTTAGTTTAGTGACGAATCTGAGACATGTTATTTTTATTATTTATTATAACTTAGACAGTTAAAATTTTTAAGCTGGTTAAATTTTTTTGCATTGTCTCTAGAATGTTTGAATAGGATTTTCCAGAGAAATTCTTATATCTGATATTTTTTATAGCGATGAACGAAAGTGAAAATGAGGGTGAGTCGCGAAACAGAAAAATTCCAATCGAGAAATGCTGTGAAACGATACTAAAAACTCTCGTTGATGTGAGACAATAATTTTTTTTCATTTCAAAGTTTGTGGGGAGATGCATTTCATCTTCATAAAACTCAGTAAAGTGAAACTGTTCAAAACAGTCAGATTTCAATATTTCGGTATTGGCAATTTTAATGGACGTACATTTTATTTAGTTTATTCGATCTTGCATAAAACCTTCGAAGCCACTATAGATTTTAAGCATATTTTCGAGTTATTTTCAAAATGTATGTATCTATATTTTTTAATCTTTTCAACTGCGATTTCGCAGACTAAAGACTTAAGAGGCTTTGGGTATGAAATATGTGTTATTTGCTTCAGTGAAAAATCCTCGCTAAGAAACACTCCAATTATTTTACTTCTAAGAAGAATCTTTGTAAACTTTTAACAAGCGAGATTTCTCATTTGAGTGAGGGAACCTTTTGAGGCTTGTAAGTTCTCAGTTCAATAGTGAAATCGATATAAGTCTTTATCATCTAAGCAGATAAAGTACTTAGTAAATAAGGAACGGACTAAGAAGCGATGACGCAATTTTTGTTGATTCTGTTTCTAATAAGGTTTCAATTGATAGAAATGTTCTACCTAGCTTTCAACTCTATTTATTTTATTAATGCATAGTTTACACAAATCAATGAAGTACTTAGCGAAAGAGACAAAAGCTCAGAATCAATGGAGCAATTTTTGTTGATTTTTTTTCTCATGAGATTCTAATTGCTAGATTTTTTCTGCCTATAACTTTTTTATTATGCATCGTATAAAGAGTCCCATAAAGAAATTAGTAAATAAGGGACAAACCTAAAAAAAATGGAACAATTTTTGTGGTTTGATTTTTGTTAACCTCGTAAAGTTATATTTAACAGAAATGTTATTTTCACCTGCCTATAACTTTTTGAATTATGCATAGTATATACAAACTAATAAAGTTCTCAGTGAATGAGGAACAAGCTTATAACCAATAGAACATTTTTTGTTAATTTTTTTTCTTCATAATCTTTTAATTGATAGAATTCTTCTGCCTAAAACTTTTTGATTTTCCACCGCATAAACAGACCAATACAGTACTTAGTAAATGAGAGACAAATCTAGAAGCAATGGAGCAATTTTTGTGGTTTGTTTTTTCGACCTCATGAAATTTTATTTGATAGTTTTGTTTTGTCTTGCCTACAACTTTTTTTTATTATGCATCGTATACACAAACGGCGCTGGAATAATACCGTTTTCGGGCGGCGCGTCTGCACCCATTAAATTAATCCTTTTGAGCGTGCAATTTGGACCGCAGGCCACTAGCTGCCTGTAGCCAAGAACGCCGCGACAAAATGCAAACAGACTGGTGTATGCCGGTGCATCCCAATGAGCCTCTTCTTGAGGTAGGCCCTGAGGCTAGTAGAGCACGTAGACTCTCCACCGTCGCCGGATCCTAAGCCTGCCTTCCTGTCTTCCTCTTTCTCTCTTCCGAGTAAGCTCGACACATTTGCTGTGTGCATAGCGGTGTGCGCATAAAGTATAATGGAGCAGACACGTATTTCCGGTCTATCGCAACAATATCTCAACTTTAAACGGTTGCTTTTTAGACGACGTCGGCAAAAATCCTTCCCCGCAATGAAAAATTCGACGAGTGGTGGATTGCGAAAGAAGAATATAGATTTTATCAGAGTAGAAATTAATCGTATTCAAATGAGGTCCAAAACGATCAATTGATGTATAAGCTCAATATGTTTTGAAAGGCAATTGAATAAGTCAGTTTTAGCGAATATTAAAAATGATATTTTCTCTCGCTGAAGTTGAGATTTTTTTTTTTTAATTATAGGAATTATTTCTGAATAGATTGGTTAGTAAATGTATAGGGCGTATTCCATGGTATTTCAGTCACTACAATTTCGGAGATTTCTGCAATCACTCCGAAAATGAGTAGGTTTTACGATAAAAAAATTTCAGAAATTTTCACTTCAGGCTTTCGTTTGAAGAAAAAAATTTCATTTTAATTTTAATTTGTTTCTGCGATATTCCTGCAAGAATTGGTCGTAGAAGAAGGGAGTTCAGTGAGGATTAGAAAAAATGTTTATAATAATTTATTGAGAAATGTTCCTGACATGAGAATAGTAAAGCCAATTGTTAGCCAGTAACAATTTTCTTCAAGCCGCAATTTCAAATGAATCTCCGTAAACAATCGTGATTTTCATTTTTTTAATAAATATATATCGATTGCGCTTATGAAAGAAATCGAAATATGTATAACTCTGCGAATAACAACAAAAATATTTGCCTATAGAAAAACCAACTGCTTAAATTGAGGTTTATTCAAATTGCACTTTTTGAACAATAAAAAAAATTCCAATACCCAACATCGCTAGATCAGCAGATGCGAGCAATTCTTTTTTCGATAAATAAATTCAAATGGTATTTTCAATCATTAAATAATATAAATCTTCGGCAAACAAATTTTGTTTTCGATGAATAAATTTAAGTGGTATTTTCAATCATTAAATAATATAAATCTTCGGCAACCAAATTTTGTTTTCGATAAATAAATTTAAGTGGTATTTTCAATCATTAAATAATATAAATCTTCAGCAAACAAATTTTGTTTTCGATAAATAAATTTAAGTGGTATTTTCAATCATTAAATAATATAAATCTTCAGCAAACAAATTTTGTTTTCGATAGATAACCTTATGTGGTATTTTTAATTAAAAAAAAAATTAATCTTTTGCAAATGACTATTTTTTCGAAAAATAACTTTATACGGTATTATGTCGTACTTTGATTCGAAAAAAAAAAAAATCTCCAGTGAACGAGCGCAAAGAGAATGATTTTAGGACCACCCACCGAATAAGGTACGTTTGTTCATCAGTCACAGATATGGTTGGATTTTCTCGAGTTCCCAAAGCTAGCGGCATATCAGTTACGTAACTCGGATTAGCCTGGAGAGATTTGGAGGGTTCATCCCGTTCTCATTTGCGTCACCTTGCGGTCGACTCGGTTGGATTCCGCAGCCCTACATCCCGCGCGGAGCGCATCAGGAATCCACGACACATCTCCTCGCATATATCCTTAAGTCTGCGGGATGCTCGTGGCGCAGCGTGCCGCGACGTTGCAGTTAGCTGCAACGGACAGTACATGCGCCGAGGTAATGTCGCATGGTTGAAAATCTTTGGAGTACCAGATTTGCTGCAACCTCTACACAAACAACTCACCAACTAATGGTAATCCGACACTACAACGTCATTCGCATCACGAACTATAACTCAACAAGTTTTCGACGGGTGCATGAGATTCTGCAGTTGAAATTTCGGTAATTATATTCGGAGCTTTAACGATGTCTCAAATTCTTTCCGGTTGAAAAAATGATTTTTCTACACGTGTTGGACATTTGTTTTTAATTCTGACCTATTAATTTTCGTTTTATTGTGCTTTGCATTCTATTCTCAATGATCAAGCGTGGCAGATTTTTAATATAATTTTTTTTTGCTGTTCTGAAAAATCGACAGTGCTAAAAAAATCGATGTTATTTTTTCGGTCTAAAATATGTATATAGAGTAAGAAAAGGCATCTAGGTGAAATTTTTCAGTTTTTTTATACATTTGTTTACCAATAGCTAACTATCGCTGCCCCCTCGTTCCCCTTAATAATCAAAGTGGAAGAATTGCAGTTATGAGAATGCACTTCTTACATTTCTATGAGTAAGTGTGTTTTTATTTTGGGGAATAAAAATGTAGCCTCCATTTTACAGTTCGCTCAGTTTTTTTGAGAAACATTTTTATTCACCAATTAAAAAGATTATTTTTGGAAACGGAAATTTAATTTTGGCAATTGAATTTGGGGTTTTAACGACATTCCAAAGTTTTTCCTGATAAACAAATAATTCCTCTACAAGTGTGCGAATGAAAATAGTCATTGAATTGCACTTTTCAAAAAAGCAATTCTTATATTTTTGCCAGAAAATTTTTTCTTCTAATCGAATAGAAATGTAGCCTTAATAAATAAATTTTATTGTTTGCTTTATTTTTTTTTAGAAATACTTTCAATCAGTATTTAAAAAGATTGTTTGATAAATTACGATCGCTCTGATGTAGCAAATATGTTACCTTGACAGTTATAGGGTTGAGCAGATTTTTTAAGCTTCTTCTATAATTTGATAGGCAAATAGATAACTAAAATATTTTTATTTTAGTTTAAACAGTCTTTTTTAGTTGATTAATTTTTTTTTAATCTTCGACTTCAGATGAATTATAATTGATCGAACACAATTGCTTGGTGTCCTTAACGAATCAGTTTAACTTGTTGCCGATTTTTTTTATAGGAGGTAATTATCAGGTTTATGAAAAAAAAACACAGTTTTACTGATATTCATAATAATTTTTTTTTTTTAAATTTCGACTTGGATATATATTTCGCCAAAAGTATTTAATGTATTTTTAGTAATTACATACAAAAGTAATTGGCAAAAATATTCAAAATTCAGTATGAACAATTGTTTCATTCAATTTGGAGTCTAGACGCGCATGACTAGTTAAGGAAAGTGCCTGGAACGTCGAGCCAGGTCAAAAGTCGCTTGGAGGATGTGTGCTTATCTCTTCGACGAGAGAGGCAGTTTCTTTGTGAGAAAAAGGCGCGAGGATAAAGAGGTAAAGAGAAGGCGGAATGAGATATGACTGAGATAACTCTTATGTGCGTGTTTGGTACAGGAGCGTTGATATGCTCGGCGGCGGAACACCAGAGAATATACCTATCCGTAAGATCTTAAACTCTCCACAGATTGAAAAAAAAAATCGATTGCTTTCACTCGTTACTCCAGCAAAAAATAAAACCTTTACGGCTTTGCTTCCTCATTATTCTTTACTGTTTGCAAATCTCCATGAGTAAGTATTCTCATCGATTCTGGCTTTACAAAAAGCGAAGAAAAACCAAATGAAGCGATGTCGAACATTCTTTGCATCCTCGTTTTTAATGACTAAAAAAAATTATCAAAAAAAAGTAATGAAAATCTCTATAGAATCCAAACCTTTCTGCCGATTTTTGCTGAATTATATCTCTGGTAAAACCAAACATTGTTTCATTCACATAAAATGATTCCGCTCGTTAGGACAAGTTTTGCAAAAGTTAATGCAATACCCAATGTGTTCAAGTTCAGTTCCAAAGAAAGTATCGTCTTGTCTAACTTTCATACTGATTTTGCGTTCGATATTTAAAAGTTTCTTCTTGTTAGAGTGTCGAGGGGTCTGAGTCACCTAAGAAAGGCAGTAGAAAAACAGATTTTTAAAATATACCCGTCGTTAAAAAATTTTACATTTGAGGAGGTTCGTCAGTAGAATTGAAAATGCACAGAAAAATCTAAAATAATTAACGCGTTTTTAATAATTCATAACAAACTCACATGAATTTTTTTGGGAATTTTTGTCTACATCGTTTACACAAAATTAATTTTTTTATGCATACATTTCAACATGGGTTCTTATGGCATATTTACGAATAAAAAAAAATTGGAAACATTTTTTACATCGTAAAAAAAAAAAGAATTAATTCCACCAAATACTTAAAAATTCAACGATGTAAAAAAAAACTTCAATTATTATTTTTTTTTAATTCGTAAATATGCCATAAGAGCCCATGTTAAAATGCATGCATAAAAAAATTAATTTTGTGTAAACGATGTAGACGAAAATTCCCAAAAAATTTATGTGAGTTTGCTATGAAATATTTAGAACGCGGTAATTATCTCAGATTTTTCTGTGCATTTTCAATATTACTGACGAACCTCCTTAAACCTCATTACGTTCACGATGGTTTCGAAGTAAGCGGCTTCGTATCGTTATCGTAGCGGCAAACGATACGAAGCCGCTTACTTTAAAATCATCGTTTACCATAAAACGGACATTACTTACCAATTGCTCATTACATACATGCCAAGCATTGAAATACTGCAATTTTGCAAAGACATACAGTGCAGCAAAATGGTGTGAGGAAAAAAAGTAGAATTCTCAACTTATTGTAGCTTTCAGATCGAACTGGTAAACTTATTTTAGTGATCGATGTCTTATTTATTTGTTGAAGAGTCCATTCTAGGATGAATGTAAGAATTTTTATTTACTGCCTTTTTGACAAAGTCTTCATTTAAATGTGTAAATAAATCACTTTCATTAAAAACTTAGTAAATAATGTGGAACAGTGAATACAATTTCCACTGCACCCAGGATTGCTACAAAATTTGTTCACCGGTTTGATCTGAAATCTACGACAGGATGAAAATTTTATTTTTTTCCTTACAGCATTTTGATGCACTCTCTGTCTCTACAAAATTGCAGATTTATAATGTTTGATACTTAGTGAGGTTTAAATATAAAATTTCTTTGAATAAGGGCATCAAATACAGAATTTTTATAAATGATTTTCTTCATATGATTCAGGCCCCTTAATAGACATTGTTCGAAATCTCGAAAATCACATAGAACCAAAATGCTCATACCGATTTTTATAAAATATATACAAAAAAACATTGAACTATACTGTAATAACTTGTCTATTTTTCGTTATTATTTTTCGAATATACTACTTTATATATTATTTCAAGAAAAAAAAATAAACAAATAAATGTGATATTTAATCCCTTCTGAGGCATACTCTACAAACCTTCAATATATGAATATTTACGAATTTAATCTGATAATAATTATAGCTTCAACAATGAGGAATTCACGTATGTATATCATAAATAATATAAGGGCAAGAATACAAATCCCACTGGACAAATTAAGAATTAACATACTCTTTTTTATTCCTTTACGAATCGTGTTCAGCACATATAATTCTGTTTTAGTCACAACATATGGTCTATATGTATATATATATTTACAGAAAAAGAACAATCGGAGCAATCATACATTACATATAAATAAGAACTCTCTCTCTCCTTTTCATACAAGATACTTATCTTATTAATTATGTATAGAAGAAGTCGTCGGCCGACGAACAGTCAAATGGGAAGTATCTTTGTCCTTAACACTACTGAATAGATCTAATCTCGAGAACGGTTGAGAGAGAAACTGGAGTAAAGCGATCACTTGTCCCGCTATTCTAATTGTAATTACCCCCTCATGTTCTGACGGAAACATCCGAACACGCACGAGGTGACACTCGATCGTGTGTTTTCGATATTTTGGGAGGCAGTATTCAAATATATAATGTATCATTACAATACTGTGCAGATCATTAAAATTTGAGCTGATCCGGTCTTAAAGATCACACATATACACATCCCATACATTAACACATACATACGTACTTTTCTTTTCTAAAATCACTTTTTCGACATTTTAGACAAATTTGTATAAGTAAAGTAAAAATATCGAATTCATGATAAATTTAATTGGTAAAATATCGTATTCATAGAAAATCAAGTTCATAAACATCAGATCATACAAGATTAGTAAAAGAAATTTTTCGATGGGAAAGTAAAAGAAAAAAGAAAAAATCTGTTCCCTTGTTTGTCAGGATTGTTGATACTCTTGAGGATCACAATCCTCAGAGCATTACAGCAAATGATGCGAGAAAAGGCGATGGAGCATAGCAAACAGTCGATCTATACTGTATAGCTAATAAAAATTTGAGCTGATCCGGTCTTGAAGTTTACACACATACACATCCCACACATTAACACATACATACGTACTTTTTTCATCTAAAATCACTTTTGCGATGTTTTAGACCAATTTGTATAAGTAAGGAGAAAATATCGAATTCATGATAAATTTAATTGATAAAATATTGTATTCATAAAAAATCAAGTTCATGAAAACCAAATCGTATAAAATTCGTAAATATAAATTTATCGATAAGAAATTAAAAGAAAGAAGAAAAAAATCTGTTCCGTTGTTTGTCAGGATTGTTGATACTTTTCATTTAATTTTTTTAAAATTTTTAATTTTTCTTATTTTTGTATGTTCACTGCTCAGGTTCTTAGGGGATTTAAATCTCAGGATGTCATAAATTGATAAATAAAATAAATAAATAAATACTCTTGAACTTTACAATCCCCAGAGCATTGCAGCAAACGATGCGAGAAAAGGTGATGGAGCATAGCAAACAGTCGTCTAATAAATATCGTTGGTTCTCGTGCACCAATACATGAGATACGTTGGCACTGCAAAGCAGCTAGCAAGTTGTAGGTAAGGTCAGTAACCTTGCACCTGGTAAAGAGCAACGAGTGTACTACAATAGTTGAGTATATTGTATGTACGTAAGTGACGTCACACCGAGAAGCACCCACGTACTTCCGGTTGCAAGATTCGCTCACCTATTGTCCGAAACTTTTTATCTCTCGTTGCAACGCTCTCGGTTCGCTCGTGATGCTCACTCGCTCGTTAACACGAAGATGATAGTTTTTACCAGTAAGTGGACGTGCACTTCCATCGTGCATCGTCGAAGAACTGGTTTATTGCGTGGGCAATGCAAGTCTTTGTCTAAGACATTCAAATAGAGTCCTATTCTCATTTAATTAATGCAAATGCTTCTTGGAATTATTGTATGGATTTATTAACTTATGTTAAGCCTATGATTCAGTGGGATTATTGTGAAAATATTTGGAGGGCTTCACTGTAGTCTCGAGTGCAGTAAATTGCTTGAAAACAAAGAAGTCTTGGTTTTACCGTTTTCATGCTAATAGCACCTGTTTAATGCTGTTATGCAATGTAGGGCAACCTTGAACTGAAATAATGAGCATTCATAGAAACGGCTTTAAAAATATACAAAGAAATCGGAATAAACAGCAATGAAAAATGGGTAAATTATTAGACTAATTATAGAACCAACTTTTACGAAAATTTTTTATAGATAACATTTTTTTACTTCAGAAATAGATAGAACGTTTTATTTATTGAGATTGACTTTGTAACTATTATTGAATCTCTATTATGACGTGAATATATTGTTTCGAAGGCTGCTTAAAACATGTGCGAACATTTTTTTTCAACTGAAAGTAATGCTTTTTTAAAATTCAGATATAAAATTACGCCGAATATTGGAATTATACGAACCTAACCTCCATTTACATAAAAAATTGGCTATAAAATGGAGATAAATTAAGATATTCCATTATCATACAAAAATGGCTATATAATTGAGTTAAATGAAGATTAAGAATATAAATTCATTAAATTGCTTTTTATGATTTTCCAGCTGAAGTTAATTGGCTATTGATATTGATTCTGGCTCTGTATAATGAAGTGAGTCGCTCCAAAGACGCTATGTTATATACTAACCGCTTGTTCACCGTCTGACCAGTTCCAGTACTACAACAACTAGCTTGCAAATATAGATATAAATCGGCAATAAACAGGAAGTACTATATTATAGGATCTATATTGCAAATACGGCGTATCCTCCAACGCTTCGATCCCACAGATGAACCTGAGTTCAACGCCCTTTCACCCAGACAGAATTTTCATAGGGCACTAAAATCGAATGACATCAATTAATTGCTATTTTATGTGACAATCTTTATAGTCACACGAATTACCCTATTCTTACCGTAGATAACGTTAACTATGAAAAGTTAATAATTCATTACTGCATCTATAAAAATATTTTCATTGACTTTTTGATCGGTGTCATTTTATAGTTGCTGAGTCTATGACTTATCCGCAACGATAAATCGTTCTGTAGGATATTTTTTTAAGCCAGTAAAGAGAAAATAATTGGCATTGTGCCTTGTGGAATTTGAATTCGGAAAAACTACGCGCTAAAATCCAAATACAAGCAAAATGCTATAAATTTATACATTTATACAGACACAAGTTGAATCGAAAACAATTAAGAATATTGTTCACCAAAATGATGAAGAGTGACTATTTTACGAAAATAAAATTACTTCACTTTCGCAAGTACACAAGAAAAAAAAAAAAGATTTTCTAGATGGTTACAAAAAAAATTATATACAAGCTAACCGACAATTTGTTACTTACCAAAAATGAAAGAATACAAAAAAATTTAATTGAATAAATGCACAAAAAAAACACTCAATACAAATGAATTATGGTAATCACATAATTGAATACCATTAATTTATTTCATCAAGTAAACGTCGAAATAACATAATAAAGAATATGTTACATCAAAAGATGGAATATTTCAGAACTAATTTCTTTAGCCGTCTCTACCAATATATAAGTAGATTAGCTAGATCGATGTGGCGAATCTTAGGATACATGTCGGTATCGATATTACCATAATACTGATCTGGAACTGCACCTCAATTCTTCTCGAATCCTTATCTCTCGATTTAACTACAGCTAAGCTCTGCTTTCCTCGTTTCTTTAGAAAAATTGAATATCTCCTTTCCGACGATTCTTGCGGTTGTGAGTCGCGTAGGTTTCGTTTTGACCGTCACTCGGGATATTGAGCGCCATTTAAACGACCGAGTGGTAAGACAGACTCGTGATCTGAGTCTGAGCTCTACGAGCTTTTTCTCCTTGCCTGACCGAGCGCCTCCTTTTCCATAGGCACCGAGTTATAAACAATGTTGTCCAACATTCTTTTAACAAATAGAAACTCATTTCCAATTCTCTAAATATTAATTTAATTTTTAAAACATAAACAGTGCTAGGCAAGACTAAAGTGACAACTTTCCAATTGTACTTAATGTGACTATTTCAATGTGTGCAATGTTTTATATTGTTATAAAAGCTATCAATTACTTGGGTTAATTTTAATGATTCTCAGGCTTACCTAGATTTCTCTGATAGATATTAATGGCCGTAATTTACATTTTGAAGTCGAATTTTCCAACCTCTCCATTTAATGCAAATAATTTCGTGTATGAAATATTTTAAAAAATGAAGCATAATATTCAGTAAATAATCTATAATGATTTTGTAAAGTACTTATTGAGAAGTGATACTGTGTCTTTCCAAAATTGCAGAATTACAATATTTGATATCTACTTAGTGGGGTTAAAATGCAAAATAAAAACAAAACGTGTCTAATTCACAGAATTTTTTTCCATGACTTACACTGTCACAAATAACTGGAATTCGTTATTTATAAATTTGTTAATTGAATTGTACAATTGCGGTATAAAACTAATGTACTTCTGCAGTAAGATTGGAGTAAAATGAAAAAATTAAAGTACATTCACAATTAAATTAAAGCAAATTATTAAAATTACTGTACCAAAAATAGATATGACATCGCACTTATATTAGAAATTTATTATACCAGTTTATGAATAAAAACTTGTAATACGTGTACATTAAATTTCAAGTAAATTTTTTAAAAAATGTAGTTGACCCTTCCTCAACTAATCGTACCAACTGATCCGCTAATATCACAAATCAAACTCCCTAAATTTTAAAGACGCTTAGAATGGCTAAACAATTTATTAATTTCCTTTACACTGTTGATATCTGTTTTGGAGCAATATGTTTCCGTGCATAAGTCTCCCGACCGTTTTGTTTGACGCTTAACGGCAACTTTTTACCTCCCACCATTTCGGTACACTCTATGTCATAAAAAAATCACATAATCATAATACTTGCTATCTCTACTTCGTGCGGGTTGAATGGAAAATTGAAGAAAATAAGTGTATCGTTCGCAGAATTTTCTCACCATACTGTCAGAAAAAACTTAGAAATTTTTATCCATAAACTCGTCAACTGAATTCAATGAACAATTGCAATATAAAATGAGAGTACTTTTGCAATAAGATTAGAGTGAATTAAAAAAATTAAAGTACTTTTATAATTGAATCAAAACAAATTATCAAAATTACCGTACCAGAAATAAATTTCACATCGCACTTGCATTGTAGTTTTAGTATCCCAGTCTAGAAACACAAACTTCCAGTACATGGACATTAAATTTCGAGTATATTCTAAAAAATAAAACCTAATCGAAATTGAAAAAAAAAAAAAAAAAACTAAAAACATTTCCATGAATAAAAACTCCCCTTGCATGTACAACAATTTTCAAGTAAAAATACCCTCTCAGTATAGTTAACTTCCCCTTAACTAATCATACCAACCGGCGACTTTTTCGCCAATATAACAAATCAAAATCCCCAAGTTTAAAAGCCCCTAAAAATGGCTAAACAATACGTTTATTTCCCCAACACTATATTGTTGACATCTGTTGCGGTACAACATGTTTACTTTCGGTGCGTAAGTCTCCCGACTGTTTTGGTTGACGCTTAACGCGAACCCACCGGTACAACCTATAGCATAGCATCGGGAGGCAATCAGGGGGAGGGAAAAGGGGGGGTAGTTTCTCAAGTCGGGGGCGCGTCGTCCGGGTAAACCGAGGGTAGCCGAACGTTTTTAGCACGGCGAGTACGGGGGGCGGGGGGGGGGGGGGCGAAGACAGCGAAGAGGGGGGAGGCGGTGGTTCGGGGATCGATCCCCGACTCTACTCCCGTGACGTCACGAGCCGGGACTCCGGCACCCGGCACGCCGGCGAGCTGGTGGTGCTGTTGGTGGCGGCGCTTCCCGTGTGCGCCACCTTTTCCCGTGTGTTTTCCCGTGGTTCGTGACATCGTCCTCTTCTACTCGGAAATTCCGACAGTTTTCACGTCGTTTAAAATTTCAACGAAGCTCCGCTATATTCGCCACCGGCAAAGTACGTAAACTCGACTGTTAGTGGAGAGGGTTAAGGTAAATTAGGGGTTTTGAGGTTGACGGACTGGCGGCACCGCGACGAAACATCGTGAACCCGGGCATCGTGATACCAACGTGTCGTGCTTGAATCCGAGTTGAGATACGTTAAGCCGGCTAACCAAACAGTCTCGCAACAAACCACAACCAGCCAGTAAATAAACGTTGGAAAACCAAGAGCTCATAAACATCAACAGTGGACTGACGTTCGTCTGGTTTGTTGCGGTACTTTTTCAAATTCCGTTCGGTCACATTCCCTTCGCTGAGATATATCGTCGACCAAGGGCACGCGAAAGGTGCGAAGGTTAGTTTGATATCGGGAGTTGTGGTGGAGTTAGGATTTTTTTTTCTTTTTTCCACTATGTTGCGAGTGGAGTTGGATTGGGTTATTGTCGGTATAAAGCTGATTGGTTAATCTGGCGTGATTGGATTGTAATGGCTGCAATGTTGTTTTTCTTATTACACGAGGAGAAGTGTCTTTTGTTTTGGGTTGAGATTGTTAAGGAGTGATGGAGATTCGTGGTCTTGTTGTTATTACTTCACGGTTGGGTTTGTTTTCTTGATTGGCAAAATTGGGTTGGAGGTTTTTGGGGTTATTGCGCAAAATGACGACGACATTGTTTCATGTGAGTTTTGAGAGCATTCTTGTTTCTTTTAATGTCAGTGGCTTACGAATTTGGCGATATTGGGATATTCTAAAATAAGAATATCAGACATTTTGTAATTGATATTGGTATTATTGTCAAGGAGAGATGGAGATTTCTCGGTCTTGTTGAAATCATTCATAATTTGGATTCGTTACCTTGATCACTGCATTTTTTTATGCAATGTGATTTTTTAGGCAAATATAAAATGTGTCTTATGACTAGTACTTAAATTATTGACAAAATGTCGCGTTGTTTTTAAAATGTCCGTTACACGTGACAATCATTTTCTTGACTGTCATTATATGACAATATGTTTTGAGTTCGGTGTTATTGTGAAAAATCTGAATACAAAGTGCTATAAAACGGTGTCGTAGGAAATTCATGTGGATGAAGGAGTCAATAACCTGTAAATCTGATGACAATGTCCTATTTTAATTAAACTGGAACCGATCTTAAAATTATACAAATTATAGTCAAGATAGATTAAGATTGAGTGTTCGTGTTGAGTCTCCTTTACATTTTATAATTGCTTTCTTTATTGTCACAATATGACAAAAATTCAAGAGTTCCTTATTGAACAAAAAATTTTGTCAAAGTGTCATAAATGAGTTTCCTGCGAAATTTTGTATTTGATGACTGGAATTTGTCTAGATAGAGACGCACATTTTATAATCGCTATTCAAATGACGAATTACCGCCATTAGTTGACAGAGACTTCGCGGTCTTGTTGAAATGTCTTTACAATCTGAACTCATCACCGCGACTGTCAAAGTGGGTTGACACCTTTTTTATTGACAGTTAGTGCAAAAAATCAGAAGTTTATCATAGGTTTGATGTCTTATGTTCTGATTACCTTTTAAAATGTGTTGTCATAAACAAATCTTAACTACAACTGTGGCTATAACGTGTCAACTGGGTTGACACCTTTTTCATTGATAGATAGTGCAAAAAACCGGGAGTTTATCGTAGATTTGATGTCTCATGTTCCGATTTCCTTTTAAAATTTGTTGTCACCGAAGGTAACTAAACCATAAATCGAAACCATTGAATCGTACACAGTGAAAACTATGTTGCTATCGAGTTGTAGGATAAAAAAGCGCATTTAGGTGGAAAGCTTGCGCTTGCAACGATTTCCTGCAAGCTCGAATGTTTTTATGAAACGATTTTTACGATCGTCCTAACCTCATAGTGCTTAGCTTTCTCCAGAAGGCGTAGTTTGATCGAGAGCCACCGCCACATCTCATTCTGGGGGCGGGGGGAGGGGCATTGGTAGGGGAAGGGGGCACTACAGCCGCTGGTGCTTCTCCTACTTGTGCGAACTTCCCAGGATCGCAGCTAACACCCTCGGTGAAGAGCGATTTGTCACTTTAACGGACGTTACGAGAGGGACGAGAGCTCCTACAGTGAAGGGGTTCACCGTGAACGCGTACTTGATTTTCCAGGGGTGACTTTTTCGATACCGATAGTGATTGAAACGGCCGGAAATTGAGGTCAACGTACTTTTAACTCTTTCGTCACGGTTATTTAATACTTTGGGGTTGTAATTGACTTTCTTGATTATGATATTCATCGATGTTGAATAACTGGATAAGTTGAAGAAATGGATTCGACAACGTTGTGTTAACGATTTTTTCATAGTCAGATACCGATAGTTATTGAAACGGCCGTAAAGTTGAGGTCAACGTACTTTTAACTCTTCAGTCATGGTTATTTAATACTTTGAGGTTCGATTGACTTTCTTGATTGAAATTGTTGAAAAATTGGAAATGATACGATTGATCAAAATATTACAACTAAGAGTTATTAATGATACGATTATGAGCTGCGGTGACGTATGCTATGTAAGGTTTTAGTCAATTAATCGAGAATCGGTTCGATTGATCGTGAAATGAGGTTAACGTACTTTTAACTCTTGAGTCACATAGTTATTATATAGTTTGAGGTTTCAATCGACTTTTTTCAGTGTGGAATTGGTTGAACAACGTTATTCCAACAATTTTTTCATTCATAATCAAAATTGTATCTAAACGATGACCGAAAAATAAGGATAATGTACTCAAACTCTTGAGTTATAGTAATATGATCGTTGGGGTAAAAATAGCGAATGACGAAAATAGTGAAAGGTTGAAATAGCGAACTTCGAAATTAGGAACGTCTAAATGCAGAATGGCCATAATTATGGAATTCGCTTTTTCAGCAATTCGCCATTTTTATCATTCGCAATTTTGATTGCACTTTAATAAGATGGAGGTCAAAATAGCGAATGGCTAAAATCGGGAATTCTATAATGATGGCTATTCTAGATTTAAACGTTCCGAATTTCGGAATTCGCTATTTTAACCATTCACTATTTTGGTCATTCGCTATTTTGAACTCCACCTATACGATATTATAAATTTTTTATCTGCTAAAAAAAAAACTCTAACTCTATAATTGCAATAATGTGATACTTTAAAGTTTTTATCGACTTTTGCTATTAGACATTTTACTACATTACTCGGGAATCAATTCGGGTTTTCCCTGAAAATATGACATTCTGATAGATAATTTACCTGAAAATTAGGTCAACTTCTCTTTGACACTTTATTCATGGTAATTCGATGCTTTGAAGTTTTAATTGACTTTTTCGATCACATTTTTACCAAATTATTCGGGAAGAGATTTAACAACGTTATTAAAACGGACCCTTCATAAATACGGAGGATTCCGTTGGACAGCTTACCGAAAAAATAGGTCAACAAATTGTCATCTCTTTAATTATGGTAATATGACACTTTGAAGTTTTATAATCGCCTTTTAGGATTATGATTTCATCAAATTATTGGAGAATTGGTTTAACAACGTTGTTCGAACGATTTTTCATGGATATGTAAAACCCCGTTTGACAATTTAGGTACAATGACGCAGGGGAATCGAAAGTCCCGGTTTCTTGATGGAACGTTTCTGTTCAAAATAATATAATTTGCAAAGTAGGCAGAACGCGGTGAGCCATGATACATTCAATCGATCTAAACTCGTCGTTTAAGGAACCCCTCCGAGTTTCACTTATTGAAAATACAAATTATGTAAGTAACAAACAAACACATCAACATGACGTAGTACAAGGTAGATTCATAATCCACTTTGCCTTAAGTAGGACAAAAAAATTTTTGCAGCAAGATGGTATTATTTTTATTGTCATTATTATTATGTGAATTCGTCAAGAGAATAAAAAATTCAAGAGAACAAAAATGAGCCTTGACCTCTTCATTGTCAATGGACATTATGGAAACAGTTAATTTTCAAAATAACTTCACCACTTATCATCTTTTATTTCCTTAAAAGTTGAACAAAAATAGGAAAACCATTAGAACCATTAGAACGACATATAATCTATAGCACGATTATTGTTATTATTTTTATTATTATTATTATTATTATTATTATTATTATGTGAATTTGCCATGAGGACAACAAATTGAAAAGATCCAAAAAGTGATTTAACTCTTCAACTGTCAATGCATATTATCTACATAAGGCAGAGAGTTGATTTTTTAAATAACTCCCACTTTTCAGCTGATACTTTGCAAGCAATTGAACTAAAATTGAAAGATAATTGGAAAGCGATACATTTTTTTCCGTTTTAAATATGTTTGTTTTTAAAGGAACAATTAACACAAAATTTACTTCTATATTCTTTCAACTATTATTATTCAAAAAAATTTCCTGAAGCTGGGATATTTTTTTAGCCGTTCATGGGAAGAGGAAACTAAGATTGAAAAGGGAATTCATAATTCTCCAAAAACGAATATGTAGAATTTTGGATTTATCGTGGCATCTCTGACGATAAATATTGAGAAATTTGTCAGGATGATTGTGCTAAGGTTACCTACTCAATGAGTTTCTCCTTCGCGTTGTTACCTTTTCGTTTATCCAAACGGAATTTCTTTCCTGGGTCACGTTCTGATAACCGTAGGGACTGTAACGCCTCTGGAACCCTCGAGGAGGGATTTCCGGGTGGAGCGCGACCCTCGCTACTGTATTTCGCCTAGTTTCCTCTGGGCCCATTAATTCGAGTCGATTGGGAAACAGCCGATTTCACGAGAATCCATCTCATTTGTATTGCCGGAAGGGCTGAGAACGTCACGCTATAGTGCGCTCTACTATAATGTAGAATTCGCGCGTGCAGCGTATTTTACCATTGTCTCGAATCGTTTTAGACGGTTAATTACCAGATATTTCAAAATACTCTCAAGTTTCTCACAAGAATTACCTACAAATATATTTCAAGTGGAAAATTTATTACCGCGATAAATTGTGATTTTTTAAACAAGTTCCATAATTTATCACAAATTTTTTATGAATATTAACGAACAGACTTTCTATCGACTTCTGAATTTAAAAAAAAACGTCGGCTTAGGTTGAAATTTTGTTTTTTGAAATAAACCTCATTATTTACAACGAGATGTCATCAATATTAGCCGCCAAATACTCTGAAGTTTCTAAGAAGTGAAACAAAGAAAAATTATAAAAAGTGGGAAGTACCGATCTGTGATAAGTTTTATGAATTATATACCAGTAATGTTATCTAATTATGTTATACATGTTGCAGTCTGAATACCGAAAATTCTTTTGCTCCGAATAAGGAGACTCTTATGTCGGGCAACGAGTGGTAGTCGATATGTCGATAATTCCTCACCTCACTCTTTGTAGACTTGACACATTCGCGAGCATCTATCATCTTCTCGCTAATTAACTGCTCGAGAATCTTTATGTGACGTGTCATTGATTGAACGTTTGACAATTCACTGACAAATGAGTAGGAATGTGTGGGTGTGAACTTCATCCTTGTCCTCAATAGCGATGTCAAATTAGAGACACTCATGAGTCTATATTTTGACCTACTTTTGTTTGACAAATGGTTATATTTTTAATACCGGTTCCAATCAATAAATCGAATTATATACAATTGTAATTTTACTTGACATCTTGACATCACAAATATGGTATATGATTAAATCCTATGAAGCACGAAATATACAGCTGATCGGAATAATCATTGGTACATTCAATGCGAGATTGTAGCCTGTTTTAGTTTTGCTCAAATAATTTTTAATTTCGAAATATCAAATATTTGACATGAACCAAAATGAACTGTTAAGTTATTGTACAATGTAATTTCAAGTATTATTATTAATTTAATATGAATAAAGATAGATAACAATTATTGCCGATTTTTCAGTTTTCGTTTCAATCGATGATAAATATGATTTGTTTTCAAATATTTTCTTTAAATTACAAGACTTTCTATAAAGAGCAAGATTTTCTGGAAATCGATGGCTTATTTGCAATGAGAACCCTCATTGCAAATACACACCGATATGTAATTTCGTTTGACATCTGCTATGCTTCACAAATATAATTAAATCCCATTATGATTATTATTACGATAATTATTACGATATAATTAAATCCCATTAAGCATGGAATTTACAGCTGATTGAAACAATCATTGATAGATTCAATGAGATATTCTAGTCTGTTTTAACTTTGCTCGAATAATTTTTCATTTTCACGTATCAAATATTTTACATGCAATAAAGTAAAGTGTTGAGTCATTACTGCACAATGTAATTACAAGTATTATTATCAGTCTGATATGAAAAAAGATAGAAAAAAATTATGAGCGATTTTTAGTTTTTGTTTCAATTAATGATATGATTTGTTATCAAATATTTTCTTTGAATTCCAATATTTTCATATAAAGTGCAAATATTCGCTGGAAAACCATGGCCTGTTTGAAATGAAAAACCACATGTACAACATGGCTACGGTTAAAACTGAGATTGACCCTACGACCATTTGCTGGTGGTTATATTCCGGGCGCACTGTCTGCCTCCCGAATATTAAATATTTGCAGAGTGCTTGTACCACCGGTTCGCATAATATAGAAAATTCAATGTTGTATCGGTGGACGGTTGTTGAAACATGAATTATAAAAAGTCCCTCATCGATTTTATCCATTTCAAAATCGGTCATACATCTGCCATTAGGCGCTGCTTGAAATAATACCGTAATAAATAGCGATCGAATTTCATCGATTCCATCGATATATCGATATCAGCCACTTTATGATCGGTCACACATTTGCCGTTAGGTGCTGTTAAAAATAATATTTCAATAAATAGCAAGTGATATGGTAATTCGTTCCTTAATTTACTGTGCAATTTATGTATTTGCTACAAATTTTGTTTTCAATTAAATCGGTTAGTTACAATTGCAGTTCTGTCTATTTTCAATCCTATTTCAATATTAACTTGAGTTGTCTCAACAAATGATCGAAATTGTATTCGTTATTGGGTCCAAAATATGGGAAGTTGAATATATCGAAAAGCTATGAGATATCAAAGTAAGATACAAATTCCTGTGTAAATATCATTATTGAAACAGAAATTTCATCGAGCCTCTTATCAGTTCTACCCATTCGATAATTGTACATCTGTCATTAGTTGCTGTCAAAATAATATTTCAATGGATAGCGATTCAATTAACGATTCGATTATCAATTGATTATGCACAATTGAATGAAATGAATTTCGTTGCGAATTGTTTTCATCGGACCAAAATAATTATGTAACGTCAGTCAAATAACGTTCTGCAGATTCAACTTAAAAAGGATTAATTATAGTCGAACTAGACTGAGTTCTGTTATGTTTTATAACAAAATATCTTTTTTTTTTACAGCTTCAATTTATTTATATAGTATTAAACAGGTCGTACATCTTTTATTAGTCGCTGTTAAAAATAATGTTTCAATAAATAGCGATTGAATTAACGATTCACTTTTTAATTTATCATGCACAATTGAATGAAATAACTTTCGTTGCGAATTTTTATCATCGGACCGAAACAATTAATTAACGTCATTCAAATAATATTTTGTGGATTTAACTCAAAATGAGTTCATTATCGTTAAACTAGACTGCGTTCTGTTTCGTTTTGCAACAAAATCTCTTTTTTTGACTGTTAACTTTATTTATAGACTATTAAACCGGTCGTTCAACTGTTATTAGTTGCTGTTGAAAAAAATGCTTCAATAAATGTCGATTGAATTAACGATTCTCTTTCTAATTTATTGTGCACAATTAAGGTAGTCCTTGAGTCTGGTATTCATTCCACACAAAATTGAGGATGATGAGAAGAAATTGCAAACTTTCCTCGACGGTATAAAAATCTGAAAAAAATCATGTACATTAAAGGTACTGAAAATATCGATTTTGCATGAATATTATTCCGAAATGTTATTAACAAATTCATTTTCAACAAATTGTTCAACAAATTAATTTAAAAAAAAATTGTTCAACAAAATTACCGAAAACACAACTTTTTATAAAATGGAAATGATTCGTTAATTTTCGCGGATACGTATGAATTTTCCTTAGATTTTAGAATTCACTTTGAATTTTATGTTTTTCTACAATCTTTTCCGTATATAAAGAAGAAAAAAATTCAAAGTCAATAAAAAAAAATCAAAATTTTTATTCAATTTTCAATTCTTTAAAAACAATTTGCAATTGGAATTCTCAAGAGGATGTATGATAGATATAGTCCCGCCAAAAGTGAGTTTCAGGGACAATTTCGATCACTTCCCGATGGGATAAGAATCGGACAAAAATAATGTACATAAAACGTGCTGAAAATATTGATTTCGCATAATAATAATCACAAAATGTTATTAATAAATTGATGAAAAAAAACAATTGTTTAACAAATAAACAGTCAACCTAACTTTGTTAAATGAAAATGGTATGTTAATTTTTTTGAATGCGTAGCAATTTTTTCAGGTTTTTTTCTTTATTTTAATTTTGGATTTTTTATTTTGAAAAATGCGCAGAATATAACAAAATTTGGAGATACGTTTTGCAAATAAATCTTGAGTGTAATAGATGGTTTCATGCCGAACACATATAAAAAATTCGTTATTTCGCGTACATTAAAAAAAAAAAATTAAAATCAAAACAAAGGAAAAAATCTGAAAAAATGTATACGCATTCAAATAAAGTAACATATCATTTTCATTAGAAAACAAGCTATGTTGACTGATTGTTTGTTGAAGAATTGTTTTTTTCAGTAATTTGTTAATAACATTTTGGATTTATTACTATGCAAAATTTATCATTTCAGCAAGTTCAATATCGATTATTTTTTTCCGATTTTTTTTCCATTGAGAAGTAATCGAAATTTTCTCTGAAACTCACGATTGGCGGGAGTGTATCTATCATAAATCCTTAATTATGCACAATTAAACAAAATAACTTTCGTTGCCAATTGTTATGATCGGGCGAAGACAATAAATTAATGTCAGGTAAATAATATTTTGTGTATACAACTTAAAACGAGTTAATTACAGTTAAACTGACTTCTGTCCCGGTTTGCAACGAAATCTCTCTTTTTTTTCTTCAATATTTAACTTTATTTATAGAGTATTTGATTTTTTTTTCTTTGCGTTGAAAAGTTGGAAAAACGTATGAGCCACCGAAATTAAATACAAATTGCTATATAAATACGTGAACACTCGTTCGATTCGGTGAAACTCCTAGATGAAACTCTGGCTGTCCTCGACGGATACATGGGGACCACAGTTGAGTGTTCCGAGCCACGAATCCAATTATCAAAGTTAATTGTGAAAGCCCTTTATCATTCCCGTTACCGTAGCAAGCGGATCCACGAAAATGTTGAGCATTTAATTTATCCGCAATCCCGGTGGTTCACGCTGTGCGGTTCAACTCTGAACAAGTTTGCAGCGCGCTGGAGCGGTTATATTCCCTCAGCTTTCGAATCCCGTCTAAATCAAGTACCTATAGACGCATGCATCAATTAATTAACGATATCTCATTCGTTTCCTAACTGGACCCAAAATTGCACCAACCTAAAAATTGGTTTTTGTTTTCCTGTATATATATATATATACCAACGATTCGACCGAAATTCAGCAGTTAAATTTTTTTTTTATTCAAAGAATTTCATCGAACGCATTGAAGAATAAAATCGGGTTTTGTTATCGTAAAAATTCCACCAAATTTCGATACGATAAAATCGAAATCTGATAAGATATTAGCATTTTTTTATTTTTCATTTCAATGGCTCTATCTTGGGCCAATTTCATCTTACATACGTTTCTGAATAACGGAGATATGTAGAATTGGATGGTCCACAACAAAAAAATTAACATAGAGTTATGTGGGAAATTTTATCTTAAATTAACTGAAATTGTCTGATGAATAATATCACTAAAACTTTTTTTTACATCGAAGTTTCCGCTTTTTTAAATCTAAATAAATAGTCTTAGGTTCTCTATATGAATATCGAATTGAAAGATTTTTTTTTTGGAATGGCATTCGGAGCTGCTGGCCATTTTTGAGGCCAAACAATTTTTTAAACTTTCTGTTTTTTTTTGTTGTTGCGGAAACCTCGTTATATTTGGGCTGAATTTTGTCTGATGCCCTCGAGTTGTGTATATGAATAACGAATGTTGAAAACGACTTTTCGAGAGGAATAGCAAATCGTTGAGAAGATATAGCCATTTTCCAAAGTAAAATCATTGAAAATCGACTATTTCATCATGATCGAATTGGAATAATTTATTCATTTAATTTATTTAATTTATTCACAACGATATAAATTCCTTATTAATTTAAACACGGAGAGAAATAATTGGTTGCCATACCCAAGCGCGTGGTTAAATACGCTCCAAGCAACAAAATTGGTTGCGAGAACCAACTATTGGGTGTCACACTCAATAGGTTGCTTATGACGCCCAAGTGGTTAGTTGTGACGAGTAATTGGTTGGTTGCGACATCTAGTTGGTTAGTTGTGACATCCAATAGTTGGCTCTCCCAACCAATTTTGTTGCTTGGAGCGTATTTAACCACGAGATTGGGTATGGCAACCAATTACTTCTTTCCGTGGATACTTCGAGGAAATCAATTCCGCTAAAAAATAGCGAGATTTTTGTAAAACAAACATTTAAAAAAATATGATTTCACCTTAAAAATGACCAGAAAGTTCGAATCCGATACCAAAAAAAAATCCCGAAAATTCGTTATCCATATACAGAGAACGTACGAAAATTCATTCGGCTCAAAAGAAGCAGTATTTTCGGTGAAAATAAAATATCAGTAATATTTTTTTTTGAAAATTTGAGTTAATTTGAGCTGAAATGACCCTTATGAATCTGTTTTAATTTTCTTCTCGAAAATCTTGATCAAACTGCGGATATAAGAAAATGTCTTTTATGCACCTCCGTGCGAGAAGTAAGCACTTCTCCGTGCGAAGAAGTGCTTACTTCTCGCACTAGTGAAATATAATTGTATACGAAACTCGTGCGAGAAACTTTTTCTCAACTCGCTTGATTGTAACACTCGCCTTCGGCTCATACTGCAAACTCAACCTCGTCAGAAAAAGTTTCATCGCACTCGTATCATAATATACTATTACGCTACTGGTATGCAAAACATGCAATTTATGCTACTTATTATAAAAATAAAGTCATACTGAATATTATAAATTACGTATCAGTTGATTGAATCAATTAATGAATAATATGTTATTTATTCCTTATCATTTAAAAATTCGTTTTTTATTTTTTCCAAGCATGCAACAGTCTGATTTTTCTAAATGAAAAACATCCATCTCCAGAGATTCATTTTACAAGAAAAATCTTGCTCACGTTACCGAAATTGTAAAAAATAATCGATATTTTCATTGAAAAACACCGAAGGGCAAAAATAAAAAATAATGGATAGTGTAGCATTGAATTTCTGGAATAAATGCATACGAAAAGACGAAATAATTGCATACACGGCGAGTTTCTCCCAGCATTCGCCGCTGTATGCGTTGCTTCGAGCGCCTGCAGCTTTTCCATTTCGCTGTTTCGTTATTGCTTCTTTTTCGTTCAGTCATTTCGGGGAATATGAGTAAAAATGCTCAATATCCGTTACCATCCGCAGCTTTCGGTATTTGTGGTCACTTGTTTTGCCTCGAATTTCGCACTCGTGCAGACGCAGCTTCTAAAAAGTTTCGTATCAATAAATACAAAGCTGCATTATTAATTACCAATAGATTGGGAAAATTATTTGAATAGTTATTTACGGGATCGATTTATTTACTTACCAAGGAATTTAATGTCTTTTGTACATAAGGAATGTCCACTTCGATCATTTTCATTCTCCAATCCAAATAAAAAATAAATACAAATTCTTAAAAATTATTTTCCTTTCCACAATAATCAAGTGAACATCTACACTCTTTTAATAAACATTTTAGTACAAAGTCTTAAATATACATACCATTTTTTGTCTCTCCGCTCGTAAAAATTACCGTTAAAAAATTAATAAAAAAACACCGTGCAAAAATTCGCTTGATGTAAAGAGTTTTTTATCAATGTATTTTCAACCTAATTATTTTAAATTCATTGCGAACTGCATACGTTTTTGAATGCCTTTCCACTGCGTTATTGTTTACCAATAGATTGAAAAAATAATTTAAATCGTTCTTCACTGTATCGGTTTATTTACTTACACGAAAAATTCAGTCTTTTCTACACAAGGAATGTCCATTTTGACCATTTTTTTTTCTCAAACAAAATAAGAAATATAAATTAAATTTCCATTAATTTTTTTCCTCATCACAATAATCAAGTGAACGTCTAAATTCCTTCGATGAACATTTTAGTCAAAAGTCTCTAATATACACATAATTTTTTCCTTTCCAATCGAAAAAAAAACAGTTACAAAAAAAAAATAAAAACAAGGTTTACAAATTCGCTTAATGCAAAAGGTTTTTCATCAATGTACTTTTAACTCAATTGTTTTAAATTCATTGCATACGTTTTCCAATGCCGAGAATAACGGCAGCGCTCATCCGTTTGACCCACAAATTCGATTCATCATCGTCCCCCTCCCCCCTTGCCCCTTTTAACTCTCGCTGAATTCCAGTGCTGCCAGATGGCGCCTGCGTCAATGCGGCAACCATCTCGCACCCCGAGGTGTATAATCGACGGCGTGGCCGAAGTAAGCCCTTTGAATTAACGCAAGAGCTCGTCATTAACCATATGAATGATAGGGGGTGGGAGGGTGATAAAATTGGTACAAACTTATTGACAGTTTGACACACGATTTCGAGTCAATGCTTTCACTATCATTGCCTTTTCCTGATGCTCATCACTCGCCATTGACGTCAACACGTTTACTAATTATCGAGCATCGACCTATCGCATACCTCTTCGTAATTACCATGATTACGCCTCGAATTGCCTCTGGCCGTTCGCGATGAATTTGCGCGAGGAGCGATGCACGATAACACTCCTAGGCTGTCCTGCTCTCCTCATTTCATGGCTAGTCGCGAATACTCCGCACAAGTTTGACAAAGCATATGATAGCTTCACTTCTATGTCGATATTCTCAAAATTGTTGACACAATTTACGCATTCAAACGCTAACACAAACAACGAAAATGCGGTAAATGAAAAATGGTGAAATGATATGTTATTTAATTATTTCACCATTTTGCTTCCTCATAGAGGAAGCTTTATTTTCGTGGAAATTTTTTTATCGACATTTTCATGTCAGGATACTTATAATGGTCTTAACCATCGAGAAAAATGGTTTTTACAAAATGGCTGTATGTGTGTGTGTGTGTATGTGCAGATTTCCTTGTACGGACGATAACTGTCGTAATTTTCTACGGATATTCTTCTAATTTGGCACTCAAGTAGGTTCTCATATAACACAGTTTGGGATTGTATTTTTTTTCTTACAGCATTTTAAAATTTTTGGAAAAATCGTTTTAACGCTATAACTTAAGCAATTGAAAAGGCACCGGGCTGAAATTTTGTGTATAAATGGATTACCCGTGAAACATAATGTGTACCAAATTTTGCGAGAATCTGTCGAACCGTTCTGGTTTTATTACATTTTTTCAAAAATGTCTGCAAGTACTGAAACTCATGCAAATTCGGAGATATCCGGCTGCAATTGCCGATATGATTTCATGATTATTGATTTCCAATTATGATTTTAGTCTAATGAACTGTTGAAATGGCAGAAAATTTCGATTGTGGTAAACAAAATAAAATAAAAAGGTTTCACGAAAAAAAAAAAATTTCGAAATTTTCCACAGATTTATCTTAAATTCTCTTCACACTCAAACGACCATTTAAAAAGATATTTGCGATAAATTTGACACCAATCGGTCGGGTGGTTCAAATTTTATGGCATTTTGGATTATTCAAAAAATCTCGTTCGAGTGCTAGCACATGTAAATTGCTAGGTATCGGGTTCCAATTTAGTTTACATATGGACTATCATTAACCGATTTTTGAGTAACAATTTTACACAAATCGTTCGAACGGTAAAAAAGTTACGTCACTTTGAATTTTTATAAAAATGTCTTCCGAGTATAAACAAGCCTGCAAAGTAGAACCTTGCAAATTGCTTCCTCATTATTTTTCGCTTTCTACAAAGCTTCCTCTATGAGAAAGCCAATATTGATCAACATACTGTTCGATGTTCGATGAGATGTTTCTGTCATTCAGTTATATATTATAATAAAGCATAATATGAATCCGATTATGACGAGCAATAGCTTAGTTTGTTGTTTGAAAGATGCTTCAACGATTTTACCAGGAGATTGTTCAGTATTATTATTTGTGCACAATTTACAACCGTCTGCTTATCTAACATAACCTAACATTGGACACACAAATGGTTGTAACTTTTGAAGAAATAATACAACCAAAAAATCTCTATGTTGATTCGTCAAAGCATCTTTCAATAAACGAAATGAGCTGAAATTGCTTAAATTCGTGGACAGATATCTTTTCTTTCAATTATTTATCTCCTAATATCATTAAGAAGAATCGATTCCTTTGAATCCTGATGAAATAGTACATTGCTAGGGAGAAAATACTTTTTTTTTCAAAGCGACTGTGTGTTACAATCACAAATTTACAGTTACAAACACATGTTAATAGCAATTATTTTAGTATAGTGTCACTTATTCAGGTGTAACAAATGTAACCATTTGTCGCATTTTGTACTACCTCCCACTATCCTAATTACACCTATTAGCCAATGTGTCATCAGAAGGACGCTGGAGGATTGCTGTCGATATAATTGCAGTTAAACTCTAGTATCCAACCTGGCCACGTGTACGTGTGGAAAATGTGCATTCTCGTTCGAGCTCTGGTGTTCATGTTACCAGCCCCTTCATTTTATGACTTGGAAGTGTGAACGAGGCCTGAGTTCTAACATTGCTAGACCACTCAAAGTTGAAATAGATGTGTCATAAACTCGACTGTGACTCTTCGGCACACCGTACGGTTTTATTCCGTTCCTTTCAATGTCTGGAATAGTGCTGGATCAATCTTTTGCACTCGGAATCCACGCTATCAAATATCATAGTCGATCATAACAACTGAACACCTTGATCCGTTGTTCTATTCCTGCAAAAACAAATAAATAAAAAGTTTCATATCGAAAAAATGTATAAATGTGAATACTCCCAAGATAAAAGTTCTAATAGCATAAATATCGAGTCAGCATACCTGAAATAAAATTCTATGGTTAAAAATTAAAGAACATTTGATTTACAAAAATGTATTCAGCTAAATATTGATTATTCACACGCTTCAATTTATTACTAATTTGAAGTAGTTCGAAACTATTCTGCACATTTTTTTCAAATATCCATCGAAGAATGATTTGAGTAAAGTAAGAATTTTTATGCAACTCCGTGCGAGAAGTGCTTACTTCTCGCACTAGTGAAATAAAATTGTATACGAAACTCGCGCGAGAAACTTTTTCTCAACTTGTTTGATTGCAACTTGTTTGATGAAAAAGTTTTATCGCACTCGTATCGTAATATAGTATTGAAAATGCATTAATTTTAAATATTGTCTTAATGTTTCTGAGTTTCATAAAATTCGAAAAGATGGGTCACGAAATTATTAGTTGAAATATTAATTATTAATGAGAAAAGTTTCATGGGCATGTTAATTCAACTCGGCCTGTCGCTTAACATGTTAATAATATAAATAGGTTTAACTTCGAAGTCCCATAATGTAAAAGCGCTTATATTACAAATGTTATATCATTATTGAAGAAAGCCACAATTTTCGCTGACATAAATTTTACAAGACAACATTAAGACCACGAAATCTCCATCGCATCGTAACTTTCTCGCATGTCGTCTTTTAAGACTTTGAATTCTTAGGATGTACGAGTTGGTTGTGCGAAAAGCGCGAGCGAAATTAGTCGCCGTCGCGAGTATCGGGTACGAGAACGTTGCAAGAAGATTGTGAATCGGATACGGGCAGAGTGTCGCCTTGCCTCGATAGTTTCGCGGAGATTTTGCAAGTGCCATGGTACTCAATTGAATACGGGTATTCAAGCAGCAGCATCAAAAGCGAAAGATGCTGACACGCTGGAAAAGCAAGGACAAGAGTTCCTCCAAGAGCTCGTCTTCCAGTGGAAGCGGCAGCAAGAAGAAACGAAAGTTTGGACGAGAAGGTGAGAGGTTTTTAAAAATTTTATTGCTATAGCTAGACAATCAAACATGAGCGCTATAATCAACTTCAGGTCTGCAGAAATTTTCCTTTCATTTCTTAACCATCCGTGAACAAACTGTCTGGCATTAGGGACACGGGAAAAACGGCCTCGTTGGATAAACTAACTATTTATTAGTTGAGTAAAAATTTGTTTCCACACCGAAAGAAAAGTTTCCTTGTTTCAAAGAAATAAGTGGATTGAATTTTTTTTCTTTGATTTCAAAGAAATATTTACTTGTTTTCAATGACATATTCTCTTTGAATTCCAAAGAGAACATTTCATTGCCTTTAAAGAAACATTTGCTTGAGGAGCCTAATCGAAGAGACGTTTTCATTGATTCAAGGAAACGATGTCTTTGATTCAAAGAAACGATTTCCTTGACGGCATCAGGTCCGCCACTGGTTGATGCGAGCGCGTCTGTTGCACCGCCTCAGTCGTCGGTACTGCGTTCGGATCGGTGCGTTTCAATGTTTTTCGCGGGAGCCGGTCTCAGCGAGTACGCGGAAATATTTGAAGTGACAAATTAATCAATATCAAAAACTCACAAAAACGTTTTATGGCATGGAGAGTGATTTTTTAACTTAACGTCTGCCGTTTCGCAGCACGCGATTTTATAGGTTAGGTTCTTTGAAAACAAAGAAACAGAGTTCCTTGCTTCAAGAAAAAAATTCCTTAATTCAATGCCACTACATTTCATGGAATTTCTCGTCATTCAAAGAAAAGATAATATTAGATCAAGTATATTTTTCCTTGATTTGGGGCGCTGTCACAAGCCCGTCCGGCCATAAGATCGAAGGGCATAATCGTCGAGATTATTACCGGTCGAGCTTTTGACAATTCGAGGTTACCACCGTTCGAGCTTGTGACAATTCGAAATTATGCCGTTCGAGCTTATGGCCGAGCGGGCTTATGACGGCGTCCCATTACAACACGTTTCGGTCCCACACAATCGATCCTACAAAGCTTTCCCAACACATTTCGTTCCTGCACATTATCTCTGTCGATATCAATCGAAGAGAATATCGCGTGTCGATAAGGTAGAACTCCGCGCACTGCGTGTTCGGCGTTGTGGTGAAACGCATGTGGTGGATCTGCGCTGTGGTGAAAAGAAATGTGCGGGAAAGAAAGGCTGCCGATATATCACGGAACGAAAGGACCGATAATCCTAAAGGATTATCCTATAGGATTATCCGTAACCTATAAAATATCTGAAAAGATCTTGTTATTCAGTCATTAATCGGGGGGAGAGGTAAGACGGTATCGGTGAGTGTTTGGATTTTTCATAGGACATAAAATAGGCCATATGAGAAAATCATAGGACACTAATCGGGTTTCTTGCTCGATGGCGTATATTTACATAATACTACCGCAAAATGATTAAAAAGTAGAAAAGTACCATTCGTCAAATTTAATAAAAAATGTAAGCTTTACTGTTATACCTTTAAGTTCAATCAATTTGCTATTATTGTCCATCTTCTTGCCTCAAAAACACCGTGCTGAACTCAGAAGGTCACTAATTAAATTATTCGGCTTAAAACGTTAAATTTATTCTTGACGTAGTCTTTAGACCAAATGACTAAACAAATTTCAGTATTCGATGTATTATTTTCTGTCGAAGCGTGCATTCTGGCTTGAGTTTAGCGATTCTTGATGCAATGGAAACTGGGTTTACTGTAATAAGTTATTTAGTAACTTTCATAATGAATGAAGATTTATCTCCCGATTTCAAAATTATGACTTTATCATAAAAGCCTCAAATGAAAATTCCTATACTCAAGCTAGAATACATTTTTCGATAGACAAAATAACATTGAAAAGTTGAGATTTGCCAACAAATTTATAGAAAAAGATGGTATTTTCTAGAAATATCAAAAAGCTCGACTTTGTTACCAAGTTTAAAAAAACAATACATTATGACTTTATTGATACCTTGTTATGAGATTTTCTAAAATAAATATCCTAAAATATCTAACGTTGTAAGAATTTTTTTTTCAAGAATCTTTATGTGTTACTTAAAATTCACAAATAAATTTCAAAACAAATCTAATCAATTTACTCGATAATGTTTTCTCCTTGTATACAGTGTATTTCAAATATTTTCTATGTGATTGAGAAGCATTTCATTCGCAAATAAAAAGTTTACTTCGAGACTCGAGTAACGTTGGAGAATGCAATTGTCCAAGAATCGAAGAAATCTCGTATGCACGATGGATTGTTCGTAAAACTTTCGTGAATTTGTTCGTCCATGATTCTTCGATTCTTTTTCATTGTAGCTCCCGTTTTTCGCATTCTTTCTGTGTTTCACCAAGATTTGCATCGAGCTGATATCGAATAACCGAAGCGAGGCTCGTTGGAAATGAATGTACCTATCGGAAGTGCATGAACGGAGTTGAGCCGGAAACGGAGTAAGAAAGGACAGCAATGAGCGTAGTGGCGGGTAGAACGAGTGCTTGAGAAAGGAGGAAGTAGAAATAGGCGCCGCTCCTCAGACGATTCGAATTGAGCCAATTGAATTTTTATTCTACATTGACGATACCGAAATTTTTCAAATTTGTACAAACTCTGATCAGTGAAACAATTTGCCATCAAATCGTAAACCAACAACGTATATTTTTAAGTCCTGAGATATTGCAATTTAACCACAGAATTATCTAACCGTTCCACTAATAAATATTGTACTTATAAAATTAATAATTCTACATTTTCCAGCATTTTAAAAAGATTTTAAATGCAATGCGATATCGAATCACGAAGGTTTTTCGTACCGTAGAAATCTACTCATAATTCATTGCGAATTTCTACTTTATGAATAAGCTTCTGATGTAAAAACATATTTTTCTGAAATTGTGTTAAAATTATCACCAATTTTTACAAAATCATTCGTATGGGCTTCCGAGAATTATTTAGTATTTTTTTATTTGTAATTAATTATCAATTAATGTCTGTAAAGAGAATAAAATAGAACACACCAAACTTTCTGTATGATGGAATTAAAGATTAATTGATTGAATGCATTTTGCCTTTCGAATAATGTAAGGAAGACAACATCAATTTTAATTCATTGAGTACATGTAAAAAGAACCGTCCCTGAGGATTATTTCATCGTTATGCATGCGCACGCAATTTCTTATATCGAAGTTTCACTTTATTTTCAATTTTAATGTAAGCATAAGCTTTATATTACAATACGAGTCACGCGAAGCACGAACCAATGTTAATTATGAAGATGCAATATACACCGTCATTGTTGTTGTACACTCCGCATAAACGCATCGAAACTGTTTCGCGTCATGAATCACGAATGAGTCGAGAGTACTTGGCTCTCCGAAGATGCATCTTGCATCTATCTCTTGCTTTGTTCAATTCTCTAGGGTGTCTGTTTTCTTCAATTTGCGATACCCTCATGAATATATATTCCAGTTGTTGTTCGTCATCAAGATTCAGTCCAGATTCTATCTGGAATATTGTATCTTCATTTTGTACAAATTCGTATGAAACATCAATACAAAACATGACATTAACCAATTTTTGCTTACATCAGTGGATATGAGCAAATAAGAAGAATTTGGATATTCTTAAATCTTAAGAACTGTTGTTTGTTTTTCATTTTATTATTTTTTGTTATTCAGCATTATATCAAAATCCTGAAATCAATCAAATATTTTTAACTCTTTATTTCAGTGAATATAAGCGACAATCAGAATTTAATAATTCGTAAATTGCATAAAAAGGATTTTTTGTGCGTTTTTTAAAAGTATATTTATTGCTTATGAGTTATTTAGTATTTGGTATTGGTTAAAAATATGAAATTATCGAATTTTTTGTTTCCAATTCAGGAAATATAAATGAAAAATAGGATTTGGATAGCCTCAAATTTTATAAATAAGAATGTTGCTGTTCGTGTTTGTAATTTATTCATTTTTTTCGTTGTTCAAGTTACTTAGCATCATTTCGAGATGGAGCGACAACTTTTAGCTGTTATTATATTATTAAGTTCAAATAAATGAACGTAGTGGAATTTAATGATGCGAGATTTATAAATCGAGACTAGGGAAAAATGATCATAAAATCTAGAGAAATTATTGATATTCACCTGGTAGAAGACTATTACACACAATATTTAAAAAAGTTGTTCCCTCGAGTGTTCAACGAAACTTTTGAACACGACGTCGGAAAACTGCAGTGTTTGCAAGCAACATCTTTTATGTACAGAATAAGTAACTAAAGTATGAAACTACTTATATTTTGCGTTGTTTCTTGAACAGCAATCTTCCATCCTGTTCATTTTTGCGACGAAGTCTTGAATATAATAACCATAGATTTTTCCATATCTGATAATCTTTCTAAACAAATCTATCGAAAATATTACACTATTTCAGGAGCCACACACTTTCCATAGAATAATTTTTTTTATGAATCATCGTTTGCCTAAATGAAGGAAACTATGTTGAGGTAGATGATCGGCTATTGGCGGCCAATTTGGAAGATTTTATTCCATTTTGTTATTAACCATGTCGTTTATTCATTGTATCAAATACGTTTCGACCCTGGTGCGGGTCCTTTGCAATTTATATATGAATATATTCTGGTTTGTTCCTATTAGACATGGTTAATAACAAAATGGAATAAAATCTCCCAAATTGACCGCCAATAGCCGATGATCTACTTCAACATCTACAAAATTCGGCCACAGCATCAAGAACACATGAAGGGAACTATTTCTTTATTACATGCTAATTGTGTAAAGATTTGCTCACAGGCAATGAAATGTTCGCTTTAAAATTCAATTGTATCATTTAATTAGAAACGAAATTTTTTTTTACTAGTATCAATGAAAAAGAATAAAAAATCTATCCATCCATTTCTTTGAGGTCAATGAAATCTTTTTCTCTGTGCATAAATTGTCCATGAGAAAAGACCAGATATTCTAGATGTAACCAGTGACTGTAACTGCAATTAGTTTCTATGGTTAAACATACTGTGATGTACCAGCTGTAGGGAATGTGATACTATTGACGGTAAGAACGAGTGAAACCGCGCGGCTTAATTGGCTCCATAGCTCGTTAGCGTGGAACCGAAACTCGCTTCTCTTACTACAAGTTACCCTTCTTCCCCATTACTCTACGTTTCTTAGACGAATCCTTGCATTGTGCATCTCTGAAAAGAAACAGGCGTCTCACTATTACTCGGACAATTTTTCGCTGACACTGATGAGCGAAACTTGTTAAATGTTTGTTAAAAAAAATCGAGGCTCAATGTTAGAGGCTGCGATTTTTATGAACGTACCAAATTCAAATCCGGCCAGAATATGTACGATGTATTATTCTCGAAATTATGACGATTGCTGACGGCGCCTCATGTTGAACTCCAGGTGACGCTGTACACTATCAGAAAAAAACTGGTTTTCATGCAAAAATTCGAAAATTAAATTTAACGCAAGGATGTAATGCAAAGTTTGAGTAATTTTGCAATAAAATTAGAGCAAATTTGAAACATTTGAGTAATTTTACAGTAAAATTAAAATGAAAACGATGCAAAGTAGAACCTTGATCATTGCTTCCTCATCATTTTTCGCTTTTCACTTCCTTGTAGAGGAAGCTTTGTTTTCGTGAAAATTTTTTTTTCGAGATTTTCATGTCAGGATACTTAAAATGGTCTAAAACATTGAGAAAAATGGTTTTTACAAAATGTCTGCATGTGCGTGTGTGCGTGTGTATGTGCAGGATTCATTGTACGCACGATAACTGTCGTAATTTTCTGAACTGTTGTAAATTCTGAGATATCCGGCTGTAATTGCCGATATGATATCACGATTATTTATTTCCAATTAAGATTTCAGTCTAATGAACGATTGAAATGTCAGAAAATTTCGATTTTGGTGAACAAAAAGAAACTGAAGCTTTCACGAAAAAAAACAAATTTCGAAATTTTTTACAGATTTATCTTAAATTTTCGTCACACTTAGAGGACCATTTAAAAAGATATTCGGTACAAATTTGACACCAATCGGTCGAGTGGTTCAAATTTGATAGCATTTTGAATTATTTGAAAAATCTCGTTCGAGCGCTTGCTCATGCAAATTACTAGGTATCGTAACAACAATTTAGTTTACATATGGAATATCACTAAGCAATTTTTGAGTAACAATTTTACACAAATCGGTCAAGTGGTAAAAATGTTACCTCACTTTGAATTTTTATAAAAATGTCTTCCGAGTATAAACAAGTCTGCAAAGTAGAATCTTGCAAATTGCTCCCTCATTATTTTTCACTCTCTATAAAGCTCATTTTATGAGGAATCCAAAATTGTTTAACATACTTCCTCATAGAGGTAGCTTTGTAGAAAGCGAAAAATAATGAGGAAGCAATTTGCAAGGTTCTACTTTGCAGGCTTTTACAAACCTCTATGAGGAAACATTAATCGGTATTGACTTTCTCAGACGAAGCTTTGCAAAAAGCAAAAAAATAATGAGGAGAGAATGTGCAACATTCTACTATGCATATTTTTTACAAATAAATGAATAAACATGGCTCAGTATTATTTGTTACTAGCAAAAGTTAATGCAATAAAGTTACTCTTTTAAATAATTCTACACAATCAAAATTGTTGAAGGCATCCCCATGGTCAGATACTCTATGTTTTTTTTCTGTAGATCTCGGTGAAGACCGGTTTTTTCCGACATTTTTGGGGGAAGCTAGGATATCGTTAATTTATACGACATCATAAATCGTTACTTTTCGCAATACAGACTGTACAAAAATCCCTATGAAAATATGGTATCATTCATCATTCATGGGCTATATTTGACGTATTTTTTTCTGTTAATCATGAATTTCACACTCATTTAACTCTCAGCTCGTTACTGGATGCTATAATTCGCATCGGAGAAAAAAAAATCGAAAAGTAAAAAAATGAAAACCTCATAAGTCATAAAATTCTAACGGTTCAACCGATCTTAACCAAATTCAAGGGAGATCGCCGGTGTATAAATGCTCACTTTCATACCAATTTTGAGTTAGATATCTTGAAAATTGGAAAAGATATCGCGTAAACAAAGATTATTGAAAAAAATTTAAAAGTTCGTAAAAATGTAACGTTTAGAGGGATTTGAAAAAAAAAAAATTGTATGAACGATGAGGATTGACCCCTCTATATTTTGGTGTAAATGTCAGCTCGACACGTCGAGGCTTTCCCGAGTTATTGAGGCTTACATTTTTCAAGCGTAGAACATACATCGACAGATACAAAAAGACATTTTTTCCGCACCACTTTTCTCTCCATTTTAGGCTATTCTAAGTGTAATGACATGAATATCTCGAAAAAAAAATGTCATTCACGAAAACTGAGTTTTTATATATAAACCCGTCAATTAAAATTGATGTACAATTGTGATACAAAATTAAGGTACTTTTTCAATTGAAGTAAACTATTATAATTACTGCACCAAAAATGAAATTGACGTCGCACTTGTACAGTAAATTTTGTGTACCAGCTTATGCATAAAAACTTCCAGTACACGTACATTGAATTTGAAGTAGATTCTTTTTTCCCCAGAGTATAATTCCAGTTGAACTTGAAAATCAATGTCTTGTCGTTAAGTTCTTAATATCTTGAGGTTTGTCGCTTTTGTCGTTGGCTCACAAAGATATGCATACGAAAATATAATTGTCCGTACGACTCTTAGCCACTGACAAGAAGCGCCTTGTGACATGCATTATATTGTCAACTGCACTGCATACCCAGAAATCCAATTCCAATTAGCCGAATTATAGCGATGAGAGGTCCTTACTATTACTATGGTACCATTATTATGGTACTACGGCTATGGTAAGGATCTCTAAGGACTAATCAGGTAGGAATTAGTGGTAAATTTAATAATACCTAATTGTAACATAATTTTTTATTCAAATTTAATGACTGCTGTTTGAATTTTCTTTAGCTTGAAATCAATGGCTTTTGTCAAAATTTGGTATAGCTCGGACTTATTCTTCTTTTTATTGGAATTTAATGATGTTCACTTAATTAAATTCATTTAGGGAAATGCTAAACAGTTGAAGTAAAATACCTTTCGTTACAATTAAATGATTATCATCTGTACAGATATTATGACTTTTGGAAATTCTAAATTTAAATGAGGTTTATTATAAATTAACATTAGTTTGGTATGTCTTACATCTTTACATCTAAATGATAAACTATGCAAAAGTTTTATAATTTTTTTACCAGTGAACCGCAAGGTACAAAAATAAATTCAACAAGTTATAATAAAATCTTGAAAATAACATGACAGGGCCTTTGACCGGTAACAAAGTCGATACGATATTTTTATTTCGAGTATAAAAATTATATTCAAGTACTGATTTATGCATATTTTTCACACAGGAAATTTTAATAAAATCTTCTAAAACCTCGCAGTATCTTTATTATGCTTTTAAAACCGTTGGAAATATTCTAAGGCTCGAAATTTCAGCCCCAAGTTCGATTTTAAAACTGAACTTAAGATCAAATGATAGTTCAAATTTTCATTTTACGTTCAATTTAAAAATCGAACTCACGACTGAAAATTCTTTCAAAAAATATCTAAAACTGTACAAAGTTTTCTTGAGACTTCTCAAACTGTTTGAAATCTTTTTAAGGTTTTCGAAACCTATTAGAACACGTTTAAACCTTTCTAATCTTTTCAACCCATAAAAAGCCTTTCTAATCATTCCAAGATTATTTAAAACAAAAACAAAAAAACCTTTCAAAAAAATTTAAAAACAAACACAATTTCAATTACCTCAAAATTTAGTATTAAATATTTTCGCCTTGTATTTTATTGAATATTAGCCGTGAAAGTAAATGATAAAGATACTGATGTTTCATTGAACATATAAAACCCGATTACACGTATTCACACATTGGAGTTATAGACAACTATTTTCTCATACAGAATTAAACAAGAAAACAATTCCGGTTTAATCGCGCATGGCAGCGCTCGTCGTTGCGTTCTCTAATATATTCGAAAGCAGTGCCGCCTAAAAATCTTTGAGCACCAATCACAATCATTATTTCGGTGAAACAGGATGTAATCATCGATCAAATATTAGAAGTTAAATCCGGAGGTACATTAGGAATCCTACCAAAAATACATAGTTGCGAAGAAGTAGAACGAGGGTATAAAAGGTGTGCCAGTCTCGAGGGAGTCAAGAAGTTATAAGTCAATTTCATATTCTTTTACTCCCAGCTGACCATTATTTTTCTTTCGGCTCTTATTGAGTGTTCTCCATTCCATCTTTGCTTTTGTTTCATTCTTTTTTTTTAGCTAACAACGAATTGCGCTAAACTCGGAAACATTCAGCTACTTTCGTGAATTGAGTTGGTCGGTTAAGTGAAAAGCTAACGAAAAGCAAAGTAGAACAGGAAGAAAAAAATTGCAGCCGCTGGAATGGGTTTCCAATGTGAAGCAACCACTTACTCCGCACCTAACGTTTCTCTTCACTGCCTGATAGTCGCGCGATAGTGCTGTTCGTTATTCCTGATCGAGGACCCCTTTGTTCCTTCCTTTTACCTTCGAACCTTAGCCGAAGCCGAAAGGGTTCGATGGATAATTCATGAACTCAACTGGATGCAGCATTCGTCCTTGCGATTCGGTCCGGTCCGCCAGGAATCTCAATTAAGATCGTAAATACCTCCTGCATTTCCCCTCCAGACCGAAAGAACCCTTCTTACCCTTTTTACTCCGGTCGGCAAGGGCTCATTGACCTTTCGACCTGCAAACTTTGGTATTTTCCGCATTGGCAATAGGCAAGATATTCCTGAAGAATTTCCAATATGCAAAAAGGTTTTCAAGGGAACATACCTATTTTTTAATAAATAAATTATCTTGGAAATATTTTCGAAAGATGGTCCACTACATTTCCGTTTCATTTCTAAAGGTCATTGGCAAACATTTGTAGGAATGTATTATCTATACTTGGCATTCACATATAATTAATACAATTGTGAAAAAAAAATACATTGTCTCAAAAATCATTTCCAAATTAAATATCGCATTTCGGTGAACCTAAATAGAAGGGGAGAGTGGGGTACAGTGTGTCACAGGGCACACTGTGAGCCACTTGGAATTTCTCGTAGATTTGACGTGCATAAATAATTTTTTTTTTGTGTTGGGCACTGAGCTAAATTGAGTTTCATGCGATGTGAAAAAACAATGATGAAATCTTGTGAATGATTATAAAAAAATAAAATCGGTATGGACCTGTCAAAAGTAAATTTTCTGGCTGTCAGTAAAAATGTCAAATCTCATTTTTTTTTCATAGATAGTCCGAGATTTACACCGTAAACGATAGTCCAATTATCGCTGCGTTGCTCATTGACCATGTTTTGTTAAATTCGTTTGATGAAAAATCATTTTTCGGTAAAAACCTTTTTGATGCCCAATGGGGTACAATGTGTCACTGAATCTTGGGGTACAATGAGTCACCGTAAAATAGTCAAACAAAAAATGTATCGTTAAGACTAAAATTATTATATTTTAAGTAAGATTTTCTATAACATTTGATTTATGCCTACTCAATTCAATTAATATAACTGAATACAATAATAATAAATATTATTATGATATTATGAGATATCTATGTTATGGAAATAAAATATAGACCGTAGTTGGCTCACCTCGCTCAATGTTTTACGTTACTTGACACACTATAACCCACTATCCGACACATTGTACCCCACTAGTGGGGCACAATGTGTCATTTCGGAAATTATTTTCGATTGAATTATTTTTATATCCTCGACCCTTTTTAACAGGTAATAGCAGTTGTTTGCAATGCTCAAAGCTTCAAATAAACTAATTATGATTGGTTTTTAGTCGCAACCCTACTCTAATAAATATAAAAAATTATAAGAAAAATAGTGACACAGTGTGCGCCACTCTCCCCGTTCATATCAAACCATTAAGTGGCGCCAAAATACCAATTAAAAAAGCCCCAGACATTTTTCAAAATCTATTCCTCATTTTTCTTAAATTAACAAATTCATCTGTACTTTTAAGAGAAAAAAATGCTACAAGTATGATGGCAAGTTTTGGAAAGTTGAAAAGTCACTTTAGTCTCTCATTGAAAAAATTATTATTTCTTGGAATCAATTTTGTGTGCATATTTTTTTTTATAATACGTTGATCAATGTATGGGGTGTAAGTGACGCGACGTATTTGCGATGCAATATTAAAATGAAAAATAAATGACGAAAGGGAAGACGACTAAAGAAAGAAATATATATATGTATACATGTATGAACTGACGGTGGGTGGGTTTTCCTAAGGGACGGAAACACTTTGCCTCTGTAACCTGTCGGCTGTCTTTCGCAGTGAACTAAAAAATCCGATCGCAATTTCATCGCCGTATACCCTACAGAATACATCAAAGCCCCTCGGGCCTAGCTGCGCAACCCTGCTGTTTTACTCTTTATCCCTCTCACCCACCAGTCGCCCTTGTCTTTTCCTTTCCTCTGTACTTTTGAGGGTGGAACTGGAGACGCCAAGACTCGTGGTCGACTGGTATGCATCGCACCGGCAAAGTACGTACCGCCTCGAGGTGAACCTGGCCTCGGAAAAAGGGGGAGAAAAGTTTATTTCAGGTGGGTTACATATTCTCCATGGAATCGATTACCATCAAGGTTATGCTAACTGACTTTTTCAAGATGTTTTCAAATAAATGTATACAATTATGGCCTCACTTCCTGAAGCTTCCTTTCAAGTACTGAGTGTCCATTAAGGGGGTCAGTTAAAAAAAGGCATGAGAGAAAAAATTCCGTAGGTTCGCTTCTTTTAAAATAACTTTGATTTAAACCTCATTAAGTACATGCCGAGCATTATAATTCTGTAATTTTGTCAAGACATATACGAAAAATGCTCCAAAATGGTGTGAGACGAAAAAAAATTCAACTTGTAGACTTCAGGCCAAACAGGCGAACAAATTTTAGTGTTTGATCTCGTATTTTATCGTTTAAAAAGTATTTTAAGATAAGGGTAAATCCAATTTTCACTGCATCCAAGATTGCTAACCAATTGACTTGAAAAAATTCATTAGAAATAATCGATGGAATCTTTTTGAAAAATCATGTAACTAATTTATTGAGGAAACCCGATTTCCCCGATAAATTAGCAAAATTATCAAAGTTTATCATTTGAAAAAATTGTCTCATGCTTTGAACATCATTTTTAAGGTCGAGTAATTGTGAAAAAAAAATGAAAACGAGATCTTGTGGTGATAGTGTAAAATATTGTACTTATTTTAGTACACCACACAATAATAATATAATTCTCCGATAAAAAAAAAAGTTCCATATTTCCGTAAACAAAGGTCCCATCAAATTCTATAATCTTTGCAAATTACTATACAACAAATTTTTTAAATAAAAAAAATACCATGACCGAATGATTTACGATGGCCACCTTTTTTACTCTTGAAACTAAAGACAATGTTTCTTAACATGTAACTGTTGATTGAAATACTCGTGCAACTTGCAATGCTAACACTATCTGTATCTAACATAGCCTTCCAATTCCGCGTGCTGATTGGATACTCACTTGAATTCTCGAATCCACTATTAACAATTACATCGACATCACCTCGAGATAATTGCTAAGAGTGATATTTACGAAGACAATTAAAGATGAAGCGAAAGCAATTATCGTAAAATAATTGCAAAGTCAATCAATTCGGTTGGTCCCTGATGGAAGGGCATTTGCGCCTCTAGCCCGATGTGTTTGTCATTATATATACGTATATATATTTATACGACACAAGAATAAACTCCTGGGGGCTAAAGCGGCATAGTGATACACACGAATATGGGGTATTCCATGAATAGCGGGGTAGGTTTTACCATGCAAGATTTAGGAGTCCATTATAATTGAAACCCTAGGGTCAAAAACAACAAATTAAAAAACTTCCTAAATTAACGTCTTGGGAACCTATTTTTCATTTTTCGCTTCAGGTCCTCCGTATTTTATTTCGCTTTCTTATACAAGTTCTTTTTTTTTATTTCAAAAATATTCTAGTTTTGTTATGTGGGATTATTCAAAATGTTTAAAAATACAGAGAAGAGTGAATCGACTGAACCTTATTTTTAAAAACGTTTCTAACGTCCAGTTGTCCGTATTTTCTCATTTGGGTGGGGGTCAAAATAGCGAATGACCAAAGTGAATGGCTGAAATAGCGAATTTCATAATGATGACCGTTTTAAATTCAAACGTTCCTAATTTCGAAAATTGCTATTTCAACCATTTACAATTTTGGTTATTCGCTATTTTTACCCCTAACCTAATTATGGAATTCGCTTTTTCAACTGCTCGCCATTTTTCTTTTTTACTATTTTGATTGCATTTTAATAAGATAGAGGTCAACATAGCGAATGGCTGAAATGGTGAATTCCATAATGATGGCCATTCTAGATTCCAACGTTCTAAATTTCCTCATGGAGAAAATCTTGTTTTCATGAAATATTTGTTTGTTGCTTCTTTGAATGCTCCAAAAAATCGAACAAAGTAGTTTAGAAAAAAATTTCCGAATGTACGCACACGCACACGCACACGCACACGCACACGCGCACGCACAGACTTGAACACTTTTTCTAAACCACTTTCCTCGATGCTTGGGACCATTCTGGTTGTTCTGACATAAAAATCTTAAATTTTTTTTTTTCATGAAAACAAAGCTTCCTCATGAGTAATTAAAAAACCAAAAATGATAAGGAAGCAATTTGCTAACAACAAACATGCTGCTTTCAACATTGTTCTTATTTTTGAGTCCTACGTTGTTTATTAAAATGGCGTCTCAAATTTTGCGAGGTGGTACCTGAGCCGCTATCCGTGGAATAGCCCATATACAGGCGGGGTACAACCTGCTGCGACGGTTTGCTTGCGTCTGCGCTTAGGTCACGAGTCTTCTACACCTCTCTTCTAGGCCTTCACAAGCTCACGAGCGCTGCCTTCACCATCCTTCTCCAGCTTTCACAGCATCTATGTGCAAAAGCACCCTCACTACCATCACCACGACCAGCGCCACCACTCAGTATCCACCCTCCGCCCATCACGGTGCTGCTCGGCCACTCCAGGTGGCTCGTAGTGCCAACAGAACTCGTCAACTCGTGAGGGACCACAGTACCAACACACTATCCCGTCGGGCAAGATCATTATCATCCCCCTTAAGCCTTGCCGGCAAGCTAACAAAGTCTTGGCTGACTTCCGAATTTTACCTCGTGTGTCAAGCGATTTCCAGACCCAATGAATCGAAACCAATCGGCTAAAAACAATAATTTACTTAAACCTAATGTCAGAAATTTTATTAAAATTTGTTATAAAGTATTTGGTGATTTCGAAGTGTTTTTGCCTTGTTTTGCAAAAGTTAAACTAATGAGCAAATCCAACGAACTAAAAACAATTGGATCAGAATAATTCAATGACTTAAATAACGACTAAATAATGTAATTAAAAATAAAAATAAATGTTTTACTAATTTAACAGTGTTTTTAGTGCCATTTGGCCCACAAATTGAAAGTTCGATGAGTTAAAAAACGGTTGGGAAAATTGTCAATCGCGGAAAGGGCTTGATTATTTAATTTAACATGAAAAAGTTTCAGTGATTCAGAAGTGTTTTTTTTTTGTTGCTCTTTGCGAATTCGATGTAATACTAAAAGTTGTATACAAATTTTTTATCAGAATCGTGAACAATGATGATTTAATTGTAAATGAAAATGTTTTAGTGATTTTCAAGTATTTTGTTTTCTTCATATTTAGAAAGCTTTAAATGTGGTGAATGAGAAAAGTTGATTAGTGGAAGGGGCGATAGAATAATCGCTTCATCTATCATCGATTGTGATATTTAATTGGGAGGATGAGAGAATGTGATACCAGAAGATAGCCTTAAGATTGGATTTTCCTTTGATGGCGGAAGCGGTAAATTGGGGTGTTTATCTTCTGGGACGTTGAAGGGCATATCTTTTTTTGCGAGAACCACCGGTTGCCGCAGGAAAAAGAAATTGTATCGTCAAATGAAGATTACTATTTTTGGTCATTATTGCAAGTCAATTTTGTATTTTCGGTTTGCGGATAATGTGAAGTACGAAACATAGATAAAAACGTCAATCGCCTACATTATTATTGTGACGTTAACTAAAAACAATTTAAAAAAAACTATAACATTTTCCGTTGCAAAAATATCAACCCTCATACAATAAATTATATTTATGAATTTAATCGATGGAATTGAAAATAAAACGGGTTTAATAAAAAGTTTTAATAATCTTGGACATCGCACTGCAATTAAGTGGATGAATAACTTTGATCACGTATATGTAATATCGAGTTTAAAAAAATTGTCACGGACAAACAAAGTGTTAAACATTTTTATTACGAACTCCGATGAATTTTATTTTCGTGTATATTAACGAAGTGAATTAATGGATTCAGATCGATGTAAATATTAGAGTCTGTTTTATATATTTCGGTACGTTATAATTAATTACGCTTTCTGAACGATAAAGTAAACGAAAAAACGTATCGTAACATACCTGAACGAATGCTCAAATTTACAGTAAAATACTGAAATAAACGAAAAAATAGCTGTGCTGGCTGCAGGGACCAATGTACATAAAAAATTAAATATCTACTGTATAGTGAAGTATAGTTTATTGCTGTTATAAATAAAACAGATAAGTGGACATCTTATCTTCGGAGTGAAGTTTTATCGAATCGATTGGCCGTCGAGGTCGTACGTCGGTGAAAGTCAGGAGCTTACCTTAAGATGCGTATTTTCGTCTGGAAGCATTGCGTATCCCTCGATGGTAAGAGCCCATAATTCTCAATAAAAAAACCGCCGAAATATAAAGTAGATTTAAAAAAAAAAATTGTATTATGTGTGGGAGGTATACATCCTCCACGATTCTTAAGGTGACTGTAGTTATGATCGACACTTTTTTACATCTTTTTAACCCTTCATAAATTTAATATAATGCCAAACAATAATATGTTAACGAAAAAATCGAAGACACTTTTGTGATTTTATCAGGTGCATATGTGAAAATATGCAAACAAATGTTCAAAACTGCGCTGCTTGTTGTTCCAATTCAAAATAAATATTTGAATACTGATTTTGCTTATAGAAATTTCTATCACGTGGATGAAATGTTCAAATATTTATGACATCACGACATAATTTTAGAATTATTAAAAGAAAAAATTATTTATATTGTGCTGTGAGAAAATAATCGCCGATTAGTTTCTTCGTTACATTTATTTTTATGGCATTTTGTGATTCATTCTAATTTCTGGATGTTTTTTTAAATTGCGTATTATAATTCATCTAGGCAAATATTTCTTGTATTTTTCGTGTTTCGTATAGTTCAGGGTTCACTGGTGAAACAAATTGACTTTTCTATACCTCATATCTTATATCCTTTGTAACAAGACTTTGTCTGGTGTCAGTGTTGGACCATCCATTTGAAGTTTTTGCGCAGAAGATATTCTCGCTCATGTAGATAATTTTTCTTCACACAGAAACTTTTTTTACAGCATTTTCTTATTACATCTGTGTCAGAACTTAAAATCGAAAGCAATTTCCATTTAAACGATACTCGAATAGACAGAGTTGCGATGCCTAGTGAATAAAAACTTGCAATATCAATTTTCTCTTACTTTAGTTGCAGTCCGAATTTTATGCCATGTTGAAAATATTCAAAATATTTGCAACAGTGAAATAGGCTGCGAAAATATACCCAATGTTACTTCATTGGACTTGCTAGATGCCAATTTTTCTTTATTTGCAGAATTTCATACATTTTAGAATTTTCGAATTTTTAGTGATAAATCAAATAGAAAATAAATCTGCTAATTCCTGAAAGTATACATGATTTATTGTTAAAGTTGTGGTGTTGAATTTTTCAAAGAACGTTATCTTATCATTTTTTAGAAAAAAGTTTTTTCCTGCCAGTCCTAATCAATGTTCTTCGTCTTGTGAATAACGTGGATTATCAAAATAATAATTATTTTTATGCCAAAGTATTAAAACGATAAAACAATGAAACTGAATGTTGGGAATGTACGAATGATACAAATACGCCATAAACTTCATGATTTAAGCTCGTTACATCCTAATTAATCAGTAAGGCGACTTCCATCAAATTATTCTTAAAATACCAATGCTTATTTTCACATCAATATCGTTACTGATTGTGACTACCATCAGGTTGATTAATTATCCTCCTTCTCTCGGAATCGCACAAAACGCTCAACCGTTTCTGATATTTCAAGCTGCAACTATCGTGGTGTGCTCTGAATGAAAACGAAAAATAACGGTATCGACGCCACTTATTATTCATACGAATATTTTGCTCAAGAAGCGAGTTTTTAATTCTTCTACAAAAATTTGTATTGAAAAAGCAAGAGAAAAATTAATTTTTCACGGATCATTTTATTGTGCATTATTCATATCGGAAGATAAGTTCGGAAATGCATTCGTGCATTTATCAGATAAAAATTAGGTAAAATTCGTAGGAAGCGTTCGCAAGTAATAGTTTATGAAGTATATTATAAAACGTATCAGAACGATTCAGCATAAAGGTAATAAAAAAATCCATTTCTCACCTTTCATTTTTTTGCGATTTTTCCCTATCGCAAGATAAGTTTAAAAATGCATTCCTATATTTTTCCCACCCGAAAAATGCATTTCTATATTTTTTTAGATGAAATGTGTAGGAAGTGTCCGCAATAGTAGTTTATTAAGTTTATTATAAAAAAGTATCGTAACGGTTTAGAATAAAATAACAAACAGCTGAAAATGCCTTGTGAGGATCCAAAAAGAATGACTCTTCTGAAACTCCGTGCGAGAAGTCCCTGCTTCTCACTTGCTCCGCTTCGCACTTCTCGCACTCGTGAAATAAAATGGTATATGAAACTCGTGCGAGAAACTGTTTCTCAACCCGTTTGATTGCAACACTCACCTTTTCGGCTTGTGCCGCAAACTCACCCTCGTCAGAAAAAGTTTCATCGCACTCGTATCGTAATATCCCATTATATATTTTATGCAACTCGCACTTCCCGCACTGGCGAAATAAAATTGTATACGAAACTCGTGCGAGAAACTTTTTCTCAACTCGTTTGATTGCAACACTCGCTTCTGCCTCGTGCTGCAAACTCACCATCGTCAGGAATAGTTTTATCGAACTCGTATCCCCCATGGAAAAAAAGTATACTCGAAAATATATCGAAAAGTATATATTTTATATACCAACTATACTTTGGACGAAAAATTTGATATACCGGATATAACTTTTAGCATACTTACAAACTATATATACGATGGTATACTAGTTCATACATATTTTTGGGAAATAAAATATATCGTTTTTATATTCTTCATATAATTCTCAATCCATATTTCATGTATTCGTAAATATATGTGAATGTATATTTTTTCTATAGAAATAATATATATATTTATGTAAGAAGATGTTTAACACTTTAATCAGTTAGAAGAACATTTGACCAAATTGTTCAGATTCTTTGTCGATATAAGAAATCTAGGTGGTCGAGATTTCGTGTCTTTATATTTTATGAGTTGATGCATTTTTTATATACTACTAATATACAAAAAAATATACTTTACGTATATTAGCCAGGATACATGTATGGATATCCAAATAAATATATTTTTCGTATATTTGACAGATGTACTAACGATTGTATAAAAAATGTACTTTACGTATATTCGCCAAATGTACGTTTGGACGAAATATTGGATATTGCTAAGTATATAAAAAATATATAAGAAAAAATCCACGTAAATTATTAATATATTTTTCAATATTTTGGGATCGTAATATACTATTATACATTTTATCCTATCGTTCAGGTTTGTCTGTGTATACACAAATTTTATCCGTGGAAAAGGTGAGAAGGACGAAATTCTTGATTTTCACAGTAGTATATTTATTGGTCCTGACTACCATCAGGTTGATTAATCATTCTCTCCTCTCGAAATCGCACAAAACGCTCGACCGTTTCTGATATATCAAGCTACAACGACTGTGATCTGCTCTGAATGAGAACGGTGCAACGAGGAATAACGGAGTCGACGCGACATATTGCCCGTGGCCCATATCGGGTGTGCCTATAAAGAGCGAGCGTAGAACGCGAGGGTCGGAACGAGCGGGATGGAAAACGAGGGAGCTAGTAGATGGATAAAAAGCTGCGATAGATAGAAGGGATGGGCCCGAAGCGACGGCATGTCGACAGTTTCAATTGTTTCCACTCTGTCCTCTTCAACGTGTGTACGCTTCTCTATGGACTTTTCAGGGCAAAGGATACATACGTTTACAGAAGCTGCGCATGTTTGTATGTGTACATAGTATAAACTAGCTTTTACCGTCACACGAGACGCCTACATATCGCACTAATGTTCGATATACAAGTTTCTTTCTCCTCTGTAGAGGCTACAAACTGTTTCAGTCCTACCGCTAATCGTCGTAACAAGTGTTACGACTACAAGGAGCTGCCAAATAACATTTTTAACTTTGAAAAACATTTAACAAATCGTTCGTTTCGGAGATGTTTTTATTCAACAATTTTTGTAGTCAAATTAAAAAAATAAAAATTTCACACGTTTTTGTCATACGACTACTGGGAGCTGAGAAATACCATTTTTAAATTTGAAAAACATTCAACGAATCGTTTGTTCCAGAGATATTTTCATTCAATAATTTTCAAACGAAAAAAAAAAAATTTCACATTTTTGTAATATGATTACTAGGAGCTGAGAAATACCATTTTGATCTTTAAGATTGTTGTGGGGCGAAGTCAAAATGCTACCACCGTAATGAAAATTTTCGCGAATGTACATTATTCCTTTGCAAGTAGTCTGGTAAAATTTTAGAACGATGGACAGCACCGTTTAGGGGAGAAAAATTACAAATTTTGAGACCTATTGCACTACTGCTATAGAGAGCTCCGGCGATTACGCCGTATTTACGTTATAACAGCTAAGAAAATGCTACCACGTCCATAAAACAACTGTGTATAGTTTAAATGATAATCGTTTCAACGTTTGGCACATTTGGAACACGATCGACAGCACCGTTATTCAATCATTAATTTATAAAAACTCTTGGTCGTTTTCGCTCGGGAACTGAATAAGCAGCTGTCTCACTCGCACACCAACCGCGACGCACACCGCGCGCCCCCTAGTCACCCCGCCGCCTCACCCCGTAGGCCACGACCTCACAACAACCTTAAGAAACATTCAACAAATCGTTTGTTCTGCAGATATTTTCATTCGATAATTTTTGTAGTCGAATTTAAAAAAAAGAAAGAAAAAAAATTTCACATGCTTTTGTCATCAAGTACTTTGTGGATAATTTTTTTATCCAGCCAAAATCTGCTGGGTGATTAGTAATTAGCGATCGAAGACGTATGTCCCCAGTATGAACCATTTTCTGTCAATTCAACCACTTTTTTTTCGACCATGTCAGATTTAATTGGTCACATCAAAGTACCGCTAAAAGGCACTCTACGTGAATTTTTTTCGAATTTTTAAATTCAATATCTAAAAATCGTTTTTTTTTCCAAGTGACCATATCTCGGATAAAAAAACGTCTCTACATTATACTGAAAAAAATGTCTGCATAGAAATTGTAGTTTTCTGTTAGCTGTGGAATGAGACATTCAAAATTGTTAAAGTTAGCGATTGCTCTTTTTAAATTCAAAAACGAATATTTTTGCTGACTAAAACGAATACCGAATATTACTGCATATGATACTGCAAAAAAATTATCAGAGAGAGGTTCCAGCTTTAAAAAAACATGGAACGGTACTGAATTAAGGTCGATTTCCTACGGTGTAGTGTTATTCCATTTTTTATACACTACAATTTATATCCTTTCGATCTACCCCATGAAAGTTTCAGATCAAATGGCTGCCAAGAAACTCAACTTAATCCTCCGGTTGTGAATTACATTTCCCTAGACATTCTTGATGGCACATTGTTGTAAGTTTACGAGCTATCGGATATATAACATTGTCTGATATACAACGTACGTCATGTTCCCTTGTGTACGTCAGCTTGGACTAAACTTGAGCTAAAGAGCAGACAAGTAAGATACTTTCGTGAACTTTGATAAGCAAAATAGATGCCTTCATCTGTATTGACACTTTCTGATGGTTGTTGTTAATAGAGGTGGTTTTCAACCGCGAAAATAACTATTTGGAACCACTTCTGACCAGGTGGACATTGTTCCAGTCAGTGGACAACATTCTCAACAGTTGCATTTAGTTCCCAATCGTTTTCAGTATACTTCATGAATTCCTTTTGTCTCTATTAACGTTATGTGTAGTTTCTGTGATAACATAACCTCTCATGAATGAATACTTGAAGGATTGTAAATGAACGAGGTTAAACCGCGATTATCAATGGATTTTCATAAAATGAGTCTACGCACACATATGCGAATATTCCTCTAATATCATAGAAAGCCAACTTTTACTGTTGGCCTACCACAAATTCTCTCAACTCGTGTTATATTTTCTGACAGCTCAAAATTTTCTTATTAGGCCTACAAACATCTTTGAAGCTAGGAAATTTTATCATGTGATACTTATTTATTATTTCAAAATGCCCTCGCAATGATGTACAAAGTGATGACTTTTACATATCATAAGTCGTTTTTTTATGAAGCATTCTCTGTCGATTCAGCCATTTTTTGTTTCCACCCTCTCCGATCTGTTCTATTATTGGATATATAAAAGTACCACGGAAATGAAACTCTACTGCACATAAAAAATGTTTGTTAGCTTTCAAGCGGAATGTTTCAAATAATTGTCACATTCCGGCGAGTACGATTTTTTAACGAAAAAATGGAGGAATTATTATTTAAAAAATAAAAAAACAGATATTTTTTTTTATCGAAAAATTTGCAGACCATCCCTGCGTGACGGTTGATATCTCGCAAAAATCGCCAGAGTGCTACCGATCAATGTTCTGGTATAAAAAAATGTATTTATGTCACGTTCCGAAAAGAAGGAAATCATTATTTTCAAATTAACACACGGTCATTTTTTTTGGCTGCATGTCCATCGATATCACAAAAAAACTATCAGCGTGGTACGGGTTGAAGTTTGGATTTAAAAAAAGAATTCTTTCGTTTTTCGAAACTAAGTTTTTTTATAGCGAAAACTCGATCCATGCCTCTGAGATGATTTTTTTGCGATATCGACAGTCATCTAAGAATACCCTGTACTTTGATGAGCCAAAAAAAACCGTTTTTGAATTTAAAAAATAATAATTTCCTTGTTTTCGGAATTTTTACACAACTACGCTTTTTTATACCAGAAAATCGATCGGTGCCTCTCTGACGATTTTTGTGAGATATTGACAGTCATGCAGGAACACACTGTAAATTTTTCAATTTAAAAAAAATATTAGTTTTCAATAAAAAAATAATTCTTCTGTTTTTTTTTTGGTAAAAAAATCATACCCACCAGAATGAGTCCATTATTTCAATAATTCCGCTAGAAAGCTAGCAAAAAAGGAAAACTTTCATGCAGAGAATTTTTTTTTTTCAATAACTTTAAGTTTCGGAGATTTTTGGATTTGAAAAAAACGGCTTTTTCTCAAATATTCGGTCCAAAAATTGAAAAAATTTCCATAAGGGGAATTTTGGAAGTCCCTTTCTAACGTACTTTTATATAACCAATTATGGGGCAGATCGGAGGGTGACGAAAAAATAGCTGAATCGACTTCATATACGAAAAATATTCCTCTATCGAAGAGCCAACTTTTATTTTTAGCCTCCCACAAATCCTCCCAACTCGTGTTATGCTTGCTGACAACTAAAAATTGTCATATCAGCCCAAAAAAATCTTTGAAGGCAGGAAATGATATCATGTAACAATTATTCATCATAAAAAAATGGCCTTGCAATAATTATCAGTCGTTCATCTATGAGAAAGCCAAATTTGATTAGTATTCTTTCATGTAAAGGAAAATAGAAAATATCGATTTTCCATTTTTAGTGCATAGACATTGGTTTATGCACTGAGAGAAAAGATGCCATTGACGGCAAAGAAATGGGTGGTTTGATTCTTTTTTCATCGGTTTCAACGAAATATCTATTTGATTTCAATGAGATAGTGCACCTAAATTTGAAAGAGAACATTTCATTGCCTGTAAAGAAACATTTGCTTAATGAGCATAAAGTAAAGAAACAATTTCATTGTTTTAAAGAAAGGTTTTCATTGATTTAATGAAAACATATACTTGATGAAGTGCTGGGAATTTCGTCGTCCAATGTTAATCGCCTATAGGGCTGTCTCTCTTGCACCTAACCTCACTGTTTTGTTTTTCGGTTCTCCCGAACGAAAGGCTTCGAGTTTCAAGGAGCCAGTAGTTTAGCCAATTGCTGCCGTACTTCTACACGTTCTCTGAAAATGTAATCTTTATTTGCCGAGTAGTTTAGAAAAAAAAAGGTGTTAACATTTTGAGCTGTGATGGGGAAAGTGGGGAAAAGGAACAGAGACGATTTCTTGGTTTAAAGAAATGTTTCTTTGAATTAATATCACATCTTTTCATTGATTTTTAGTCATTCAATGAAAAGATAGTATTGAAACTCGAGTATTTCTTTTTATTGGCGCAGATTGCCGTGAATCAATGAAATATTTTCTCTCGGTGTGTTTTTTTTTTTGGTAAGAAACGATGTATCGTTTTTTGTCACTTATAAAGAAAGCAGACATTGCACCGGACTTGCTCGAACAACTTCCGGTAGGTGTTGACGCTCGGTGCGTATTTTCTGCGTTCTTTTATTGCATCTGATGCACAGCGACATTCCAACAATATTTGCTGCGCTACAAAACGGAAATCCGAGAGAAACGAGAAGGATTCCATCATCCTTTAGTGTATTGTCACGTAAATATACATCGTTGCGGGTAAAGACGACACGTTTGTGAGGCTGAGACCGCGACAACTAGCAGAATTGTGTCAACCATAGGCCACCCGCTGCGCTAGGAGCACAAAGCTTTTCTTGTGATGTGCGGCGGTAGCTGCTGCTGAGCAACGCGTCACCCCAAACCAAATGGAAACAACAAACCTGGCTACCGAAGCCTTCGACAGCCTCGTTTCGCGGTTTTGCCGTTTGCCTGGCACGTTCTTCTCCATTTCATCTCCTTTTCCGTCGTCCTGTATGCATAGATATGAGAATTTCTTTGTGAATATCGCAACTAAAGCACAAACGAGAAATCGACTAAATCGATATCGCGCCATTTCGAATAACGACCAAGTTTTTTTTGTGCAGCTTAAGTATTTCACTCTGTCGATTTATTTCTTCTGAATTTTGCACATATTCGTATAGTTTCATAAAATATAGAGAATAATCGGAGGAGTGTAATAAAAGAAGATTTTCCAACGGTAATAATGCATTTTTTTGGCTTAGGCTCGTTTGTATTCATTTGAAAATTTACGGGAGGGATTTGTAGAATTTACGACGATAAAATTGGGCGTATGTAATAAAAATAAAAATTGTAGCAGTGAAATAAATGTATTAATATTATCAAACAAGGATACGGACAAAATATAAATGAAATAGGAATTTAGTTATTTTCTATTTTATATTAAAAAGTTGTGATTAATTATATGTCTCGAAAAGACGATATTAAAAAAAATATGAAATGCAGGAGAAAATATTTTCTGTTTAGGGTCTTTTATTTTATTTTAAGTCTCTGTTTCATTTTATACTAGTTCATGAAGTGAATATTAAATACTCAAAAATGTATTCAATTATTTTAAAGGGCCTGTTTTTTTATTGCATTTCAGTGTGCGATTTTATTTGCTCTCAGGTATTAACAATCAAATTTATAATTATGTAACCCAATTTTTTTCACTAGTATCATTATAAAAAATATCCGAAATGCTTAGGATGAAAGTGGCCGAACTTGCGGATGCATTTCTATATTTTCCTATTTCAAGATTTCGGCGATTTATCTTTTGCCCATTTTTCCCCTGAAGATAAGTTTGAAAATGCATTTCTAAATTTCACCAACCTCAAGATAAATTCGAAAATGCATTTCTATACCTTTCAAATAAAAATCAGATAAAATTCGTAGGAAGCACTCGCAAGTAATACTCTATTCAGTTTACTATAAGAAGTATCGGAAAGTTTCAGACTAAAAGTAGAAGAAGCTGAAAATGCCTTGTGAGGATCCGACCACGAATGACTTATATACATTCTATCGTCTCGCTAAGGTTTGCCTTTGTATACACACATTTTATCCGTGGAAAAGGTGAGAAAACAAGACGAAATTCTTCGGCGCACAATGTGTGTTCAAGAGGAAGGCGAGGCACTACGTGTTTTATCTGCTTTGCTATTTCCAAGATGGCGGTCTCTTCCAATACCAATATTCCGCACTTTGGTCCCGGTACCGGCAATTATTTATTACTCAAATTAAGGTTGACGAAAAGTTGAAATAAATGGTGTTGACTCTTCCGCTTCGAAAATTGCCAACCAGACTGAGACTGAAATTTCCTCTCAGTTGACTTAAATTTGCCTCGCAGATTCGCCAGAGCGTGAAGTTCAATATAATTGCAGGAAGAAAAGGTTGGAAAATGTGAAAAGTTTAATTTTTTTTCAGAATGTTGACCCGGTTACGTTCCTTTATTTTATTGACGTTACAGTGCTTCTTGAGGCTGAAAGCTTTTACGAAAACTGCTATTTACCTCTTTAGGTTCGAAATAATGGTCGTCGGTTTACTTTAAAGACGATTGGAGCAAAACTTTTATGTGTTTTCCTATCTACGGCTCTTCGTCTTCTTATTTTTATTTCTCTTTCTCTCGAGACGATGAAAACTACTGTTGCATATATAGTAGGATAATATACGGATAGCATATCCTTAGGACATACATGTTGGCGTTATCCCGCGAGAAATCGTCGGGATTTCCCTTGTGTAGAAACGTTAAATTCATAGCAAGATAATGTTAAAGCTGCAGATTTTCCTCCTGGAGCATCAACTTTGATCGTTAGTTCTTTGCGGAAATTTGTGACAAGAGTTGCTGTCCACCTTCTTTATAGTGCGCAGGGGATATTTTTTATTCTGTGCTGAATCAACCTGAATCATATTCTATTAAAACTCCTCTAAATGAAAGTCGACTTTGCACATGCACGTCTCTAACTATTATGTTTAAAGAAATATGGACGCTTCAAATATTCTATTACTAAAAAAAGTTCATTATTCATCTACTTTTTTGTAATTTCCGTTACAAGGATTGCAACTTCTGTTATTTCTAAAATAAAAAAACATCCCCGCAGTTCACGTTATAAAAAATTCATACTAAATGATTAAGAAAAAAATGCAGTGTAAAATAGATTTTCACAATTCCTAATAATTTTTTTTGGTTTTTTATTTACTGCCAGATGTTTTTACAGTCTCTAGGCGTTTGCTTGTTATAAAATTCCGAGTTCAGAAATTGTCAAGCAGAAAAGTTTCGTCAAATAAAAACAGACTGCATATTTACCTCGGAAATATGATAATTAAACGAGTATATGGACAAAATATAAATGACATACGAATTTTGTTACGTTCTATTTCTTACTATAATTGTGAATTTTTAGATTTTTCGAGAAGAAGACATTTCAAAAAATATAAATGTAGAATAAAATAGTTTTTTTTTTGCTGGTGTCTTCTATTTAATTTCAAGGATTTTTTTATTCTATATGTTTATAAAGTTTCTACGTGGTGAATAATTTGAAAAACTCAATTTTGTTCTGCCTTATGAAGCATTAATGCAGCAATAGAGATGTTCATACTTTTCTCGTCGTTCTGTCAATTTTCTCTCGTTGCATTCTTTTCCCGCCACATCCATCTATTATTCATGGGGCACGCTGTTGAAACACGAGCGTGCTAACGAATTAGCACAGTTTTTCTTTTCTCCTTGACTCACACAACTCTGCTACCACAAGGTGCTCCACCTTCGCGAACTCGAGATTCTCTTTTCGCCTTTGCAGTGGGAAAAAACCCTATCCATCACTTATAGGCTACTCGGAAGTTCGTTAGCCGTTCCACGTACTTTTCCGAAACGACGGCGATTGATTTCAAAAAGGGTTTACTACTTTATCGCGAGAGCAACGTAAAGAAAGAATCGAGGGTAAAAAAAAGCAAAGTTGCTACTGCCTCTGTTCAAATATTTTTAACCCCACTTAACTTCCATCGCATTTTTTCCCCAGACAATGAAATCCATCATTGAAGAATTTTCCAACAATTCCTGTAGATTTTAAATAACGTGATTTACGATCATGCAACCGATTTACTGCTAGCTTTGAAGAAATTATGGCTTTTAATCAACGTAATCAAATTAAGAAGTTATGAAAACGGCTTATTCGAAATAATATTTTTTTGCGTTTAAAGTTGGTATTAAATCAGGTAGAGTTATAACTACCAAATCATGATTTGGTAGATATTTATGGAGAAACATATCAATTTAGTTTAATGAAATTTGGGAGATTGATATCTGGTACTGTTGCAATTCGGTAGAGTTATATTCCATAAAATTACGATTGGTTTAATTTACGATTATTAGAATTGCGATTCGGTTTGGTTATGATTGGCAGAATTACAATTTAGTATAATTATATTGAATTAACTTATAATCAGTAGAATCGCAATTTCATCGAGTTATATTCGATAGACTTATAACGGGCAAAATCCCTATTCGGGTGAATTATATTCCATGGCTGCAAAGAATTTTTTATTCGGTAAAGATTAATTTTAGCAAATTTTCATTCGGTCGAGATGAAGTTAGCGAAATCTTTATTCGCTAGAAATAAAGGTACTCAAATTTTTATTCTGTGAATATAACTTTAGAAATTATGTCATTCGTTAGAATTTAATTTAACAAAATTTTCATCCGGTAGAGATAAATTTAGTAAAATTTTTATTAGATGGAGATGAATTTAGAAAAAAATTTTATTCAATGAAGATGAATTTAGAAAAAAAAAATTGGTGAATATAAGTTTAGCAATAATGTCATTCGTTAGAGTTTAACTAGTAAAATTTTCATTCAGAAAACTCATATTCGATGAAATTATTATTCACTAAGGTTTACACTTGATGGACATGTAAATATGCTGACGTTTCTGAATGCATAAACGTTACGTAATGTAAAACTCCGGCTGAAATGGCTTTGTATAAATGTGACGTTTATGTGGAATGACCGGAACCTTGTAAATTTAAATATAGGAATGGTAGGATAGAAAGTGAGCTTGCTCAGAAAGGTAAAAACTCTCGGACGAGAACGAAGCATGTAGGAGAAAAGCTTATGCCAAGAGGTACTTGAGTTCAGCGGTTTTTCTGCGCTCTACTCCTCCACTAGCATACTGAAGTACGTACGTACGTACGTACAATGTACAGTAAACACCGGGCCGTGTCTTTCTTTCCTCTTAACCATTTATCTCCGAGCGTACAGTCTCTCATTCCGATTTTCTACTTTCTTATTCGTTCTCAGTCCCTCTGACTGTCCCACTTTACCCCCTTTCCCCCCTCCTCTAGCGGCCTCTCTAGGGAAAAACAACGTACCAAGCCCGAGTACTTCGTATACATATACAACCCGGTAAATATTTGATAGGATATCGAGCCTCCTTGGGAGTGCCACTCCGCCACGTCATGTAGCCCGGGAGGACAAATTTTCCGAGTTAAAAGAAAAACGAAGACACCCCTTCGAATTTATATGTAACTAAATAGAATTTATACATTTATTTCCAAATTTATTCGTTCGTCAATACATTGAAAAAAATATTTTTTTCATTTTTTTAAATTATGTTATGATCTTGAGGAAATATTGTACGTTTAAATTTGAAGAACGGATATATTTTAATGTATGAGAGGATAAATTTTATTTCCAAATTTATTCGTTCATCAATACATTAGAAGAAATATTCTTTCATCTTTTAAATTATGTTATGATGGTGAGAAAATTCTTACGTTTTAATTACAAGAACGGATATATTATAATGTATGAGAGAATAAATTTTACGAGTTGAAATAAAAGCGAAAACACTCCTTCGAATTTATCTGTAGCTAAATAGAATTAATACATTCAATTCCTAGTTTGTTTGTCCATCAATACATTGAAAAAATTCTTTTTTCATTTTTTAAATTATGTTATGATAATAAGAAAATATTTGACGTTTCAATTTTAGGGACGGTCATATTATAATGTATGAGATGACAAAGTTACCGCATTCAAAGAGAAACGAAAACACCCCCTTGAATTTATCTGCAACTAAATCGAATTTATAGATTTATTTCAAAATTTATTCGTTCATCAATACATTGGAGAAAATGTTTTTTTCATTTTTTAAATTACGTTATTATGATAAAAAAGTTTCTACGTTTTAATTTTAGGAACGCTCATATTATAATGTATGGGAGGACAAATTTACCGAGTTCAAAGAGAAAGGAAAACGGCCCCTCGAAATTATCTGTAACGAAATAGAATTTATACATTCATTTCAAAATTCATTTCTGCATTAACACATTGAAAAATATGATTGTCCATTTAAATAATTATTTCATGATAGAAAAAAAATAGAATTTATAAATTTCAACACTTTATGTTTTGACTAACATGTTGAAAAAAAAAATGGATATTAACTACTAATACTGCTACTACATTGATGACTTACTATATGAATAAATTTCTGATGACTTATATTACTCTGGACAAGATTTTATTACAATGAAAAGCCCTGAGCAAGGAAGGGATCCATGAGGAATTTACATATGTTTACTGATTAAATATTCATCTGCAATTTTTCCAAAAAAGACGTTGTCGTCAGGGCAACGAGCCCCTCTTGTATCAACGAATTTTTAATGGTCGATACATAAGCAGCACGCGTTACAGCATCTCGCTAGGGCGGCTTTTACTTCCGCCAGGGACTTGTAGCTCACTTCCGGTTTCCCCGGCTTTCTGAATATTCAACGAATTAATTTTGCAGATGAACACGGTTGAGTATCTTGTCACGTGATGTAGCCATGATCGGGCGAGTGCGCGTGCAACATAAATCTCGGAAGTCTCAGGAGTTTTATTATAACTCATGAAATAATTATAGCAATAAATAAATAAAGTATAAATAAATAAAAATAAACACTTCGGAAAATTTCACTTTCGGTGAATATAATAAATAATTCATACTGTGTTCACTGAATAGTCGAAACTCTATATAATATTTTCGTAATCCCATTTATAATCGAAATCAACCAAACAGTGTTATATTATAATTTTTTTCATGTGGAAAATACGGAAAATAATATTTTTTTTTTAATTGTCCGGAGACCTTGCGATTTGCTCAAACGATTACGGTTATGATCGTTATGATACCAACTGTGAATATGAAGATATTACAAATTTGCTATTATCTTTCTTCAGATAAGAAGTACTTCTTGGATTCTTTCATCCGTATTTCTTGTATTTTTTAAAATTCAAACGTAGCTGGTATCCATACAAGACTTTGAATTTCATATCAGCTTTTATTTCATGTCTTTATACAACTTTCGCTTTTGACGCAGCAGGAGAAATGAGCTAGACCTTTCGTTATGTATGTAATACCACGCAATGATGTTGAGTATCGAATTCAGTAAAAAAAACCTAGACGTAAGTATTTTGTAGGACATTTTTTTAATGACAATTTTCCAATTTTTATAGATTCATATTTTTTTAAAATTGCTATGATCGTTATATCACCGTAGAGATTTAATGGGTCGAGACTCCTTATGAAAAGCATTTTTGCTTCCGCATAAAGGAAGCTTTGTTTCCATGAAAAACATTTTTTCGTTACATTTTTGAGTCAGAATTGATCGAAACGTCGCGAAAAGTGGTTCAGAAAAAATGTGCGTGTGCGTGTGCGTGCGCGTGTGCGGGCTTCGAAAATTCAATCGCCTTTTATTGAGTAACCGTTTGAAGGATCAGGCTTGAATTTGGCAGGCAAGTGAAGCAGTTGTCCCTCTTCGAATGTTCCCATTTTTGACTAAATACAGTGGAACCTCTGATAGCGTACATAATGCGGAGACAAGTTCGCTAAGTGAAGAACCAATCAGGCACGCGAAACGTTCGTGCCTCTCACTCTCTCTCGCGAAATCGTCTAGTCACAGCGCTGATACGTGTCACTCCACTTACCAATGTACGCTACGAGGGTGTACGCGATAAGAAATTCCACTGTAATGCATCCATTTTGATTTCATGTCATTTTTAATTTTTCGAAAATAAAGCGTGGTCGCTCTAACTTCCGTAGAAGACCGACAATTTGGCAAAATATTTCTTCATGACTGAAGACAAGTTCAATATTGTTTGATGCTGAATTGCGACGAAATCGGTATGGCGGTTCAGATTGTATAGAATTTTAAATTTTTCAAAAAAATTGACATTATCGCTCCGGGGCGGGTTTAAAGTTCCGAATGGTAAATACACGGAGGTCCAAAATTCCGTGATTTAATATCTCACCTACATTTTTAACGAAAATTTTTCTCGCCCATTTCGTCAAAAATGTAGGTGATATATTAAATTTCGGAATTTTCGACCTTCGTGTACTTACCATTCGGGACTTAGTCTTCCGAACAATAAATGCATGAAAGTCCACAATTCCGAAACTTAATATCTCACCTGCATTTTGAAATTCAGCAGAAAAAATTTCGTCAAAAATTCAGGAGCGAGATTAAATTTCGCAATTTTAGACCTTCGCGTATTTAACGTTCGCAACTTTAACCCCGCCCCATCATATATATATATATATATATATATATATATATATATAATTTAGTGACGAACGGTATGAAATTTTCGATTTTATGGAATGTTCAATTATTTAAAACAATAGACGTTATCACATCTTCTTTCGTAAACGTTCTAATAATAACGCGATAACGGAATAACGAGATAAAAAAAGCAAATTCAAAGCATGTTTATTTATGTAATTAAAACAAGGATGGGAGTAAAGCCTTGCACATTTCTTTCTCATTGTTTTTCGCTTTTTACAAAGCTTCCTTTATGAAGAAGCCAAAATTAATTAGCATACTTCCTCAGAGGTAGTTTCGTAAAAAGCGAAAAATAATGAGGAAGCAATGTGTAAGGTTCTACTTTGCATCCTTGTTTTTTTTTCGATATTGGCTTCGGAAACTGGTAAATGGTCGACCAGGCATAAATGCACGTGTTTCCGATCATCATAGGAGATTGGTCGTTGCTGTTTTCTTCAGCACGTCGAGGGCTACAAGCCTTTCTAACACACGAGCGAGAGATAAAAAACTCTTTTGAAAATTGCGTTTATGATAACCACGAGGACGAGAATAATTTGTACAAATACGAAAATAGTCTATATAAAAATGCATAGGACAGTTAAACCGGGTTTTTAGATGATAACTCACATCTCAAAGTGAAAATGAATAATTCCTTCGACTTAAGGACGATAAGGACGAGTAATATGTCGGAGCCGACACATCCCATCGATTCTATTTACATGTCGTCCGCAAAGGGAATTCGGGCGTGAAATCTTGTGTCCGTTGGGGTAACCACAAGGAAAAGTGTCGTGTAAGTGAACGTAAAATAGATTTATATGAAGCTGCCAATAAAAGTGTCGGCAGGTTTGAGCAAATGCGTACGCGTTGTTTTTATAGCGTTTCTTGCTTGTAATATTCTGGTCTTGTTTTATAGAAAAATTATCTTAAAGGAGAGAAACTTTTTTCAATCGTGATATTTGTAAGATGAGAGTAAGAAATATTTTACAAAAACAACTTTCCAAATTTAAATGTAACAATTCTAGAAAAACTCCGCGAATCGTGGAATTTTTTTTAGGATCGCATCTTACATTGTAATTTCATGGAAAGGGAACGTATTTATCTTCGATGATTGAGAACTGCGATGCGTTTTTCACTTTTAAGATTCCGAAAAGTGTCTGAATTTTAGGAAGTTGACTAAAATATAAGAAATTTTATTCTTGGTCGCTTAATCGAATTGTATCAATTTTTATGAAGGTGTATTTATAATGTGCGGAAAATCTCTGATACCAAAATATTTTGGAGCACAAAATATGCATTTCTTTATAAAAATAATATATTTTTAAGATTTATTATGTTTCAAATATTGTACTCGCTAAAATCTTTGGTTTTGTACCCTGTTTGTTGCAATACATTTTCTGCTATTACATAACTTTCTGTCTTATCAAATCTCGTGTGGGGGGACAAAATAGAAGTTTTCAAACTGCAGCTTTGAAAATAGTTGTTTCAACTTCAAGAACTAGACTTTTTTCATGAAATTTTTTGTATTAGATTGAAGATAAATTACTTCATGCCAAATTGCCACGCCCGGTTTTAAAGGAGTGAATTACGGCAAGTAAAAACACCCCTTCGAATTTACCTGTAACAAAATAGAATTTATAAATTTATTTCAAAATTTATTCGTTCGTCAATACATTGAAAAACACTTTTTTCCCGCTTTTTAAGTTATGTTATAATAATCAGAAAAATGTTTAACGTTTTAATCCTAGGGTCAGAAATTTCGTGGAAATAGAGAAAATAGAAGTTTTTAAACTGCTGTTTTGAAAAAAAAGTTTTTCGTACTTTAAGAAATGGACGTTTTCTTCTTGACAGTGTTTTTCCTTAAAGATACGATAATTTTCTTAATCCCGAATTGCCACGCCCGGCTTGAAAAGATTAAATTACGGCAAGTGCTGCACCAGCATATTATATACCTAGGTAAATTTCCTGAAGTGAACTTTGCGGATTTGTGGAAATGCAACATAAGGAAAAAGAAATTTGCATCTGGATGGTGCACTCTTTTCTCACGCCTGGATTCGCTTCCAGAACTGCAGTAGTAGCTGCAGCGAAGAGCAGCCAGTAGGTACATCAGCACCTGCCTCTCGTGGCATTCGGTTGCAATGCAGTAACTGTCGGTAGTGGCAACTGGCAAAGAAATATCCGCTCGATTGCAGCCGCTCAAAGGCTCAAAGGCGCGGATTTCCTATCCCAGTAGCTCGTAAAGGCGAAACTGGAGAAAAGGAAACTCAGCCAGCGTTCAAGTACTTCAAGAACTGTTCGTCGGTCGAATGGTTGGAAAAAAATAATTCGTGCGATTGGATCCACGCTGTCGGCAATGCTCTCGACGCACAGAATCTACGTTTCCGTTGAAATGGAGAAAAATATTATAATAACCATAAACTCGAGATCTCTAATTCTGAAAAATATTCAAACGCTTCAGTCAAAAGTTTTTTTATTTCAGGAAAATAGTATTCGGCAAATATTTCCAACAATTTTATGCGAATATATATTTTTAGACGCAATTGATATATTTATTTATTGAAGAATTTATAAAATTCCAGAGGTTCTTTCGAAAGGACTAGTCTGATAAAAAATATATATACATGCACTCGTCACTTTCTCGAAAGAGGATAAATATTTCGATTGCTTTTATTCTAGATGGAATCTTAATATTTTTATTCCCTTGTTAAAAAAAAAAAAAAATCCACATATATATATTTTCTATTAGAATTTAATTCAACAAGGAGAACATGGCACGTTGTATGGTGATTCACATTCAACATAAGTTGAGAATATGAATAATTCGCATTTGCACAAAAAATGTAGTTTTTCTTAGTATATTTTTAAGGCACATCAATTTCTTGTGAGGGAGGGTAAAATATTATTATTCGTATTCCAATATATCGAGGATTAAACCATCATGAGTTGAAGCTTGCGGAAGCAGAACGTTGAACCAAAGGAATTATGTAACCCTTTATAGTTGCGTAATTAGTCGATGGCTTCATACTCGACATTTCTGAACTACATCTATCTTCTGCAATGACATTCAACAGCCACATTTTCTGCGAACGTGCCTGTATGTATCCACCGAGGTTTCACAGTTGCATTTGAATGGCAAAACTACGTGAATTAGCTGGTGGTGTTCTACATGAACCCGGAGTCACATTCGTCACGTAACCACAAACCAGTAGCAGCGCTGCTCGAGTTTCACTTCACTGAAATCGAATTAGAACTGCTGGAGAACGGATTTCCTGTCAACAGTGTACAGGAAAAATAATATACACGTCTAAATGATCAATGTGTGAATTCAATCGATATTTTCTACCAACTGAAACAGATGGAACACTAATTGAGTAAGTGCCAAGTGAATTTTGCATTTCTGAATCTTGGAGCTATTTCCTTAGAATCTGAAAATAGTATTTTCATCAATTAAAAACTCAAAAATCATATTCAAAAGTGAAAATGAATCGCAAGACATATTTTGGTGATTGAAATTAAGATAGTAACGATTTTACCAAAGATAAAGTCCAGTTTTCAGGTGTTTCGGTTATAATAACGTGAAATTCCGTTGAAAACTTCCCTAAGGTAGATTTTAAATTAATCAACATCTTTCCAGGGCCGTTCTTCTACAAACTCATAAAGAATTCGCAAGGAGTATGCCTTATGAGCTTTAAATCCTGGAGTCTTAAAGCTATTTCCATGGAAATGTCAATATTATGTCTGGATAGCGAATTGCGTGTTTCGAAGTCAATTAGTATTGAAACTCGAAATTAATCGTAAGTTCAATGTTTAGGTGATCAAAAATAAGCATACAAGTTTCTGCAATGCTTAAAGTCTTCTTTTCATGACTGTCAGATTAGCCTAAAAATCTGTTGCAATCGCTCGTAAGGTTAATTTTTAATTGAGTAACTGGATTTTCCAGATAGTAACAAGACATCCTCATTGCCTGCTTGACGAAATTTGCATTGTCAGCCCTTAAGGCAGTTTCCATGACATTTTCTAAATTATCCTTGACAGTTGACCGTGAGTTTTGAAGCCATTTCCTGTTTAAAGTCAAATTTACTCCCAGGTGCAATTAATCAGAAACAGAAGCACAAAAGTTCCCGCCATACCTAAAGCCTTGTTTTTATGAATTTTTTTTAGATTAACCTACAATTTAGTTAGAAAGTCCCCGCAGTAAGTAGCTTATTATTCGTGGGAGACACTTTCAATACACGCAGAGGGCACGTGTGTCCCTTCAGGAAACTCGGTCGGCGTCCTACGCATTACATAACCATAGCTGTAAGTGCACAGCACTGCTATAACGGTACACAGATAGAATAGGAACGGTGACCAAATGAGAGCAAACTCGAGTAACTTGTATGGTGGACATACGAGGGTTGATGAGATTGAGGGAAGCTGAAATGGAGAACGATATTCTGACTACCCGGAGCTAAGCTCCATTCCGAAGAGCTTGCTACGTACATACATGATATGTTCTGACAAGTGTACTTGCTGCGAGTTTTCGTGACCAAAAAACACTAGGGTGTGTCAAAAAAGCATCATAATTTTCGTTTCTTGTTTTTTTACGGCAAAAGTATGTATTCTGACCTCAATACTTACACCTCCCATGCAGAAAACGCGCCTAAATATATGTATATATTTTTTTTATTCAAAATTTCATATAATAAAAAGATCTCGATTGAGGCACATCTCAATATTAATTGTCAACAAATTCCTATGGCACACTCGATTGTTAGGTCAACCTCTCGAGTTTAAGCCATGAAGACCAAAGAAAAGTGCGATAAACATCGGATTTTAAAAACTTTTCTTCGATAACCAGAGAAATACCGATTTTTTCTTTTGCTGATTCTTACTACTAATTATCGTACTTTTCAGCGGTCTTCATGGCTTAAGCTTGAGGGGTTCGACCAACAATTGAGTGTGCCAACCCGAGTCGAAATTTTAACCCTTCTTGTAACCTAAAATAGTGGAGATCAACGAGTGTAGTTTCGAGTGTACAAGATGGCAGTCTGTAGGGCACAGGAAGGGCGTCGCGAATAAATTTACATTTGAATTTTACCCTACCAGACTCCTGAAATGGCAGAAAGTAGACATCTCGACTTAACGGAGGGTCACGGAGGGTAATGCAGACCCTAGAAAACCTCCGTAGAACCGATCATAGGACCTCCCGACCCTCCGTTTAGTCTATCGCAGAGCCTCCTGACCCTCCGTTTAGTCTATCGCAGAGCCTCCCAGACCCTCCGTTAAGCCTACTACAGAACCTACCAGGTCCTCCGTTAAGCCTACCACAGAACCTTTCATACCCTCCGTTGACCCTGCGAAAGTTCCTCCCACATACACTATTACACCTTCCATTCACCTACATATCAATGAAAGTTCAATTACTTATATTATGAATATAAAAAACAAATTCAGGAACCAAAACCGTTTATTCAACTTTATCTTATAGATGTAATATATTTAATGCAAACAACATTTTTAAATAAACTTTTCTTTCCATAACTTAAAATGCACCCAACTAACGTAATATATGACAATGTGATATATGACTTTTTGTAGGAGAGAAGATTCATTTTCAGTGATAAAATCTATGATAATAAAATGTTTACATACCTCGATTCACTAGATCTTTTTTATGCTTTCTAGCCCTATCCTATACATACGTATGTACCAATGCCTTCTGGATTTACCATAACTTAAATTATATTACTTACAGCAATAAGGTGTTAAACGCTTTATGAGTTTTTATTAAGACGCCTTTTTTTTTCTATGTTTATATTGCTTAAATAGGGTTATCGGGATTTTAATAGGTTACATAGGTTCAACGGGGATTATATGTCTCATTTAGGGTGAGTAGGTCGTAGGGAGGTCTATGGCTAGGGCGTGTAGGCCGGAGGAGGCTCTACACGGAGTGAGGAAGACTCTACGGAGGGTGTCAAATAACGATTGAACCTCCAAACAGGGTCACTGCCGATTGTACGGAGGGTGAAACCGGCGTCGGCGTTTGCCTCGTCAAAGGATTTGGGATTCCCGGAGGGCTAACCGAGGGTTAAAATTTCGACTCGGGAAAGGAATTTGCTGGTAAATAATGTTTAGAGGTGCCTCAATTGAAGTCTTTTTATTAGATGTAATGCTGATTTAAAAAAATATATATATATTGAGGCGCGTTTTCTGCATGGGAGGTGTGTATTGAGGTCAAAATACATTTCACCTTAAAAAAGAGAGAAAAAAAGTATATACATTTTCTTGACACTCCCTAGTATGCACTATACGTATTAAACCATGCCCATGAAATAGATAGAGCTGAGTAGACGTTTTGTTCATGTAGAATTCGTTACACTTTACCTTCGAAGCTCACCACCAGGAATTAGGCGCCACGAGGTACGTGGCGTTGGTTAAGGGAGTTGCACGAGCGAGGCACATAAACAGCCAACACCCGAACTCTCGAGTACACTTGGAACCTATTCGAACTGGTTGTTAGAGGTTCGAATAAGTTTAGGATTTATGATACGTACAGTCCCACCAAAAGTGAGTTTCAGAGACAATTTCAATCACTTCCCGAAACAATCAGTCAACCTAACTTTTCTTCTTATGAAAATGATATGTTAGTTTAATCGAATGCGTACGAATTTTTTCAGATTTTTTTCTTTATTTTGATTTTGATTTTTTTTATTTTGAAAAATGCGCAGAATATAACAAATTTTGGATATGCGTTTTGCAAAAAAATCTTGAGTGTAGTAGATGGTTTTATGTCGAACACATATCCAAAATTCGTTATTTCGCGCACATTTTTGAAAATCAAAAAAATCAAAATCAAAATAAACTAAACAATCTGAAAAAATTCGTATGCATTTAAATAAATGAACATATCATTTTCATTAGAAAAAAAGTTAGGTTGACGGATTATTTGTTGAACAATTGTTTATTTCACCAATTTTTTAATAACATTTTGGGATTATTATTATGCGAAATCAATCTTTTCAGGACGTTTTATATGCATTATTTTTTTCCGATTTTTATCCCATCGGAAAGTGATCGAAATTGTCTCTGAAACTCACTTTTGGCGGGACTGTACGTATCATACATCCTTAACCTGTAGAAATGTATATTGCTATTACGTGCTCTTCACGATCTGTTAATGATGTCATCACGATAGGGTGAACGAGAATAGTGGATGGACGAGGACCAGTGAATGGACACTGTCCATAAGAACACGTGTATAAGAAGCTTTATCACTGGATTTCTTCGTCGGCTTAACTGTTTATTCACTAGAAGGCTTACCCTATGCCAGATTACATCGTACATATAAATCAGAACAGCTCCTTTTTTTAGACGGCAATTTTTATGAGTAAAACTTAGGCTGAAATTAAGAAAGAAAGCCCTGGGGTATGTAGCTTATGGTACATGTATTCGTGGGCAAGAATGTCAGGTTGGATCATTCGATGATTCTCAAAATGTTCATGAATAGAAAATAAGTACTTATGTGGAATATTTTTTATGAATTGACTCACGAAGTTCACCCCAAGATAATATCTTAATAATCTCATGAAGGTTAATCTATGGGATTTATCATATAAGGGCTACTCTATAAAGATTATCTCATAAGTGTTATGGAAGGGTTACCCTATTAAAAGTATCCCATGAAGATTATCTCATAAGAGTTATGGATGGGTTACCCTATTAAAAGTATCCCATGAAGATTATCCCATAAGAGTTATGGATGGGTTACCCTATTAAAAGTATCCCATGAAGATTATTTCATAAAGGTTATCCGATGAGTTTTATCCCATGAAATTTATTTCATGAGAAGTATCACATGAAATTTGTTTCAGGAGATGTATCACATGAAATTTATTTCAGGAGATTTGTCGCATAAAATTTAACTCATGACGGTTGCACCATAAGTTATCCCATGAAATTCATTCCATGAGATTTATCCTATGAGAGTTATTTCACGGTATTTATCACGTAACGGTTACCCCATAATTTTCAACTGTGATATTTACAGGTTCTTTTTGTAAAAGTGATTGGCCCAAATTGATTCTTCAAAAATTGTTTTTGACGAAAACGACGTTTTCGAAAGCATTTTTTTTTCTTTTTTATCATTACAACATGTTTGCTCCCCGTACGAAATGTTACGTAAATTTTGAACCCGCCAATGATTTTTTCATTTTTGGATATTTGAGACCGACCGAATGTTTTTTTTTTATTGTTAATACATTGTATTTATTGCGGAAGTATCTTTACCACGTGCGAACCCTTAAGGGTCGATACACATCGCGATCAATCTCCTAACGTAATTTATCATTTATGGGGATTCAAGGATACGCGATCGCTGCTATCTCGAGAAATCGTGGCTACGCCCAATGCCTTCATCTACCTACACCTCCACCATTTCGAGCAAGTACTTTCGTGGTTTACGTCTTTTCACCCATTATCTTCCCTTCTTTGCAGGGTATATATTACGTTTTTGATGATGATTCAACAGAGCTTATGAAAATATTCTTATATTAACGACTCTGCCTTTTTGTGCGGCTGGTCCTTTGTCACTGTCACGCTCTACGGCAGTTTATCAAAATAAAGAACAAAAACTCTCGTGTGTAAGTAGACGTTATTTACATTGGACATGGAGAACGCTAATATTCATATTTTTATGCTGAATTCACTCGGAATAATAATCCACACCACAAACGAGGTCCTTCTTTTATCGTTTTGCGTAAATTTATTATTTTCCCATTCTCTTTACCTGTAGAAAAAATTTCAATATAAAAATTAGATAAATATATTTGAAATAGGGTAAACCTAGTAAATGGATGGTTAAGCTGCCAGTAAAACCCAGTGAATAGACGCTTCTTAGACACGTGCTCTTATAGACAGTGTCCATTCACTGGTCCCAATATCTATCCACTGGCTCGTTCATCCTTATCGTGATAGTAATATTAAAAAAATATTTATATGAATTAATATAAAAAATATGATCAATATTGTTAAAAACGTTTTTTTTTACTGATACAATTATCTAAAAATCTAAAAAAATTTCATATTTTGATGCCGAATCTGCTCGAAATAATAATAAATATCAACAAATAATAATCTCAACATGACGTTCTTTTTTAATCGTTCTGCCGGCAACTAATTATTATTTCCATTGGTATCTTTTCGATGAAAACATCCCAACTCACACTTATGCTGCTTCGAAGGGACAATTGCTTTGCGAGCCCCGACGAATCTAGAGCAAAAGGATAAGCGAGTTTTGTGCGGAGCAAGAAAGGTCGCGTGCTATGAAATAATTACGAGGCTGCTCTGCTCCAGCGACTGGTCTATCCATACCTCCATTCGTTTGGCATCTTTGACCTTTTCAGGCCAAAAACGTGGCAGAGATCTTGTGGGCTATCTTTCGGACACTTTCTTCTGCCTTTTTTTCTCTCATTTCTTTCGCTTGCTCATTTCACTTTCTCGTCTTCTTTGCGTTATCTCTCAACTCCCACGCAGAAAAGCTTCGGTTTCTTGGCATTTTCCGGAATTCCAGTTACCGACGAAATTGTTTGCAGGAAAACGAACGAGCCGAAAATTAATTCATTGATTATTTTCGTTTGGTACCATTTTTCGGTGCGAGCCATGAAACTTTATTAAAAAAAAAAACATTTCGATGAAACCTTTATACAGTAAAAAAATATTTCTGCAAAATCGAAGGTTTAAAAAATTTAATAAGAAATAAAAAAAAGTTTCGTAGGGTTTTATCAAATTTCTAAATATCTTAATATGGTGTTTAAAATTGATTTTATTTTCTATTTTGCTAAAATTAGAAATGATAGATAACGATTGCGAATTCGTTGAGTTATGCTATTAATCTTATCTGTTCTTAGAAGAAGATGAATAAATAATCACTCTTAATAACCAGACATTTTTCGGGACGTTTGGGGATGACATTTTGTCTTGTTAAAAATACTAACATTTTAATTTCCTTCCAACTTCATAATTTTTAAATATATTCTCATAACCGTGCATATCTTATTCACCGATTTTTTCATTTTTCGCATACATGTAACATATTAAAGTAATATATTCGCTGCAGATTTTGTACTATGCTAAAAGGCTTTGTCCGCCAATGCCCAGAGGCTTTTCTGTCCGTTATTTTCTCTTTCGTTCATATAAAGAAAACGAAAAATGTTTAACCTAAACACGCAAAAGAAAAGCTTCGTTCCCTTGCTGATAATATATTGCAAAGCACTATGTTGTTATCTTTGGTATCGGTATCGACATTTCTTAGCGGTTTTCGTTTCCTTCGAACAAAAATTCTTACACTCGACAGATAAAATGAAAAAAGCCATTGAACACTAAAATTTGTTCACCAACTTACTTTGAAAGCTACGATAAGTTAAAAATACCACTTTTTGCCTCCTAACATTTCAATGCACTGTATTTTTTTAGAAATTGGCAGCATTATAGTGCGCGATATCTACTAAGTGAGATTGAAACATAACATTTTTTTTAAAGATGGGAATCCACTGAATTTTTTCCAATTACTTTTTTGGGTGACCCTTGAAAGAAGCTAAAGAAACGTACGTTCTCGGGGCTTGAACCGCCGTTTTAAGTTCAGGTACCTTAGTAAATAAATGATCGTACGTTATTGTTTCATTCTCTCTCACTGCAAACTCATGCTCTTGAATTTTGCACCTTTGGAATGCAAAATAAATAAATAAAACACATTAAAAAAACACATTGCTTCCTCATTATTTATCGCTTTTCACAAAGCTACCTCCATGAAGAAGTATATTAATCAATGGCTTCCTCATACAGGAAGCTTGCATAAATCGAAGGATAATAAGGAAGCAACATGCAAGGTTCTACTTCGCATCCTTGTTTTGAATACTGAATTTGGGCTTGAAATCTCAAATTTTGGAAAAATTGATGTGGTAAAGTATATTTTTTAACAATTCGGAATTCTATATAATCGATATTATTCATGTTTTATCACTACATTATACATCTATAATGACTGAATATGATTTTGTTAACATACTGAATTTGAGGTTGACATCTCAAGTTTTACAAAAGTTAATGCGATAAAGTTAGAGTTTTGAGAATCCAATTTCTATAACATCGGAATTTTCGTCCATTCGTCAATAAATTATATATCTATCATGCCTATATATTATTTTGTTCGCATATTGAATTTAGCATTGATATCTCAAGTTTTTCCGCAGTTGATGCAATACTGTTAATTTGTTAAATTTTTCAAAATTCCATAAAATACCAACTTTCATGTCGTTTGCCACTAGAATGTATATTTATTAAGACTGAATATTATTCTGTTCATATACTAAATTCTGAGCACCATATGTCATATAAGATTTTTGAAAAGCTGATTACATAATGTAAATTAAAAAAAAAATTCAAAATTCCATAAAATCTGAACTCCTTGACTGATTCGCGTCAAACTCAACACCAAACAGCATCAAGTGCAAATGCTTTTATTGAGAACTATTTAGCATAATAGACTAATTTTTACGAAACTTAGAGTGACCACGCCCTTTTTCCAAAACTTTAAAAAAACTACGAAATCTACTCTTTCGTATCCATTTGTTGTGTGCCAAATTTGAGCTCGATAGCTAAAATGGTTCTTGAGTTATCAGCGTTTCAATTTTCGAAATTGGACACACACGCACAAACATAAATGCGGACATTTTTTCTAGATCACTTTTTTCGACATCTTGTACCATTCTGAGAGTCCCGACATAAAAATCTCGAAATTTATTTTTTCATGCAACCAAAGCTTTCTCTATAAGGAAGCAAAATATCAATAACCTCAAAGATTAGCACCGTGTTAGTAACGCCGTGATACAAAGTGACAGTTTTTCGAATGCTAGTAATCAATGTCATTTTTATTTGAAACTTTTATAATCATTTGCGGTATTCAAAATTTTTTATTTATATTGTAAATAGGTAAGGTATTGAAAATTTTTGTTTATAAGTTTATTTCTTTGCATTACAACAATGGAAACTTTAGCATCATGGAAATTCTGCATTTGACTGGCATTTCATCATTCAAAAATACCCTCTCGTATATTAGCCACATTACTTTATGGAAAATCTCATTTGAAGGTGTCAGGAGTGAAACTGGCGTAGCTGAGAATAAATTCTCAAGGGATATCGCGATGATGAAGAGGTCTCTCGTCTCGGGTGAAATATAGCGGTGCAGCAAATGGTGCAATCCTTGGCCACAGGTGCACAACAATATAAAGCATCCTGACGAATGTACCTGGTGAGGTTTTCCCGCAATTTCTACACTGACGAAATCAACGTGTGTGGATCGTGAGAGTAATACTCGGTGAGCGACGAGTTGCAATGCCAGGTCGAATAAAACCCCTCGTCAACGCGACTTCGCAAAAGCTCGGAGCCTCGATGCCGCAAGGCGCACAACTTCTTGAGTGGGAACGTCACCTACCCTGGAAATTCTTGTCAACGTTGAATAATTCAAATTGCCAAAGAATTCCTTTGCAGCACTTGTTTGCGAAAACATGAAACTTTCATATCCTCACACGAACTGGACGAAAGGTGTGCTGACGTGATTTCCATTATTTTCACGCAAAAAACTCTTTGACGAGAATTTCATTTCACCACTAACACAAATTTTCTTATAAATCAAAGCCAGAGCCTCTGACTAGACGCTTTTTATGCTCATTGATATCCATTTCTCTCTGAATTCTCACTTTTATAACAACAATAAAACGATACTATACTTTTACCACTCCCAGAGAAATCGTTCTGATGATTTTATTTGAATCATTCATGGGGTCGGACACAAATAAAATTTTATTTACATCAAATAGAGTCTATTCCGATAAAATATAATCCTATCAGGCCGACTATTGAATAAATGATTTATTTAAGGAATCTGAGACAGCTAAAAAAGGCGTTAGGAAAAAAATTCTGTAAATGAAACCCTTCGTTCAAAAGATGTTGTATTAGAATTCTCTTCAGTATACACTAAGTATTGAAATTCTAAAATTTTGCGAAGACATATAGTGCACCAAAATGGTATGAGGAAATGAATAAAATTGTTAACTTGTCGTACCCTTCAGATAAAACCGGTAAGTAAATTTTAGTGTTCGATGTCTTATTTCATCTGTCGAAGAGTGCATTTTAGGATGAGTGCAAGAATTTTTATTTAAGGTTTTTTGACAAAACTATATTATTTAATTGTGCAAATAAATCTTTCTTTCTTAAAAACTTTGTAAATAATTGAGAACAGTGAATCGAATTTTTACTGCATCCAGGTTTGCTACACTCATCCTAGAATGCACTATTCGACAGATGAAATAAGACATCGAACACTAATATTTATTTACTGATTTGATCTGAAAGCGATGACAGGTTAACACTTTTACTTGTTTACTCACACCATTTTGGTGCACTGTATGTCTTCAAAAAATTGCAGAATTATAATGCTTGGTACGTACATAATGAAATTCAAATGTAACGTTTTTTTTGGACAAGTGTATCACTTCCAGAATTTTTTTTAGTAAACTTTTCACATGTCTGAGGTTTTTTAATGGCTGGCTTAAAAGGATTTAATGCAACTCCGTGCGAGAAGTGCTTACTTTCCACACGCTCCGCTTTGCTTCGCGTGCGAGAAATCCCACTTCCCGCACTAGTAAAATTAAATTGTATACGAAACTCGTGCGAGAAACTTTTTCTCAACTCGTTTGATCGTAACACGCCTTCGGCTCGTGCTGCAAACTCACCCTCGTCGGAAAAAATTCCATCGCACTCGTATCGTAATATACCATCATTTGTTCGAAATAGACTCTATTCAATCTAAATAAAATTTTATTTGTATTAAATAGGCTCCATAATTGATTCGAATAAACTCATTGAACTGGTTTCTCCGAGTGAATACAGTACAGTTCCCAGAAGGAACGTATATACTTTTACCCTCATGGAAAAAAATATACACAAAAATCTATCTGACATACACAACTTTTCGGACGATAATATAACGAAAATATATTTTTCATTCATTTTATATGTATTCCAGATATATTTTTCATTCGCATATATTTCGTATATATCGCGAAATAAATCTCAGTTATAGTATTTTTCGAACATGATATATGTCATATATTTGAGATATATTTTTCAATATATCTTGAGTGTACTTTTTTCCATGGGGGTAGTTATGACAACGGCAAGAAAATAATAGCTCCAAACATAATAATAGCTTAACTAAACAAATGAATATCACACGAACCGGACGAAAGGTGTGCTGACGTGATTTTCATCATTTTCGACCGAAAAAACTCTAACGAGAATTTCATTTCACCTCTAACGAGAATTTCATTTCACCTCTAACAAAAAATGTCCTTATAAATAAATGGGAACGCATGTGACTTTTACATTTCAATAAAAATAACGGTGTATTCTAATTTTTCTCAAATTCTATGTGTTGACAAAATAGCGTTCATGTATTTGTTCTCCTGAAAATGCCATCAAAATTAATGTAGAAATGATATAAGATTTACAAATCGTGAATATCAATTCTACATTGATATATTTTCATTGTAAATTTGAGAATAGGATACGAATTCTACGATACCAGGATTTTCAAATTACAGTGTGTGTATTGTCTGCTCATTTTTATTAACCAAGATTGTATCTTTCAATGACGAATGCATCTTAGAATTATTACGCGGAATTTGCATTGAAGCTTTACATAAAGGTTTATAAAGTTTCAAAGCAAAAATGTTCACAGTCTGGAATATATTACGAAAACACAATGTACGCCCTCCTTAAAAGTTCGATGTTATTCCACCAATTTTTACTGTTGAATTGGAATTCTTTTTATCACAGAGCGCATATCTTGAGGGATTCCAGTAAAATTTACACGAAATTTAATGATTTCCCATATTTTTTTCCTTTCCGTGTATGGTTATTCAGACAAGATTTCTTATTTGCTAATGGAGTCCTAGCTTAGGATTTGTCCAGAGGAATTCTTGCCTCTCGGGAGAGTCAAGTAATTGTAGAGGAAAACGTACCAACGAGATGGACCGCAGGCGAAGCAAAGTAACTACTAGACGAGAACGAGATGGTCGAGATTGCTCGAAAGGATAACACAGTCTTACTTTTAGATGTAGTTTGACAAAATTATCAACCCCTCAGTTATGAAATTGAAGTGTCACGGCTTGTCAGACTTCTCTTCCTGTCTATGACGAGGGTTCAGTAATAACTGTTTTTTAATTTATTTCAAATCGAATTTAAACTCCAATTTAATAATTTTTTTCTCTTTTTTTTTTTTTTTACTTAAAGAGATAAAGAAGATATTATTTCTTGCCAACAAGTACGAATGTATTCCTGAAAAAAAATAATAATTTCTTCGTACACGTTATTTCGAATTCCAATGACAAATCATTTTTTTCATCTCTCTTGCGGGTTCAGTGATGACTGTTTTATAATTCATCTTAAATTTAGTTAGAACCTCAATTTTGTAAATTTTTTCTCTTTTTTTCTTGACTTAAAGAGCCAAAAAGTATATTATCTCTTACTAATAAGTTCGAAGGTATTTTTTTCCTGAACAAATACATAACTGTTTCGTATACTTTATTTTGAATTCTAATCCCAAAAAAAAAAATTATTATTCTAATTTATTTTGCTTTGTTCATGAAATGGCATTTTACAAAAATGGTCTTATTCGTAGATCAAAAGTTTCGAAGCATATGGTATTCATAAAGCTTCTTTCGGAATTCATCTACAATGCTATGCGAGTGATGAAAAGGGATATGATACGATGCACGTATGAGCGTTTGCAATGCCAACTTCATTAGTGTGAATTACCTCAAAAATATTTGTTTATACAATTTTCAAATCTAATATTTGGTGTGAATATTCATAGTTCTTGTTGAAAATTGCACAAGTTCATTGATAGTAGTTCTTTTTTTAGACTGCGAGCGAATATAAAAGTTATTGGGCTTTGATTTGATCCATACAAATAGAATTACCAGCAAATGAGCAGTAAACAAAAATATGTGATTCAGTGCAGCGAAGATTCTGTTCTTATTTGTTCTATTGTTTATATGAAATTTATGAAATCATAAAATACTTTGAAAATGTCTATCAAGTGAAACACGAATTATATTACAGGTCTATCAAATTAGTACGTAATCCATACTTCATAAAATAGATATTTTCCATGATGGAAGGTTTCAGAAATCTCATGTGAATGACTACGAATTTGAGAATTTAATATTCAATAAAAATATTATTAGTAGATTTGTTATTAAAAATAGTTCTATACCAGTGATGATAATTTTGTGTATCTGCAATACAAACCATGTTGTACCTAATTGGAATTGTTGGTTATTAATGACTTTACAAATTTCTTGCGAATGATTAAATAGTACCAAACTGTTCGCTTTACTGAATCGCATATTTTTGTTCATTGCTCATTTCGTGATGATTCTTTCTGTATATGTCAGACCGGAGCATAAATTTTATCTTACAGCCTGAAAAATAATTTTTTAAGAATTTTTGAAAAATATATATTCTTTACATTTAAGGTAAAGTATCAGAAAACTAGATATTTGGGATTGAATTTCAACACCAAAACCGGTATTGAAATTTCATTCAGGTCCATACATTTTTTCAAAAGTTATTGTGTTTTCGGACGACACAGACAGACAGACAGAAATAAGTGAATGTGTTTTTTGGAATCTGAGACACTCAAAACATGTATTTCCATCAAAATCCGAGAGTCCATTTTCATTGGATTGCAATACTTTCTCTTTTTACATACTCTGTATGTGATAAGAAAGTAAAAAGGGCTTTCCACGCTCTAATTTATGCATGTGGTGAGATATCATTCTAGGACTTTCCACACAACTGAAATTGTATTACACAATGATTGGTATAAAAATTAGCAGAAATCGATAGCGCTGGCCAACTTCAACAGATTTTAAATTTGACATTCCAATCATCTTCCTAGATTGTAAGCTCAGAATATGTACATGCAGTATTATTTCAAGTATGCGATATAGGACCCTGCTTATTCCTACCTCATTATTTTCCATCTTTTGAAAAGCTCTCCCTGTAAGAAAGACAAAATCGATCATCATACTTTCTCATAACGGAAGCTTTGTGTACGGTAAAAAATAATGAGGAAGCTATGTGCAAACTTCATTCTTGTAGGAAACAGTCGTTCTTGTAAGAAACTTCATTCTTATTGTATTAATGATAATAATACTAATAATCATTATACCCTTACAGAAAAGGAAACCATTCGAGTTGACAAAATATTATCGAGACATATTAAAAAATCCACGTTAATACTTAGTCTCAATAATATATTGGCAACTTCAATATATTCGTAAGGGAAATAATAGTAATAATGTTACATCCCAATTTTTAGCCATGAAGCTAACCGAATTTTTTCTCTTCACATGTACGTATATTTTGTAGCGCTATTAAAATATACGATAGTATTGAATATTTAGAGAAATTAATGTATTTCTGTAAGAAAAAGAAATAAAGATTAAAAAAGATTATTATCACTCATACATAAGTTTCAATTTTTTTCTCTTCAAGCTCAGTATCAATTTTTTTTGGTATTAACTTTTTTGGTATTAACCACGACTCTGCATCTCTATAGGCCTTCATAAACATCCGAACGAATAGAAAAAAAATGAATTCAAGATATTTTACAAGCCTGCACTCTTAATGCGCATCACTTAGTGTTGACAATGTTGTTCAGCAGCGAGCACGTGTACATCAGGGTAAAGTGGTTAGTAATAGAAGCTTCCTACCATATCGACAGCCCTGCGCGCAGTTTCCGCTCGGTGTCTGACCATCTTCGGTTCGAACTACTTACCAAACAGGCTCCAGTATTACCCAGCGTTCTGCTCTTCACCCCAACGTACGAAAAGGACGGTTACTCTTGCAGGTTACCATTTTGCTCACAGTTTGAAAATCGAACACAACCCAAAAGGCATTTATAGACAATTGATTGAATATCCACTACGAGAATAATGAATTACTTAACACGTTTTTACTTTTCCATATATAATTTAAAAAATGTTTGCAAATAGTACAGTGACATAGTGCATAGACACTTTCAACTACTTTCCGTCATAAATGCCAAACGCGATGTTAGGAAGTCCATAAAATTGTTTCCGAGAATTTGTGGCTTTGTAAGATAAGCTATAACATGTACGACTGCTGTAATAACCGTCGCGTGTGTCTACTGCTGCAGAATATTTCGTTCTTTGGTGCTATAAAGATATAGATACCTGTCTACATAGAGCTATGTGAATTGCGCATAGGACAGGACAGCAAGGGCTGCTTTAAATATTTAATAAAGCACGTGGGAAATGAGACTGTATATCCGGGAACGTTTCCCACTGCCGGTATACCCTGTTGATAATAGGATGTCGTGGAGATCGACCATGTAAAAGCGACACGGTTATGGGGTCATTGCAGTTGAAGCTACAGAGTCTCGTCTTACACATACGTTCATCGACCTGTTTATTTCCTCACGCGAGTAAAGAGGGTAGGGAGAGGTAGGTAGAGGGAGAGAGTACAAGAGCACTACAATTACAATGTTTATGAGTAATAAAATTACTAAAACCACAAATTAAGAATGATAAAGTATTTGAATGTTTAACGTGATTTTTAGATGGGTCATGTTATTTATACTTTTGAATGAAACATTAAATTAAGTTAAAGCGAGAATCATGTTTCATTTTTACGAATTGTAATAAGTTACTAAGTGACATCCTCGTGAAATAGAGAACTAACGTATGAATTTTGTGAATATGTACGTTTATTCGAATCGTTCTTTCTATTTATTAGGTAATTAATTCATAAACAACAGTGATTAATTAAATTTGTTCATAGTAACTATGGAAATAGTTGCATAAACTGAAAATGGATGGGTTCCATTTCATAGTTAACTGTACAATTACTATTTCTTCAAGTGCGCAAGAATAATTTAACCTTTCCAGACTGACGCCTCAAATTTTGCGGAAACTTCTATAGGTGTTGAATGAGCAAAGAATAGATGCCAGAAAAATTTAATAAAATAGTATTGATATGGGTTGATTACTTTCAAATCAAATTCTGCGGTTATTATTATATTACTAAAAGTTGATATCGCTCAGTCAGCTTATTGTAGAAGGAAAGGATACAAAGTTTTTCTTTGTACCTGACGCAAGGTCGATGTAACGAAGGAGTTAAATAGTTGGGGTAAATCTGAGTAGTTTTTACCATTTGCAAGTCATGGGGTTGAACGAATATTATTTGGATTTCTTGAACGCACAGCAATAATTTCACCTTTCTTGACTGACACCTTAATTTTCACGAAAAATTCTGAAATTGTCAAATGAGCAAAGAACGAATGCTAAAAACATAAAATATATCAATACTGATATGAGATGCTTACTTTGAACACAAAAATTGCGCTCGTATATTACCAAAAGTTTATATTGCTTGCTCATTGTAAAAAGGAAGAATGCAAAGTCTTTTCACTGTACGTGACGCAAAGTCCATGTAATAAAGGAGAAAAAATACTGGGGTAAATTTGAAGGGTTCGTAGAGCCTGCAACTTGTGAGGTTACTTGACAATGATTTGGATTTCTTAAGGGCATAGCACTCTCTCAATAATAGTACCTTTCATAATCGACGCTCTAATTTCCACGAAATATTTTGAAGCTATTGAATGAGCAAAGAACAAATGCGAAAAAGCAAAGCTGCAAAGTTGAACTTTGCAAATTACTTCCTGATCACTTTTGGTTTCACGTATAAAGCTACGTTTATGAGGAAGCATGTTAATTAATTTCGTCTTCCTCAAGAGAGGAAGCATGTTAATTAATTTCGTCTTCCTCAAGAGAGGAAGCTTCACAGAAAAATAAAAAAATAATAAGGAAGCAATTATCAAAGTTCAACTTTGTAACTTTATTTTTTATCAAAGTTTAATTTCTGAAAAATTTTAACCACATAATAAGTTATGAAGAAACTGTGTACCTATTAATGCTAAATAGTTTTTTTCTACATGAGCGAATAGCTCATGTTTTACCAAAATTAGGGCAAAAACGTGAATTTTTTGAAAATTTTTAAACTCCATGAAATCTGAACCGCTTTTCCAATTCCGATCAAATTGAATACCGAACAATATTAATAGTACCTGCACTTATGAAAAATGATTTAGGAAAATATCATCGATTTTACAAAAGTAAGAGCGCGCACGGCCTGTTTTAAGAAATTTCAAAAAACCATAGAATCGAAATTTCTACATTTCGTGAAAATTGCATCAATCATAGACAAGCTGTTGCTTCACTTGGTTCTTAAGTTACAGGTAATTAAAATTTCGGAGCCCTGCACCGACCCAAACACACACACACATATATATACGGACACTTTTTCTTAACCTTTTTTCTCAATATTTTGGACGATTCGGATGTTTAGACATAAAAATCACGAAAAAATTTTCGTTCATAAAAACAAAACTTTTTCTATTTGGAAGCAAAAAAATTAGATAAACAAATATTAACATGATTTTCTTTGAAGCTTTTTCTATTAGGAAGCAAAAAATTAAATAAACAAATATTGACATGATTTGCTTACTTTGAACTCAAATAATGCGCTTACCATATTACCGAAAATTGATATTCCTAGCTCGTTGTGAAAAGAAAGGATGCAGAGTGTTTTTTTTTACGTGACGCAAGGTCGATGTAACGAAGTAGGAAAATAGCTGGGGTGAATCTGAGGGGTTAAACGACCCTGATCTGGATCTCTAAAGAGCGTAGCACTCGTGCCACTGATGCGGGAGTTGAGCGTTCACCGCGCCCGATAACAGGTCATAACACGGTGCAACCCTGCTGAGTTCATCCCCGCCCCTCGCTCCATCCCTCGCCCCCTCTCCGCCTCCGACAGTGTTCACTGATTGCCGATCGACCCACTTTTCTATAACGAGAATGCTTTTTTTTAAAGCCTATACCTTATCCCATCGTAGTCGACACACGCATTCGAGTATCGAAGCGTGTGGGCAATACATCATGTGATGTGCACTCCCTCCAAAGTGCTGCTGTATTTACAAGCATCAATCGATCTGACGGCAGAAATCTTCAACACCAGCGAATTCCATTTAACTCTGTGGCACTCTAGCGGCCACTCGGACGTTTTTCCCTCAGTTTGGTTAACTCGCTTTAGCCTCTCGTCTTCGTCCATCCGTTTTCCCGATAGCATCAGCGCTTGGCTACCATCGCTCTTCGCGAAATAATTGAACTTTAATCAAGAAACCCTTCGAGACTAACCACCGCCACAACTTTTGTATCAATTTTCAACAGAAGTGGACTCAGAACTTCTGAGTCGAAAAACCTTTGACATAAATTTATCTTCCTGAAAGAGAATTATTAGTTTGCGATAATTAGTCTGTTAAGTGTTTCTATCCAGTTATCTCGAAAGTTATAATATTCACTTTCACTGAAAATTGAGGCTTGGATCACTTTTGACAAAAGTGGATTTTGTAACCTTAGGTCAATTGAACTTTGAGATATCATTTAGTTTTCCTAGGCAGGGAATGTAGTTTGCGATAATTAGGCTGTAAAAATGTTTATCTTCACTTCTGATGAAAATTATTACAAAAGTATCGATTTACAACTTCGTGATGGAATTCAGGTTTCTTATCAAAGAAAACAATTAATGAGAACTCATCTACAACAATATCGTTTATTTTACATAATTATTCATGATTGTTAGATATGTGCTGAATATTTAATCAAGAGTATATTTCCGAACACAAGTTCGATTGTATCAGAATTTTCTGAGAATAATGAATTACATAATGCTTTTCGCAAAAGTTTGTTAATAATTAACTGAAAAAACAATCGAAGAAAAACGCTTCAAAATCTTACCTTTCTTATAAAATGTATTTCCTAATATTTCTGATTCATATAATTATGAACACCAATTGAACAAGCAATGCTGCTTGAAACTACTTTCATAATTCAATTTTGATCAACAGGTTCCAACTATGAAATAGTTGGATATTTGACTCGTCGATAAAGTATAATCAAGTTTATTTTTTACTTGCTATTTACGTTTACTGATTTCACTCTTTTCTCATTGTGTGTAATTGGTGTATCGAAATTATTTTTGGAATGAATTTCCTTATTTTTCTGATTCATATAGTTATAGAAAACAATTGGTCAAAGAAATGCTATTTCAAACTATTTTTATAATTTAATTTAGATCAACAGGTTCCAACTATAAAATAGTTGGATAATTGAGTTGTCGATGAAGTATAATGAAGTTTATTTTTGACTTGCTGTTGACGTTTCCTGATGTTACTTTTTTTTCTCAGTGTGTGTAATTGGTGTGTTGAAGTGATTTAAGAGCCGATATTTCGGTCGTGTTCTCTTGGGAATAACTGAAGACAAAAAGGCCGAGAAAGTTGCTGGGAACCTGGTGTACGGCGCCGCAAAGAAGATGAGAGAAATCCACAGACACAGCAACAACATATGCGGAGGCAGTGGCAACAACCGCACATGTGGCTCATGCCTTCAGGAAAGGATGCCAGGGAAGGAGAAGGACGAAAAGAACAAGAACAACAACAACAGCCCATGGCGTACGTGCGAGAGGACGAAGAGAGCTTCTGTGAGTGGCCTGAGGACTGCGACCGATGAGAGGATGAGAAGAGGACCGCACCCACCCCGACTATCGACCCGACTGGGTCATACAACCCTCTGGCGCACCTAGAATTTTACTTACTTTGAACTTTAACCCCTCTCGTTTTCTTTCACTTGTGTAACGGCACGTTTGATATTCCACAAAGCCTGTAAGTTACGTTGCGAGAAAATTATCATATTACACTGAGAGAAAAATGGCTGGTTAAATCAACAGCACTTATATTTGTACTACCGCCAGATAAAACGGTGCGATGATTTTATTTGAATCAATTATGGGTTCTATTTGAAGTAGATAACATTTTGTTTAGATGAAATTAAGTCTATTCCGATCAAATAAAATACTATTTGGCCGGCCATTAAATAAATAATTCATTTAAGGAGCCCGAGACACCATAAAAAGTCATTAGAAAAAAATTCTGTAAATGGTAGTCTTTCAAAAAATATTATATTTGAAGCTCATTAAGTACATACTAAGCATTATAATTCTGGAATATTGCGGAGACGTACAGTGCACAAAAATGGTGTGAGAAAATCCGTGAAATTTGTCACCCGTCGTCGGCTGCAGATCAAACCGATAAACAGATTCTAGTGTTTGATGTCTTATTTTATCTGTCGAAGATTGCTTTTTAGGATGAATGTAAGAATTTTTATTTGAGCCGTTTTCAACAAAGCTATGATTTCAAATGTGTAAATAAATATTTCTTCATTGAAAAGTTATCAAAGAATTGGTAACAATGCACCCATTTTCCACTGCTTTCAGGATTGTTACACTTATCATAGATTGCACAATTCGACAGATAAAATAAGACACCGAACACTAAAATTTATTTTTCTTTCTCACACCATTTTGGTGCACTGTACGTCTTTCCAAAATTGCAGAAGTATAATGCTTGATAGGTAGTTAATGAGGGTTCGCTGTAAAATTTTCAAAACGAAACTTATTATTTAAAGCGTTTCTTAAATGAATTTCTTAGTTGTCGCAGGATCTTTAATAGCCTAATATGATTGCGATTTAAATAGACTCTATTTGGTCTTATAAAAATTTGATTTATTTCAAATAGACCCATAATCGACTAAAATAAACCCATTAGAACGATTTCTCTGGGTGCATACAGTAATGTCCTCAGAATAAACGTTTATATTTTGTGGTTACGAAAATGACAATACATAATCGCAGCAAACATCATAATAGCTCAATTAATCCAATGCATAGTATTGATTACCAATCGAAATGATCCTTACACCTAGGAACTTGGTATAGTTGGACTTACTATTCTACTATCTGTAGAATATACTATATTTTAGTGTATACTATATGTTTCTATCTGTGTAGTAACTATAAAGCGACAACTATTTATGTTTTGATAATTCAATGAATTTTTTCATCGTTGCCAGAACTACCAATTAGTTGCTCTATCTACCAAATAGATACCAGAAGTATTTTTATAGTTAGCGGAAATGTGAAAATCGTTATATTGATTGAAAATGAATAGTCGCAACTTTATAGTTGACTGTTCTGTTACAATTTTTAACACAATGTCCCGGTTTTAATTAATTATAATTCATTTTTCTATTGACCAAACTGTTGCACTGCTAAACGTTCAAATGAATTGTGTTAAATTTATACATGGGAAACAAAATTTAATTAAAAACATGTAAACTATTTGTATGAGATGTAGTTAAGTGTGAGTTGGTATATAAAATCCAATGTGTGAAAATTATGAAATGTGTATAAAATACGTTCTAAATGTAGTGCGCAGTATAATAGGACTTTAATAACGTTTACGGTTATACAACTCTGTCATGCACCTAGAATTTCAGTTCCTTTGAATTCTAACACCTTTAATTTCCATTCACTTATGCAGCGCCACTTTGGTATACCATAGAAATCCTGTTAATTAACACATTGAAACCGGGATTTGATTAATTCTAATTACTATTTTTGTAACTTATTTTTATACTATCAAAAAGTTAAATAAACTGCTAAAAGAATAATTCAATTTGTGCATTCATCCATTGTATAATATATACACTGTAAAATATAAATATACAATATAGAGTGATGTATGGAAATTACGAACTGAATGAATACTCGTTTATGCATAAATGAATCTAAAAAGCTGTTTGTATCTCGTGAATATTGTTAACAGTGATTTATATTTTTTATTACATAATCAATAAAAAAAGTAGGTTAGCTTGGAACGGACGTTTCTATTTATTTTAATATATCATGGATATCACACGTGTGAGTGCAAATAAAGAAAAGCGATTGAGATAAGACAGACGGTCTTCCGGTGTGAAACTTATCGTTTTCCGGTTTCCATTTGTTGCCGATACTCGTGTCTTACGATTGCACTACCACGAAAAATCGATAAATTCAACTCCGTTCAATTCGCAAGGGTCGTTGGTGTAACTTCCGGTCAAGCTGCTTGTGCACTTCCGCCTTCTTCTCAGTTATATATCTATACATATAGATGGTGGTTGTGCACGCGATTTCGAGGGTGCCTATCAACGCCTTACGAGACCTCTGGCGACGGCTTTTGCCGCGATAAAATCTTTAGATGAGCGAAGTACACTCCAGTGACTTCTGAGAAAGTTGGCGACAATTCGTGGATATCGACAGAAAATAAAATTTAAAGAAACGCTCGAAGAATGAACTCTTGAAAGGTTGTTTTCGACACCACTTGTTTAAGATGAATGAAGATTCTTTAAATCCGATAGTATTTTTAAAATTACCTGTGGAAAAAAAAATCGTTTCTCTTTCCCAGTTTATACGATTTTTTCTGGCATTGAAAGAAAATGAGATGGAAATGTTGAGTGTACCTGTAGAAACGTTTGATATCACAATCAAAAAGTGTCATGATCATAAACAGTTTGAGCCAAACAATCTTAAAAAAATTTCCGAAATTAAGTACTTGAATATTATTATTGTTATTACGCAAATTCAATATGTGTATTATTTTTGATAACGAGATCTTCCATGACTAATGCATCGTTAAAGTAAAAAACAAATTTTCATATATTGCTACTGCAATCAATGAATATTTTTGAATTGCTCTCGGATTTCAAAATATTGATCAGTGATTACATTCATTAAACATATTTAATGAATATTAAAAAAAATCTGTTGTTCGTTGTGCCGAATGGAGTCATTATATAATAGTACATTGAGAAAGTAATTAAAAAATATTCTGGTTCCAACCAGTAAATATCCCCAAATAATCGTCATATCTACAAATCTTGATCGGCATTTTCATTCACCGAATTCATAATTGAAAAAAATCTTATTATACGTTTTAGTGAATGGAGTCATTATAAAGTAATTAGTATTGACATATGTACATTTTGTGACGTGACTGAATGTTCCACATTCATGCTCAATGACTTCAAAAGCTTGGTCCACAATATACCGTCCTCGCATTTACTCATTAAGCCGAGAATCCGGGTCGAGCAGGCGCGAGGGGTTGCAGCTTTTTTAAACCGTCTACCTAAGAAATGATGTACTGCTCGTCTCGTCGTTTCTCGGCCAACGGGGCAAACGTGAAGGTGGGATAAAAGAAATACGAAAGGTGGAAAAAAAATGTGATGAAAATCCGCCGAGTCCCGAGTAATTTTGTGGAATTAAAGTCACTAGATGCACTGAATATTGCTCGTTGATCTATATATACACTCTTTGCTGGATATGATGTTAAGTACACGTGATGCAATGGAAATGCGGAAAATAACCGAAGCGCACAATAAAACTCGGCTTATATCTCACGAGTCTGACCTCCCGTAATCGCAAAAATGTCAGGGACCCGTCATTGCGCATATATGAAGCATTCCCTGTCAATTTACCCATTTTTTTCTTCAACCATTTTTTCAGATATGCCCCATAATTGGTCATATCGAAGTACCACTGAAAGGCCCTCCATGTGATTTTTTTTTGGATTTTCAATTTTAATATTCAGAACAAACCCTGGTTAAAAAACGTTGTTTCTCGTTTACTCAGAAAGGAAATTTTTGTTTTCATGAAAAAAAGTGTTCTATTCCCATTTCAGATTTTTCAGAAAAGTCTGTGAGTGTGGCACTTGCAAAATTTTAACCGTTGTATCTCGAAAACGGCTTTAACAATCAAGCTAAAAGTTTACTAACTTTTGATAAAGTGTCAACGCCCCTTCCTATGTGTGGGTTTACGACAAAATCAAAACATTTATTTAGATTTAAAAGACTTTTTTTTTTTTTTTTTTAATGTCTGTATGTTCTCTAGCTGCCGCAATTTTTTAGCTTATAAGCTAAATAGTTTTTTGCAAATATGGCAGCGAAAAATGTCGGTCAGTATTGAATTTAAGCAAAATTCATAAAGCGGTTTAGATTTTATATAATTTTGAATTTTCGAAAAATTGGTGTTTTCGTTATAAATGAAGTTAACTTCGACCAACCCTGCTTAAATCTTCTACAAGGTCGATTGATCAAGTTGTAGTAGATATCGGATTTGGTGAAGATCGGTAGAAAGGATCTTATAGGATTTTGAATCGTCAAAAAATTGTCGTTGTCGTTACAATTCAAGTTGACTTCAACTAACTCAGCAAATTCCATACGAAATACAAAGTTCAAATTTGGTTGACATACGGATCAACATGAAACAAAGTTAACGCACATATTTGACTCAAATCTATCGGGTGGTTCATTTGATGACACTTTGAATTTCTAGAAAAACGTCGATCGAGTAAGAACAAGCCTGCAAAGTCTACTTTGCAGTCTAGTTTTTTTTCGAGTGAATATATCTCGAAAGCTTGAGTTCATTAAAAAAAATCTCTACATAAAAGTTGTAGTTTTGTGATAGTGATTTAATGGGATATTTAGAATGATTTTTACATTCTGGTAACACCGTTTCATTAATGAAAAACGGCAAAACTATTTTTTTATTTCAAAGCGGCTATTGTTTTACTGAGAAAATTATAGAATATTTCTGCATGAATGTCGATATCGTAACAAAAGTTACCACAGTGTCACGGATCGAGATTGTAGGGTGAAAAAAGTAAAATAACACTGCATTGTATGAAATTGATCATATTTCAGTATTATTCAATTTTCTATCCTAGAACTTCGACCCGTGGCGCTTAGGAAATTTTTTTGCGATATCGACGGTCTATACAGTAAATATTTTGTAATTTTCTCAGCGAAAAATATATGCGTTTTTGAATAAATCAAATTATTACTTGCTCTTTTGGTAGTAAATCAGTGTTGTCCGGCCGTGAAAACTATTTTAAATGTTTAATTCAAAAGCTAACACAAAACTACAACTTTTATCTGCAGACTTTTTTTTCAGTAACTTTAACTTTCCAATATGTCGTCACTGAAGAAAATTGCTATTTTTCAAATATTGGATTAAAAAATGGAAAAAAGTCACACAGAGTGCCTTTCAGTGGTACTTCGATATAACTATTTATGGGACAGATTTGAGATGGTGGGAAAAAGTGGTCCCGTTGACAGAGAATGCTTCATATACACAACGATACGTACCGATATATGGTAGTACAAACTTTGGAAAACGTGGGGATTCTCGGATGCAGCTTTCGAGGGCTTGTGGACAGGGATAGCAAACGTTTCGAGGGTATGCAAACTCTGTTTCGAACGTGGCAACAATCCGAAGCCATCCCGATCGTTACTCGCGAACTGCCTTCGACAGAAGTTGGGTTTTCAGTAAAGGGCTCCATTTCTGACGTATTTGCTGCAGTCAGAAATTTTTTGTTGCATTCTCCAATGAAAATAAGTTATTTTCCACGCAATTGAAATATCACACAGGGAAAACTGAGTAAAGAATTTTTTCATCGTTAACTCAATGGTTTCCTTTATCCAAACGGTATTGGAAATTCCATTATAACATTTTTGTAAACTCGTCGTCAACATTTTTTTTTGTGAAGCTAAGAATTAACTGATTTTTTTTTGTAATATCGACAACAAAAAATTTGAAAACGTTTGCGCCAAAACTTCATCGATATCAATAATGCTACAAAATATGAATACGGACCTGAATTTTTTGATTGCAGAAAATAAAGACGATTATGAACGCTCACCAAGAAATTTAATTTTAGGTGTCCACTTTTCGCTAAATCTGTTTTTCAGATAATGAGATGATTTCAGCACGAATAAATGTTTTAAATATGATTTTCGATTTTCGAAAAGTAAATTTCTCATTTATTATTAAATTGGTTTAAAAACGATATCTTAGTGTACTTTGAAATTCCACTCGTGTATGGAATGTCGACTGGTGGATTCCGTCCCATGAATAATAAATTTTCATGCAGTAATATAAAAAGGGATTATTTCTTGGCATTTGTCGATAAAGCGGATTCCGTGTCTTCATCCAATTATTAGCATTTATAACAGAGCGATTGAATTACAACTGATGAATTCAATCGCTGGATCTATAATAATAATATTAAAGGTCTTTCTCTGTCCCTCACAATTATCAAGAAAATGAATTCTTCGTGCCTTACAATTTCATTATTAGCATTTACACCGAGATTTATTCTTCTTATGGATGGAACTCTATATAAGGAAAAAAAATTCCGCACTTTATGGTATTTATGTTTACGCATTTAATAACGTTTTTGTTTTTGTTTCTGTTACAGGTGAGTACCGGACCAATCTAAACTACAGAACGTCGCTTAATAGTCAAAATACTACGCGTAAGTTTTCTGATGATATATATAAAATATCAATAGCGAATAATACGTAAATATTTTATTTTAAAAAAATGTAGCAATTTTTTTCCATGTAATTTTTTTTTAATGACTGAGAAAAAGTAATGCGCCATTAATGGTACGATTTTCTATTATACAATATTCAAATTTTAAAAAAACATTTCTTGAAATATTGTAAAAACCCTTTTTCTATACGGGAAGAATATTTTGAATAGCACTAGAGTGGAATTATTCATGGATAAACAAATAACGTTAGTTCGAATGTTATAAGATAGTTACGACTTTAGATAAACAACGAATTTAGAATTCGCAGAGTCAATTCACACTCGTTCGCAAGCAATCAAAGTTTGTAGAAAACAAAGTACACGTTATATCAGTTTTGTCCTCGTGGTATCAGTGAAATTTTGCAAATTTCAAGGGCTAAACGGAAAAGACGATGAACTTCTGCGTGCGGTGTAAACCACGCTAGTGCTTAGAGATTTTGCTACAGGCAAATCGACCTGTTCCGGACTTTTGCCTCGACGCTGCTTGTTTGTTCGAGCTACGGAACCTCCAAGGAAAGTTTTCCCTTGTTTCGCAGTAGTCGTACTGCACATTTTCTAGGGATGAAACTCCGGCAAATTGTTGAGTCGAATGGATACATTTGTGTTATTTCTGGTTACTTGCCCTGTGGTTATTCATGAGTGCTCTAATCAGAGAACGTAGTTTGCAGTTGCTTCGAATTCGTGAGCTTCTCTCAGACTCCTTCTAATTATCTGCTTAATTAAACTTCATTCCATGTGTAAACTTGATGCCCAAATATTTATTCATAATTTTGATCATAATCAAAACTGCAAGAAGCTGTTAATCAATTAAAATGGAAAGGGCGGCGAATTGTATGAAATGAAAAAACGGTTTCTGTAAAAGTTGTACGTTATTTGATAAATACAAACAAAGTACAAATTGGACTCTTCAAGATTTAATGGGATATTAAATTTTCCTTGAAATCTTCTTAATATCCGCTTAATTGAACTCCATTTCAAGTGTAAAATTTGATGATTACATATTTATCCATAATTTTCATCAATATTCCATGTAAAGAGCCTTTCATCAATTGAAATTAAAATTTATTTTCTATTAACACATTTATCTATTTTATTAAATAAATTGAAAATTACAAATCGGGCTTTTCAAGAATTAAGTAAATGTTTTATTTGATTTATTATGTTCATGTTAACCGTATCATTGCGATATTTAATATTGAATATTTTAAGTACAAAAGCTTTTTCGAGTCTCTTCCTAATGATCTAGTCAATTAACTCAATCTCATACGTAAACTAGATGCTTTAATATTTATTTATAATTTTAATCATAATCAAAGCTGTACTGACATAAATACAGACTTTATATTCTATGCAAAGAGCTGAAAAAAATGTCTGATAAAAAGCTCAACTTATTAAATAAAAAATAATATAAATTACTACTTTGATTCTTCAACAACTCAGAGGATGTTTTATTTCTTCTTAATTTTGCAAACAAAAATAATGTAAAATTTTGTAGTGAATATTATAAGTGGGATACATTTTTGGAGTCACGGAGCTATTTTATTGCATTAGTTTTATCAGCTTGAAATGTACCAAGAATGTTGTGAGCTAACTTTTGTGATGTGACAGGGTAACAGAAGGTGGTGAGCGTGATTCTCTATCCCGAGGGACTTGAATCCAACCGAGATACAGACCATAACTGCACTCGCGATCGACGATGTTCTTAGAGGTTCTTGCGAGCTGGCGAATGACAGACTTTCTTCTGACAAGGAGTTCCCTAACTCTGCTGTTGGCCTGCGTCTACTATTCTCGGTACAGAGAAGAGAACCGACGCAGTTCTCGGCGAGGAGTCGAGCTAGCTCTCTGCCGGTGACATGAGAATTTAATCTCGAGTACTACGCTCAAACGCCGAGTGCAATTCAAATACCTCTTTCCACTTCTTTTTTTCGCTCCCTTGTCGATTATTGCAGCAAAAAAAAAGCTTTCAGGATGTTTGCATATTGACGTGGCCCTCAGACACTTTGTAGACCCTAACTTTTACATGTGGGGTGATAAGGGGGGGCGACAAGAATTAGCTAGTGGAAATAATCGTATGAAAAATCTGAAAAAATTGACTTAGACGCCTTATCTTATGCTTTAGAACATATTTTAAAGCGAAAAAAGAACATCGTTTTTATTAAGCACTGTCAGCTTTTTAAAATAGCCGAAACACTTTACATAAACAATCTGATTGTTGAGAATAGTTTTGCAAAGCACGGAAAAAAATTGGCAGGACAGAATATTAAAAATTGTAGGAGAAGATACGTTTTTCCGAATCGAGTGTGATATATATATATATATTTTTTTTTTCAAGTCCCACTATTTTTATGATATGATATGATATGACAAAAAATACTGTCTCTGGAAATATCAGAACTATTAATATTATAGGACCAAATTGGTATCAATCAAACTGCACTTTATACAAAAAATAGTGGCATTTAAAAATAAAAAAATGTATTGCCTTCGATTCGAAAAAATGTATTACTTCTTATCATTTTTGACATTCTGACCTGCTAATTTTTTCATGCTTTGCATTCTTTTCTCAATAATCAAGCGTGGTAGATTCAGTTTAATTTTTTTTTGTTATTCTAAAAAATCGACAGTGCTAAAGAATCGATGTTTTTTTTTCGTTCCGAAATATATTATAAAGAATTTGAAAAGGCATCTAGGTGAATTATTTGGGATTTTTCATACAATTATGTCTCATAGCTAAAGCCCCCCTTAAGGAGGAACGATAACGGCTCTTGACGTCAAGTCAGTGCACAAAATGTTCGTAAATGATTCTTTAATATTCGATACATTGAATAACAATAGTGGAGGATGATTTGTATTGACGCTTGTATTCATAATCCAGAGAGAGATTAATAGTGACGGATTTGCATAGAGATTAACAGATTAACTCCTTTTTTTAATGGGATACATTTCCGATCGGTTTTTTTCGAAGTATAATCTTAAATTCTTTACCGATTTTACTGATCATTCTCTTTTTTAAAAATCCTCTACGAATCGACCGCCTGAATATTTTATAGAGTTGATCGTTTCATAATTCTAGCTTCTGTTGTTTAACAAAAATAAAAATATTTTTATAAACAACAAACTATAATTGTTAAATGATCCATGCTATGAAATATCTTGACGGTTAATTCGTAAAATATCTTCCGATATTCTGTGATTAGAGATTATACTTGAAAAAAAAAACTGGACGAAAATATGTCTCATTGAAAAAAAAATGTTGATCAGCGAATCTTAATGAGAATCCATCACAATTAATCTTCCCCTGGGTCAAGTATAATTGATTTTATGCAGATATCTACTATCTATCTTAATTCGCCAAACTTTTCAAAATTGTTTACGAAGATTTAGCACTCATTCGACTTTGAGAGTCGTTACCGATCCTTAAAGGCTCTACTTTTCATGATTTGCGGAGATTTTGGCCATGGAAGTAAGGGTCCGTTTTAATTACAAACGTAGGACCCGGAATAATATTGATTAATCCGGTTTGATATTACCAAATTTTCTTGTATCTTCTACTTAAGAACTTCTAATGAGAATTTTTATTTTGGGACCGAACAAAATGTTCTACAAAGAGTTCCCGGAGTTAATTAAGTTTTTTAACAAGCCCAAATATTGGAACATGTCGCAAATCCGAAACACATTCCATCGGGAATTTGAAAAATTATGATATAATGTAAATCCTTGAAATTTTTTGTTCTTATAAAGTGTTTATTTTTTTAGGAAGAGCTTGAATACAGCTCTAAGGTTTTATACAATACAATTTCATAACTTCGGTCGAACTTATAATTCCAAGTTTTAGCTTAAGTATAGAGTACATTCAAATGTACTTCTAAAATTCAACGTAATTACATTTGAAATTCAATCTTAAGGTGTCCCAGGCACCTAAAAAAATTATAAGAAAAAAACACTTCAAGATGGATATTATCAATACATTCCTTTTTCTTAATTCAGTCTTTAAATGACTCAGTCCTCTTAAGTGAAGCTTCATTTCAAATATGACTCTATAATAACGCCCCTAAAATGACGCAATGTTCCTTTAGAATTTATGGTCTGCAATGTGAACTGTAATTTCACTTCCCCAAAACTGGTTAAAATTTTTGACAAAACTGAATTCGGTAAAATGTCCTTCATTTAACCTGAAGTGGAAGTGGAGTTGCTTCTTTTTCAACACGAATCGTACCTGAGTAAATTGGACTGCGGTTTTTAAAATTGAATGTCTCCAAGAAGAGGGGGAGGGAGTGGAGCGCCACATCGACTTAAAACGGCCGTCTACCGGATCGAAATTAATTAACCCAGCGGAACGTAACGATGTGTCAGACAGATAGAAGAGAAGAGAGTCTGGGAGAATTGAACCCGCGAATGCGGGTCTCGACCATAGATAATCAAAAACTCTTCAGTGGCGTTACAACCCTTGAGTTAAATTCAGCAGTGTGGAACTTGAGGTCTTGATGTACTCGAACTGTACCTTAAGCTTTTGCCAAATAGACGATCAACGTTTGTATGGAGGTGTGTAAATGCGGGTTGGAACATAATCCAAGGATTCTGTCAACGCTTGAGATAAAATCATTTAAAAACCGCTCATTTAGATTTTTTCACTTTCATGAGGAAGAATATGCATGAATGTTAGCTTTGTTATAGAGAAAGCTTTGTCAAAACTTCAAAAGAATGAGGAAGGAATTTGCAATTCCTATTTTACAGTGTTACATTGCTTACTTTAAGAAAGCAAGTTGTACATTTTTTCTCTGCAGCTCTACATACGTGGCGTACATCGTGTATATGCTTAAGGGAGCTAAAAAAACTCAGGACAACAAACAGCCCGTTTTTAAAAATATTTTTCACTGAGGGTATTAGATAAGGTTGGAATTTTGCACAAAATCAATCCAGAGTTTTGCCAAGTTTGCGTTTTTTAATCAGATGAATGATAGTATTCAAACAAAGTGCCGACGAATAATTCATTCGAAGTTATTTTACATTTTCTGCGCTTGTTTTCAATTGAAATTACTTTAACAACGATGGAATAAAATTGATTGTTCGAAAATTACAATACTTCTGACTGGATAAAAGGGCGGGAAATTCATTCGTCAAGGGTGTGAAAATCTCCCAATTATAACATGCGAATGTAAAAATGAAGTTGGAAAGAATTGATAAGATCTTGACCGATATATATTGATATATGTTTTAATATATAATGCATATATATTCCGCGGCAATGTTCGGTCCTAGAGAAAAAAATAGTATATTGTGCAACAGGGTCGCAATTGCTAATTCCAGCCCATGTTACACACTATATTTTTCGTAATGAGTGCATGAATAGTGGTGCATTAGATGATAGATTTGAGGGAAGAACAGCGAAAAGTGACACACTGAAAGGACGAAAGTGAAAGAAACGCAAGCTATACTCGCGTCGATCGATTGTTTCAACACTGCCATGAAAATAGCCACTTTCGGCCCGAAAAGCTGCCATCGCAAGCACCGCTCTTCATGCACGTATTACAAAAAAATTGTTTTTCCTTTTACATTTTGACTTATGTCGGAGTCCTCTTCAGCATTTTTTTTATTTTCCTCGATATCCCAAAGCAAATATTCAACAGCAATGATGTTATTTGACGACGTAACGCATACCTATTTTGCGATAGACATAAGTATGACGAATGTTGATGTTTTTCGTTAAGTCTACCGTTGATAATGTAAAGAAATTGAAAAGTTGAAATCCTTAAGGGGTTCGGTTTGATTATATCTGAATTATCCGGTTGACATTGTTCATTTTTATCATGTTACATGTTCGAACGTGAAAAGTGCTTCTCCGGTTTAAGTCCTCTAGATATGTTATAGTATTGCTAACACACGCCACTATTGACATAATCTCACTTTTAAATCATTGACGTTCACATATGCAAGACGATAAAAATGAACAGTTTCAACTGGAAAATCCAGCTATAACTATACAGACCCCTTCAAGGATTTAAATTTTTTAATTTCTTCATAATATCAACGGTAGACTTAACAAATAACATCAACATCCCTCATACTTATTTCTATGGAAAAAACATGTCGAATGCTATCATTGCTGATGACTATTTGCTTTTAAATATCGACAGAAATATAAAATTTCTGAAGAGGACTCCGACGTGAGTCGAAATGCAAAAATTAAACCTGTTTTACATTTTCGCTACGACCGAACATTGCCACAGAATATCCACATATTATTGAATCGGAAGTTTATTCATTTTCGTAAAATTACTTTTCCTCAATATTCCCTTCGACACTTTTTCCTGCAGATATAATTATCAGATGGTTCAATTATCTTGATCTCGTATCAGGTAAAGGAACACACTTTTTACGATATCCTCTGTAGATCGTTTGCAATAAGTAGGTATTACCTCTCCATTACCTCGTTTTCCTTCACTATTAAAAAAAAGTACCTTCAATACCACTGAAACCCGCGATATATAATGTTCAGGCGGTACAGATAAGCCCGTATTTCTTGGACGGACGTGCGAAAGTGCGCGAACCGTAAAACGAAGCTTGGAGAAGGGTTCTAATACCTCGTGGATATATCTGTACTGAAATTCTAACGGAGACAAACGATTCGTTCGTTCGAGGGTGGAGAAGTTGCAGCAGGGCCTTCGGTGCATTCAGTGGTATTACCGACGGCTCAAGAAGAAAAGAGTGAGAAGGCTCTCGCTTTGCTGTACTGGCCGGTCCAATTTCAGGTCGAAGGCTGTGTGTACGATGTGCCTGGCTTAAAAGGAGATGGAACTACCCGAATCGCTCCAGATCCTCGCCCTCAGAGGCTACTCCTGCACTGGAAGCTATACAACCTCGAGAAAGATACAGACGACGGAAGGAATGGGTGAAGGGCGTAACCCTGCCTTACCGTACGTCCTCTTGCTGAGACTAAAGCGGATATATACGAGTGGCAATTTCTTACGCCGAGAGAAGAATGGCAGAACCGAGACGTAGTGAGAATAAGAGGAATGCGATGAGAAGAAAAATACGAAAAGCCGAATTAAAGTAACTCGCCGGATAAAAAGGGCGTGAGAGAAATAAAAGGGTTCAGTAACAGTTTTGGTTAAGAAACAGTTGGAATTTCAACTTGCACAGAGAAAAAAAAGGTTAGTTGGAACAACTACCATTTGATGGTACTAAATTAGTTTCTACAAATATTCACTATTGTGAGAAAAATTGGAATGCGAAGATAGGAAAAATACGAAACACGGAATTGAAGTGATTCTCCGGATAAAAAGGGCGTGAGAGAGAAAAAAATGTCAGTAACAGTTTTGGTTAAAAAACAGTTAAAATTTCAACTTAAATGCACGGAAAAAAAAGTAGTTCCGAGAACCATCCTGTACAGCAAATTAGTTGCAGCAACTAACTCGATCTGCGAACTGATGTATTCGCGAGTGATTATGGATAAATAGTACGTAGGACCAACGAGTTGGTTCCTGTAACCAATCGCAGGGTTGTTGGTTACTAACGGCCTTTAGATAGCGCAACCAACCAGCGGTTCGCATGACCGACGGTTAGCCTCGACAGCCAATGACTAGTTTTCATACCCAACGAGTAGTTCCCATAACCCACTGAGTAGTTGACGCTATATCAACTCCTTCAAGTGGTTGTCAGAACCCATTTATTGGTTTTCCCAACTACTTTTTTTTCTCAGTGTGGAGAAAAAAAGGTTAGTTCAGAGAACTACCATTCGATGGCTCTGGATGAACTACTACAACGACTCACTTAATTCCTCTAACTGTTTTGTAATTTAGGACAACGAATAAGTGGTTGTCCCAATTCACAAATGATTGGTCATGTGGATAACGAAAAAGGAATCTGTGCAACCACTTTTTGACTGTGCCCTACTATTTTTTTTTGCTGTCTCGTGGAAAGTAGGTTAATTGAAACAAATTTTTAATCGTATGATAGAAACTTTCTATTTTAAGTACACACTAGGAATATACTTTTTTTATCCCACATTCTTATTCCACGGATAAACTTTTCCCCGGTATAAAGTTCTTCGACGTATCTAACGAGAAGTTCAATTGCAGAAACAGAAGACAAAAATCCCTTTCTTGTTCTGCTAAGTAGGAAATGAATTTTTCCTATCAAAACTTTCATTCTCGGTTTCTCAAGTCGCAAAGAAATCTTTGCTGTCGCTTGATTGTCTTCTCTTTATAAATAACTAACAAACTGACACAAGCCTGAGGTATTATTTGTGTCTACACTTGAAATACACTGTTTCATCCAACATCTTCATTCCAGGAGTAAACTTTTCCCTGGTATCGAGTTCTTTGATGGCAGCGTCGGAAGTGGCTCGATGAGGTCTGACGAAAATCGGTAGGACCAGTCTGCTTGGATCTTCAGGCTCGCATACGTGAACTTTTGGGACGTTGGTAGGCGAAACGAAGCGTTGGCTGGATTCCAGATTTGTTCGCGGTGGTGTACAGAGGCTTCGAAGCTCGCACCACACGCGACAGGTCAACATCCTGGAGAACTCTGGGAAACCCTTGCGATGACTGGCCGAGCGTCTGCCACGCTTGAACGGAGAGAGAGCGAGAGAGCGAGAGAGAGAGAGAGAGAGAGAAAACGTGACGGTGCGAGCGGAAAGGAAAGAAAGAAAAACGACTTCTTTCGATTTCTGGCGCTAGACTGCCTATATCCTGTCGACAGAAGCCTCCGACTGGAGTTCTCGCGGAGCTTCGTAAAAACCGGAGGAGAAAGCGCGGGACGTGGATAGCAAAAGCTTGTGGAAATGGCGGAGAATGGGATAATGGAAAAGGTATAGTACCACTCGGGCCATCCTTCCGTATACCGACTCAACCCAACTCAAAGCTTGGGGACGGGTTCTCCATGGTTGGTAGTAGCGCGGGAATACTCTTCCCAGCACAAGACACCCGGAACAATTCCGCTCTCGCAGCCGACGCCGTCGAGCGGTGGGAAATTAATTCGCTCGTAAAGCACGCGCAGACGAGAAACGGCGACGAAGTCTATGCGGCTCCGAAGAAACATAGATGCAATGAAGAGCAAGCAAAGTTGGTAACGCTGCCAAGATGATCTTCGGCTTCGTTCGCTTTGGATAAAATGGAATGCCGGAGTTTTCTATACTGACGCTTCATTCCGTTTGTCTTTGTCTCATTCTACTCTGGTTTCGATTCTTGGAAGAAAATGTAGCTTCGATAGTCATGAATATCCCTGCTAACCGTTACATTATTGAATATTGGCGGTGGAAAATGGAGTACATTAATGCAGTAGTTAAAAAGCTTGGGATTGAATGCACGAGCATGAAACTTTGTTCAAGAAAATTAAGATATCAGGAGGGAAATTATAGAAGATGTTGGGCGAAGATTACATCACTGATGTGCAATCAATTTAATCGGGACATTGAATTGTATGCAGGAATAACTCGCTAAATGTGTACCATTATTTTTGTTAGATTCTTCGTTGTTACTGAGATACATCTTCGTTTCTTTATTACACGAGAGCGGTGAACTGCAAATATGGAACGTTTCCAAAATATTGATCTATGGGAACGTCTCTGAAGCACTGATTCTTCAACTTTGCAGTAATAAAATGCATTGAATGTATTATAATTCTGAAAACCGTTACAACGTTTAACACTGTCGATGCACGATGAAGCTTGAATCAGATAATACCATTTTTTCATGCAAATGGGCAATGAATAAATTCTTCATTCCTTTAGAATCACTTTTTACGGAATATTCATGCTTATCGATATACATCTCAGTTTTCTTTATTACACAAAAGCAATGAACAGCAAACATGGAACGTTTCCAAAATATGGACCTGTGATATAGTCTCTGAAGTACCGAAATCTTGAACTTTGAAATCACAAAACGAATTGAGAATATTGAAAGCATGTATATTTATAGCCAACGGTAAAGTTGGTGGTGACAGTTTGGCAAAGCAAATACGAAACTATCAGTACTTCGCATTCGATCTTTCGTGCCTACGATCCTCCACTACTTTTGGTGCAAAAGTCACGATGAATATGCGAAGTTTCCTTCCCATGAATACAGAATTTCCGCAGCAGGTTAAACGCACATGGAGGTAAGTTCCTAGCCTCGCTTCAAAGTTTCTCCTGTTTGAACCTTCGGTTAGCTTGTAAACAGTGAATTTTGCTAAAGAGTATTATACTCTACACAGACCCAATATGTGTCTACCCAGGACTGTTATTACCGCACTGTCGGAGAAGAGAATAAAGCGGTAAATGCTTGTTGCTTGTTGCTGAAGCCGCAAACTAAAGTGTAAGCGTAATTTGTGTGTAAAAGCTACTGCATCACCAGACAGTCCAACATAACAAGATTTGTATGTTTGGAGACATCTGGATATCGTTCTTCATGTGCACCTGGCAATTGTTCAGAATAGAACACATTTCGAGTTTTCAGTTTTCAAAGCATTCGCGAGAGATGACTAAATAATGATTTATAAGAAATTACATACATACATTGTGAATTTATTGACATTACATACATTTATCGTTGTAACATTTGTATTTACATTAATTTAGATTTGTTGCCATGTATTGCCAATTGGCCATCGACCGCGGTCCTTCAGCCTGGATTTTCTGTATTATTTTGCTGTCTTATATTATGTTACGTTAAAACATGGGTCTCTCCCTTCTTTTTATGAACTTTTTATTCGTTTGCCATTGTTTCAAGGTGTTGATATGTTGTGTGTGTGGGGTATTTGTGTTTTCGGATTATATTTTGTTGTGGTTGTATGGCTAGCGGTTGTAAATTCTCTATTTGTGCAATTGCAAATCGTTTTGTTAGTTTAAGAAATTAATTTTTATGTAATAGTTAATTATTTTGTGTTGAACATTAATACTTAAGTTTTAATGTATCTTTGTTGGTAGATATTTTGTGATTATGAAACATACACCGAGCTCTACGAATTATTTAATTAATTTTTGCAATCTATTTTTGTAGTACCGCTGAACTTGATCATATTTTAGAGCTTCTTTTTCATGGTTATTTAATCATGACACTTTTTTCTTTAATAAATGTACTTTTTCGTGCACTTCAAGAACTACATAAGAATAATAGGTTCACAATATTGCCCGAGAATTTTTGTTGTCCACCGTTAATATAGCTTTTGTCAAAATAAAAATCAAAGTATTTTCGACCGAAAAATACTGTTTTTTTTTCCTAAAATAAAAATTAAATAAGGAATATTTTCTCCAGACCACGTTGAACTCCGTCAAATAATACTTCAATTCCACAACAAGAGAGACATTCTCGCAATATTGAAAATTATAAGAAAATTGAGCAAACGTGAAAATTATAAGAAAACTGAGCAAATGTGAAAATTATAAGAAAATTGAGCAAATGTGAAAATTAAAATGACTTTCCAAGAATCGATAGATATGAAATTATTGACAATTTCTTCTCCCCTCACAAATGACTCCTTAACTTCATGACACAGACTTTCATACGGATGAAATACCGAAACCCTGAAAAATTTGAAATCAATTTCCGGAAATTAAAGTGAATGTTTTAAAACCCGAATTTAAGCGGAATGGGAAGTTTTCAGTAATATAACTGAACAATTCTTGGACAGTAACTTCTATAGTGAGATTATGGCGCAGAAAATATCTATCTTGATGACCCAAGATGAGAATTAAGGTCGTTGCACTAGAAATGACGAAGCTCGTGGTTGTCATGGTGCAGGTCCTTAACGTGACTTTGATAGGGTTCGTATAATAGGGAGAAAAATGTGGAGGAAGACATCGTGGTTCGTAATGCGAGAAAAAGTTAACTGGGCGACGGACCGCGGGTGCGATAACTCCGACCAGAAAGACCATCATAAACGATATATAATTATACTTCCCCCGGGGATGAAGTAAGTATAACTTGGGTACGAGGAGAGCCACCTCTTTCTGACTTACAAGAAAACTTTGTCTTGAAAGTTAAATTCTTCTTTTTTACAATCTTCGAAACTATTACTTTTTAAGAGGTACACAAAAAGAATAGTTGTCGAGTAAAAATATGAAACCCAACTATATCTAGTAAAGTGCACGGAATTGAAGGATGGTTCCAAAGATTGATTAATTTTTTCGATAAACTTTAGTTATCACTTGAATGAGGGAATACATATATTAGGGTGTGCAAAAAAAAGCATTTTTTTTTCTTTGCTCTCCGCCCAAAATAGAGTTGAATACGTCCTGATAAGGGTCCTGTCAAAAGCGGAGCTCATAATTCCAATTCTAAGAGGTCCATCATCGCATTTGAAGTTTTTCCATTTAAATAACATAGAAAAATCGTTTGCAACCTAAGAAGAATTTTTTTTTCATACAATCAAAGACTACATCTTACGAATCATTAAATTTCGTACAAAAAATCTTATTGAGTCGAATTTCTATCTTCAATATTTGATTTTTGACAAAGCCTTGAAATTTTCTTTTCAATGTTGTAAATTTTCCGTTTTTTTTAACATTTTTCAGCTAAACTATTGAAGTGAGGACAAAAAGTTAGAGGAAAATTTTGTCGTCCGTCTGACGCACTACAAAAAAGTCCGTGCCGAGTTTTTCGTATCATTGATATTTACAAAGTTAAAGACCAACAAAGTCGTGGTTTTTGTATTTTCAACTTTTATTAAGTGAACTACTGATGTTAATACAAAAAAATCAATAGGAATTTATAAGAACATTGAATTGTCTAAAAAAATTCCAGGTGGAATTTTCTGAATTGCTCACGGTTTTAAGTTACAGACTCATTGAAACTTATTTTGATGGTTTTTTGCATATATTCGATAAAAAAATTATACATAAATACTTTTGTAATCCCTTTCTACATAAAGTTAAACAATTGTGCATTTTTATAAAAATTGGATATTATTTTCAAAAATAAATTGACAGTGCCATACTTTTAACAAAAAGGTTTGATATACAAAAACATTGTTAAATTTGCAGAAAAACTTCGAAATATGCAACAGAAAAAGTACAAAAATGATTTCCAAATCCGAAAATTTGAAATGGAAAACCAACAAAGATATTCGTGTAAAACAAAACTTTTTGTCGTAATTGCAAAAACTTTAATTTAATCACGACAGTGTGTGATGTTTATTCTGAAGCAGTGAATTTTTTTATTCCAACACGTTTATATCAATTAATAAATAAATTTAGAGAAGTAATAAAAACGAAGTGCTCAAATATATCGGTAATTGCAATTTTATCTTGGAAATGTATTAAAAGTTCGTTAAAACCGTAATGAAAACAAATTAACTCAGGTTAACAATCAATGTTAACCTCACCGCTCGATAACCACTTAATAATTTTCAAAATATTTTCCACACCCTTAATTCACGAAACCGATCGTCCATTACGCGTTATCGATAATTCCCAAATTTAGCTGCAGATTAAAGTGCTTTGTGATGTTTGATTGAACTTGAATTGGCACGATTCTAATACGATGGATAACGAGGTGTCGAGGGGGAATGGAAAACCTCTCTCTGCCCTGCCTGGGGGACGAAACTTCAATCTCCATAATTAGCAGCGTGATCGAGACCTCAATAGGTGGCTCCGGGTTTGTGCATCACACCTGCGTACCAATTGTCGCAGTGCATCATTATCTGGACCGATTCAATTCCCCTGAATCTATTTACTCGACTGTCGTCTCTGATTATAGAATCTCTTGCGAAAAGTGAGAATCGGCGATCCGTCATAAAGCAGCTTAAAAGAGATGGTCAGTCAAAAAAGTATTTTGTTTTTTTTATTATAAGGAAAGACTCTCTCTTCCACAGAAGGAAAATTTTTGAATAATTCCCTCCCTTCAACATAAAACCGAAGGATTTTTTTCACTGTAAATGGACCAACTAATTGGGTCAATTGTTTGCTTCGAAACCAGATTCATACATTTTACCCTCTGCGAATGATCTAGGGAACACTGCTTCAAGAATTGGCCTTCGCTAGGTATTATTCTTTTCTCAGTTACCCATTTGAGCGAAGCAATTTTTTTTTGTAATCCTTAAAAAAGAGTTACAGGCAAATGTATAAAATGCCAGAATAATTTTGGTATTTCAGATATGGATCTTTTAAAGTATTACCTTTGGAAAAAACTGCTTCGCTTGAATATTGTGTATTGTAACTGCGAAGAGAATGAAACCTAGCGAAGGCTAATCCTTGAATAGTGTTTTCTGGATCATGTGCAGAATGTAAAACTCACAAATTTGGTTTGGAAGCAACTGGTTGATTCGATTGGTTGCTCCATTGACGCGAAGAACCCTTGGGTTTGTCCTGAAAGCAGGAAATAATTTTTTATTTTTTCTACAATGAAGGGGAATGTTGTGAAAAATGATGAAAAAAAGACTTTTTGGCTGGCTCGTCCCCCTTAACCTGCGTGAACATACTCATGTTTTCGTCAACGTTGACTGAATATGTATTGCAAACATGACCAGCCACCAATGACCCAAGATCGTGTGCATTAACCGCAGAAAAGCCACAGACATTTTTTTTTTCGATCTCTTCCTTCACCTCGAGAATCGAGACTGAACCGCAAATGCCGCAAACGTGTAACTCGACGGTTCGTAATTTGAGAGTTTGATCTCGTTTTTTCAATACGAACGGTAATGCGATTATGTGATGGATTTTCCTTTCTACACGAGATTTTTAAAAATTATTCAGCTGTTTAATATTTAGTAATGAAAAGGATATTTGAAAAATAAATATTCTTTAAAATGAATTGCGGAATGTTACAATAAAATTGACATACGATTCTCAAACATAGATTTTTAGAATACATTTTTTAAATATCAACATTATTTTTGTCATCTTTATGTTATTGTTCATTTCAATAAAAAATTTACATTATTGAAATTTTTTATTTCATGTAGTTAAAATAATAATTATGTGAAGAGAGCATCGCGGATATATTTCAATGTTTGTTAGTTCAGAATATCATAACAGAAATATGTCGAGATGCATTGGATTAATAACGCCTCAAAAAAAATTATGATAATTTCACTTACTTTATTCTTGTAGCATGATGAACTTTTTATTCATTACTTAGTGAATGCCAATTAGTATAACTGAGTTGGTTATCACTAGTCCAGAGTTGAGCGATATTAGAATTAATATTGTATTTATATGATTTTTTGTATTGAAATTAAGAATCTTTTATGATCAAAGAAAAATAAACTTACAAAATTGACCCTCAAATTTCTAATAGAGAAATATACATTTTAAAAACTTAATCCAATTATAAAAAAACGGAAATATATACACTTATCAAAATGTGTCGGACAGTATAATAAAGAATAATAAGAACGTCGTTTTCAATTTTTACCGAAACTTTATTTTTAATTCTTATCAAAATGTCGTTTTGCATTTTTATCAGAGTATCATTTTAATTTCTTGCCAGACTGTCATGTTACATTTTTATTGAAAAGTCGCTTAGCATTTATATAAAAATGATCAATTTTGAATGAGGCCCATAGGTGGAGGATGTTTTTTAGCTTTTCTAAGTAGTACCTCTGTAATACACCTGACTGCAACTATCCATCGTAGTGCGTCCAATTTACGCTAATGGAAAGAGCCGTCTTTTTTGTCTTCCATTTTTCACACTGTGTTGCCCAGGTTGAGTGCATACATTGAGATGGTACATGCAAGTGACTGTAAGTAGAGCGAGCAAAAGAGGTTCAGGTGCGGCTTACTCTTCCTTCTATAGTTTTGCCCTCAAGGTGCGGCGTTACCCAGATGCCACATATCATTGCTATTCATATATAAGGAGGTTGAATCGCTACTCACTAGTCAAATCAGTGTTAAATTTTTGTAAGTGTCTTGATAAAGTTGTCTACATTGTCTACATAACACCAAACATATGCTATGACAGTATTTCTCAAGTCAGACAAACATTAAGTAGCATTGATATACTGCTGGAAATTTTATCGTTTAGTGTTACCCAATTGTAGGGCTGTTTTCCTTACAGCTAACCTGACTTTTGTTTTCTGATTCTTCTGAACAAACAGTGTCGAGTTTTCAGCAGCCAGAAGCTTAGCCCATTTCTGCCATGTGTTTGCACATTCCCTCAAAATTTGTGATTCATCTGCTTAGTAGTTTAGGAAAAAATAGCTTTCAAAATTTTGAACTGTGATGGGTGAAGTGCTACTGCCGCTCGCACTTCACCTCAAAATTGGGAAACATGTTTTTTTTTTCTAAACTATTCGGTGGATTTAGTTCAAATTTTAAGAGAATGTGCAAAAATATGGCGAATATTGACTGAGCTTCTGGCTCTTGAATCAATGAGCCGTTCATTCGAGAAAACCGAAAAAACAACAAAATGAGGTTAGGTGCGAGTGAGATAGCGGTTTATCACTGCTTCTTAACAATGCGGGAGTTGCAACGAAAAAAGACAACCAATTAATTACCAGTAAATTGGTAAATTTAAAAAATATTTTACCACTAATATTTTTCTAAGTTAAGAACACGGGTCCAACCCTTAAATCTATTTGCTACTTTGGTCATTCACTATTTTAACCCCCGTTAGAATAGAATAGTAAATTTTGCAATAACGATCGTCTGAATCAAGAACTGCCATCATTATGTAATTCGTTATTTCAGTCATTCGCTGTTTTGATTGTATTCGAAAAAGATGAGGGGTCGAAATAGCGAATGGTCGAAATAGCGAATGGTCGAAATAGCGAATTTCATAATGATGGTTATTCTAGATTGCGGTTTGCATTATTTTTAAAATTCGCTGTTTTAGCCATTCAGTATTTTGGTCATTCGCTATTTTGACCCTTACCCAAAAACACATTTTGTAATAAATACCATTGCTATTATTTTGTGCACAAAATTGTACAGAAATATTTTTTTTAATTTGGCACTGGATTGACTGGTGACGAGCAATCGAATCTCCTTAAAGAATGCAAATATTCGTTCGGCATTCGATATTTTCAAATAGAGAGAATTAAGTAGGTTGCATTGGTAGGTCGTAGCAGCAAGATAGCTGAAGAAAATAAGGTCTCCTTCGGTGAACTCGTGTCGTGTCGCAAGTCAAATATTTGCTCTTTTTAAAATCCGGTGTACCATAGGGATCAAAGTCAAGATGACGAAGAAACTCGACCTAAAACGTATCTACTCACTTGGATTACCTTTAGTAGACTGAAGATTAGATAAATGTTTATACAGTCTTTCTCCTCATATTATGTTTCATTACAACGATTTTACTCACGTCAATTATATTCAATAGCAACACTGTTAATATATATTTTTTTGCCAAATGATTAAGTGCTTCGTCGTTCATGAATCTAGTAATTTAAAAAAATCTGCCACATTTAATCTCTGTCAATCGAGACGAAAAATAATATAGAAGATTTTCGTGGACATGGAAAAATATGGTTTTCAAATGATCGCGTAAAAAATCGAGTAACAACTTGTAAAAGAACATTTTATAACTGTTCATTCAGAAAATGATAATCATTGAGTTTTATCGTTATTCTCTGTTCAAATATATCAAATAATTTTATATATTTACGCTGTATTTTTTTCAAAATGTCAGAATGTCAATAACTATTTGCAGACTAGAAGCTTTTGTCACATCTTGAGCTCATCAACATGCACTTTGACGGCTCTGCCTGACGCATACGCACAGACGGTTGTGCAGATCGAGGCAGCTTCAGGCAAAAGCTAAGGCGAGTTAGGAACCCCCATTGACCTAGAAGCCTGATGCACCAAAGGATAAGTTAATATATTCTCCATGCGGCCGGATGCGTTTGCGTCTTTGCTCAAGCTTCGCTGGAGCTTAGAATGCCAGGTTAGATGCCGCGGGAGCTTATAGCTTGTAGATAGACAGAGCACATAACACATACACATTGCAACTAGCTAACATATAGAGGATGTCTCGAAATGTGCTTTCTGAAAAGGAAAATCAAATTCAATGGTGGAAAATAAGTATATTTTCTGTTACGAAATATACATATATGTGTGTTTTACATTGCGATAGATGTATATGTGAGTGTTTTACATTGCGATAGATAGAAACAGTTCCAAGTGTTACCAAGGTGTAGAAACAACTTCTTTGTCATTAATATATTTTTTTAGCTTGAGAGGATATTTTTCCTTCAACATGTTAACGTTTTAAAAATGATATCCTTGAAATTAGTATTTTTGCAAAAAACTGAAAAAGTACTTGGAAACTGGAAAACGTGATGCTAGTACTTAAGGATGTGTTACGTGTACATTTCCATACATTATTGGCACAGTTAACTGATCGGTCGGCCTAATCGATTGATATGTTTCGATAACCAACTAGCTTGAATTGGCCCAAGGTATTTTATGCTTAGCATCTATTTGACCCATTTTTTTCAGTGTGGGTTTGAGAGCTGACTTAATATAATTGTACAAAAAAAAAAACAATTCGAATATCAACACAATTTCACAATATATTTTTTCGATGTATTGTTGAATAGCCACTGATAACCGAACACCCTATATGCATATAAATAGTAGGTGTACATAGGTTCCTACGTGAAAGTCCGGAGCAGAAATTGGGTTCAGGCTACCTGATATCTTATCAGGCTCTGTTCGGGTATTTCCAGGGCCTGCCCGATGTGGCCCTGGTTAGGGCCTGATACGGTACAGGTATGGAAACCTGACATGGATCTGATACGGTGAGCCTGATGCTAATCCAGATCAGATTTCCATCAATTGGAAATATTGCTGTACCTGCAGAAGGCTGGTCTAATTTGACCGCTTTAGGGTTCTATATGGTTGGCCTGAAGGAAACCTTATTTCCTATTATATTAAGTATTCTGAATAATAAAGACGAATCCTTTTTCACAATGACCACTACAATGTTCCGGTTATCAATATCCTATTTGATTTTACTTTCACACAAATGTATAAAGTAGAATAAAAAACTTAAGTATGACGATTAGGGTCAGCTAACGGTCATCTATCGAAATGCAGACGGCCAGGATGAACTAAGAAGTCAGCTAACCAAGTACTGATAGAGTCAGCATAACGGCCACACTGTTGAAAATATTTTGAAAATGAATGTATGTATTAGAAGTTTTTTTTTTGCAGATATGGTGTATTAAATTTTATTCACTATACCGATGTGTTGTAAAATTTCACTAATTATATTATAATCACAACTCTTATGAAGTTCTTAGAATATTTTACATTAAATTTACGGCATTTTTTTTTTGTATTTTTTAAAACATTTGTTTATAAAATTTAAGATACGCGTGTCTGCAAAAAATTCCAATATTTTGTATTAATTTTCATGGTGGTTATCCATCCTACTACTGTCGATCTAATTTGCGCAGAGAAAGAAATGCGCACCTGTATCAGGCATATTAACAGATGGCAATGAGAATACAATGTGTTCTATTCGATATATTCGATCGACGTAAAAAGTTCAGTAACTTTTGTCTTTCTATTTTCAGTACGTCGGATGCAATGATATAAATCTACAAAATACTGACTATATTATATCGGGCTTTGCGTCATAGCAGAGCTGACACTTTTCCCGAAAAAAAAACCGCTCGAGGGACACGGTTTTGTGGCGTATTGTTTGATAGTTTTTTTTTTAGTCTTGACGTCACAAAAGGGCGTCCAACGTGTTTATCGAACATCTATGCCCGGTATTTTCCGTCGAAATTAATGTAATATAGTCAGAACTTGATAGATTTACATGACTGCGTTGATGTGTAAAAATAAAAGCACATTCAGTAATTTTTTTTACAGAAATTGGTTATATCGAATAGAGTTGTTTCATTGTTTGCGCGAATTAGTTCGTTTGTATCTAGGTGCGTGACTGACTGACCTGAGGGCCAGTATTAGAATGAGTGACCACTTTGCTGACTTTAGCGGTCATCAGTTGGATAGGTGACCATCAATTTTGCCATGGAAACCTCGGATTGCCATCTAAGACCTTATCTGGTAAAATTATTATTGATTTGTTTACTTGGTGCCATGTTTAAGTCTGACTGGATCCTTAAGTGATTACCCTATTGAGCCCTTATTGAACTTGGCTATGGTAACCTAGAATTGCTTTATGAGAACTTTATCTGACAAAATTATTATTGATTTGTTTACAAGTGATTACCCTATCAAATCCTCCGCCATGGAAACCTAGAAATACCTTATCAGGGCCTCAATGGGGAGTGATATGGAAAACTTTTTTAGGGTGTCCACATTAAAGCCCGGAAGGTCCCTAGTTTATCTTAGGGCATCCCTAATAACTTTCTTCACGGGTACTCGAGGTTTTCGGGTTTACTCGAGATTTGCGGGTTTTCTCAAAATTTTTGGGTTTCCTCGAGATTGTCGGGTTTTCTCGAAAGGTTCGGGTACTCTCGAAATTCTTTGGTTTTCTCGAAATTTACGGATTACTCGAATCCGATCGAGAAAACTTGAACCCGAACCGAACCCGAGTTTTCGAGAACCCGCACATCCCTACTTTAAACACGATTATCTCAAAATCGCCTCTTTTGAAAAATACCTTTGTGGTGGGCACGATTACTAAAAAACTATCAATTCGATTCAAATTTATACCACTTAATTATTATAATCATAGCTAAGGCCTGGACGAGGGATTTCAAATTTTGTAAAAAAAAAAATGGTTACAAAAAAACAGAAAATTTAGCACCTCAAAAAATGAATTTTTTTGTAAAAGTGTCGCAATTTAAGAAAAAATGAACATTTTTACGAATACTTTATCCAGGCCCAAGCCAATGCAATGTACCCATATAATCTTTTTAAATTCTGATTTTCGGATAATCCGTTTTCGGATAACCCGAAAAAAGTTTTTCAAACACATGAACATGTGTACTAATGAATGCCGTTCATAGTTTTTCAATAAACATCTATTTTCTTGTCGAGAAAAAATCAAGAAAAACACGTTTTTTTCGCCTGCTGCAAGTGTATATAAGGCCTCAAGTAGGCCTCAGAAAAACTGACCTTCCGGTCACTGGTTAATAAGCCAGCCTGTGCGTTGCTCAGCGGTCACCCATCCAAGTTATGGCCGCAAGCAATGCTGTTTAACTAAGGTGATTTATTAGAAATGATTAATATCCTAATGAATATCGAAAATTATTTCGCGTTTATTTTGTTTGCGTTCGGATCGTGTATTCGAGATATAACGTAAGTCCAACGATGTAAGACGTCGAGCGCGCGAGCCTAAGTTTACTTTTTTTTTGTGAAGTGCTGTCCTTGTCGTCGAGCGAGCTCGAAATTTGACTTACTTCAAGACTTCCTAGAAATTAGCACAGGAAATATTTTATTTTGAAATATTACTTCGCGATCAGGCTGAAGGGCTTCGGTTGATGGCCTGTTGGCAATAGCAGATTTATTTTAGCTAACCAACCACTGTATATAAAAAAAGCCTGCAAAGTAGAACCTTGCAAATTGCTTCTTTATTATTTTTTGCTTCCTACAAAGCGTAGACTATGAGGAAGTATGTTGATCAATTTTGGCTTCCTCATAGAGGAAGCTTTATAGAAAGCGAAAAATAATGAGGAAGCAATTTGCAAGGTTCTACTTTGCAGGCTTGTTTATACTCGGAAGACATTTTTATCAAAATTCAAAGTGACGTGAAATTTTTACCGCTCGACGATTTCTGTAACATTGTTACTCAAAAATTGGTTAATAATAGTCCATATGTAAACTAAATTGGAACCCTATACCTAGTAATTTACATGAGCAAGCGCTCGAACGAGATTTTTCAAATAATTCAAAGTACCACAAAATTTGAACCACCTGGCCAATTGGTGTCAAATTTATCCCAAATATCTTCTTAAATGGTCGGTCAAGTATGAAGAAAATTTGTGATAAATCTGTGGAAAATTTCGAAATTTTTTTTTTTTCTCGTGAAAGCTTTTTTTTTGTTTTTGTTCACCAAAATCGGAATATTCTGACATTTTAACAGTTCATTGGACTAAAATCTTAATTGGAAATTAATAATCGTGAAATAATATCGGCAATTGCAACCGGATATCTCAGAATTTGCATGAGTTATAGTATTTGCAGACATTTTTGAAAAAATTAAAATTGTAATAAAATCAGAACGGTTAGACAGATTCTCGCGAAATTTGATACACATAATGTTTCACAGGTAGTCCATTTATATACAAAATTTCAGCTCGGTTCCTTTTTAATTGCGTGAGTTATAGCGAGAAAACGATTTTTTTGAATTTTAGAAATGCTGTTAGAAAACAACCGATTCGCGTCAAATACAATCCCAAATTTGTTATATAATAACCTACTTGACTGCCAAATTAGAAGAAAATCCGTAAGAAAATTACGACAGTTATCGTGCGTACAAGGAAAATTGCACATATACCCACACATACAGACATTTCGTAAAAACCATTTTTCTCGATGTTTTAGACCATTTTAAGTATCCTGACATGAAAATCTCGAAAAAAAAAAAAATTTTACAAAACAAAGCTTCCACTATGAGGAAGCGAAATGAGCATATATTGCAAATAAATATTTATTTCGTCAAGTATTTATGTCAGATCCCCGAGGCGTCACGAAAAGGGCTATCGGGCCACCGCGTTACATTACTGATCAGGGCCTGATAAAGATCGTTATCAGGCCTCGATGATATGTAAGGCAGTGCCTTATAAGATCCTGACGTCAGCCCGACGGCAATTTCTGCTCGAGGTGGATTTCGTCTCGGAGCTTTTGCGCTTGGTGCACCCGCGGGCATTCACAAGCTTTACCTTTCCCCTCGGTATCTCGCTTTTTCGCTTGTTCGTACCGTGCTGCGGGGTTTGCTGGTCTAGCTGCTACCGCGTTCGGTGCAAGAGTATATCCAGAGGGGAAGTGCAATAGATATATAGATATATATATATATATATATATATATATGTATACATAGAGAATGAGGGAGAGAAAGAGAGAGAGTGAGAGAGACGAAATGGCGGTAGACTGGAGTGGAAAGGGGTTTACACTGGAGTGGGGGTGAAATGTTCTCGCGGAGGGGTGACGTTCGTGCACCGAGGGCGAACGCGTCACGAGCAGTACGCACGCGGACACCGAGTCATACACTCGCTTCCGGGAGTCGTGTGCACGCGCTAACCATCCGCCCGCCGTTCACCTGCAGTTTCTAGTTCTCTTATGTAATAATTAAGTGTCGACAAGCTAGTTCCGAGTTGAAAACATTGATATATCAACGTTAGAGTCGTTATTCTAATTCAACAACGACCTGAACAAACGGGGTTACGCTTGCGACTGAATATTAGTGCTTCAAGAAATACTCAAGGTCCAGAATAAGAGGTTTACGTCGTAGACAAACTTCACATATTCTCTACCAGGATTACACGTGCTTTTGTTTAGGGAACAAATTTTTTTTTTTTTTTTTTTTTTTTTTTTTTTTTTCAGGAATATTTTTACTCAGGTTTTGGGTTAAAGTATTATCTTATGGGATTTTTATTCATGATGGTTTTTTTTTTAGATGGTTGAGGATAATTGTTACCACTCTTTAGCCCGCCTAAAATGATTTTGTCTTTAGCAGGGATCGAATTTACTATGAGTTGAGGAATTTCTATGGTTGAACGATTTGATGCTTGGAGGAAATTGAGGGGGAAGATTGTTGATGACTTTGAGGTTTTTGTTATTGAAATACTTAAGCGCGAAACTTTGACAAGCGCATATGTATCAGTTTTGTCGCTGGAGTGGGAAAGCATTCCCTTTCCTTTCACGACCTATGTCAACGTTTGTCTCGCCTTCCGGTCGAGCCACCCTCTTACTAAAGCGCAGGTTTTTCACCCCTTGTTATGACAAGCGAGCAAAGGGACGTGTAGTATTCACACATATGTAAGCTGTCGATTTTACAGCAAAGCTCATGTGCCGAGTAATTGGCTCTTAACTGTTTGAACTCTGTGTTAGTAATGTAAATCATTTATCAGAAGAAAAAAGGTCATTGAACTTGTAATTGCTCGACAATTTTTGTCATAACACAATTTCACACATTTGTAAGCTGCCGATTTTACAGTGAAGCTCATGTGTTAAGAAATTGACTCTCAACGAGATCAACTATGTGTAAATCTCAATTATTTATCAGGAAAGAAATTATTAAACTGTAATTTCTTGACCATTCCTGTGAACATTTTTCACATGCATATAAGCTGTCGATTTTATAAAGATAATGTGCCAAGTAATTGGCTCTAAGCGAGAGAATCAACTGGTTAAAATTTTTGACAAATGTTAATCAAAAAGCTTTCAATACAAATCTGTCAATCAACTTCTAAACAAATGTACCGTGATTTTTCAACTTTTTTTAAGCTCAATATCATTATGGTAATTATGATAATGATTAATTACGCTAATCGTCAATCAACGTGCCCGAGATTCTGGGCCAATTAGTTGTCTATTGTTATAACTGGCCATTGTTATTAAATATCAGAGAGAAATGTAAAACTGTATTGCACAGTGTTAATAATATTGTCACACTATTTTCAAGCAAGCGGAATCAAGGTGACTTATTAAAAAATCATATTAAATTTGATACAGTTTATTGGTTACATTGGCTAATATCGTATCTAATATGCTAATTCATTTGTGGAAATAAATTATATAATTAAATGTGTATATAAAGAACATTACATTTTCGTATCCACATTTGCAGATATAAAATATAATCGATATTAATAATATTAATTGCTACAGGCAATTCTAGATCAAATATTATTCATATAGATCAATTAGAATTGCAAAAGTCTGTTAAAATACTCAAGTTCTTTAAAAACTAAGTGTCTGTTTCCAAACCCAAATATTTATATTCTCAAATAAGTAATATACACCGGTATATTTTTATTTTCATACTTATGGAAATAGATTGTTAATTTATTCTGTACATATTCGACCATGGTTGTTACTTCCTCGTCGAAACCATTCAAAAATGCCCTGACGTACATACGTCAACCTCCAATTAAAATATTGAAGTTTCATGCGGATAATTCCATGAGCGGGACGGTTGAATGCCTGTATCAAATGCTTTTTGCAACATATCGGATTTGACACGTGTCAATTTTATACATCGTTACCCAAAACGACTTTATCCAACGGGAATCGTATTAAAAGCTGTTTTCAGTTATAACGATCATTCCACATCGCGCTTCCATTACTACATGTTACATTTCCAGTCGGATTAATCGGGGGAATGAAGAGTTTTGACAGTGCAGTTACTAAATCCATTGGAGGAAGATATACCAACTGTCACTCTCAGGAGATGAAAACGCGATCCATCATAAATTCAGTTCCGCGCAGTTTCATTTTTTTTCAATATTCGAACTCTTTTAATTAAAACTAAATCAGTGAGAGAAATTTTAGATTTTAAATATTGTAACACAACTGTTCAACTTTTGCTATATGATTCCACAGCAACTTAAAAACAAAGTTTCGTGAAGATAAAAATTGCAAAATTGAAAAACTTGACCAATCACATATATAATTACAGAATTTACGTCAAATTAATGATATATTTTACTATTTGATTTCCAAATTCTTTACGCAACCTAACTCTGCAATTCTCTTTCAAATTAAAAGAATAAAAAATTCAACAAAGTTAAAATTTTATGAAGATAAAAAAAACAGTTTATTGTCTCTCTCATCAGTGCATAATCTGCTGAAATTTTAAACTTGGCTTAAAAATTTAAAACTATTTTTCCTTTGCTCACAGTATAAAAATTTGGATTTGGAGTTTTTATACAAAAATTACCAATAAACTTGTTTAAATTTCTTTAACAGAGTTACGTAACGAAAAATTCCAACCAATGAAGATAATCCTTTGCTTATTTTTACAGTAGTTGTAAATAACGTAGGTCAATTTTTTTTCGGAATTACTTTCAATCTTTTGTAGGCGTAATAATCAATAATCAGTCATTCATTAGAGTATTTAAAGTACATTTTCAATGATTCAATAGCCATTCCCGAATTTTCTCTCTTGGACGACGTGTAAATCTACAATAACCCTAAAATTGGCCCTCGCAAAATGAGCCTGTAGAAACTTGGACCCGGAAAATTGATCCACTGAAAATTGACTCCCCGGAAAAGTTTAAAAAGATCAAAACTAGAATAAAATTAATAAAAATATGACAAACGAAAAAAAACCAGGAAATTCATTGCGGCCAATATTTTGGAGGCTCTTTTTCCGCGTTATTTCCTTGATTGCTTTTCCTGAACCCAAATCTATACCATAATCAAAAGCAGTGAAAGCATCAGGTGCAATTAATATAGCCGTGTATTAAAGTTTAAAGTTCGGTTTGAAAAGGTCTGATATAAAAGGCGAAAAGATCTAGATGGGGTCTCATTTGAACCTATGCGGTTTCTGTCCATTTCCATCAGTTTCTATCAGACCTTTTCAGTTGGGATTATAGAGTCCCGTTTGACGTGGCGATAATAGTTGCCCTTTTACGCCTCACGCAACCGACTGATAAATAGGGGCCGTTACCGTGTGCGAGTATTATAAGGGTGTGCCATAGAGCTTCGTCGTTGACCTACGCCAACTCCATAAGTGTTCAGGACTGGTGTCGATGCGGACCGCGATTTTGCCTTTCTCTCGCTTGACGAATTGAAGCAGCAGCTGCAACAGCTTTCTTTTCATCTATAAATCTCCATTTACTCAATTAAAAAATTCCTATCACGATGATGGATTATTTTATCCTACAAATTCTTTTTTTTGTTTTTGTCATTTACACAAACCCATTTTCTACAACCAGAGAAATCGGTCTGAGGAGTTTATTCGAATCAATTGTGGGGTGTATTTGGAACGAATAAAATTTTATTTAGATCAAATAGAGTCTACTTCGATGAAATAAAATCCTATTAGGTATAATAAAATTTTATTCCAATCAAACAGGGTCTATTTCGATCAGATGGAATTTTATTTAGATCAAATAAAGTTTATATCGATCGGATGACATTTTATTTAGATCAAATAATGTTTATTTCGATCAGATGAAATTTTATTTGGATCAAATAAAGTTTATTTCGGTTAAATAAACTTTATTATATGGATGCTCGTTGAATATTGATGTTTGTGATACAATTATCGTTTCATGGTTTCATACAAATGATTTTGTGGAAAGGGAGAATGGTTATTATTGTTTTATGAATATGCAGCTGCATGAAGTTCCGCTTAGTGAAAACGTTTGGGAAGAGGACGGTTGACCATTTATAGATCCTTATGTACCGCGTTCGTGATGACAACGGCGGTTAAACGAAGTGCAACGATGGGCCCCAACGACTACCCTTTGAAGTGTCTACTCTTCGTTATCATCCGTAGCTAAAACTTGATGAAGGTAGTACAAAACAGCTGTCATAAAAGGTCCAGCTTTATGAGAAGACGAATTATACAGAATTGCTGTAGCAATTTGTTAGTCTCTATCTTAACCTTCATCCACCTTAAGGGGGACGATTCAGTCAAAGAAATATTTTTTTTTATTATAAGGATAACTATTTCCTTCATCGAAGAAAAAATAAAGAATTCCTCTTTAAGTTTACATGACAAAATATGATAAAAATTTGTGTTTTTGTTTTCATTCGCTATAAAACTCATATAAAGCGCTGATTTAATCTTGGATATTTTTCGATAGGGTTGTTTCAAAAATGTCACAAGTCAACAATTTGAAATTTTTTATTTTAACAATTCTTCTGTCGAAAATATTGGTTGTAGCGCAAAAACAATGGATTTTTTTTTGAAAAGGTATTTTATTTAAAAAATTAACTGAAAGCGATGCAGGGTCACAAGCATCTAAATTCTAACGAAAATACCTCACATATTTTGTGACGAAATGTTTTACATCCACGTATATATTTATATGAATATTCATTTTCCATAATATGATGGTAATAACAGAAACGGTGTAATTGCCACGTTTTCAGTAGTTTTTGAGTGCAGTTCAACTGAAACTTTGCTTAACAATTGCACAATTATTAACATAATCCACGCGGCTCTGATTGGCATTCTGATTGTCCTAACTCAAGCTCGTTAACAGGTCGTTAACTCAACTGAAACTGTGAAATGCTTTGAATACACTAACGTCATTATAACTTTATACATGACAGCCCGAAGCTGTAAAAAATTCTATAATGAGTCTATTAATACTTTTAAGTAGATAATATGCATGAAAAACTCAATAACTAGTTTCGGGTCGAGGGATTTTAAAATGTTAGTCAGTTTATTATTATAGCTGCGGATAATAATAAAATCATAATCAATAAAACAATATCTTAAACATTTTTGCTTCGAACATATATTCTGCTTAGAAATATCAATCTAACGGAACATATTTTGAAAAAAAACTACTTTTTATAATAATTCTTATACTAAACAGTCTGACCATAATTCACGAAATATTTTCTCAATGGAAACAATTCTCGAGTACATAATTTTTAATAATATTCTGATCTCTCCAACAATAATGTCAATTTGCAAACAAGCGACTTTTTAAACATTCTCAGGAAAAAGGGATTTTTTCTTCGAGAAATATTTTCGAAAAAAAATCGAGAAATATTTTAAAAATTGGGCGTTTGGAGATTGACACTAAAAAACTGAGAACATTGGTTACGTATAATAATATTTTATTTTACGGTACCAATGTTATTAGTTTCTTGAATGTAAACGTAAATAAAAATATCCAAGTAAAATTATGATTTAAGAAAATTGAAAAAAAAAAAAACAAATAAATGTAGATGCTAGAAGTTCTATTCGGGTTAATGTGTTTAGTGCCATGGTTTTTCCCACGAGTACATTTTTCTGCGTTGGTACGGCGCATCATAGCCAAGTACGTTGCAGTAAATACATTCGTGTCTGATCAGACGGCACTTCGCGCCCTTTGCAATGCGCTCGTTACCACAAAAATGAAGCTGACGCATTGCTTGTATACAAAAAAAGGTCAACGCGCCGCTAAATTTTATACCGTTGGAGTGCCACATCCAAAAAAGTTATTAGGAAATTAGATTTAAGAAATATTTTGATAATTATTCACGACACCTTTTCTCAATAAAGGAAATTCATGAGTACAAGATTTAAAAATAATATTCTTACCTCTTCAACAATAATTTTAATCTGTAAATACGTGACTTTTCAAACATTTTCGAAAAAAAAATAATTTCTTTATTCTTAATAAATGTTTTCGAAACAGAAGAAGTTTTTTTTTGCCGAGAAATGTTTGAAAAGTTGCGTTTGCAGATTAACATTATTATTCAACAGAACCAATCTTCTTATTTTCTTTAATATATCTGAGGCATTCCATGACATCTTGATCAAGATCTGGCGATGAAATTTCAAATCAGATCGTAATTCTTTATACAAAAGTACTTGTCGGAAAACACGTACCAATTTTAAAAAATATTTTTCGACTACTTCCTGAAATATATTTTTTTCTAATTTCTTATTAACCACTATTTTTTTAAATCTGATAAAATTCTGAACAATCTTTTAAGATATAACAAAATTGTTTTTCAAATTTGTCTTTGGCAGTTATGAAATCCCCATCTTCGCATAGGGCGCAAAAATTTTGTTACATTTTGTGAGATTTGTCAGAATTTTTTCGGTTTTGAATATATGGTGGCTTATAACATTATTTAAAAAATTATATCTCTGATAAAATGTGTTTAAAAAATCTAAAAAAAATTTGGTACGTGTTTTTCGATAAGTCCTTTTGTATAAAGAATTACGGAGTCGATCGCAGCTGTCATCGTCAGATCTTGTTCGAATTGTCATAGAATGTCTCATGCGTAAATATTCGCAATGAAATAAAAAAATATTAGAAAATCTGCAAAACAAACACATGTAAATCCTCGAAGTTCCGTACTGGATGCGTTTGATGTAATGGTTTTTACCACGAGTATTTTTTTTCCGTGTTAGTGCGGAGAGCCAGGCACGTTGCAGTGAATACATTCGTGCCTGATCAGACGGCACTTCACGCGCTCTGCAATGCATGCGGAGTACATATGCTCGTTACAGTACCACAAAAATGAAGCTGACGCGTTGATTTGTATACAATCAAAAAAGATCAACGTGTCGGCAGGATTTTATGCCGTTGGAGTGCCACACCCTACAAAGTTATTTATGATTTAGATTTAAAAAATATTTTGACAATTATTCACGATACTTTTTCTCAATAAAAAATTTATGACTACATGATTCAAAAATAATATTCTCACGTCTTGAATAATAATGTAAACCTACACACGCGCCACGTTTTAAACATTCTCGGAAGGAAGAGAAATTTTTTTCGGATGTACGTTCTCGATAGAAAAGAATTATCATTTTCAATTAATGTTCTTGAAAAAGAGATTTTTTGTCAACAAATGTTAGCGTAATAAAATTTTTAAAAAATTTCAATACATGTTATCGTAAAAAGAAAAAAAAAATTCGATCAATGTTCGTGTAAAGAAATCACTTTTTTTTTTCGATCAATGTTAAAAAGCCGTGTTTGCAGAATGACATTATTATTATACAGAACAAATGTTCTTGTAATCTTTAATATATCCGTAAATACAGATATCTCAATGAAATGAAATATTAAAAAATTCAGTAAAACAAACAAATGTAAATCCTCGAAGTTTCGTATACTGGATGCGTTTGATATCATGGTTTTCACCACGAGGATTTTTTTTCCGTGTTGGCGCAAAGAGCACGTTGCAGTGAATACATTCGTGCCTGATCAGACGGCACTACGCGCGGTCTGCAATGCGTGCAGAGTACATGCGCTCGTTACAGTGCCACAAAAATCGGGCTGACGCGTTGGTTTGTATAGAAAAAAAGAAGTCAACGCGTTTGCAAGATTCTATACCGTCGGAGTGCCGCATACTATCGCACTGGTGTACGCGGGTTTAGCTTAGGGGTCTCTTTCTACAGGGAGGAAAGAGAATGAGTGACTGCAGGAGGGGAAAGTGTCGAGCAGGTTGCTAGCAAGAAACGAAACAGTACAACAAGGAAAAAAAACGCATCCGCAAACATAGTAGCGACGTCCCAACAAAAATAAAATGAAACACTTGGGTTAAAAATAAGAAAGTTCTGGTATGGGTATTTTTTACATGGGGTATCTTGTTGGTTGCACAAATTATAAATGTTCAGGGTGTAACGGATCGTTAAAACATCTTGGCAATGAAAGCACGAGCTTAACGAGACGGAAAAATATTTTTCTAACGGTGACATTTTTTTTTCTGTAGAATTTTTTAATCGTATACACTGTCAAACATTTTTGGAGTTTAAATATAATATATTGTATTGGAAGTTTTTTAAAAAAGATAACGCAGATTAAATTTAGTTTAATATGAACGGATCTTGGGTATTATATATATTAATTTAAATGAAAATAATTTCCATGATAAATATGCCTTATAATATTTTAACCGCATAATAAATTAATTTAACATCATACTTGTATATTAAATTCGATATATGCTATATCTGCAGAAAAAAATACTCATATGTTATATGGATTTTTATGGGAATTTTTTTTATAGTTTTGGGTGAACGTGGTGAATATGGGTTAGTAAAAAGTTTTGACCTTTGTCTTCTACTTCTTGAAATGAGATACACTATGGTGTCAGAAATAGGTACTCACACTATAAAGGCCAGGCACTGAAATATTTTTAAGATTCTTTTTACGACCTTCGCGCGGTTCTCTATTAGACTCACTATTTTTTCCGAAGTTTGGTCTTATGGGTCTTATCGTGAAAGTGGACTAAAATGGAGCGTCTCAGAATTAGAAAATGGTTTGGTATGCTTTGGAAAATTAGTGAGAAAAAAAAGTTTATAGGTTTTCTTTTTCTAAAAATAATCTTTTACTGAAAAAAATATTTATTAACGTTTCTTTTTCTCGTAAACATTATTTTTAGAGCATTTTAAATAACCTTTGCTCGAGGACTTCAATCCATTCAGAATTTGAACATTTTTGATTATTGGTCGATTCCGTTGCATGATAAAACTGAAAAATTTTGAGATGAAATCTAAAAACAGAAAACTTATTTTTAACGTACACAAGAGCAATTTTTTAGTTCCTCTGCATATCATGAGCACTTCCTTATCAAATATTCGAATACATGATCTATAAATGTGCGATTTGATGGCATTCTTCTGTAATGCTGTAATATAATGCACAAGCAAGAGACATCACTTACAATTATTACAGAAACAAGTTTCTGTCCAAAAACAGGAAACTTATGTTCAAAGTACACAAGTGCAATTTTGTTATTTTCTCTGTGTGTCATAACCTCCTCAAATATTCGAATTCATGATCTATCAACCTGCCATTTGATGGCATTCTTCCGTAATGCTATAATATAATGCACAAGCAAAAGACATTAATTAAAATTATTAAAAAAACAAGTTTCTGTCCAAAAACAAAAAAAACTTATATTCAAAGTACACGAGTGCAATTTTTTTAATTTCCTTTGCATACCATAAGCACTCTCTCATCAAATATTCGAATACGTGATCTATCAATCTGCCATTTGATGGCATTCTTCCGTAATGCTATAATATAATGCACAAGCAAAAGACATTAATTACAATTATTACAAAAAAAACTTTCTGTCCAAAAACAAAAAAACTTATATTCAAAGTACACGAGTGCAATTTTTTTGATTTCCTTTGCATACCATAAACACTTTCTCATCAAATATTCGAATACATGATCTGTCAATCTGCGATTTGATGGCATTTTTCTGTAATAGTATAATACAATGTACAACCAAAGACATGTATTATCATATTAATAACTAACCTCCCTCTCTTTAGCCGGTATTTGTAGCCACGTATGTCTAGAAAAAATGCATATCTCGGGATATATGTATAGATACTTTTTCCCCCCTTCCTGAAGTTTCCTTAGTCGAAGCTCCCTTTTTTTATATTGTCTGTACGACAATGTTAATGACCTCTCGTGGGCAAGCCCCGCAGGCACGTCGAGGAGCGCGTCCTCATCGTCGTCGTCGTGTCGTGCAGACAATACGAGGAAGGGGAAAAGTTATTCGCGAGTGGTCCTTCTTCCCCGTCATCTTTCCTTGGCGCAGGTACTGCGCGTACTTCGCCCTTTCCATCACTCATCCGCGTCCCTTTCTACTGAGCAATTTTTCTTCGCTGTTTCCTGTCTCAATCTCTAATCGTCCATGGGTTTTTTGTCGTCACAATGTCGCATACTGAACACAATATTACTCAACACGGAATATTGATCTTGTGAAATAAAGTAGTAATGAGAAATTGCAATTAGGGTTAATCGTCCAGTGAATGGACAGTCGAGCAGAAAAAAAACCCACATCGAGAGAAAAAGTTTCCTTGATTCAAAGACATCTCTTTGAAATCCGAACCTCAGAAATATTTCTTTAAATCCGAGGAAAAAATATAGAATATGAATCAAAGACATCGTTTCGTTGAATCAATGAAAACGTCTCTTCGATTACGCTCCTCAAGCAAATGTTTCTTTAAAGGCAATTAAATATTCTCTTTAGAACTCAAAGAGAATATGTCATTGAAAACAAGTGAATATTTCTTTGAAAAAAAAAAAAAAAATTTGAATCCACCTATTTCAATCAAGGAAACTTTTCCTCTCGGTGCAGGGAATGAATGTATTTTATGCGAGTGCTTTTACGGACGGTGACCATTCACTGGCTGGTTTACCTTATTAAATTTTTTTACCTTCAGAAGAAAGGATTTGTCATGCATTATTTTGTGGAAAATTAGAGAGACTAAATGTGTGTGTTTTTATAGACAGAGAGAAGGATCAGTTGTCTTGACATAATTGAAAACTATTATAGGTTATAGTACTTGAGCATTATGCCATTTTCAGTATATTTTGCTATTCATTTAAATACAATTGGCAAAAAATTTGTTGAAAATGGATGTAAAAATGTCAGTATATCTAGTGACGTTTAAAAAAAAAATATTGGAAAAATTATATTAGAAATTTCACTACGAAATTCAAATGGTCATGGTAAAATTTCAGTAGAAATTCCAGTGGAAAATTCAAATCAAATTATAGAAGTCTTTTTTTTTTATAAAGTGAATTTTGCTAGAAGTTCATGAAAAAAATATTACGATCTGCCGGAAAAAAGATTACTTTTTCCTACGGAATTACTACTATTTACAGGAACCGTTTCGGGTTATATCGGTTAAATCCTGTCAGAATACGGTAGGTCCATGATCCTATCGCTTTACTCGCTTCCTAAACTGAGAAAAGTTAGCTTAACTAAACATACCCCAAACTGTTGAATAAATATTTAGTTAGTACATATATGCGCAGCCCAAATATGTGTTGATCCGCTGAACCGATTAATGGATGTACCAAAAATTCTGTTGCCCCAACTAATTATCTATTTGCCCACCCGAGTCCTCTGGGTTAAGTACAGCAAACCGAAATTTCTGGTCCCCTGTGAAAATTCGTGGATGTGCAAATATTGGTTATGATACCTCGAAAATATATGTCTAATATAAATGATTTTAGTGCTAAAATATATATACATATTCGTGTATATTTTCATTCTCCGTCGGTTCAGCCACTTGTTGTTTAAATCTCTCGGATCTGCCACATAATTGGATATATCAAAGTACCACTAAAACGCACTCAACGTAACTTTTTCCAGATTTTTCAAAACAATGCCGGATACTTAAAGCTACTGAAAATAAATGTCTCTACGTAAATGTTGTCTTTTTCGTTAGCTTTCCGCCGGAATATTTTGAATAACTCTGAGATTTTCACATTCCGGTGAGTATGATTTTTTCACTGAAATATGGAGAAATGCAAAATAGGGACAAAACTACAAGCTCCGTTCATGAAGGTTAATCTTTAATTTGCGGCAACGCTAACCCCGATCTACTAGCTAATTATTCCTTTAAATACCATACTCTTATACAAATAGATAATTACCATTTTTTAATCACAAAAATATGCTTTTTCAATTATAAGCGGAATATATCCCAAATTGATTCAACAGTTTTTAGGCCCCATTTCCACCGATGTAGATTTCAGTAGTATTCATCGCCCCATAAAATCGTCACCTCACCTAAAATTACGATTACCGTAGTACTTAACTCCAACGTTCCATCGAAGTTATCCAAAATAGTAACAGAACTAGCAACTCCTCTCATGGAGGCTAACCATAAGGGCTAGCCCTTAAAACGTGGCAATTCTATCTCCGATCTTTAATTCTCCTTTCAAATACCATACTCTTATAGACATAGATAATTACAATTTTTTCAATCACAAAAATATGCTTTTTAGTCTCAATGAACCTTTGAATTATAGGTAAATTATATGAAAAATTAATCTATCATATTTTAAGTTCATATTCGACAGACATAAATTTCAATAGAATTTCTCTCCTCGTACAGTAGTCATTTCACCGAATTACGGTCACTATGGCACCTAACTCCAACATACCATCGCGGCTATGCAGAACAGTGACAGAACTGTAAGCTCTTCTAATGTAGGTCAACCTTTAACCCGCGGCGATGATAACTCCGATCTACTAATTATTCCTTCAAATACCGTTCCCTTATAGAAATAGATAATTACCATTTTTTTATTCACAAGAATATGCTTTTTTTCAATTATAGGCGAAATATAATTAATTCATCATATTTTAGGCCTATCTTCCACCGATATGAATTTCAATAGCATTTATCTCCCTATAAAATAGTCACCTCACCTAAAATTACGGTCACTGTAGCACTTAACTTCACCGTCCCATCGTAGTTATACAAAATAGTAACAGAACTAGCAACTGCTTTTGTGAAGGTTAGCCCTTAAACCGCGGCAATTTTATCTCCGATCTTGAATTCTTCTTTCTAGTACCATTATCTTATAGACATAGATAATTACCTTTTTTTTAATGAAAAAAATATGCTTTTCAGTCTCAATGAACCTTTGAATTATAGGTAATTTACATAAAAAATTAATTTATCATATTTTCAGTCCATTTTCGACAGACATAAATTTCGATAGCATTTCTCTCCTCATACAATAGTCATGTCACAGATTTACGGTCACTATGGCAACTAACTCCAACGTACCATCGCGGCTATGCAAAGCAGTGACGAAACTATAAACTCGTTTCATAGAGGTCACCCTTTAACCCGCAGCAATGCTCACTCCGATCTACTAATTATTCCTTTAAATACCATACTCTTTTACAAATAGATAATTACCATTTTTTAATCACAAGAATATGCTTTTTTTCAATTATAGGCGAAACATGTCGCAAATTGAGTCATCATATTTGCCAATCTTCTACCGATATAAATTTCAATAGCATTTAGCTCCCCATAAAATAGTCACCTCACCTTAAATTACGGTCACTGTAGCACTTAACTTCAACGTTCCATCGTAGTTATACAAAATAGCGACAGAACTAGCAAATCCTTTCATGGAGGTTAGTCCTTAACCCGCGGCAATTCTATCTCCGATATTTAATTCTTCTTTTAAATACCATACTCTTATAGACATAGATAATTACCATTTTTTTAATCACAAGAATATGCTTTTTAGCCCCAATGAACCTTTCAATCATAGGTGATAAATTGATTTCTGATATGATTATATCAAGAATTGATTATTAATTAATTGAAATTATATAAATTAATTAAAAATGAAAATGGTTATATCAAAAATTAATTTATCATATTTTCACTCTATATTCCACAGATATAAATTTCAATAGCATTTATCTCCTCATACAGTAGTCATTTCACCGAATTACGGTCACTATGGCACCTAACTCCAACGTCCCATCGCGGCTATGCAAAACAGCGACAGAACTGTAAACTCGTTTCATAGAAATCACCCTTTAACCCGCGGCAATGCTAACTTCAATCTACTAGTTATTCCTTCAAATACCATACTCTTATAGAAATAGATAATTACAATTGTTTCAATCACAAGAATATACTTTTTGCTGGCCATGAAGCTTGAAATTATAGGTAAAATATATAAAAAATGAATTGATCGTAATTTTGACCCATATTCCATTGACATAAATTTCAATACCATTTCTCTCCTCATACAATAGTAATTCCACCGAATTACGGTCAGTTTAGCACCAAACTTCAACGTCCCATCGCGACTATGCAAAACAGTGACAGAACTAGAAACTCCTTTCATGGAGGTCAGCCCTTACCCTACGGCAATGCTATTCCCGATCTCACCAAACTACAACGTGTATCATCGTCGAATGGCATCCTATCAAGTTGGGAGATGGGTTAATTCCAGGATCTCGTTATCCGAGTATATCTGCAGGATAGCAAGCACTCCTCGAGCTCTTCAGTACCCAGAGATCAAGCCATACCGAAGCGTCGATTCCCCGGTAGCTTTTCGTCTAAGAAAGTGTCACTAGTGGCGAAGTAAAGAAACCAAAATGAAAGAGTCACAAAGTCGTAAAGCCCGGTAAGGAAGAGGACGACGTACTAAAGAAAATATATCTTATATACACTACATGGTCCTTCTTAGTCTCTCGAAAAGCTCCTCGGAATACCGCTCGGAGAAGAGAGTGAAGCAGGAAGTTAAGCTTGGCGAAAGCCGCGTCTCCAATTACCCCGAGGCTAACACAAGCTATAGGTATAATACTCTAATCGTAAATGTAACAGAGACGCGCTACGCGCTCGTGTACGGTAAAAGATGCTCGTAGTGGTAGCAGCAGCACAAGGGCTACATTCGCCTTGTAATTAACGAGGAAAGAATCCCTAATGCCCCGACGACCTTTTTCTACTTCCTTCTTTTCTTCCATACTCTTTCATCCAACGGTACACACTGCACTGGCTTTACTGGCGGAGCGTGCGGCCTCCGGAAGTTTATCTGCATATACAGATAAATATATATATGTATGTGGGCCGATGGGAGCCACAGCGTAAACGTAACTGCGCGTAAAGCTGCGAATTTTTCTCGTGAAAATGAACCGGACGCTGAGGTGTGTACTGGAAAAGCGGCGCCGCTGTTGGCCACCTCCGACCGAGCTTTAAGGATGTATGATACGTACAGTCCCGCCAAAAGTGAGTTTCAGAGACAATTTCGATCACTTCCCGATGGGATCAAAATCGGAAAAAAATAATGCGTATAAAAGGTGCTTGAAAGATTGATTTCGCATAATGATAATCTTAAAATATTATTACCAAATCGCTGAAAAAAACAATCGCCCAACAAACAATCAGGCAACCTAACTTTTTTTCTAATGAAAATGATATGTTTATTTATTTGAATGCATACGAATTTTTTCGGATTTTTTGCTTTATTTGTATTTATTTTTATTTTGAAAAATGCGCAGAAAATAACAAATTTTGGATATGCGTTTTGCAAAAAAATCTTGTGTGTAGTAGATTTTTAGTAGTTTTATGCCGAACGCATATTCAAAACTTGTTATTTCGCGCACGATTTGAAAATAAAAAAACTAAAAATCAAAATAATGAAAAAAATCTGAAAAAATTCGTATGCATTCAAATAAATTAATATATCATTTTCATTAGAAAATAAGTTAGTTATATCTTGGAATAGTTTCATCGTCCATGTATTTCTGAATAGAGGAAATGTGTGGACTTGTATGGGCTCCAAAGAAATAAAAATTAATACAGATTTGGTACATTTTAGCTCTGATTAACTTAAATTTTTTGAAAAAATACCAATAATGTTTTTGTACTTTTTAGCCGAGTGATTTTTTTACATTATGTATATGAATAATTTTTGATATTTTTTTGGCAAGGGATTTGGAGTTTTTTTTACCATTTTTAAGGCCAAATGATTTTTTTTCAGTAACTTTTTGGGAAAACCTGGTTGCGTTTGAGCCGAAATCAATTTCCTCGAATTATGTATATGGATAACGAATGTCAAGAACGATTTCTGAAAAGAATCAAATCGTTGAAAAGGATTTCCAGTCATTTTCCACAGTAAAGTCGTTCTAAATCAACCATGTCATCATAATCGTTGTTCTTAGTATTGATTATTCATATACATTATTCGAAGTTATCAATTCGGCTCAAGTATGACAACAACAAAAATATTGATAATTTTTTCGGAAATTTTAAGTTAATTTGAGTTAAAATGTCCTATTCAAGTTTGTCTACACTTTTTAGGATACTAATATAATAATAAACCTTACATAATACTCGAAAACAATAAATTCGGACATGAAAAATTACATAAAAAATAATTATCCTCTTAAAAAAAATCTGATACTTATTCCAATGATTTATTCATAACTTTTTTAGTGGTATTTGTCATGATGTCCTTCTTTTTATCATCGCAATTTAAAAAACTGGCTAGCTAAAACTTTCGGTTGGGAATGTATGTGTTATGAACGCTTGAGAGCGTGTTTTTCAGAAGGACGAAATTACAACAGACCTAATCCTGGCTCTCTATTGGTCTGCACTAAAGTTCGTGTACTTACTGCGGAATTTTCGACAATTTTTGTTTCTGGTCCCAGTATATTTTGTGTCTTCCTGGTACTTTATTCAGAATTCTGCGGTCTCGATTTTCCTCTGCTCCAGTTGATTCGCAACGTCGCATTATCCATTTCATGAATTATCCTTTGGTACATACTTACCGAGAGAGAATATAATTTCACTCCATAGACATGTTTTTTTATTTCTACTCTTCGCGAAATGCTGTGTTTATTCTTGTCTTTTACGTCCTTTTTGAGTTTGTTAATTATTCCACGAGTGGTTAAAGCGCGAAACACTACTGTTTTTTATAACGTGATACCAGAGGAAACGAAATAAAATAGTAGGAGGATATGTAAATTATTACGAGTACATTCTTTTACTGATACTCCGTACATTCCGTACGTAATGTATGTAATATCATGAACGACTCGTTGTACCGGAATTGTAGTGTGCAATGTCTTAAAAAAAAACAAAAAAACAAAAACGATTGAAATCCACTTGGATTTATTGTAATACTAACCCAGCGTGACTATTCAATTTTTTTTAAATATATAATAGCTCATTTAAGATTAAGCAATATCGAAGCTTAATTCTTGAATGGCTTTCTGTTTTTTCTTCTGTACTCTATGAGCTTATTATGGCGAATTCTACCGATTACATGATACAAGAGTTACTTTATTAATTAGAACATATCAAGATGAGGACTTTTTAAAATCATTTCTCAAAAGTAACCTGAAAATGTTACGAAACATAAAAAAAATTTGTGTCTACTTAAATGGTGAATAAAATAGACTTTTATAAACATGTAAAAAATATCGAGAAAAGTGGTTTACAAAATTCGTCAAGATTTATTTAAATAGTCAATTAGTCGAAATTAAAGTTTGGTATTCCTTCGAATATTTGGCACGTTTTCCAGTCTATTATGTCCGCAATTTCGTATTAAAACACCTTTTTTGAGCAAGTCCTTCGCTTACATTATTTCTCCAGGATACGACGACCTACTATTTTCTCTCTTCCCTATTTATCGTCCTTTTTTCTTATTCCAGCAGCAATAAGACATCCTCTCCGGTCGTAGTGTCGTCTTGAGCTTTTACGCGGCCAGAAGCGAGGACGATAACGTTGGGCGCCGCTTGGTCTTGTCTGGTTGTTATACGATACTATTCAACTTCGTTTTACGATCTTGGCTCTCAGCCAGTTTCCCCTTCTACTCGTCATTCGCATTCTTTTCCGTCAGTTGACCGGAAGAATTCACTTTACAGGATCTGACAATGAGTCTTGGCATATGAAAATCGTCATCCATTTTGCATAAAAATTAACATTTTTATATTTAAAAAAATGTATCTACAAACCTTCGCATTAATCAGGAGAAAAAACCCATCACGAAAATGTGGAAAAATGGTGAAGATGCTTTCATTAGTCTTGTTGAATAATTCTAACGCTTAGAATCATGTATCATACGATAGTTTTCATGCTCCAATTGATTTGCAAAGAAACAGAAAAAAAACACTTCATCGCAGATTCCAATAATATTTATTCTGGATATTAATACCAATTCTAATGGTGATTTGTATCAAGCAAAATACTTTTTTGAAAGAATTGTATGGAAATCTATTTTTTTACAGAGTCATTTTGTCTGTTTTTTCCAAATACTTATATTTTTTCGACACTTTTCTGACATTGTTAAAAACTTTTTTTAAAGAAAATTTTGTAACTATTATTTGCCATTCATATTAATTAGATTGAAATTAACCCCCAAAAAAATGAATTCATATTAATTATTAATTAAAAATGAACCCCTGGGTGAGGGGTCGAAATAGCGAACGACCGAAATTGCAAATGGCTCAAATAGCGAATCTGAAAATAAGGTACGTCTAAATGTAGAAAGGCCATAATTATGGAATTCTTTTCTTCAACTATTCGCCCAATTTATCAATCGCTATTTTGGTTGCATCTCAATAAGATGGAGGTCAACATAACGAATTGTCGAAATAGTGAATGACTGAAATAGCGAATTCTATAATGATGATCATTCTATAGTCAGACATTTCTTATTTCGAAATTCACTGTTTTAACCATTCACTATTTCGGTCATTCGCTGTTTTGACCCCGACCCACCAGCAAGTGTTAAAGTGACTCCTTTCATAACGTCAAACGAAAAAATCCCAAAATCGGTGTTAAAAATTGAAATTAACACGGAATAGTACATTACGATACTAGTGCGATGAAACTTTTTCGCGACGAGTGTGAGTTTGCAGCACGAGCTGAAGGCGAGTGTTGTAATCACACGAGATCAGAAAAAGTTTCTCGCACGAATATCATATACAATGTTATGCCACTAGTGCGAAAAGTGCCTGTTTCACGCACACAAGCGAAGCGAAGTGCCTACTTCACGCACACTGTGGTATAAATCAATTAAAGACAACGCTGGTGTTGATTTTTACACCGTAATAAGTGTTACTATTAACACGGCAATAAGTAAAACGAAGGAAAAGTTTACACCAGCGGCGTTTAACACCGCAGATTTTTAATAGCGTACACAACTACTTTATCTTAAAAAAAATAGTATCTTATAACTATAGTGCAGTAAAACAGTTTTTAGCAGTGTAAACAATTACTTTATCTCCCGAAAAAATAGTATTTTATAACTAAAGTGTAGCAAATCAGTTCATAACAGTGTAAACAATTACTTTATCTTGAAAAAAGTATTATTTTATAACTAAAGTGTAGTAAAACATTTCTTAACAGTGCAAACAATTACTTTATCTTGAAAAAAATAGTATTTTATAACTAAAGTGTAGTAAAAAGAGAAAGATGTTTCCATTAGTCTTCGCGGAATTGCTCTGAATCTTGTAAACATATACCACAGGACAGTTCCCATGCTTCTAGTGTATTTTACGATCCTGGCAGTTCGCCCTTGTCCAGTTCTGTCGTAACGCTTGTACTAAAGCACAAAAGAAGGCGTGGAGCCAAGCGTTCGTACATATATAACAATTGTTGAATACATTCGTGTATGGAAACGTCTATGCGAACGGTTTTGTGTCCACTCGCTCGGTTTTCATAACAGGGTTTTGAATATTACCGTTATTTTTTTTTTTTTTTTTTTTTCGTCATGATACAGCACGTATTTTTCAGCTCACCGACTCAAAATTTGACCTACGTTTAAAAAAGTCCACGTTGTAAAAATGCGCCCAGCGAGTTGGTGAATTTTTTTTTAGCTCGTGAAAGAAGTGGCGTATATTTTGAAATATTTATTTTATACCGGGCCAACGTACATTCGCTTTAGTTATGGTGGTTGTACTATATCACTCGTGGTTGAATCTCCCCAGAGATTATACCGCGTTTTGGCACGTCATGCTCACCGCAATGTCCCCAAATATCGCCAGCAGAATTTTACGCTGTGTTAAAGTCGATAATACGGAAGATATGCTGGAACTATCGAATTTTACTTGGTAATGTGGCTGGTCGTGTGAATTTTTGTACACACGTACACATATGCAACTGGAGACCGAATTTTTCCTCGTCAACGTGACGAGGTTGGAAATAATATGCGCAAGGAACGTCGGAATATTTTTTTCAAAGAATGCTCCTCATTTATATTTCCAACCGAATAGAAGGAAGAAATTTAGAAGGAACAATTTGAAACACAGTCAAACCACAAGAAAGCGTCGTATGTTTTATGTTTAAAAGTTTTGGGACGACTGTGCAAAAATAATGATAGCATTTTTCTTTTGTTCCTCGTTTTAATGTTAATTTTTTTTTTTTTCGTTTTTTTGGGGATTTTTGGAGTAACTTTACAATTTTCATATTTGAAAATTTATAAGACTTTTTTAAAATGAATCCTCATTCTTCAATGATTGTAAATTTTTCTCTAAAGTCGTGAATCTTATAATTGGTCGTAATAATAAGTGAAGGTCAATATTTATAAAAAATTAGACATCATAATTTCCTGGAATATAGACGTCCAAGAACTGAAATCTTGTCTGAAATAATTTAATCATTTTTATTGACCTCAAAAAAAAATTGAAAGAAATCTTTACACTCCAAATTTTTTGTTTTTTAAGTTGAATAAAAATAATTTAAGATAGAATTAACAGAAATCAACGAATGCTTATTAACCTATAATATCTTAAATATGCAATACCACAGTTTAAAATCATTGAAATTCCAGAATTCATAGATAAAAATATATAATCGTTGTACAATCTTTATCTCTAAAATAAAATGGACGATTTTCTGACAAGACCCATTGTTCTCCGATATTACAATTGTCAAGCAAACAGAAAGCTGTGAAGAATAATATTCTGACACGTTTTTCCCCCGTCAATATTATTCTATCCGGTCGTAATGAAAAATGGAAACAGAGGGAAATTGTGTTTCTATTTGATTTCAATAGATTTTCATGTAATTTCTCTCCGGGCAGCTCATGAATATGAGTACACGCTCTGATTGCTGTCGAGTGGAAGAAGTAAAAGGGAGAGAAAAAAACAATTGAATTATCAACGCGTTTTCCATTGGATTGAAATATTTAACGAACTAACGGATATATTATAATACGAAAATAGTTGGAAAGTCGCTGGAAACTATGGAAATGGCAAATTCACGATTGCTCACTCATTCTATCGTTCGCAAACTACGAACCCTCTCCAATCTTGAAGAGCTTTCGCGATTCCATCGGCCACGGAAACAGGATCGAGGTCACGAGAATTTGGAATACCAATGAACACACACACACACACACACACACTCGTACATTGGCGCTATGACCTCTCTCACGGAATTCAGGATTCTCTGGGAATACTGAGTGGGTAGAGACGAGGGAACGGAGGTGCTTCTGTCGAAGAGAATTCTCGCGTGGTCCATTAGCGATTATTCGCGAAAGCGTTCACTTTACAGATCGAAAGACGGAGAACGAGATGAACTCCCTTCGTTTCTTCGGGTCTGACTAAACTCGTTGATTACTACTGACTTGAGTTGTAACTCCCCAATTCTTTCAGAAATAAAGTTCACAGTACAATTAGTATTATGTCTTCATGAGGAAAACATGCAGAAATTATAATATTGATAGAAGAATATTGATTTCTCATAAAAATTATATCGTAATCTATAAAAAATAACAAAGTAATCCAGTCAATGCATTGCAAATATAATTGAAAAATTTCGTGGTCCATTTTTTTTGGTTATTTCTACCGGTTATATGGTTAAATTTTTCTCTTGTATTTTTTCAATAGTTCACTCATCATTTTGTAATCTCTCGCTGAATAAAATCATGAATACAAAATAAAATGTTTTGTAGTGTTTACTTTTGGAATTAATGGGGATTTATGACAAAAAAAAACGGATTGCAAATTATTGCATTGTTACGAAAAAACATTATTGCGTATATTTTTTAATACCTGATTTTTTTTAAAACTTTTAACTTACTAGTTAGATACATATTATTTCTTCGCGTTTATCTTTTCGGTACACCCTATATTCTACTATTATTGGACAGCTCGAGCTGCGATAAATATAGATCGGCGATCGATAATAATGCTCCCCTTGAGAAGAAATCTATTCATATATGATAAAGCGAATATGAAGCATCTACAAAGCGATGTCATGATTACGCTCTATCTTCTCAATTCGCGTAGTATTTGATCTCTTTTGTCTGACCAAAGGTTATAATTATTACAGTATAAACCATTTTAACATGATCATAACGATAACGAAAATAATGTTGCAAAGTTGAACTTTGCAAAAACACACACACACACACAGCCAGGCATATTTTCTAGACCACTTTTCTCGACGTTTCAGATGGTTCTGAGTATGTTAATATGAGAATCTCGAAAAAAAAAAAATTCGCGAAAACAAAGCTTTCTCTATAAGGAAGCAAAAATCAAAGACGTAAACTTCGAAAGTTAATTTCCAAAAAAAAAAAAATCAAAGCCGTTAATTTCGCACATTTTTTTTTTAATTAATTTTCGTGATGCAAATTTCAATAAAATTTCCCTAGTGAAGGAAAATTAGTGACAAGCGCCTCTGAGGAATCGTGAGTTCCCCTTGACAAAATCAGGTGAATATCATCAAGGGTGTAGTAATTACAGAGTTTGGGGGATAGCATTGCACAGAAACTCGGGTATAGTGTCAGTTCGAGGCTGCGTGTCGATTCGCAAGTGCGAATTGTGCAGTTGCGGTCCCGCGAGCATCGCGTATTCCACTTTACTGTTGTTCGTACCGTTTGCCCAGCACACGCTGTGAGTGTACGTGCCGCTTGGATACATACTGTTAGGCAATGCCGTGGGTGCGTAAGCGTACTTAATCATGGAACTGCAATGACGCTCAGACGCGTACATACACATCGCGCTTCGGGTTATCGTGCCATTGAACCAAATGGACACGTATAATAGCAGCGACGCGAAAGGTGTAGGGATAGAATTATAAAAGCACTTGCCCTACTTTGAGCTTCCGTTGATAGGGTTAATTGTATTTAAATTTGAATTTGAAAAAAGAGTGGCTTAAATTGAAATTGAAATAAAATAATAATAATGAGGAAGTAAAATAAAAGATAAAAATGAAAACAAGGTGATGAAGCCAGTAAATCGTGAAAAAGATACTGGAAATTAAAAGGTAGTCATATTTTTTTCCTCATAATTTATTAAACTTTTAATTATTTTAATCGTATAAAATATCATGCCCCGAAAAATAATCTGCTATCAATTTATTTTTGATTAATTTAAATAATCCAATTTAATATAATCCAATTCAGGGTTTTAATTATGCCCACTGATTTAATCTCTCCTAACGAACAATTTCCTAAATTATTCTACAAAATTGTAACGCAGGTTCGATAATCATTAAAATAACGAGTGTCATCGAGATAAATTTCGTCACTGTAGTGATAATGCGTTCGGCAATAACGTAAATTAATCATTGAATCAGCACGCTGACCATTTTTATGCGATTTATTAGTAATCTTTCTACCGTAGAATTGAAAAAAATAAAATGATCCCTAATAGAAATCCTGATAAAGATCAATAATTTATAGATCGAACAAGAATTGAATAAAACAACTTTATCAGCAGTTCCTTCAAGAAAATAAACCTTCCATTCTTCGAAACAATCTTTACCAACGAAAATCCCGTGGAAGATAATTTGGGGTCAGAAGTCAGGTCTAATTTTATTTTATTTTATTTTACTTCTCGGACATAATATCTTGCGTCAAAGTGTCTTCGAAAAAATATCCTGCGCCCGGATATGCCTGAAAAAAAATCTATAGACGTTCATTATTTTGCAATTCGCCATTTTAGCGATTTGGAATTTTGACGCCCACGGCATTCGTAATTTATTTATCATACCGAAACAATCATTTCAAATGAAAATCACGAAGGCGATCATAAACACAAACACCGAATGTATGCAAGAATGGAACGTTTTCATTTACGCCCCTGATAGTCCACAACAGTCCATTCTCCACAACACAAATTGGTGCATACGTCACGAAATAACGAGAGACGTTATCAGTAACATACAATGTGCGAAAAATTATAAAAATTTCCCTACACGATATATCGCAAATTCGATAATGGATTCGATAATAATGTGCATCAATGTCTGTATCAGAACGCCATCCATTTATACAATTTATTCATAATTTATTCACCGTATCGTAACAACCATGACCAATGAATATCACGAAGGAGATAATTATCACATCTACAGATCGAACAAGAACCGAATAAATGCAAGAATAGAACGTTTTTATTCGCGGACAGTGATAACGAGCTTACTTCGAAAAGAGAAAACTTTTCATTCTCCGCAACACAAATTGATACATACATCACGAAATTATAAAAATTTCCCTACACAATGTATCGCAAATTCGATAATCATTGAAGTTACGAGTACGTTTGACATTTTCGAGTAGAAATTTTGAGTGTAACATCAGGATCGAATCTGGCGCAACTAAGACTCTGTCAGGGCCTGATCCGTGCCTGATGTAACGCCAGAAATATTTTCTCCGGTCGATGTCGCCACCATGATGATACTGAATACGACAATAATGTGCATCAATGTCTGTATCAGTACGCTATCAATTTATGCAATTTATTCATAATTTATTTACCGTATCGTAAAAGTCATGACCAATAAATATCACGAAGAAGATAATTATCACATCTATAGATCGAACAAGAACCGAATAAATGCAAGAATAGAACGTTTTTATTCGCGGACAGTGATAACGAGCTTACTTCGAAAAGAGAAAACTTTTCATTCTCCGCAACACAAATTGATGCATACATCACGAAATTATAAAAATTTCCCTACACAATGTATCGCAAATTCGATAATCATTGAAGTTACGAGTACGTTCGACATTTTGGAGTAGAAATTTTGAGTGTGTCATCAGGATCGAATCTGACGCAACTAAGACTCTGTCAGGGCCTGATCCGTGCCTGATGTAACGTCAGAAATATTTTCTCGGGTTGATGTCGCCACCATGATGATACTGAATACGACAATATAGTGCATCAATGTCTGTATCAGTACGCTATCAATTTATGCAATTTATTCATAATTTATTTACCGTATCGTAACAGTCATGACCAATAAATATCACGAAGAAGATAATTATCACATCTATAGATCGAACAAGAACCGAATACATGCAAGAATAGAACGTTTTTATTCGCGGACAGTGATAACGAGCTTACTTCGAAAAGAGAAAACTTTTCATTCTCCGCAACACAAATTGATGCATACATCACGAAATTATAAAAATTTCCCTACACAATATATCGCAAATTCGATAATCATTGAAGTTACGAGTACGTTCGACATTTTGGAGTAGAAATTTTGAGTGTGTCATCAGGATCGAATCTGACGCAACTAAGACTCTGTCAGGGCCTGATCCGTGCCTGATGTAACGTCAGAAATATTTTCTCGGGTTGATGTCGCCACCATGATGATACTGAATACGACAATATAGTGCATCAATGTCTGTATCAGTACGCTATCAATTTATGCAATTTATTCATAATTTATTTACCGTATCGTAACAGTCATGACCAATAAATATCACGAAGAAGATAATTATCACATCTATAGATCGAACAAGAACCGAATACATGCAAGAATAGAACGTTTTTATTCGCGGACAGTGATAACGAGCTTACTTCGAAAAGAGAAAACTTTTCATTCTCCGCAACACAAATTGATGCATACATCACGAAATTATAAAAATTTCCCTACACAATATATCGCAAATTCGATAATCATTGAAGTTACGAGTACGTTCGACATTTTGGAGTAGAAATTTTGAGTGTGTCATCAGGATCGAATCTGACGCAACTAAGACTCTGTCAGGGCCTGATCCGTGCCTGATGTAACGTCAGAAATATTTTCTCGGGTTGATGTCGCCACCATGATGATACTGAATACGACAATAATGTGCATCAATGTCTGTATCAGTACGCTATCAATTTATGCAATTCATTCATAATTTATTTACCGTATCGTACTAGTCATGACCAATAAATATCACGAAGAAGATAATTATCACATCTATAGATCGAACAAGAACCGAATACATGCAAGAATAGAACGTTTTTATTCGCGGGCAGTGATAACGAGCGTACTTCGAAAAGAGAAAACTTTTCATTATCCGCAACACAACTTGATGCATACATCACGAAATTATAAAAATTTCCCTACACAATGTATCGCAAATTCGATAATCATTGAAGTTACGAGTACGTTCGACATTTTCGAGTAGAAATTTTGAGTGTGACATCAGGATCGAATCTGGCGCAACTAAGACTCTGTTAGGGCCTGATCCGCGCCTGATGTATACTGAATTCGACAATAATGTGAATCAATGTCTGTATCAGTACGTTATCAATTTATGCAATTTATTCATAATTTATTTACCGTATCGTAACAGTCATGACCAATAAATATCACGAAGAAGATAATTATCACATCTATAGATCGAACAAGAACCGAATACATGCAAGAATAGAACGTTTCTATTCGCGGACAGTGATAACGAGCTTACTTCGAAAAGAGAAAACTTTTCATTCTCCGCAACACAAATTGGTGCATACGTCACGAAATAACGAGATACATTGTCGGTGACAGAGAATGTACGTGTGCGGTAAACCCGGCTTTAATCTCGAAGCCATTGGAGATGCGGGGCGAATGCACCGCGAGCGCACTCGTTCCGTCTCCCCCGTCCCAAAGTATTTAGTTTCAAAGCCCGATGGATCCGACAGCACGAATGAGATGAGGACTAAATACCCCGATGCAGAAATGCCAGTGGATGAGAGAATGCGAGTCGCGTTGTCCTCAGAATGCATTGCCAATGCATTTGTGAAGCGGTGAGTCACTGCGGCGCCCCCTGTCGAGAAGCGCTCGAAGTAGGGGCCGCACGAGTCGAGCGGAGGGACGGAAAGGGCGGGACACTCGAATTGTTGAGGAGGAGGACGATAATGACGTGCCGAACGAGCCGTTTCCTCGCTCGCTGCTGGCACAACTGTGGAATGCTTCGTTGTCGTGGTCATGATTTTCCTGCCGTTGGATTAATGCTGATCCAAAGGGTACATTGCTCCTCTTGCTTCCTGTATAGTTTCGACCTAACCATTAGTTTTATCCTGACTATGGTTGAATTGAAAACTCAATTGTAATATCGACAATGAGAATCAATGTTGATTGGTGATATTGTTTATTTAGTTAGAAGCGGTTGCATTCGGTTATATTCAAATCAATTTTAATAAAATACTTTCAATGGGTTATAACTCATTTTTATTTGTACCCATTATTTATTTTTCACACTTTTCATTTGAAAATAAGCCGATATAACATTTTCTAATTTTTTTTTCCTTTTATTCCTTATTTCATCTTTTCTTCTTTTTCTGTCGTTTGGAAAAAAGTACTTGTTATTATTTACAACATAATTTTAACCTTCAGAATATGCTACCATATTTGTAAAAAGTGGGAAGACAACTTGAAACTCGTCAAAAATGTCAGCATTGAAATTACTTTCAATTAACAACGAAATTTATAATCCACTCATTTTTCAATTGGACCTTTTTTTCATTGCATGCTGATTTCATTCAAAATCTCCAGGTTTGTTTCTTCGTTTAAGTAAAACGAATGCCTACTTTTTTTTATCATCGTGGTATCGGAATCGGAAATAAACGATCAAAATCAACTGGATTACGGAGTAGATAAATAAATTTAGAGCTTATCCGAAATGCAATGGTCACAATTGTGGTTTCCTAGGGTTTCAAAACCTGTTATCGATGCTGTTGATACGTGGTGACGTTATGCGGGTGAAATCCCAACGGTCCATCGTTGCGTCTAGAATCGAATAACCACGTTAATTCAATTCTGTCTACTTTATTTTTGTTATTTCTCGCCTCCGGAGGATGCACGAGTGAGTGAGCCCATGGCCATCGGTGCAATATCGGACAATCGATAATGGAGTTGACCTTTCCGGGTACCAATATCTCTCCTTCAGTATCTATAGCTATATGAGTAATATGCTGTACGTACTACTATGCACCACATACACGTATGTGATGCAATACTACAGCTCCTGGTATGCTGTCCTATAGTCGACGATCGGGTTACTTGCGTGTATGAAATGAAAAGGGCCATGAGGCACTAAAGCAGCACTCTCAGCTACGAGAACTCTCAATGGAATTCTGGTGACTGGATATTGCACTGGAAAATGGCAGTGATGCGAATATTGGATAGAGAACGCTTGACATATGTTTCATGGGATGAGATAACCGGAAACTACATAAGCAAACAGCTCCATTTTGAATCATAAGATTTAAGTTTCATCATTTTTCTCAATATTATCCGAGAGCAAGTTGAGTAGAAGAAATGTAAGAAATAATAAATATGAGTGATGGGAAAGAAACGATGAAAATAAGTCAAAGAAAAGTAAATAAAGGAAAAGGAAAAAAAGGGACACTGAAAAAATCCTACGTCATTGGAGTTGCAGGAAAATTCAATTTGGACAGTCGTGATGGCATATAGCTTTGACTAAATTGGGACAAAAATTAAGTTCGATATGTTTCCATAGACCGTTTATTCCAGCTAATTAAGTTATTTGATTTTAATAGATGAATGTGAAAAAAAACCGGCAATTATAAAATTTCCGGATTCAATAACTCTTTAACCCTAGTTTTTATAAATCAATACATTTTTATTTTTTCAGACTTTTTTTGTAGAATTTCATTGAAAATGATTTTTATTGCAGTACATGCATTTATAAGCACTGCGAGTTATTATTGTAGAATAAACAAATATTTCGTTTTTATCCATCACCATAAATATTCATTACATTTGGTGAGCTTACATTTTTGGAAAACTAGAATTTTTTAATGAAGATTTCGAAACACAGAGATTTGACTTCCTAAAGATTTTTTCAAATTACTCAGACATACAAAAAAATTAATGAATTCATTGGACAAATTCAAAGGAATTGTGAAAGATTCGTCAAACCAACTTTTTAAAACTGTATTATTCATCAATTTATCATGATTCTAATTTATTCAAAACATGTATGGAAATCTGTGCAATTAAGCGATCTTCATAATCTCTCTTAGGTCGAGCATCCACATACCAACAGTAATAAATGTGCTGTGCTGACCTGATTCAAATCGTAGCCAACAATGTCGTCCAATTAATTCCCAGCTGTCGCTTTCAATTAATTTCAAGCTCCGTACCCTCTGCTCTACGAATTTGTGTACATATACATGATTTCTCGGGCTCTGCATTCGTACATCTGAAGTCAATATAACCGAGCCATTGATCTGATAATTCTGACCAGGAACCTCATGTTTTTATTAGTCGGTTTACATTTGTTTTTTTTTACAGTAAAATTCAATCCGCCATTCCTTATTAGAAAAACTTTGAACATGCATAAAGCTGAATGCAGTAAACTCAAAGTAAATTTCAGATGACTTCATCCAAACAGTTTTTTTTCCTCATTTTTAATACCGTGCCGTCCAGCGTACTCTATTTTTTACTGGCAAGCTTTTATGGTTCGGAAGTTACGTGCTCTCCTTTCAGTTTTCGCGAAATATTCAGCATGAGATACGGGCATGGAAATTATCGAAACAAATTTTTTTTTTCTATTGCATGCAAAGCCTTCTCTTTGAAATGGAATATTGCTACCACAAAATCACAACTGTGGAGTCTTCATAGCGTTTCTGATAGAAGTTATAAAATTAATTGCTCATGAATGGTGGCTTTCAGTGTGAAAGGATAAATTTTATCTAGAGTTATTTAAGGGCGATGGTTCGCGACATTGGAATTGATTTCGAAGTCAGTCTTCAATGTGTTCTCTTCATGAACACTCGGAAAAAAAATCTAATGTACCGGAGTAGATTCTAGTTTAGTGAATTCTCTTATTTGGATAATAGTGTCAACACTGTGGAAATTAATAATTACTTTTACCGAGTATCCTTTACAGTACACACGCAAATATTGATATCACTAATTCACTGAAATTTAATAAAAATGGAAATTTCATCTTCGCTTGATCAAAAACATTTGAGTGATAAATACAATTTTTAATTGCCAATCGTTTCCAAGAAAATGTTGACTTGATCAAATATTTCGGATAAATGCACGAAAATAACTCGAGCAAAAAATATAGTTATGATGACAGAAAATTTTAGTTCCATCAAATAAAAAGGATTGAATGTATCGATATGGGGTGATTAATCAGAATTTTTTTTCAGTGAATGAAAGTTTTATTGGCAACAAATTTGATTTCCTTTGAAGGCCAGTTATTCTATGAGAGTTGATTCAAATGGATAAATATGGTATAAACATACACAGCATATTCAATGCAATTCATGTGTTTCGTAGAAGCAAAAATCAATTAATAAAAATAGAGAGAAATTGAAATATGTATCGTAGAAGCAAAAATAAGTTAATAAAAATAGAGAGAATTTGAATATGAATCTTGTTGCATTAACTGAAGTTTTTATTCGAGTAAAAGTGTTATAATTGTCTAAATAAAATTGTTGTGTCAGTGTGACTGACGTTTTTTCATTACTGCTCATCAATCTGTCAAGAAAAATATTTTTTTTAAAATTCTGCAGCTGTCTAGATCATAGACTGAGAATCTTCTAAAGTGATAAAAGATCCAACGAGTATCTAAAGTTTTCTGTAGAGAACTGTAGATCAAGTTCAAACCACTTTGCCAACTCGAACAATCTCCAGACGTGGCTCGATGGGGCAGAGTGTAAGAAGAGGTATGAGAAATACTCAGGCAATTTATCTGAGCAAAGTATCTGCAAGTGTTATGATATTATGGTGTACAGCCGAGCGTAAAGTTTTTTATAACTGAAAAGAAAGAGAAATGTTAAGTATCTGCGCCGTCTTCATTTAAAGTCTGTGAAAACTGTCGATCAAAGCTTAAAGTTTCTGCTCGGTTCAACGATCTGAGACTCGGAATAACCGAGTTTTACAGTTTCATCCATCTTTTTGAATAGTTTTCATGAGGTAATTAATTTTCCATAGTTTAGTGAATGATTTCCATCTTCTTTTTGTTCGGGGCTTATTTTTAGACGTTTTATATTGAGCCTTTCAAAGAACAAGAAAAAAAGAAAGTCCAACTGTCTTCCGTCGTTCCAACTTTTCCAATATCGTATTTCAAAAGTTTTCGATTAATTACGTAGAATTTTTTGCAGTCGGATTATCGGCTATTTTCATATATTGAATTTTTTCTAACTTATAAAAAAGATAACACATTTGCAGACTTGAAGTAATATCTTGAAATCACTACTTTCGAGCCATTGATTAATAAGAAGAGACATACTTTCAAAACTGATCAAAAATTGTTTTTAAATTCGAGAAAATAAGCTCCACTGCATTTTGAAGTTATTTTTTTTTAATTATGTTTTTAGTTGTCACTAAACACTTTTTGGCTTCTATGAGATGAACTTTTTAGTTGAAAATGTGTATACGAATTATTATTAAATTTTCTATATGAAATTTTCCATATAAACAACCTACATGATATAATAATTCCCGAAATATGATTACAGCTAAAGTTAGTTACAGCTACTTACAGCTACAAGTTACAACTACTTCTTAAAAAAGTTGAAGTTCTTTGGACTCACTATTATTAGTTACCTATGCTAAATATGTTTCAATCTAATTTACCTTATGATTTTTATTTTGAGAAAAGATTCCGATTTTTTAAATTGGGAATTGAAGAAATAAAAACGTAAAAACGTTATCACCTAAAAATGAATAGGGTAAAGTGGTGTGAAAAGTGAGATGAAGTTGAATGATAGAGTAAAATAAAATCGACACCAGAAAAGCTCTTCACACTCGATGCGAGTATTTGTCGTTTTGTTCTGACGTGACAAAATATTGATGGCAAGGTTTTATTGTCCTTTTCGCGATTCGAAAGTTTTTCCAACGCGAGGTCGTTGATATATTGCCATGACAACGAAAACGAGAAATCAATCGCTAGACGTCGTGCAAAACGAACAATTGCTTCCGAAAATCGAAACCGAACCTGGTCAGAGCAGAAAACAAACGCCCTTTGTCATATCTCTGGTTTCCCAAACTGGTGTTTGTTTGCACTACGTTCAGCAACCGGTATTCGCACTTTTGCTTAACTGATACGCAGCAAACTGTACATACGCAGGTCGTCCGTTCATATGGAAATCGAAATGGACATTCTCGGTTTACGGTGAGATAAAAAAATTGAAAAAATCCTGTAAGCGGAAGATCAACCTGATCTGACAGCAGTGCATATCCGTATTGATGCGATAATTGATTCGTTCGGGATGAAACTTGACGTGAAAGCACCTATCAGTTTTTGAAATTTTTCCGTTCACCATATTGAATTCCCTTTTCAAGCCTCTATCCTTATTAAAGGGGTAGGCCCTTTGATGGCGTCCATAGGCAATTTGTAACAGGCACCGTAAAAATGTAAAAAAAAAATCTGCATCACGTGTAAAAATCTGGAATATAACAATTTTCTGGAAAACTTTTTGTAGCTCTGTAGTTCGATGTGCCAGCTAGTGAACGGATTTTTTTTAACTCTTGTAATAGAAGATTATTTTTTGAGTAAAAAAATTCTTTGTCCTAATGAGGTACTATTAATGGTTATTGAGATATAAGTGTTTAAATGGAGACCAATCACAGAGACGATAGGGATGTTATTGCAAAATAAACAGAAATATAAGATGGAAAATTGAAAACAAAACGTAATGTATATTGAAATATAATTTTGCGTTTTTTTAAAAATATGCATGCATGTAATTTTATATACAAAAAGTCATTCACATGTATAAATTAACAACGTTTATTTTTATAAAGTACATTTTTTCAACTATTACGATTTGTATTAATTATTCTTCTAAATGAAACAAAAAACTGGCCCTTAAGGAGTTTCATAACATATATGAATTTAATATATGTTGTCTATATTTTAAGTCTACTTTTTTGGGTAATATTAATTCAGAAAAAAAAAAAATGCTTTATTAATATTTAAGAGTAGAAGAACTTGTGGATTAATAAAAGTTGTCTACATTAATTGCTATCTAGAACGGTTTAGAAAAAAAGCTTGTAAAAAATGTTGAATTGGCTACTGATTATTAACTGGGCACCATGTGAGCGCAATATGAACCTTCCTCAGTCTATACCACCGTGGCATTACTAACTACTACATATGCAACAACTTACCTGGCTATTGCGAAACCTCAGGTCGTCTATGGGTGTACAACACGAACAGGGTGGGAAACTCATATGTCAAGTTGAAAATCTCGGAGTGCAGTATATATATATATATATATATATATATATATATATATCTATGTGTGTGTGCATATGTATATAAATATTTCCATATACATATATGGGGCATTCCACGTCAAATCAGCAGGCCATGACCCTTACACTCATCGATTTTGTTCATTTTTTAATATGATGTTATTACCGGCCCATAAAGGCCTCGGTTTTTTTTCGGATTTTTTTACCACCAGTAACATTTTTAAATCCTCGAAAAAAATCAATTTCGAATACGACGTTTTTTAAAATCTGAAAAAATTCACACTGATTCTATGATTTAAAATTTGATTTTTGAGTGCCATGCGACAATGTCATCTCAATATTTACTAGTTTTTCCGAATTTTTTCTTTTTTTTTTATGACGCAATTTGATTTTTAATTTTTTAAATCAGGATAACTTTCTTAAATATCAATGGATCTCAATTTCTCTGAAGATGGTAGAATTACCTGAATCCCCGAAAACAATTAATATCGTTAACAAAATTTTCGGAAATGCATTTCGCTGTCCAAGCGATATTGTATTGCGAAATGCATTTTAGAATTATTTTTTAACGATATCAATTGTTTTCAGGGATTCAGGTAATCCTACCATTTTTAGAGAAATTGAGATCCATTGATATTTAAGGAAGTTATCCTGATTTAAAAAATTAAAAATCAAATTGCAACGTGAAAAAAAAAAGAAAAAATTCGGAAAGAATGGTAAATATTCAGATCACATTATCGCGTGGCGCTCAAAAATCACATTTTAAATTATAGAATCAGTGTGGATTTTTTCAGATTTTGAAAAATCGCGTATTTGAAATTGGTTTTTTTCGAGGATTTAAAAATTTTACTGGTGGTAAAAAGATCTGGAAAAAAACCGAGGTCTTTATGGGTCGGTAATAACATCATATTAAAAAATGAAAAAAATCGATGAAGGTGAGTGTCATGGCCAGTCGATTTGACGTGGAATACCCCATATATGTACGTGAATATATGCATATAGAATAGTTAGGTACAGTATACATGTATATCCACTATAACGGATGACCCAACGTGATGTATGATGCTGTGTTGCTTTACGTCCTCTTCATTATTCTCAGCAGCTGGATGCAACTTTTTATCTGTGGCTGTGACGAGCTCACCCTAATTACGTAAGGTGTGATTGTAATAATCCAAAAAATGTGTATTCGAAAATAGATATTCATCAATGGAGTAGTGGAGATTCAGAAATATTAATTTTGTTTTGCGTAAATACATTTTCATTTCATGCAATGAAAATATGAATTTTTTAGGAACATTTCACTACTTGTCATATTTCGGCAGAAGAATTCCCATAATGCAAAAGATGTATATTCAAAAATACAATTCAATTGATGCAATAACGCGACCTCAAAAATATGAACTCTTTCATTTGACATATATGCGTTTTTATTTTAATAAAAATATGGATTTCCCAAGAACATTCCACTGTTTGTCATATTTCGTCAGAATAACAAAAAGTTTTTATGAAAAATGTGCATTTCGATTTATTTGGTAAATTATTTGTTTCGAATTTGCAGTTAATTTTTGTTCATTTATGCTATAACAATATTACATAATTGTATTGTATACTCCTTTTCAAGTTCTGCAGAATTGTAGAATCAAATTTTATTATTCGTTCTGGCATGTCACCATTCAAACGTGTGCGAGTCGAATAATTGTGAATACGACCAATGTGCATCCAGCACATTACGTGCAAACGCTTAAATATTAACTGCAGGTACGAGTCTCCGCGAAACGAGGGATTCTCTGAATCAACAGAGAATAATATTAAATCACTGAATCCTGTATGCACTTTTTGCACTTTGCGGGAATATGGAACCCAAAAAAGTACTAGTTTTCTCAAGGGAACTCTTTTTGATCCAAAATTCACTGACAAATTCAACATACTAGCTTTTCCACGTATACTTCATGCCTCGGTTATACGAAAATCCTACTAGTATATCAAAACACACACTATAACCCAGTGGAGTTAAGGTAGTGATACTATAACATCATATACGGAACCCGTGCAAAACCCTGCAGCCCTAAGCCAACCAACCAAGTCTTTAGTGGTTAAATATGCATCAGCTTCAACGTCACCGACACTATATGTTAACACATTATTGACGTTTGTCTCATATTATTATTTGTCTTCAACATAAATAAAAATATTTGATTGGCTGTTTTATTGGCGCTACTAACCATTACAGTAATGGAATAGCCAATGTAGCTTTTGAAATAAAAATCACGAACATACGTTGAATTTAAAATAATTAGGAAAAAATATGCCGTTTTGGTTAAACAAAATCTTTGCTGCGAAATTTTCTAAATTCAAACCGCTGTATTTCGAAAATGGCTTTAACAGTGAAGCTAAATTTCGGTACACTGGTGGAGGATGAACGCCCCTCCCTATGTATATGGGGCATTCCACGTCAAATCAGTAGGCCATGACCCTCACCCTCATTGATTTAGTTCATTTTTTAATATAATGTTATTACCGACCCATAAAGACCTCGCAATTTTTTTCAGATTGTTTTACCATTAGTAAAATTTTTAAATCCTCGAAAAAACGAATTTCAAAAACACCGTTTTTAAAAATCTGAAAAATTGCACACTGATTCTATGATTTAAAATATGATTTTTTTATCACCACGTAATGTAATCTCAATATTACTATTTTTCCGAATTTTTTTTTCCATGTCGCAATTTAATTTTTAATTTTTAAAATCAGGATAACTTTCTTAAATATCAATGGATCTCAATTTCTCTGAAGATGGTCGAATTACCTGAATCCTCGAAAACAATTGATATCGTTAACAAAAATTTCGCAACTGCATTTCGCAGTCCAAGCGATAATATTGTATTGCGAAATGTATTTGCGAAATTCTTTTAATAACGTCATATTAACAAGTGAACAAAATCGATAAGGGTGAGGGTCATGGCGTAGAATACTCCATATATTAAAAATTGTTTCCTGTTTTAGATTTTATAAAGCTTCAAAAATTTTCGAAAAATGTGTGTATGTTCTCTAGCTTCCGTAATTCTTCAGCTGATGAGCTAAATAGTTCTCGATAATAAACTAATGAATAATTACGGTCGGTATTGAATTGAGGCAAACTCTATACAGCGGTATTGGTTTCATAGAATTTTGAATTTTTGAAAAAATGTTGTTTTGGTTCTAACAAAAATTAACTTTGATGAAATCTGCTCGAATGTTCTGCAAGGTAAAATTAATATCCAGTTGGTAGATATCGAATTTGGTGAATATAGGTAAATCGGTATAGATTTTATAAGGCATTGAATTTTTCAAAAAATCACCGTATGTTCTCTAGCTGCTGCAATTTTTTAGCTATCGAGCTAAAACTCGGTCTCAAAATCGAACAAAGGAATGCGACCTTTGGTATTTCAATTTGAGCGGGATCGATAAAGCGGTTCGGTTTTTTTAATCAGATTTTGAAATTTTAGAAAAATTTTCGTTTTGCTTTAGTTTAGATAAAATTCCAACATATCGACGGAATTTTTCTACACAGGAAAAATAACAGCCAGTCCTACTACATCCAAATTTTTTTTAGAAGCTTCCTTCACGAGGAAGCCAAAAATGAAATAAATAAAATTCTGCATAAGGGCGGTTTTGTGAAAGATAAAAATTAATAACGAAGCAATCGGCAAAGTTTGCATCCTTTCTATGCTTAAGGATGCTTCAAATCTCTTTACATGACGCGCTCCTCGCTAACTCAGTTAATATTTGACCCTGACCTATCCTAATTTCGTCCATTATTTTTTGTATCATTTTACGTACTCAAAAAAATTACACATCTTTTTTTTTTTTATAAACCGACAGTTTTCTATGATTTCTTTAAATCAACATTTTGGCGCCAATTGAAAATCTGACATTTTTTTCGAAGAAAAAGCATCAGGCGGCTGAAATTTTCGTCTGATTAGAATGTGCGCGTTGAATATTTTCTCAATTATCTGGCATTTTGAACGCGAATTGCATACAATGTTTTAGTCGTTTTTAAAAATGTACCTATTCACTAGTCAATGACCAGTTAAGCAGAACCACTTCTTTATTATAGGTTTCCATCAAATGGAATGGTTGCAATTTGTTATTAAAATTTTTGACGGACGGTCAGAAAGTCAAATGATATGATGCAAACAAGAAAACTGCGTATTTTCATCGCAAGGTATATAAAAATAAATCCTCCATACCGAAAATCCAAAAACATCTGTAAATGACGAGGCCGATCTAACCTACACCTTTAGATGAAATTAGGGTTTTGCAAAAAAACAATCGCAATACGTAGCTAAAAAAATAGTCAAATTGATAATCTAAGGTTCAGTCAATTACTGGTGCATTCACCCTACGTAAAATAAATTCCTCTGATACGTAATAAAAGTTGCTATGTCCGACTTTGCAATAATCTCTTTAGTAAAGGGTGAGCGTGATATACGGAACTATGTACGTGCTAGGTGCAAAACCCTACGGCCCTAAACCAACCAAGCAGTCGTTAGTGGTTAAATATGCATCAGCGTCAACTTCACTCATATTATATGTTGTCTGGGCAACGTAAATACCGACACATATTCACGTTCATATTATATTATGCAATGCACTATACGTGCAACGCTATATATGTCAGCAAAGTGAACACGTAATACTCGCTAAAGGGGAGAGACAACATCGAGGCTTGCGATGCTTAGCTTGCAAATTTTGGGACAAGAATGTTATGCACCTAAGAAGATTCCGCTACTACGGCTCGTGTACCGTACAAACCCTTTTTGCTTCCTCATAGAGGAAGCCTTGTTTTTGTGACAAATTTTTTTAATAGTTTTTCATGTCAGTACATTTAGAATGGTCCAAAACGTCGAGAAAAGTGGTTTGTGCGAAATGTTTGTATGTATGTGTGTGTGTGTGTTCGTATTTGCACTTTTCGTTGTTTACACGATAATTGTTGCAATTTTCGATGAATGCTCTTCAAATTTTGTATGCAAGTAGGCTATCATAATACCGTTTGGAATAGTAGTTGACGCGAATGGGTTGAAAATTTTTTTTTCTATACCATTTTGAAAATTTTGAAAAAATCGTTTTCACGCTATAACTTTCGCAATTGAAAAGGCACCCTGCTAAAACATAAATAGACTACCCGTGAAACATTATGTGTACCAAATTTTGCGAGAATCTGTCGAGCCGTTCTGATTTTATGACAATTTAAATTTTTTCAACAATGTCTGCAAATACTGTAACTCCTGCAAATTCTGAGATATCCGGCTGCAATTTTCCATGTGATTTCACGATTATTGATTTCTAAATAAGACTTTGGTCTAATTAACTGTTGACATGTCAAAAAATTTTAATTTTGGTGAAAAAAAAAACTTTTACGAAAAAAAAAAAAATCGATTTTTTTTTACAGATTTATCTTAAATTTGCTTTACACTTATACGACTATTTAAAAAGATATTTGGCACAAATTTGACACCAATCGGTCGAGTGGTTCAAATTTTGTGGCATTTTGAATTATTTGAAAAATCTCGTTCGAGCGCTTGCCGCTTGCTCATGCAAATTATTAGGTATCGGGTTCCAATTTAGTTTACATATGGATTATCATTATACAATTTTTGAGTAACAATTTCACACAAATCGGTCGAGCGGTAAAAATTTTACGTCACTTTGAATTTTTATAAAAAGATCTTCCAAGTATAAACAAGCCTGCAAAGTAGAACCTTGTGAAATGCTTCCTCATAATTTTTTTCATTCTACAAAGCTTTCTCTATAAGGAAGCCAAAATTGATCAACATACTTCCTCATAGAGGTAGCTTTGTAGAATTTTTGCCGTTAGACACGTTCAGTTGCTTGTAATGAGAAATCTTCATGATACATGTGATTATTTTTGTTTATAAGTTGATGTCTCCGACTACACGAAATTTTTCTTAATAGTGATTATGATATGATGTAGTGGAATATTTGAGCATTTGAAAACTATCTTTTTACATAACCACTTTATTGAGGGAATTTCAAATAATTTTGGCTATGTCCTCGGAAGCGCTTCGTGGAAAAAAGTGTAAATAATGAAGAACCAATGTGTAGGGTTCTACCTTTCATTCTTCTCTTAAGAAAAATTGATAGTATTGATGTAATATAGAAATTTACATTTTTTTAAATGCCTACAATTGTAAAGTCTGCGGATAAAGATTTTCAAAATTATGAACAATTCCATATTCAGCAAAAAACACAGACACAACTTAATGGAGAAAATACTTTTTATATTTCAAATTACACTGAACATGTTGTCATAAGAAATGTTAAAACAGTATAAATCTTTAGACGCAGGATAATATTGTTTATAGAATATTTTCAATGATGGTTACGTTTTCAATTACAATTTTTGAATCTTCAACTCACATTGAAAATTCATATTTCCATTGCATGATAAGAAACAAAAAATGCATGATGGCTCTAATATGTTCCTTTCGCGAAAGTGTAATAATATTGCTCGTACGGCGAGAGTGAATACGTAATGGAACCATTTTCCTGTACACATGTAGCAGGCTTGTAACTTAAGTAAAAAAACTGTATGGCCGTAGCTCGTGAATATACCTATAGTAGCTACCATACGGATACACTATTAAAATACGTACCGGCTGCCGCAGAACGGCCAAGAGAGAAGAAAACTTTTTCCATCCCTTGACGTTGCCACTTTCCCGACCTCGGAACCAACATTTTCCAAGAGAAACGCTAAGCGAGCTAACTTTTTACTACACCGTGTGATCGACGCGTATTTCCAGCCTGAGAAACAAGCTTTTCTCGCAAAGCACAGGCTTCGCGGAGTTTGTCGTTTGTTACTTTATGTGTACGTCAACTTTGACCATACTTTGGACAAAGCTTCACTTCTCTATGTGCTCCCTTGCGGTTTTCTCATGGTGTGAGTTACAATAGGTCAAACGGGTTTAATTGCTTGCAGTTTCGATCAACTAACAGGGTAACTCTACAGTTACCCTGTTAGTTAATCGAAACTGCACCTACTAGGTATTCTACGCCTGTAGATAAGGGTCTGGGAAAAATTACCGTGTCGATAAAAAATCTACACTTTGACTCGAAATAATTTTACATCGTGGAATTTTTGGTCAAATGTAGTATGTTTATCATTTCCTGATAACATTCATATTACATTCATAAGCATTTTTACTACAGTCTTAGAAATTTTTGTATGACAGTTAATATAAAGCAATAAAAATTTTTTTGCGAATACGCGTGTATTAAATTCAATGTACAAATATTAATAAATATTTTTTTTAATTGTTGGAAAATCAATATATATGTTGAAAGTAATTAATATAATTTTTTAAATTTTTTAATATGTCTGTAATATCAGATAAAATTTTATCTGAAGAGAAACTTCCAATACAGATTTTTATTTTCGCTATAATTTAAATAGTGTAGATTTTCCGATTAAAATTTTTGCTGGATTTCCTGACAAAATTGAAAAAAAATCGTTCTTTGTGATACATATTGATTCTAAATCAAATATGGGTAACGAATTTTTTCAGCCGTTTGTAAAAGAATATTGAGCCAAAGAGCCTAAGTTCATGTTAAAAAAGCAGTGGATAATGCTATAAAATATTCAGGGTGCCCACGAGCTGAACATGGACGATAATCGGGACAAATATATTTCATGCTATATGGACTGGTATTGAGGTTCAGATGCGCTCTATATCACAACCAAGTTTCGATCGAAGTCCATCAAAATTTGCATCAGCTACTGGGGCACATATTCAGGAATATATATAGATCTCTGTATGTAGGACGCCGTTCATACTTCGATGGAAACAACGTGCTGCATGTATACAGATATCCGAGATCGCTATTGCGTCGTCCAGTCGGCGAATCATACCGTCCGACTTATTATTCATGAAGCCGTGCCTCCGAAATCGCTTTCAATTTCCTTGAACGCATTTGTGGCGCGGAAGTCTTCGTAGTTAGGCCACTATCCGGATTGTGGATGCCAAATCTCTACGAATGTTTGCCATTCGCCTGACTGCTGACAATAGTAGCTAAGTTTTGCGAACTTCGATGATTTCCATAATTCAATTGGTATTCTGAGATGTATTCAAGGTATTAATCACTGTATCCAGAATCCGCTTGTGGTTACGACTATGCACCAAGTCTTGATCACTTCTGTTATTCGCGTAGATTAAAAATATATATATCTACAAGAGGCTGTAAATTATATTTGTACATTGCCTCTCTGTTATTGTGATTACATTTTTTTAAATCCTCTGTAAATAAAGCTCTTGAATAGATTCAAGCCCTCAACTGTATCATCGACTTAATATTGAGGTCCTTTATTCCTGTTGGTCCAATCGATTAAATCTTATCGTAGATACCTCTTCCAATGCACTTTTAGCTCATATAGTGTCATACTTTGTATTAGTCCCACGACTATTTCTTTTTACTCAAGCTTATCAAACCTTCAACATTTTTACTAGATCAGTCTTTCGAATGACCCTTAAAATTATCCGAAATTTTCGTAACCTAATACTAATAAGTTTAATATTCGAAACCGTTTATTAATGCATATTTTCTTCTAATTTGTTCATAACTTTTCGATTGTTCTTTTTCTTAACTATATCCAATGACATTGATTTTTGCTTCTCCATTGGATAGAAGTATGTAAAAAGAGAAAGTATTGCACTCCAAAAAAAATGAGTCCCTTGGATTTTAATGGAAATACATGTTTTGAGTGTCCTAGATTAAAAAAAACACACTTACTTAGTTCTGTCTATCTGTCTATATGTATGTCTGATGTCTGTATCTCATGGAAAAAAAGTACCCAGATATATTGAAAAATATATCTCAAATATATGATATATCTTGTACGAAAAATATAATTTTGTTACATTATTGTCCAAATAATTCTATATGTCAGATATATTTTTGTATATATTTCTTTTCCATGGTGGTATATTTGAAAGTGTAATAACTTTGGAAGAAATCTGTAGACCGTAATGAAATTTGGTGTGTGTCTTCTTGCATTCAAATTCTGGTTTTCGTATTGAAATCCAATCTAAAATCTTCACTGCTTTTGACACTTTATCTGAAATATCAAAAATAGAATAAAACTTTCAACTTATTTTTGGACCGCAAACTAATATTCAACAATAATAATAAGTAGTTATTCAGCTTTGGCCTGATATATCCAGATACTCTTAACAGTCAATGAGTAGTGCACAAAAAGTAATTCACTACAGCAAAGACTTTGTTTACCTTTCAGTCACTCGCATGAGATTTTTGAAACCTTCGTTTATGAAAAATTTGTATTGTGTGAAATATGGATTGTGTTTCAAGGCTGCTAAAGAAAAATACTATCAATGAACTTAAGCAGTTTTCAATAAGGAATATACCATAATTATCCAAACAAAATATTAGATTTAAAAAAATGCATGGTCTAAATTTGGATTTGTGGTTATAAACACTTGCGATGTTAAAATATAAACACCCATACCCGCGTCGTATCATACTTTTTTTCACTCGAATAGCTTTTTACATGAATTTCAAACCCTACGACGGCCTCTTATCCACCATAAAATTCGAAACATTTGTTTTATGAATGACTGAAATTATAACTCAACTTGGCAAACTATCGAAGTGCCGAAAACAACAGGACCAAAACCAAAGAGAAATGTGAAGGGAAAGCGCCAACATCGCGCGCGCCGCCACGCGAGCGCGGCTCGTAACTTGAATTTGAATTTGAGAACGCGATCTTAACAAATCACAGAAGAAAACGTAAATAATAAATAATTTACGAAATTATCAAAATTTAATTCGTGTAGTTCATCATTATACTCTAGTAAATTCACGATAAAAACTTCACGACACTAATTTATCAGGCTTCCTTTTGTCATACATCCTGTACACGATAACACTACTACGATGTGTTCGTCCTTCCGTATCTGACCTTTCAATCGATTCGCATTTTGTGGCAGCCGAAGTAAATAAAAAAAAGAAAACATCACTCACTTCAACTGATCCAAGCTCTCAACGTCGTGTTAAGTTCTGCTTTCCGATTGAACAAATCGATTAAATCTCGTCGTAGAATCCTTCCAATGCACTTGTAGTAAAAGATGTAGTAGTTCGACATTTCGTTGAGTCCTTCGTAGATTGTCCGGTATGGAGACCCCGTTTCTTTGTATATACACATATATAGATCTGGACATACGCAATATATGTAACAGGAAGCAGTGTGTACACGGTTAAATAATTATGGGTTCATTAATTGGGGGTAAATACGGGAATTGCTTGTCGCCCTGGTTACCATTATGTATCTTGATGGTCTGCTGTTAGGTTGGAATACACGAGAGGAGCGACAAGGCCGTCGCCGTGGGGTCTTTCGAAACGAGACAAAAGCTCGGAACACCGGGACTTTGACTTTGCCAGTGCTTAGCCGAGCTTCTGTAGCAAAGAATGGATTTTCTCTTTTTCCTTCGTTCTCGACAGTTTTTGTTCAAGCGTGTACAAAATTCCCGCTCTTTTCTCAACCCCCTTCGCGAAGATTGTCACTAAACCAGTAGCGCCATCCAGAGACGTGTGTGATATTCGTGGTTGTCTCAGGGACAGCGGAATCATTTCGCCCCACGGACCACTCTAATTGCTAGTTATTCGGTGTTTGTGTTTACCGACTGTGATGAGAGTTATCACGGTTTTGTGATTCCACTATTTCTCATTTCTTTTTGTTTCTCCTTGATTCTTACTTCCGCCTTCGGCTTAGTGTTTTTTGCTTTCTCATATAAAAGGAAGCTTTGTTCGTGGAAGAATTTGTTTTTCTGAATTTTTCTATGTTGGGATACTCAAAATGGTCTAAAAAGTCGAGGGAAGTGGTTTAGAACAAATGACCGGATGTACGTGCACGTGTGTGTGTGTGTGTGTGGCACGCTTGCAAAATTTGAGGATGTATGATACGCTCGGTCCCGCCAAAAGTGAGTTTCAGAGACAATTTCGATCACTTCCCGGTGGGATAAAAATCAGGAGATAATAATGCATATAAAACGTGCTGAAAAGATTGATTTCGCATAATAATCATCCTAAAATGTTATTAACAGATCGGTGAAAAAACAATTGTTCAACAAACAATCAGTCAACCTAACATTTTTTCTAATGAAGATGATATGTTAATTTATTTGAATGCATACAAATTTTTTCAGATTTTTTTCTTACTTTGATTTTGATTTATTTTTCATTTTGAAAAATGCGCAGAATATAACAAATTTTGGATATGCGTTATACAAAAAAATCTTGAGTGTAGTAGATAGTTTTATGCCGAACACATATCCAAAATTCTATATTTCGCGCACATTTTTGAAAAAACAAACAATGTAAAGAAAAAAATCTGAAAAAAAATCGTATGCATTCAAATAAATTAACACATCATTTTCATTAAAACAAGAGTTAGGTTGAATGATTATTTGATGAACAATTGTTTTTTTCACCAATATATTAATAAAATTTTGGGATTATTATTATGCGAAATCAATCTATTCAGCACGTTTTATTCGCATAATTTTTTTCCGATTTATATGCCACCGGGAAGTGATCGAAATTGTCTCCGAAACTGCTGTATCTCGAAGGCGGTTATAACAAGCAAGTGTGGAATTGAGTACACTGGTGAAGGACCAGTGTTACTTCCTAGTAGTAGTAGCAAAAAAAACTGAAACATTTTTTCAAATCTTATATGACTTTGAATTTTTCAAAAAATGTCGGTATGTTTTCGAGCTTCCGCAATTTTTTAACTGATGAGAAAACTAGTTCTTGAGAAGGGAAGCGTTAAAAAATGACGGCCGGAATCAAATCTGAGCGCAATCCATAAAGTGGTTTAAATTTTATAGAATTTTGAATTTTTGAAAAATGTTTGTTTTCGTTTTAATTCAAGTTAATTCCGATAAAAGCATCTTAAATTTTCTACAAGGTCCAATGAATATTTTTTTGTAGTAGATATCACTAGAAATTTGGTAAAGACATTGAATTGAACACGCTTAGTTAATCGTAGGATTTATGATGAGTTTCAGTGAGGAATATCAATTCTCGAATTAATACGAACAATTCCATCCTCATATTTCTATTATTTTTTCAAATTAGGAAAAATAAACGCACATACGAATTCAAAGCAAAAAAAGGATTTTATCTGCCTCTAAAAAACGTCTTCAAGATTCTTATCCGTTTCATTTTGAGATACGATTCTTGTAATTCTTTCTTATACATTACCGATTTTTTAAAACTTCTACTTAACGTGACCCTATGTAGACGATATCTATTAATTGAAGGCTTTTGGTATTATATTTATACTTCCATTATCTAATTGAATTTTCTTTGACTAGAGTTATTGTTAATTCGTCTGTTCTTCGAAACTTTGAAATGAGCTCGTTATTATGATTGTCGTGCTGCGCATTAAATTTAGCAAAGAGCATTGCACAATTTAAAAAATAATGATAATACAGAAATCATACAGATACAGTAAATAATCTCGCACGTATTTTTATTTTATTTGTCACTGATAATAAATAAATAAATAATAATTGACAATTTTTAATCACTCGTGATGCTTTACTAAGGATTTTGCTTCTTACCTGTCAATCTAATATATCTTCGTACAAAATTTTCCCACTCGGTCCTTCCGAAAGACTTTTTTTCTCACTCTATTTCCGCTTCCTTACTGACTTTTATCCGGTTGGTTTGGACCCGTCGAGACATCGAAGCACGGCACGGTCTGTATATTTCTACTGATTCAATTACCGGCCAAGAAAGAAGGCAGAGTTGCCAAGGAATCGAGTAAAACCAGCTAGGTCAACGTGGCCGGAACGACACTAACGCAATCCTAAATTCGAGGAAGTTCTAAGAGTTCGTTCTGGTCTCCGGAAAAAAGAAGCAATTTTTTGAAGGAGGAAATTTTCTTCACGTAATTTTTCGGGATTGAGTCAACGTCTACGCGTCAGGAATTTTCAGCACAATTTTCCCCTTGAGTTTATTACAAGATTTAAAAAAATAACTGACGCAGTTTTTTCGTTGTTGTTGCTAAATCTTCGAAATTATTTTAGAAACGGGATTTTGAGGGGTATTATTTATTAACGAAGACCTGAGTTCAGTTGTGATTATGCTGTAAGTGGTCATCTAATTAATTAAAACCAACAGGACACGATTCGCTGGAATAACCTACGAAAAAACAGTGCAAGGAACAAAAACAATTAATAAAATGTGCAGCAAGTGCAGCGAGTGTTGTCAAGGTTCGAGGCACAGTGTCGATGCGAGTCCAACACCAGGATCCGACTCGGAACCCTCAGGTAACGAGAGAATAGTAAGAAAAATCCCCAAAAAAGTATTTCCTATTCATATCACGTCACATATGGGCTCACTTAAGGAGGTTCGGTGACGACTATCGAAGTCAAATCGGTGCTAAATTTTTGTAATTGATTCTTTAAAGTTTAATGCATTAAGAAACAATAGTAAAGGGTGATTTATATTGAAGCATGTATACTTAATCCAGTAAAAGATCAATAGTGGCGAATTTGCATTAAGATTAACTGATTAACATTCATTCGTAATGACACACATTTTCGTTCCGTTTGTTCCAAGTATAATCAGTAATTTTTTATTGATTCAAATTGGGGATGGTTTATTCCCTTTTTTAAAAGATACTCTATGAATTGACCGCCACGATATTTCATAGTGTTAATCGTTTAATAATTATAGCCGTTTGTTTATGAAAGTATTTTTCTATTTGTTAAACAACAGGCTATAATCATTGAACGATAAATATTACGAAACATCGAGGCGGTCAATTCGTAAAGTATCTTTTAAGAAACAAAATAAGCTATCATTCAGTGTAATCGGTGAAGAATTACAGATGATATTTGGAAAAAACTAAACAAAAATGTGTCCCATTGAAAAGAAAAGTTAATCGGTTAATCTGTATGCAAATTTGTCACCATTGATCTTTCATTGGATTAAGTATACATGCTTCAATAAAAATCACCCTTTACTACTGTTTTTAATGCATTAAACTTTAAAGAATCAATTACGAAAATTTAGCACTGATTTGACTTCGATAGTCGTCACCAAACCTCCTTAACATTTATCTTTGTCATTTACTCGGACAAAAAACAGTTCACATATTCATCCCTTTTTCACTATTATTATTACGATAGTCTAAGTGTTAAGAAATAATTATTGTCATTATTAAATTATTCGAGCTTTGCATGAACAGAATCAAATCTTATTAATACATTGTTACACCTGTAAAAAGTTTTAAAATCGCTATGTAAAATACCGGTTTCATTATAACCGAGAAAGTTACTGATTGAGAGAAGTAAATTATCAATTTATTGAAAAGGAAGAATGGGCTCTGGTTGTACAAAGTACATACAATGATTATCCGTGTAAGAATCTATTTTCCTTGTTCCGGTAAAAAGGAATTGCAGCGATGTTGTCGACAGAGTCAAAAAAATTTTAAATCAATTTTTTAATTTTGCGAGCCATTTCGCTAAAAATTCACGATAACACTGTGAAGATATGATATTTGGGTTAGAGAATTGTTCACCAATTAGCGTTTAAAATAATAAACAAATATGGCGTTTCGACTTGAGGAAATAGTAGAGACTTCTTTGTAAAAAAGATGTATTAAAGAGGACAAACGAACATTGGTTCTATAAAGTACAATGTACATCTGTGTAAAATTTTTTTGCCTTCCTTCTATTGAAAGGAATGTCGCCGAAGTTGTTCACAGCGGTAACAATGCAACAGCTATAAAAATATTTAAATTGATTTTTGTCATTCTGGCTAAAAGTGCGGATATGTTATGTCGATAAACAATAGTTCTCCAATTAGCGTTTAAAATAATTAAAAAATATGCCGATTGACTGGAGTAAATAATAGAGACTTCATTGCAAAAGATGTTTATAATCAAAGACAAACAAGCTCTTGTTTTACAAATGACACTGTGCATCTGTGAAAGAATCTTTTTTCTTCCTTCTATTGAAAGGAATTTTTATTTTTTATTTTTATTTTTTTATTTTGATGAAAAGTGAAAAATCACGATATGTGAAGTTTATGTGGATAAAAAAATAATTCTCCAATTAGCGTTTAAAATAATAATAAAAATATGGTAGTTTGATTGGAGAAAACGATAGAGACTTAATTGCAAAAGAAACTTATCAAAAAAGACAAACGAGCTCTGGTTCTACGAAGTACAATGTACATCTGTGAAAGAATCTTTTTTTCCTGCTCCTATCGAAAGGAATCTTGGTGGTGTTGTTCGCAATGTTAAAAAATGCAACAGAAGCCGCCTGGGTGGGCGTGCCTCGTCTCGTATAAACGGAGTTATACGAGTGGAAAAGGCGAAGAGCTTACTTAACCTGAGGCTCGGCAAGGCTCGTGCTTTACAAGAGTGCGAGTGAGCAAGCAAAAGCGCCGCAAGCGACACACTTAACACCTTTTACCGTAAGGGCTAGAGGTGCGCTTTTCACTGTACTGCACTCGGGTTCTGCTTTCTCTTCATGGTGCGTTCACGCTTCGACCATCGCAAGCACGTCCATCTTGTTTTATGACCATTTATCATTATAATTTATATCCTGATGTTAAAAATTATTTACACTTCGGTAGCTTTACTATTTCTCATACTTTATGCAGAGCAGGATTTTATAATTTGTGCTTCTGTCATATCTATCTGTACTGATGAAAAAAATTAAAATAAATGATAGCATGAAAAATAAAAAAATTTCATTTTCTCAATTATATTTAATGACGTTGATTTTTACTTTTTCATCGCATACGAAGCACGTAAAAAGAGAAAGTATTGCAATTAAAAAAATAATTGTCTTGTAAAGTTTAGAGTTTTAAATAACACAAGAAATTTAAAAACTGATGAAAAAAAAATTTCATAAACGAAAAAAAAATTCTAAAAAATATTACAACATTGTTAAAAAATTATTCGTATTCGGAAAAACCTACGACTTCCTTTGATGGAAGAAATGATATCTAATTATTCAAAGGCGTGTTTTGTAAACTAATTTATTTATAACTTTTGGTCATGCAAAATCGATGTTCATGGAATCTCAAAATCCTTGATTCCTAATCGAATTAAACTTTTTACTGAAAATCTATGTATTGACGTCGTGGTATTCTTTTTGTTTAAGGTAGATCACTATTTGTAGAATTTTAGACACTGAATTATTTGCATGATAAACAGTTAAAGGTTTTTTTTAGCTTTCGTTATATCCAATTAAGTTTAAGTGACATGAAATAATTTGAAATTTTTTGCATCGGTGAAAACTTTTTTGATAAAACAGGGAATTGATTAACATGTGCAAAGTCAGGGTTTATAAAGTCAATTTCGTGAGTCATTAAGTTCGTATTGTTCAAGAGCTTTCAAAGCATTCTCCCAATTTTGGGTAACGACGAGGAAATTCCTGCGTCATGGACGAGGATGACCTGGTGAATCTATATTCATAACTCCCACGTGACCTCTCCCTAGAATGTAGGATTACCCGCCTACTCCCGCTCTTCCTTATAAATTTACATGGCCATTATATATCCCTTTTCTCCTCTGAAAACTTTCATATTTGCACTGTAATATTATATACGTTGGAATAATTCTCATAAGTAATGATACTGATAATTAATTAACAGTTTTATACGTCATCATGCAGAGAGAGCTTATCCGCAAAACGTGAAGATTTTTATGCATATAAAACGGTTAAGCTCTCTGTTGTAATTTTTTTTATTAGAAGCGGACAAAAACCCAAAAATGCAAATAAAAAATTACACACTTTTAAACATGTTAAAAATCAATGACAATTTTCAAAGATGTACTGCACTCATATGACCAACTCAAAATTTTGTTAGATTATTTACGAATTTTCCGACCGAGATTGAAAAATATTTTTCTGATGTGACTGTATTCATTTTACGTTCAAATAATTCTCGTAATTAATGATACTGATCATTAATCAACAGTTTTATACGTCATCATGCAGAAAGAGCTTATCCTCAAAACGTGAAGATTTTTATGCATATAAGACCATTATATATCCCTTTTCTCCTCTAAAAACTTTCATATTTGCACCGTAATATTATATACGTTGGAATAATTCTCATAAGTAATGATACTGATAATTAATTAACAGTTTTATACGTCATCATGCAGAGAGAGCTTATCCGCAAAACGTGAAGATTTTTATGCATATAAGATGGTTAAGCTCTCTGTTGTATTTTTTAAAAATAGAAGCGGACAAAAACCCAAAAATCCAAATAAAAAATACACACTTTTAAACATGTTAAAAATCAATGACAATTTTCAAAGATGTACTGCACTCATATGACCAACTAAAATTTTTGTTAGATTATTTACGAATTTTCCGACCGAGATTACAAAATATTTTTCTTGCGTGACTCCATTCATTTTACGTTCAAATAATTCTCGTAATTAATTATACTGATCATTAATCAACAGTTTTATACGTGATCATGCAGAAAGAGCTTATCCTGAAAAAGTGAAGATTTTAATGCATATAAGACGGTTAAGCTCGCTGTTGTAATTTTTTAAATAGAAGCGGAGAAAACCCCAAAAATCCGAATGAAAAAAAAAATTCGAATTGTTCAACATATTAAAAATCATGGACAATTTTTAAAGACGTATTGGACTTACATGACCAACTAAAAGTCTTGTTGGATTATTTGCGAATTTTGCGCGCGAAATTGAAAATCATTGTTTCTAATATGTTTCTACTCATTTTGTAATAACTGTTACATTATAATAATGGTGCATTATTAGTTCTTATTCATTTTGCAACTTGTCAAGAATAGTCCCTAAATAACGAAGAAGAAATGTACATAAATTTTGGTCTATATTTTTTGCAATGATTCAAATTTATACATTTATTCAATTTCAATAAATACATATTTAGAAATGGAACAAATAATTCCTACAAATAAATTATTCATAGTATCATTTAATTAATTATATCATTAATTTACAACGATAAAATGAATAAAATAATGGTAATGAAATAATGCTGACACTTCTGGAATTAAAGTTCGAACATAAACCGACTCTGCTTAGGGTTGTGATAGTCTACCATTCAAGGAACGATATATTTTATTGATTTTTTCCATTTCGCCTATCGTAACACTACAAATATTTAAGATTATTATTCCAAAATATCGATATGATGACTAAAAAATGATTTTTCGGTTTATGTCCCTTTAATTCAGTTGAAGTAACGGATATTATAACTCAGTACAATCCGGAACAAATGAGGTACTATTATTATTTCAATTGTCGTAGTTGAGTGATAGTTTAGGAGTTTTGCATATAATAAGTCTCTGGTGGGTTTACGTACCGATGGTTTCGCTACGTCACTGCATATACGTAAGTAACTGCGCAAGTTATTCACGATGTATATATAGTGTACCCTCGCATAGTGTACAGAATACACGTATACTCCTGCAGCACATAAAGTATGCAGGACGAAGACATAGTACAGTATATTATATATATGTATTCGCGGTGATGGAGCTCCTGTGCACATACGAGTCGCATAAATAGTCAAGTGTCGCGCTCTGTACAAGAAGAAGAATGGGGTTGCACGCGGGGTTAGCGCGTGGTGATGGTATACATCGCATTACATCGAGACTTTTCGCACGCGTGCTTCAGTTCCCCTTCGACCTATATGAAGCTGCGGAATCTCTCACGAGTATTTCTCAAACACGCTCATCAAAGCTCTAGCGTTTACCCTAATTAGCAACAACGAGCTCGCTTCGCTCGCACTGCTTTCTTTTCAATTATCTATTTTTCTAGCTAAACATGATATTCGCATGCTTTTACGATTCGTGACTCTATACAACTTTATTTCCGCTTTATCGTTTAGATATAATTGACTTTTGATGTGACGTGTTTTTTTTTGCGGGAAAAAAAATTCGGTCCATTCCACAACTGTGAAAAAATACTGCCATTCAAAATGCGCGCCATGCGCGACTTTGTACCGATGACAACAGTCTGAAGTTAGCTTTATGTTGAAACATATTGACGACCAATCGGAATGTTTGGAAAGTGGCTTCAGTTTTCGATATTCCGACTTTTGATGTGCCATGTATTTTTTAAGAGAGGATTTTTTGTAGCTAAACATAATATTCGCAGGTTTATATGATTCGTAACTGTATTTGACTTTTTTTACGCTTTATCTTTAATGGAAAAAAAATTTAGTCCATTCCACAACTGCGAAAAAATACAGCCATTCAAAACGCGCGCCATCCGTGACTTTCTAGCGATCATAACAGTCTGAAGTTAGCTTTGCGTTTGAACGAATTGACGACTAATCAGAATGTTTGAAAACTGGCTTCAGTTTTCGATATTTCGAATTTTTATATGCTATGACCTTTTTAAGAGACGATTTTTTGTAGCTGACCATGATATTCGCATGTTTATACGATTCTTAACTGCATGTGACTTTATTTCTGCTTTATTGTTTCGATGTAATTGACTTTCGATGTGCCACGTTTTTTTTTTGCGATAATAAAAATTCAGTCCATTCCACAACTGCGAAAAAATACAACCATTCACAATGCGCGCCTTTCGTGACCTTGGAGCGGTCATCATGGCAGTCTGAAGTTAGGTTTACGTTTAAAACACACTCCGGTGGAAACTGGTTTTAGATTGCGATATGTCGACTTTCGATATGCCATGTCTTTTTTGAGAGAGGAATTGCTCTTTTAAATAAGTGGTAAAATTATCTGAAATTTTCATTTATGGAGTTTAAAACTTTTCTCAAAAACTATTTTTCAGATAAAGAAAAATCTTGCACATTGCATCCTCATTATTTGTTGCTTTTTGCAAAACTACATCTTTGAAAAAATGTGGAAATATTGACTTCCTTATAGAGGAAGCTTCGTAAGAAGCAAAACATAATGAGGATGCAATGTGCAAGATTCTACGTTGTATCCTTGTTTTGAATAAATAAATAGATACACATGTTTTTTTTTGTTTCCATACTAAATTTGGGCTTGATATGTCAAGACTTGAAACACTTAATGGGATAAAGTGAATTTTTTTAATAATTCGAATTTCCATAAAATCGAAATTATTTAAGTTTCGTCACTGAATCATATATCTATAATGACTTACTATGATTTTGTTTACATACAAAATTGGAGTTCGATATGTCAGTTAAGATTTTCGAAAAGTCCATGACATGATTTCAATTTTTCAAAAAATTTAAAATTCTATAAATTCGGAACCAATTTACGGATTTTTCCTAAATTCGATACCAAGTGAAATCAAGTGCATATGCTCATGTGAAAACTTATTTAGGATGATAGACCTATTTTTTCGAAAGTTAGAGCGACCACGCACGTATTTCAAAAAGTTGAAAAAGCTGCCAAATTTAAATTCATGCATCCATTCAGCCAACGGTTGCAACAATTGAAGCGGAGCTGCGACTTCAGCTGTATACCAAATTTCAGTTCGATAAATGAATTGGTTTGCAAGTTATAAGCATTTGAATTTCAGCTGTTGTATATATGGACACACATACATACGGACATTTTTTCTAGATAACTTTTTCGGACGTCTTAGACTTTTGTGAGTGTCCTGACATTCAAGTTTCGAAATTATTTTTTTCATAATAACAAAGCTTCCTCTATGAGAAAGCAAAAAATAATAGAATGGAGATTCTCTAAACCTTTTAAATAAAAATAAAATATTCGAACAAGCTTATTAAAGCATTGTTTTCTACTTTTTCAGAACTTTTTAATAGATTTTGTTTCTTACTAATTTTACCGATGATATTTTCCTTCTCAATTCTTTATGTTTTTATAGATCCTGCAGACTCCAACTTGTAGGATGTGATTTTACTGTGTTTATACTTCCCATCGATTAGTACTTTGTAGAACAGGAATCAACGAAAAATAAGTATAAATGAACATCAAACATTCGAATATCTAAGCAATTTTCTACAATTATGTCTCAAGCATATTTATCAAAGCTCCAACGTTTAAAAACAAATTTGTACGCCGACTAAGAGTTGAAATGTGCACACGCTTGAATATCGTCGGAAATCAAAATTTAGATTCAAATTTTATGCACTTGAAGATATCGTATCCTAAATTTAACTGGTTTATGCATGGAAACTTCCAGCACCGTATCAATATTTTTTATTCAGATTTTTTTGGATTGTAAAGTTGGCATCTGTGTATAAAACTTTTTGTATTTCATTCCTATTATAATTTTTATGGTCACAAATCCGTTTTTGTTTTTCAAGCTAATAAATATCACATTTGTTATTTCAATATGATAAATATAATTCAGGTATTTCAAATATATTTATAGTGACGATACTCCGATTTGTCTGTGTTTGTACTGAATCCTATAAAAATTGAATAATGATTTGTCATTGTAAATCGGTATTACAGACCTTTTGCTTATTTTCTAATTGAATTTTTTATTTTGTGTTGCAGAGGAGGAGTGGAACCCAGGTGGAAAAGGTCGCCAGTCCAATGACACAGGTTAGCCCCTAAATTATGCACATATCCCAAGAGAGTCATTAATTCATAAAAATAAAAAATACAAATTCCATCACCAAAAAATAAAACCAAAATTCTCTTCGTCATGCAAAATTGTAGCCACTTCGTTGTTTATTCACATATTTCATTCGTGTATTTATTCTTTAAGCTAAACAACATTTAGTATTCCTCAAAAATATCCAATAACATTTATAAATAAAACCTAAAAATATTCTATAAAAATCAAACGTACAACATTTTGTTTAGAAAGTCACGGCAATCAAAGTAATGAATTCATAGTCTTTTCATACGATTTTTGAAGAAGTGAGAATAAATAACGTCAACAATAAAATCATGGTTTGCTTATCGCCTTAGCATCAAAGATCTACTATAATTAAAATCAGTTTACCGCATTCGATCCCAAAAAGTGAATTCTACCATCAACTTTGTGAGATGAATGAATTAAATATTAATAAATGGACTTTTTAGTATTGGGTTTCCAAATAAAATATGCCTAAACACGATTTTTTACAGAATTAGGAAATAATTTTCAGCAATGGTCGAATGTGGACATCAATTTAATTTTTCAATTAATCCTTCACTTATTTTATAACCAAAGTGATTGAATACTTGGTATTAATGAATATTCACCGTCGCGTAGTGTTTAGTAAATGACACATATTTTATTGTATTAACCGTATTATCGTATTGCGATGCTAATTAACGAGAAAACCGCGTTTCCCTCAATTATCGTCTATATTGCACATTCCTGTTTTCCACCGGTGCACACCACTAATCGACTATATCATTGGCTTCTCGATTTTCCTATTTTACGTTTTAACCGCCCTACTATATAGATATATATTTATGGTTGGGTCTGCCCACCCGTGCGAACCCGGGAGGATTGAACGAAGCGTGGATAAATAATTTTCAAGCCGGTAATTCGTACAACCCGGTTCCCTGGTGCGCTCATAGTTTGCCGGGGATACTATAGTGTATTCTGTGCGCGCTTTAACAAGCCAACACTGAGCCAGCGAGCCGAGTCGCGTCGGGACGTAATCCGTCGGGCCAAAACCCCGTTTAACATTGTACGAGAATTACTATTAATCGATTCGATACTATGGTAAGGTGCAGAGCGTCAGATTGCTCGGGAACTTTGATTTTCTATCCCTTCTAGGCTTGTGATGGGTTAAATACTCCGGTTCAAGTGATTTTCGAACTTAAGGAGGTTGAAAAGCGCTCACTGAGAGAAAAGATTTCATTGATGGCAAAGAAATGGGTGGTTTGATTCTTTTTTCATTGATTTCAACGAAATATCTATTTGATTTCAATGAGATAGTGCACTTAAATTTTAAAGAGAACATTTCATTGCCTGTAAAGAAACATTTACTTAATGGGCATAAAATAAAGAAACAATTTCATTGTTTTAAAGAAAAGTTTTCATTGTTTTAAAGAAAAGTTTTCATTGATTTAATGAAAACATATACTTGATGGCAGCAAGTGCTGGGAATTTCGTCTTCCAGTGTTAACCGCCTATAGGACTGTCTCTCTTGCACCTAACCTCACTTTTCTGTTTTTCGGTTCTCCCGAACGAAAGGCTTCGAGTTTCAAGGAGCCAGAAGTTTAGCCAATTCCTGCCGTACTTCTACACGTTCTGTCAAAATGTAATCTTTATTTGCCGAGTAGTTAAAGAAAAAAAAGGTTTTAATATTTTGAGCTGTGGTGGGGAAAGTGGGAGAAAAGAACAGAGACGATTTCTTGGTTTAAAGAAATCTTTCTTTGAATTAATATCACTTCTTTTCATTGAGTTTGAGTCATTTAATGGAAATATAGTTTCGAAGCTCGAGTATTTCTTTTCATTGGCGCAGATTGCCGTGAATTAATGAAATATTTTCTCTCGGTGCTCAACACTAGTCAAATGAGTGCCAACTGTTGTGAATCGTGGATACTCAGTTTCATGCATCAATATGATAAGGATCTGAAATACATTTCTAATCGGATGAAAGAAATTCTTTTATTTTTATTTTTTTCTTAACTTTTCTTGAAAAATCTAAAATTTGGGGCACGCTTTTGAAAAAGAATAGATGAAAGTCTTTTTAACCCCGTTCCACATACGAGAATTACTATTAATCGATTCGGTACTAGGTTAAGGTGCACAGCGCCAGGTTTCTCGGGAACTTTGATTTTATATCCCTTCTAGACTTGTGATGGGTTAAATACTCCGGGTCAAGTGATTTTCTTTCGAACTTAAGGAGGTTGGAGCGCTCAACACTAGTCAAATGAGTGCCAATTGTTCTAAGTCGTGTATACTAAGTTTTATGCATCAATTGACTATAGTCGATGGTGCTTTGTATTGAAATAAATATTCTTGACTTAGAAAAATATTAATTGCGATGGATTGACAAATTACTATTAATCGATTCGATACTAGGATAAGGTGCACAGCGTCAGGTTGCTCGGGAACTTTGATTTTTTATCCCTTCTAGGTTTGTGATGGGTTTTATCAGGGTCAAGTGATTTTCGAACTTTACTCAGAAATTTGAAATCTGTCGTTAAAATTATTCATCACAATCGACAATAAAATTGATTTGTTGAAATACTCATATTATTTGATGTAAAAACCTTGAATGTAGGACATTTTTTCAAATCAAAATAGATGAAAGGCTCTTTAAATCCACTTTTAACTTTTTCACATGTAAATGCATTTTTATTTTTTCAAATGAAAATGTGAGATGAATTTTTGGCAAAGTTTAATTATTCTTCACATGTTTTAAATTATAGTTAAAGAGGAGTTTTATTTTAAAAACTATTTGCCTTCGTAGCAAAAAATGCTACTTTGGCTGTTGAATCGAAACGAAAATACATTAAACGCATGTTTATGGTAGAAAAAACATCGTTACCGTTTCACAGCCCCAGGATAAAACTGACACAAATGAGGAGAATGAAAAGGAATATCGTTCCGGTTGAACGAAATGCAGATGGAAATACTTCTCGCTATAATGATAATAATGATATTAGGTTAAGGGGCACAGACAATAATGTCTTTTGCAAAGTTCTCTTCCTTTTTTACCTATCCAATGTGTTTGGTATTAATATTTCCATTCCGTTAAAAAATATACGGGAAAAGCTATTAATGTTGATCGATTCGATAGCAGTGAATCGTCCAGAAGATAGGTTAGCTGCTTCGATTTAAAAGACCTAGGTCAAGTTACTCCATTTTTCAGTTTCGCTAAAGAATACAAACACACCATGTTATACCATATTGTAACATACAATCATCCTTCAGAAAAAATAGGGTAAATATTGAATGTGAGCAGGAAAACGATGATTGAGAATAAACAATTCTACGATAGCAAAGAATGTCGTGCACAAAGAATGATAGGTCAAGATTTCTCATTCTTGGTTAATTTATAAGAGACTGAGGAACTCGAAACAAAGGACTCGAGCTTGGAGTTTTCCAAAAAACTCCGAAATAAACCTTATAATAAATTATTAAACGAAAAAATCAAGAAATCTTTTTTATTTTTCGAAACTATCGTTTTTATTAGAACCCTCACCATAAAACAGTCATACAAACATTAATAAATAGAACGGTCAAATATGAAATACATCGAGCAATAATAATAATAACAATAATAATAATAATAACAATAGCAATAGTCTGAGAGGTCACAGGATAAATTTTGCAGCTTATTGACATATCCGCCGTGTTCCTCATAAATATTTCCACTTCGATCAAAAATCTATAAAACCAAGAAAGTTGCATATCCCAGTGATCGTCAGTTGTGTCCTTTGACTGTGGAATTTATTCCAGAGAAATCACAATCTGCCAATGACTGGTACATGGCCGATGACTGAGCCATTCGCCTCAGTAAACCATTTGATAGCAAAGAATGATATACCTGGTAGGTCAAGAGCTCTGATTTCGTATTCCTGTTTAATTTATGAGAAACTAAAGAACTTGGAACAAAGGATTCGAGCTTGGAGCGTCACAGAAATCCCCATCATAAAACATTTCATAAAAAATCACTAAATTGAACAGATCAATATGAAATATACCCGGGAATAATAATGATATATCCCCAATAATAACATCAATAACACCAGTCTGAGAGGTCACAAAATAAATTTCGCAGCTCATTGACTTCTTCGCCGTATTCTTCATAAATATATCCATTATAATCTAAGCTACATAAAAACGAGTAAGTTCGATATCCCAATGATCGTCGATGACCCAGTGACCGTCAGTTGTGTCCTCTGACTGTGGAACTTATTACAGACAGATCACAATTTGCCAATGACTGGAACATGGCCGATGACTGAGCCATTCACCTTAGTAACCCATTTGATAGCAAAGAATGATATGCACGATAGGTCAAGAGCTCTAATTCCGTATTCGTGCTTAATTTATGAGAAACTAAAGAACTCGGAACAAAGGACTCGAGCGTGGAGCTTTAGAGAAAATTAAAAAATGAACCTTAAAATAAATTTGCAAACGGAAAACTGCAGAAATATTTATTCCATTGGAATCTTTTTTATTCCTAACCCCGCCATAAAACAGTTAAAGAAAAATCACTGAACAGACAAGTATGGGAATCACCGAGCAATGATAATATATCCACAACAATAGTAATTATAATATCAGTCTGAGAGGTCACAGGATAAATTCAGCAAAGCTCCTTCACTTCTTCACCTCTTGACGGTGTTCCTTATAAATATTTCCATGTTCGTTCCTCTCGCAATCTCATTTAATTAACGCGCGAGGTCACTGTATAATTTTCCGAGCTCCGGGGAGACAATGTTTGTGTACGTAAATCACTCGGTATCGTTGTTCCTGTCGTCATCTTTCGTCGTCTCGTCGTTTAAACACCGAGTTATTCCAGTAATATACCGACAAAGGTGCTCTTAGCCCGTAGCCTTCCGTAGTTCGGTAATGGTCCTCGCCCGTATACTCAAAGTCTTTTGTCCGTTAAGGCAACTCGCGGGGGGAAGAAGAAGGGAAAAGCCAACGAGCTCAACTCGCCGTTGCCGTTGCCGTTGCCGTTGCACTCGCTCTCAATCATTGACCGTACCGCGGCTCCTCGAGTGCAATCCATTATTCACCGAGTTTTAATCACCGAAACCCTTCGGCCCGAGACTTGGACGAACAAGTACGAACGACTACGAACTGTTCCGACCCGCTTTGCCTTCAACGTTTCGGCATTTCTCTCTCTTAGGCGTCGCGTCGTACGTCTGAAAATTTAATTCTCTCCGCGGACACCGAGCACACGCTACAGCACATCCTCTTTACCGTCGTCTTCGCAGTTAACCCCCCTCCACGCCTTCGCAGCATCTTCCACATCGTCGTGTTTCCCGATTCTCTGGGGAAATATTCGCTACAGTCAAATCACATTCGACTGCCGACGAAAATTGAATGCCGACGTCCTATGCACGTACCTATAGTTCATGGGCGAGATGGATTGGGGCAGAAATTGTACGGGTAATGGTCGATGGAAGGGCATTTCAGCATTGTCAATTTGTTTATGTAAATCTCATTATCTGACGTCTGGAAATTTTGAACGGGTTCGGGAAAGAGATTTCGATATTTTTCCGCTTTGATTAGTATTTTAGCAGACGCTGTTATGGTATTTATGGATTCATAGTCATAAATCGCGTTTTCTGACATCTTTTGAGCGGATTGGGAGAAAGAGATTTCGATATCATTTTGCTTTGATGATATACTCTTAGCTGATTTTGCTTTGATTCACCGTTTCAGCAGACACTCGAATGATATTCGTGACTTTATAGTCATAAATCTTGTTTTCTGACGTCCGCAAGTCTTGAGCAGAATTGGAGAAAAGATTCCGATATCCTTTTGCTTTGATTACTATTTAAGGAGACACTTCAATGGTATTTATGACTTCATAGTCATAAATATCGTTTTCTGACGTCGGCACGTTTTGAGCGAAATGGCAAGAAAGATTTCGACATCATTTTGCTTGCATGATGATTTTAGAAAATACTTCAAGAGTATTTGTGAATTGGAGAAGAGATTTCGATATCATTTTGCTTTAATTACTATTTTAGCAGACACTTCAATGGTATTTATGACTTCATAGTCATAAATCTCGTTTTTTGAAGTTTGCAAGTTCGGAGCGGAATCCGAGAATAGATTTCGATATTTCTTTGGTTCGATAATACTTTTAGTGGACACTTCCATTTATGACTGTGAGTAAAAGGTCTTCAAAATTTTTTATTAGTTGGTTTCTATCGCAAATATTGAACAAGCCTAAAATTTGCAAAATCTATGGACGTGTTGTTTTTTGTTCGTAGCTTAAGTCAATGGTGCAAATACTTTTGACAAAAATTTCGCACTTGTCGTAGAGTTTAATTTTCACTGAGATTAATTTTCTTTGTGTGAATCAGTCCAGTCCAAGTTTAGGAGTTTTCATTTCAAGGAGTTTCGCAAAAGTGTCGAGAAAATGTAGTGCAAAAGTGACTGATCAAAGAACAAAGACTGCATAATTCAAAGTTGACCTCCGTTCGATATTCATCTGGCAAAAAAATCCATTAAAAAGCTATTAAGAAATCCAATTCTGGTTGATGGATATTTATCAACTGAGGGTAACCATAGACCGAATTGCATCCGGATTCTGATTACAAATTGATCATTCCGTGACTCGAATGTCGATTCCAAATGCTGTATTTTTTGCATCCAATTTCATCCTTTGGCGCAATCGCTCAGGTTATTTTAAAAACGATTCGATGTTTCTTCGTTTCTTGTCGTGGTTCAGTAATAGATTGTCTTGACCGACGAGAATCCGATATGGATGTGTCAATCGCAGTCTCAGTGAATCGTTGCCGTAAAATTGTCGGAACATCCGATATCCAGATTTTTCTTTTGCTTCGACACATCTATTTTCCAATTATACATATTTCACTATCTCTTGCTAGTCAGTGAAAATTACAGAAGCCATGTTATTGTTCTCTTCAAGAACGTCGACTATCAGGATTGAAATTATTCGTAATCTCATTCATATCATGACCAAAAGGGTAAACGAAGGTAAAGGAAATAAATATATTCAAATATCTTACAATTTGCAAGAAAAAAATTGCATCTTTATTACATAAGTTTCATTTTTAAAATTAGATTTATCATATGCCTCCGTTTAGCCTTGAATTTTCAATCATATTTGTCTTGTAAGATACAAATAATCATTATCTTGATAGTGAAATTTCAAAAATAAATTTCCTATTGAATTTTGAATAAGCACACAGTAGAGAAAAAAATTTGCTAGGCCAGTTAATATACCCACAGATTATTCATATTCCTTGCTGCACGAACTTTTTTTTCCAAAGTAAGGAAATATGTTTTCTGAATGTAAAAATAATTTTCGAGGCTAACAAAAAAAAAAAAAAAAAATTGCGATCATTGACCAATATTTTTTCTTTGTACACAATTTGTACGCCCAAATTCTCATGGTAATCACTGAAATAATGCTTCATAAAGTGATGAGTCCATTAAAATCATCTATATCAAATTTACCCACAATTTTTCAATCATATTTGTATTGGAAAAAAAAATCATCAGCTTCACAGTGGAATCTCTATAATAAATTTTGCTCACATTTACAAATCGTAAATTTCATATTGAATAGTAAATAAGCATTCAGAGGAAAAATTGTGCTGGACCAGTAATAACTGGTCCAGCAGTTTATTCTGCATTTTTTTTTGCTGCACGAACAAATTTTTTTGCAGGGTCAGCAAATATGTTTTCTGAACTCACAAAATAATTTTCTGACCCAGTTGATATACCAACAGCTTATTTTCATTCTTGCTGCACGAACGAATTTTTTACATGTTCATCAAATACGATTTAACAACAAGGACTTGCGATCGTCGACCAATGATTTGTCTCCGTCAAGATTTTTAATGCCCAAATTCTCGTGACAATGTCTAAAATAATCACCCATTATGCAATTCGCTAATTAAGGATGTATGATATGTACAGTCCCGCCAAAAGTGAGTTTCAGAAAAAATTTCGATCACTTCCTGATGTGATAAAAATCGAAAAAAATAATGCATATAAAAAGTGCTGAAAAGATTGATTTCGCATAATAATGATCCCAAAATGTTATTAACAAATTGGTGAAAAAAACAATTGTTCAACAAACAATTAGTCAACCTAACTTTTTTTCTAATTAAAATGATATGTTAATTTATTTGAATGCATACCAATTGTTTCAGATTTTTTTCTTTATTTTGATTTTGATCTTTATCATTTTTAAAAATGTGCGCGAAATAACGAATTTTGGATATGTGTTTGGCATAAAACCATCTACTACACTCAAGATTTTTTTGCAAAACCCATATCCAAGATTTGTTATATTCTGCGCATTTTTGAAAAAAAAAAAAAAAAAAAAAAAAAAAAAAAATTAAAGAAAATAATCTGAAAAAATTCGTATGCATTCAAACAAATGAACATATCATTTTCATTTGAAAAAAAGTTAGGTTGACTAATTCTTGTTGAACAAATTTTTATCACCCATTTGTTAATAACATTTTGGGATTATTACTATGAGAAATCAATTTTTTCAGTACGTTTTATATGCATTCATTTTTCCGGATTATCACCCCATCGGGAAATGATCGAAATTGTCTCTGAAACTCACTTTTGGCGGGGCTGTACACTGAGAAAAATCGTCATAGTACAGTGAACTATAAAGTGACAACTATTGATTTTGAGTCCTTTTATAGTCACAGTGACTATAAAAATAGTTGTGACAACTACTTAAGTGGTAACAACTATGTTAGTACCAACTACAAGTAAATACTTGTCACTTTATGGTTACTAATACCATAATTTTCTCTCAATGTCATACATCCTCAATTATCGACGTCAAATTTACCCACGAATTTTCAATTCCTTTAGACTTGGAAGTTGAAAGTCGTTTACCATTTGCGAATATACGTCTCGAGGCTCTCAGCGTTCGCCTGGAAGTGGGCACATTACCGGCTTAGTTTAACCCCTAGAATCAGCGAGGCCTTTGATAGGCTTCCAGAGCAGGTTTTAGTTTCACCTGCAACGTTTCGGTCACGCGGTGAAATTGATACCGCAACACCTAGACAGATGAACGAGGGTAACTCGGGCTGGTTGGATTTAACCCGCGGCCAGTTGGTCTTGTGCTTTTGGCACTCGCGATACGTCAACCCTCCTGACCAAAATGACATTGTTATATGCGTCAATGGCAATGAAAACACATGGACGCGAGCGTTAATCGCATTATTCCATTCTATCTCCCAATATGTCGCCTCGGTTCAGTGTTCCGGACAATCAGTGGCATACCTATAAGTGACAAAGAGGTTTTCCGCTAACAGAAGCCATTTTTCTCAAATTTATTTCCGTCGTGCAGTGAATAAAGTGGTAAAAATGTGTCTCTCACGAATCCTTTTATCGCGAATAGTGCAACTGGCAATTTATCAAAGGAAATATCCTTGCGGAAAGCCGTTTCTGCTATGACGTGTCGTAGGGGTGAATATTTTAACCTGTCAACCGACACAGGGATTTACTGGTGCGCGTACTGATAAAACAAATTGAGCTTTTCGTGAAAAGGCTAAAAAGAAAATGCCCCGTGAGCCCCATGATTCTTTCCGGAAGCAGGAAACGAGAAATGCACAAGTGGAAACGGTTTATATGCTTTCGGTTATGTTTTATGGATCAGAAATAAGCCGAGTATGGCTGTTGTGAACACGCTCGTTGGCTGTCAAACAGGTTGAAATATACCGTGTCGGGATTATTCACTTTGTAAGTTATTCATCTTCTTGCCTATTTATTAAAGTATCTTTTAATTGATAAGAAAAAGTAATAATTGGACATTTTAGTCGTTCGTTGTTTTGGTAATTTTTTAATTATTCGAAAAGTCAAGTGTTCTCAGGTTTTTATTAGCTGGTTTGAGACTTGTTTTTGTTTTTTTCCTTAAGTAAAATTCAGCCATTGAAAACTTGCAAAAATTGCACCGATATTTTTTTTTTTTTTTTGATAAAGTCCTCGTTTTTTTTTATCCATTGAATTATTCATTTCATTTTTTACCGTCCTGTCTCTTCTGATACAAAATATAAAAATTATAAAACAAAAACTTTTTTTTCGAACACAAATTTTAAACAGTTTCTCATCAGAAAAACTAGGTCACACATAAAATTGTAACAACATTCGTTGCAGAAATCATATTTATACAAAATTATTGGTACTTGACTCATTATGAAAAGGAGTTTCATTTCATAAAACTTCAACAAACAATTTCCGCTAAAAATATACGTACCCATAACTTCATCTCGTTTTTATCCTTCAATACCAATATTTTTTATTTTTACGGACAATTTTTTTTGTTGATGACGTACATGTTTTTATTTTTATTTTAATCACTATTTCATTTTCCTAGTGGTATCATTAATTATAATGACCCCATAAGAGCATTTGTTTTTTTTTTAATTGCAAATCAGTCCAATGAATATGAATCGACAGAATTACCGGATTCAACACCGTATTTCAACTGTCTGAAAGTAGAATCACTTTCCCATATGAATTACCTTACCGCGCACGACATACACAAGTAAAAACGGCTTATATACTTTTGATTAAATTTCATGGATGAGAAATAAGCCGCGTATGACTTTCGTAAAGACGTTCGGTGGCTGTAAAAATTTTAAAGATATAGTTTCAGAACTTTTTACCTTGTACTACATATTTTCTTGATTTTCTATTCATAGATGCACATAAAGCATACATTAATTTATGGGAGAAAGTATTAATTGGTCATCTCATGGTCACTTTTTATGTTCGACAATAAAGCCAATTATTAATATAACAATATAGTCTTGTTTTCGATTTATTACTCGAGTCAAATTTAGACATACTAAACTTGCAAAAATTGCACCGGGAGACCTTTTTTTTAGCGAATATAAATTCTTGTTTCCCTCAATTCATTTCATTTTTCAATATATATCAAATTTGAAAATTTTAATCGAAAACCTTTTATTTTTTAATCATAAATTTTCCACCAGTTTGCTATTATAAAAAAATAGGTCTTATTTGAAACGGTAACAACATTTTTTGCAGCAATAATATCTATAACAAATTATTGACCAATGGTCTTATCATTAAAAAAAGTTTCATTTGATAAAAATTCAAAAACAATTTACGTTAAAAAAAAATACTCATAATTCCATCTCGTTATTATCGTTCAATGACAGTGTTTTCAGATTTTACAGATTAAAATCTTTTTTAAAAATAATATACATGTATTTATTTAGGAAAAATCACTATTTAATTTTTCTGGTCCTATCATTAATTATGTCAATCCCCATAAAAGCATTCGTTTTTTTTAAAATTTATCTGATGAAGAAGATTTGACGAAAACATTTTACCAAATTCAACACCGTATTTCAACTGTCTGCTAGTAGAATCGCGTTTCCACGTGAATTACCCTACCGCGCACCGCAACCCCTTATCTCAACACGACGTCGTGGCCACTCGAGACGACGATCGTCTTCCCTCTTGCACACTGTGCTGTAGTTTGCTTGTACCGGTCTTCTATCTCTCGAGGCACGACAGCCTACGACGCGAGTAAATTAGCCACTCTTCTCTATCTTCCTCCACTCATCTCTCCACAGGATGTACAGATACAGGATGCACCAAAGCCAGCAAAAGCCAAATCTGAGTACATTAGCAGCAGCAGTTGAAAAAAAAAAGAAACGTTTCCCGTACATTTTTGTTTCACATTAGAATATTTAAAACATTCTTTTTTTTTATGCCAATAAAGTTTCCCCTATGAGAAAGCAATATATATATAGATATCAAAGTGTGCAAAAAAAGCCATACTTTTTTCTTTGCTCTCCGCCCAAAATATCGTAGAATATGTCTTAGTAATGATCCAGTCGAAAGCGGAGCTCGTAATATTAATTCTTAGAGGTCGATCATCGAGTTTCAAGTTTTCCCATTTAAATAACACAGGAAATTGATTTTTTATCCATTCTTTCTCCCTGCAACCTAAGAAGAAAATTTTTTTATGAAATCAATGACTACACATTATGAATCATTAAATTTCGAACAAAAAATCTTGTTGAGTCGAATTTCTATCTTCAATATTTGATTTATTACAGAGCCTTGAAATTTTTTATCGGATATGCGTATCAATATAAGATTCAATGAGTCTATAACTTAAAACCGTTAGCAATACATACAATTTCACCTGGATCTTTTAGAAAATTCAATGTTCTAATAGATTTTTATTGACTTTTTTGTACTAACATCAGTAGTTCACTTAATAACAGTTAAAAACATGGAAACCATAACTTTTTTGGTCTGTAACTTCGTAAAAAAACTCGTTAACAACTTTTTTGTAGTGCGTCAGACGGACGACAAAATTTTCCTTTAACTTTTTGTCCTAACTTCAATAGATTAGCTAAGAAATATTAAAAAAAACACAAAAAATTTACAACATTAAACATTTCAAGGCTCTTTAATAAATCAAATATTGAAGATAGAAATTCGACTCAATAAGATTTTTTATTCGAAATGTAATGATTCATAAGATGTAGTCATTGATTTTATGAAAAAAACAATATTCTTCTTAGGTTGGAGGGAGAAAGAAAGAAAAAAATCACTTACCCGTGTTATTTAAATGGTAAAACTTCAAACGCGACGATGGATCTCTAAGGATTAAAATAATGAGTTCCGCTTTTGACAGGATCCATTCCTAGATGTATTCTACGATATTTTGGGCGGAGAGCAAGGAAAAAAAAATATCGCCTTTTTTGGCACACCCTAATATAAATATATATTTTGTAATGTTAAAATAAAAACGGGATTCTTATTAAACGAATCCTGAATAAAGAAATTATTGTTTTATTTTAACCAATGTAATTTAACTTGATAAAAAAAAATGATAAAAAGTATGATTTCGATTTTTGCCACGTCCTGTATCTTTATTCGTGTACTTCCAACTTCTGACATTAATTAATATAGTCAAGAGAGAAGCGGGCTAAGCTTTTATCTTTTCGATATCACTTGGTTCTTATACCAACCGCAGAGCCAACGTAACTTGAGGTAATCCGAGCTGATACGCTCGCATTTCTCGTGAAAACCATCGCCGTGCTCGCGCTTACAAGCGGCACTCTTAAGTGAATTCAGTGCAAGGGAATCTGGACCCATACTAAGTAAGTTACACAGCTGTGCGTGTAGATAATAATCCATAGAGTTAGAGTTACATCGCATATTAGGGTAAAGTCACCAGCGAATAAACAGTTATGCAGAACGATTTTTTTATTATGGGCTCCCATAAAATGTAATATTTCCATGGTGTCGTTAAAAATTTTCAGGGATAACTAAAGTGACGAATTATCTGAAGCAAACAAAAATATCGTGTTTTCATGGAAAACATTAAAAAAATATATACATACCGGAAGTCCAAATACACCAGTAAATGAACAGGCCTATTCAACTTATAGTTTTAGTTGAAAATACGCATCTGCGGCAAAGTAATCGCAGTAGAAAGCTAAGGGATAGTCAAATTGAAAATAGAATGTTCAATTAAGTCTTAAGAGTTTTCCATGGACTCTTACGAAGTTTAGCCCTTAAGAAATTAATGATTCACTTCCTGGAATTCAGTAAAAAGCTAAACTAAAACAAACTGAAATAACTACTCTAAGCAAAATAAAAGTCCAATCTTTATAAATGCTGAACTTCAAATATTTAAAGGTTGGAGTGCTTAAGGGTATTGAAACCAGTGTCAATTGCTCCATCTTCATGAAATATTTGTTCCGAGATTATCAAGTCACGACACTCAGAATATTACAGAACATCTCTAAAAGTGGTTTTGCAAAATGCCTGTTCGGATTTTACAGAGTTTTCCCCCTTAATTGGTCTGTACTGTTTTACCCGCAGGGTCACAAATTGATAGCAGCACAAAATTTGTACGTAAAAATTGTGCAAGGTATTTCTTACTTCACTTTTCATTTTTCGGGAAAAAATAATTAACAAATATATCAACATAATAATTGAATAATAACGTTGATTTAAATGACGCGATTGGAGAAGCACGTGAGCTTGTATTTTACATCTTTTGGCTAAAACCTTTAATTATAGATTGATTGCAGCATCTAATTTTCCCTAAAAGATATGTAGGCTTTTTTGCATCATTTGTTATTTCACAAAAAAAAATCAATAACATATTGCCATGGTAATAATTTATATCGTACCATTATGCAAATGAGTGAGATCGTACCTTTCATCAGTCGGCTTAATCCCTTCGCATTACAGAGCCCTACAATTCTCCCTACCTCCTCGCTCTATTATCTCCAGACCAAAGGTTCGGATCCTTGCTGCACCCACTCAACGCTTTAGCCCACAAGTCGGTAAGGCTGCGAGCATTTTCATACACTGAGAACCCCTACAGGTACTTAATCCATTGGTGATAATCATCCTCGCAGATGTTATTATCGTCTTGCAAGCTCTTATTTGCTCCCATGCTACATAAAATCAATAAAAATTTCCGAACTATAAACTATTTCAAATTCGTCCACCTACAACCCACTTTAATTCTTAGGGTCTGTACAATCAGTTAAGCTCATCATTCATTATTATTTACTGAAACAATTTTACAATTTACAATCCTTAATGGTCAATGATAACTTTAACGATGATAAAACAAAAATGACGTTTGATTATCATGGCAATTACATAAAGAATTAAGAATAGATATTATACTCAATTTTTAAGCTTCTGAATGCAAACATAAAAATGGCGACGCTGAGGAAGATAATTTTTTAACGGAAATAGCCATAAAATCGAATTGCGTCGTGGAATAGAACGACTATAAAAATGCTGATACAGAAAAGATCATTTTTACAGGCGAAGTAATGAAGTCGAACTTTAAGGGTGGATAAAAAAGGAATAAAGTTGGAGTCGGTGAAGCCTTTTGGTGCTGGGCAGAACTTTCTCCGGTTACGTTTATTCTACATATTGGTACATTACCTTTTGTAGTATGTTTTCCCATACTGGTTGAAAAATGTCACAACATTAATTAGGAAATAAACTTTTACTATTGATCTGTTTAAAGATGCGATAAAAAGTAAAGAAAAAAACAATAGGTGTTAGGAGCAATTATTGAATTTTACGTATTCTCTCCAATTTTTTTTCGGAGAAAGAACTTTTACAAAAGATTTGAACGTTTTCACTGGAATTCTAGAATAGTATATCAAAAACAAATATTATTATGTATAGCATAAAAGTGTAAACGAATATACTTGAACGCAACAATGAGAAAGAGTCATTCTTAAATTATTGAACATTTAATATAAATTAACCTAACAATACATTATTGTATATTTTGACTACTACAAATTTTTTATCAGTTACGGTAACTATAAAAATTGTAACGCGGACTAAAAATGAATAGGTCTCATCCAAGGCGTTTTTTTCTCGAAGTATACTTTTCCAAAAATCATCTACAATTCATGCATATCAAGGCTCTTCAAAGAATCATGTTGCATAATAATAATTTCAAAATGTTATTAACGACTCAATAAAATAATTAATGGCTTAACAAATTCCCCGACAACCCGATTTTTTTCATATTACGAAAATGATTCTTTTATTCTTCTGAACATTCATGAATTTTTTCAGATTCTTGAATTTGCTCCGAATTGTTTATTCTCTTGAACATGGATGATTTTTTTCAGATTTTTAAATTTTCTCTGGAATTTTATGCTTCTGAATATCCTTCTGAACATGTGTGAATTTTTAAAGATTTTTAAATTGACTTTGAATTTTGTGTGTTTCCGCCAAATTTATTCTATACATAATAAATCATTCAAAGCAAATAGAAAAATCTGAATTAATTCATACATATTCAGAAGAATGAGCGAAACATTTTCTCCAAAAAGAACAGTTGGGTTTCCAGGGAATTTGTTTGTTTTTATTTTCCATCAACATGTCAGTAACATTTTGAAATGATTATTATGCAAAATTAACCTATTCAGCACCTCAAATAACCATCAATCTTTTCAGATTTTTATACCATCGACAAGTATTCGCAACTTTCTCTCATTCTTCTCAACCTTTCGCGAAATTAACACCAAGCGACAAAACAACCTTGTAGGTTGACTGCAAATCTCCGCTTACGTCTAAGTGCGTCTATTAAAAATCGTGAACCACCACAACCAAAAACCGCATATTGCATAACCCCCGCAAAAAAAAGTATTAAAAGAGTGTTAAAAAAGTATTTCAAAAGTATTTAAAAAAAGTATTAAGAGTCTCGCGTATTGGACTTTTTAATACACAGTTTAATACTTTTTTTCGAGATTTGAGTATTAAAAAAAGTATAAAATGGTTATAATTATCAAAAAAAGTGTTTAAATCGTCGGAAAAAATACGTTTTAATACTGTTTGTAATACCTGTTGATACTCTTTTTAATACTCAAATCACAGAAAAACATATTTAATTGAGTATCAAAATCGTCATTAAAAAGTATGATTTACTACCTTTAGTACTCATTTGACACTCTTTTAAATACTTGAATCTCTGACCGAAAGTATCAACTGAGTATTAAATTCTTTACCAAAATTACGATTTAATACTTTTTTTGATACTCAATACCATTTAATACTTTTTTTATAACTCGAGTCTCGAAAAAAGTATTAAACTGAGTATTACAAAGTCGAATACGCGAGACTCTGAATACTTTTTTGATACTCTTTCATTACTTTTTTTTTTGAGCGGGAAACCACCAGAATCTCCGAAGCGTTTCTGGTTACAACTCTATCTCGCTTTCCAAGCCCCGGTATTTGAGGGGGTAGGTCGTACGCGTCGTGTGGCCGATCGGCCATCGGCAGGGAAGGTAACGCGTCTACCCGTGCGCGGGTCGCCTGTAACGGCCGCTAGATGGCGCGTCGTAGTCGCGCGACGAAACACCTGAGTCAAGCGCCTCTGGCGGACGCCGGGCGCGGCGGGGACGAATCTTTTAAAACCTTCGGGACGCCACACCCTGGCACCGTTGGTGCCGAACGTCGCCGAACGTGGTGGCTCTGCTCGCCGGCTATGCAGCCAGTGGAAAAGGCACGAGTAGGTCGGACAGGCGAGACGAGACTGGCAAGCGAGCGAGGCGGGAGGTTCTGTCGTCGGGTGGCGGTGTGCCGGGCGTCTCCGAAAAGCCTTGAGGAAGGCCGACGTTAAGAGGGATAAATAGACGAGGGGGCAGGCGGCGAGTAAAAAGGGGGGGAAGCAGAGGGTTCCTCGGGTTAAGCCAATTCGAAAACTCGGTGTCGGGTTGGCGCGAGTCACGACGTCGACGTCAACGTTCGCACCGACAGTCGCCCCGTTACCCGCGAGAACGTAACGCGCGCAAACGTTACGCGCTCACTCATTCCGCGCCCACGCATGCCACGCACGCCGCGCGGCTCGTAAGGGTCGTGACCCTCTCATTGACACGGTGCGACACGTCGCGGAAGCTCCGTCAACTAATATTGATTATAAAACCGGTGTAGTGGCGTTTTTTTTACGCTTTTTTTTCGGTCAGACAACCTTTGGTTGTAGTGCACGCGTGATTGTTGGCGGTACGCTGCCTGTCGGGCGCTTTCGGTAGGGATGTAATCCGAGTCTGGTGACAGGAGAGTGTGGGAAAATTGAGATTTGGATTATCTTATTCTCGGTCTTATTTTTAATTTGCGATTTGAAAAGAAAAATAAATTAAGTGTGTTTTTATGGGGAGGTTTTTTTTTTATGGTGATTGGGTGTTGGGATTATATGGAAAATAACTGTGGGTAGCATGGTGGCGCGGTTTGAGTCTCGCGTTTGTGATTTCGTGACTTTGTACTACTACGCTTTGAAGAATTGGTTGGGATAACTACGGGAGAGGAGACATGTAAGTAGATCTAGCGTTTTACGGGCAGACCCTGTGGATTTTTTGGTTGGAGACATTGGGTAACGATTTTTGTGTGTGTTTTTTTGTTGGGGGCTGATGGGTTTGTGGATTACGGTTACTCCCCGGCTTTGCTTCGCTTATAGTTGGATAGGAATTCGTCTAGAGCTCTTTTGGTACGCCTACAAGGGTGTGCTCGGTTTTGGACCTTCTTGTTGCTCAATAGGATTGGATACTAGATTTGTAAATATATAGTTGCTCAGTTGTGACTGAATAATCTCACGGAATGACAATTTTTTCAAATGTCTAATATTTAAAAAAAATTGTTTCGGAGAGGTCTACTTTTTTTTGAGTGGGAATAGCTAGTTTTTTTTGTCCCTTAGTAGGACTAGATACTAGATTCGTAATATGCCGTTTTTTTTTGGTTATAACTAACTACATTCACGCCGTAAAAAAATTCTCTATTTTTGTTCAGTATTTAAAAGAAAAAAGGTCAGGATGGTCTACATTTTTTTTCGGAATGGCCAATTTTTTTTGTTGCTTAATAGGATTGGATACTAGATTCGTACATATATAGTTGTTGAGTTGTGACTAAATAATCTCTCGGTATGACAATTTTTTATACTGTTTAATATTTAGATAAAAACTATTTCGGAGAGGTTTACTTTTTTTTTGTGGGAATAGCTATTTTTTTTGTCGCTTAGTAGGACTTGATACTAGATTCATAATATGCGGTTATTTTTTTATAACTAACTACAATCACAGTGTAAAAAAATTCTTCTATTTTTGTTGAGTATTCAGAAAAAAAATGTCAGGGTAGTCTACATTTTTTTTGTTGGGGAATGGCTAATTTTTTTGTCGCTCAATAGGACCAGATACTGGATTTGTAATGCTCTGTTGTTCAGTTGTGACTAACTATACTCACGGTATAAAAAAAAAAATTCGTTAAGTATTTCAAAAAATTTCAAGGGCGTTTATCTCTTTTTGTGGGAATAGCTAGTTCTTTTGTTGCCACATAAATTCCGAGAGTAGATTTGAAATAAAAGTAGTGACTCCATTTACGTTACGATATAACATATTTCTGTTAAATCTCTTTAGAACGATTTTTTTTAGGGAGATCCGATTACGTTTTTTTATCGCTCAGTAGCTTGGATACACTGGAAGAAAATCCATTTGAAATTTAATGTGAAAATACGGGGAGTTTCGCTGCATAAGCTGGTCTAATAAATGTTATATACAAGTGCGATGTAAAATTAATCTATGCTACAGTAATTTTAATAGTTTATTTTGAATGTATTGTCAAACTGCATTAATTTTAATAATCCACTGCAATAGTAAAAGTGCATTAACTTTATATGACAATCGTAGATAAGATTTATTTGACAAGTTTTTACATAATAACTTCAAGTCGTTTTTTAACAGTTCTGAATTTTTAACTCTAATCGTATAAGGCAGTAATTTCGTAGTAACAGACTGCACTCTTTTTACGACGTGATTTTATCTTTTTGATAAATATTTCTACCACCATTTATTTCAAGGAGAATTCCCTTTCTTTCCTTTAGCCAGATATTTAGTCAGAAACAAAAAATATCACGTGTAGAAATCGACCAATTTGTCTGCTGTAGTATGAAATAAGACCGAAGGCAAGACCCGTTTGTCCAGCTTTGCTGCTGGTACTGATCCCTACAGGAAGTGCAGAAATCCGAGACGGAAGGCAAGCCCTTCGAGAGTTCTTTTTTTTTTAAAGTTCAGTAACGAGTCGAGCACCGAGGGAAAGTGAGTCCTATAGAAAATATGCACTCGTGCACCCTTAATTGACCCTCAGATGCGGCGTAACGAGTCTCTGGGGCTCCATTAACCCTGAAAACAAAATGCAGCGGTTTTAGTTTATTCTCCAGAGAGATTTAAATCATTTCAACAGGAAAAATAAACATATCATCAATTTTGTGTTATTAAGCAAACCGCACTAGAATTTTACTTCTTCGAATTGTTCTTAAAATCGTACTGATAGAATAAAACAATTCCTAATTTCGCAATCAATTATGTGTTATTTAGAAAAATGCAGGTAAATATTTAACCTACAAGTGTTCATGAAACATAAGAAAGCAATTTTTTTATTTCCACATTATTAATTGTACCTTTCTCAAATCAATTCCGAATAACACATTACATTTTTCCTCAAATATGTATATTACCTATATTTTCTTTTTCTTATAAAAAAATGAATCTGATAATAAATAATCGATAACTTTCTTCTTGCATTTAGGGCTATTTTCTGTACTTCCTATTCAAAACGTCGTGTAACATAAATTTTGAAATTTATCGTTATGCGTAATGTTACTGATATGATTTATTAACAGAAATAATTATGTTACTTAAATTTCAAAATGTATGTTATGCGATAATATTATCGGACGAAATGATAGAGTTTACCACACTCTATTCCAGTTATTCACAAATTTGATGGTTACGTCTCCGAGTGAAGATTGCCAAGTTTTTTCACGGATGAAAGTATGAGAGAAGAAATATAGAAAGAATAAGAGCCCCTCGCAACGACGAGCAACCAAACGCTCAACGGTTCTTTCTTTATTTTTTTTCTTTCCACATTAATAATTGTACCTTTCTCAAATTAATACCGCATAACACATTCAATTTTTCCTCAAATATGTATATTACCTATTTTCTTCTTTTTCTTATGAAAAAATGAATCTGATAATAAATAATCGATGACTCTCTTCTTGCATTTAGGGCTATTTTCTGTACTTCCTATTCAAAACGTCGCGTAACATAAATTTTGAAATTTATCGTTATGCGTAATGTTACTGATATGATTTATTAACAGAAATAATTATGTTACTCAAATTAAAAAATGTATGTTATGCGATAAAATTATCGGACGAAATGATAGAGTTTACCACACTTTATTCCAGTTATTCACAAGTTTGATGGTTACGTCTCCGAGTGAAGATTGCCAAGTTTTTTCACGGATGAAAGTATGAGAGAAGAAATATAGAAAGAATAAGAGCCCCTCGCAACGACGAGCAACTAAACGCTCAACGGTTCTATCTTCATTTTTTTATTTCCACATTAATAATTGTACCTTTCTCAAATTAATACCGAATAACACATTAAATTTTTTCTCAAATATGTATATTACCTATACAAAGCTTGCTCATAGAGGAAGCTTTATTATTTTTCTTATAACAAAATTAATCTGATAATGAATAATCGATGACTTTCTTCTTGCATTTAGGGCTATTTTCTGTGCTTCCTATACAAAACATCGCGTAACATAAATTTTGAAATTTATCGTTATGCGTAATGTTACTGATGGGATTTATTAACAGAAATTATTAGGTTACTCAAATTTCAAAATGTATGTTATGCGATAAAATTATCAGACGAAATAATAGAATTTACCACACCTTATTGCAGTTATTCACAAGTTTGATGGTCACGTCTCCGAGTAAAGATTGCCAAGTTTTTTTGTAGATAAAAGTATGAGAGAAGAAATATAGAAAGAATAAGAGCCCCTCGCAACGACGAGCAACTAAACGCTCAACAGTTCTATCTTTATTTTTTTATTTCCACATTAATAATTGTACCTTTATCAAATCAATTTCGAATAACACATGAAATTTTTCCTCAAATATGTATATTACCTATACAAAGCTTGCTCATAGAGGAAGCTTTATTATTTTTCTTATAAAAAAATTTATCTGATAATGAATAATCGATGACTTTCTTCTTGCATTTAGGGCTATTTTCTGTACTTCCTATTCAAAACGTCGCGTAACATAAATTTTGAAATTTATCGTTATGCGTAATGTTACTGATATGATTTATTAACAGAAATGATTATGTTACTTAAATTTCAAAATGTATGTTATGCGATAAAATTATCAGACGAAATGATAGAATTTACCACACCTTATTGCAGTTATTCACAAGTTTGATAGTCACGTCTCCGAGTGAAGATTGCCAAGTTTTTTTGTAGATAAAAGTATGAGAGGAGAAATATAGAAAGAATAAGAGCCCCTCGCGACGACGAGCAACCGAACGCTCAACGGTTCTTTCTGTTCCCACTGAAAGTTCCCTTTCCAACAGGAACAGTCACCCTTCGACTCTCGTACACGTCTTGCTCCTTCCGTTTTTAAACCTCACGGGAATGAACTTGCATCACTTGCGGTTCGGGAGCGCCTCGATTAGAATCCCCTCCCAGCAGCGGTAATAGTAGTGTAAGGGTCGTAGTAGTAGTGGTACACGACGCGTAACCACTGCACTTACCTTTTTGTAAAAGTAACATGCCCTTCGCTTCGAATCCATTGCTCAGTGTCGCTGATCCCTTCACGAGTGCATAAGACGCTTCAAGTACACTTTGTACACCAGTTGGCCTGAGGTGGTCTCTTATTCAAGGGCTCATCGGATTGTCGGAGCACTCTTTCTTTTTCCCTCAATATCAGACGTAGATTTGAGACTTCCGTATTTTATATGAGGGATTATATTTCATATTATTGTTGCATTTTTTTAAAAATGTGACAAGGTTTTTTTTGCGATCACTATATAATGTGATAACATTTCTGGAAAAGAAATTTAAAGCGATAGTTAGCTACCACTTATTGCTATTTTCCAACATTTTGAATATTAAAAGTACCGCTTTTAGAACATTTTCCATTTTTTAATTATCATTCCGTAGCTCATCGCATTATCGGAACACTTATTTTTCCTTGTCTCAATAGCAGACCTTCATTTGAGACTTCAACTTCCATATTTTGTATGGAGGATTATATTTTATATTATTATTGAATTTAAAACAAAAAAAGTAATAATTGTTTTTTTTTGTAGTCACTGCACTTTTTCTTTTTCCCTCAATATCAGACGTAGATTTGAGACTTCCGTATTTTATATGAGGGATTATATTTCATATTATTGTTGCATTTTTAAAAAAAATGTGATAAGGTTTCTTTTGCGATCACTATATAATGTGATAACATTTCTGGAAAAGAAATTTAAAGCGATAGTTAGCTACCACTTATTGCTATTTTCCAACATTTTGAATATTAAAAGTACCGCTTTTAGAACATTTTCCATTTTTTAATTATCATTCCGTAGCTCATCGCATTATCGGGACACTCTTATTTTTCCTTCCCTCAGTAGCAGACCTTCATTTGAGACTTTAACCTCCATATTTTGTATGGAGGATTATATTTTATATTATTATTGAATTTAAAACAAAAAAAGTAATAATTGTTTTTCTTTGTGGTCACTATATAACGTGATAACATTAATGAAAAAGGAATTTAACGCGATAGCTTGCAAATTTTTTTTGCTATTTACCAGCGATGTAAATTATAAATGTTTACAAACGTTGTAAAACAGTTTCTATTTTTCGTCACTCATTTCTTAGCTCATCGCATCGACGGAGAACTTTTCTAAATTTTCCACCTCAATATTAAACATACATTTGAGACCTCCATATTTCATATGGAGGATCATATCTTATATTATTAGTACTTTTTTCTTAAAAACGTGATGAGGGTAATTTTTGTGGTCACTATTCAATGTGATAACATTTCTGGTCAAGAAATTAAAAGCGATATTACGCTACCACTTTTTGTCATTTCCCAACCTTTCTGATTTTAAATGTACCGGGCTTACAACATTTTAAATTATTTGTCCTTAAATAACGTAGCAGGAATTTCAAATGTGTAGGAATTGTAATGCTTCTTGTGGGCATTGACCGGAACTTTTTTGTAACATTCGATTCGATTTTTTCAATAACGATATTTATACCAATTATTATATTTTATAAATCCTGTGGAACATATTTTCATATTTATAGTTCATAACATTTTTTGTGGACAATTTTGCCGAAATCACTTGAATTCTAGAAAGGCAGTAACAATTTTGGATGTACTTTTATTCTTTAACTAAATTCCGACAAAGATCTGAATTCTTAGTTATGACATTTTTAGCCAGTGAGGACTTGAAGCTTTTTCCATATGAAAATTTTGAAATTCTTTGATAAGGTCAGGAGATTACTTTTCAGATATGATAATTGGGATAAAATATGCGAAAACGCCTCTCGCCTAACACTTGAATAAAAAACTCAATGATAGATGTTTCCTTGGGATCAAACTCGATATTATGCTGAATATGAACATATCTTCGCACGTGTAATGTCGCTTCTAATGCAGAGGGTCGCTTTCATGGATAGGTATACAACACATTTGGAGAACGCTTTGTAGACAGACAGACGTGTCATCCCTCCGCTCACTCGACGACTTATCGTTACCCACTTCCTTCGACTAAGGGCCCACTATGTCTTCTTCAACTGCCTCCCTTCTGTCTCCCTATTCCACCCTCCAAATGGCTCTACCTGTGACTCACATGACACTCAGATAACTCACAACTCTTGTCTGATTTTTATTCATCGCTACTTCCAAGTGCCATGAATATAATAATTTTTCGCATATTTGCATTTTTTTGGGAGCATTTCTGGAGTCATTAATGTTTTTATTTTTGTTGGACAGTTATTATAATTTGGAATAAGAAAGATATTGACATTTTAGAATTTGGAGAGAAATAAAATAGGTTAAAGAATTTAATTTTTCAATGTTTCAAGATCCAACCGAAAATTTGGGTAAAAACATTTTTAAGTACAGTTCACAACTTTTTTGTGGATTTTATTCTCCACTATTGCAAAGCTCATATCTGCATTCTTTTCTCCAAAGCTGCAACTAAAATTAAATACGTTGTTTTTGTTGAAGGTAATTAATTAGAAGTTGGGAGAAACTGACACTCTAGAGTTTGGAGGGGACTGAAGTACCTTCAAAAAATTAGTTTTTCAATGTTTCAAGTTCTAACCGAAAATGTTGGTAAAAACATTTTTTAATACATATTTTTATTCGTTTTCCCTTCGTGAACAACGGGAAGAAAACTTGCACTCTTCGAGAAATGAGACTTTAAATACTAAAATTTGTCCACTGGTTTGTATTCATCTTGATTGACTGAATATTTTCACAAAATTGCAGAATTAGAATGCGTTTTATACTTTGTGAGGTTTAAATGTAAGATTTAAAAAAAAAAGTATCAGCTACAACATTTTTTTTCTCATAATTTTTTTTTTTTGAGACTCGGTCCCCTTGAAATCAAATTAAGTTAGTCCTTGCGCCTGGTATTCATTCCGCATAAGTTGGGGAAAAATGAGAGAGAATAGCTAACATGTCTCGATGGTATAAAAATCTTGAAAAATACTTGCACATTGAAGGTGCTGAAAAGTTCATTTTGCATAATAATTAGTCTAAACGTATTAACAAATCGATGGAAAAATCAATTGTTCAACTAAATTCCGGATAAAATCAAATGTTGTTTTTAATGAAAATAATTCGTGAATTTTCTGAATACCTTTGAATTATTTCCACTTTTTTATACGAAAAAAACATGTGAATTAACACAAAATTCAAAGTGAATCGATGTATCTGAAAAAATTCATACCTATTCAGAAAAATTAACCAATTATTTTCATTACAAAAAAAGTTGAATTTTCGGAAAATTTGTTGAACTCATAGTAGTAGTAAATGTGTTTATTGACTATATATTACATTACTATATATTATGATCTAATAACTAAATTACATGTATTGTGATGGCTGCTTTTTGTTTTATACATTGCCAATAGGCTATTGACCGCGGTCCTTCAGCCTTCGTTGAACTATTTTTGTTTAATTAATTTTTAATAACATTTTGAAATAACCATTATGAATTTTTATTTTTCAGTACCTTTAATGAGCATGAATTTCTTTAGATTTTTATACTGTTACGTGCGGAGCGGTATAAAATAAAACTCTTCGAAAGCGAAGAGTTTTATTTTATTTTTTTAATGGGAGTCACTGTTTGTCCTATACATAATTGTTTTTGAGCAGCAAAGACTTGAAGAGAAAAATTCACGTTATTATTAATTATTAATCTGGAATGATTTTGGGAATTATGAATATTATTTTTTTAAGGTTTAAGAGCAAAAATGGAAATCAAAGTCGAACATGTAAACATTGATAATAGTTGGAACCTCGATTTACCATTACTACGTTAATTAATTCTACTTACATTTTAATTGCTATCCCTTAGTCGGAGATTCTCTCCTGCACACAAATCAAAACTACACGACAGATTGTTCATGGCAAATTTTGATACACTAATAACTAACGTTTAAAACTCATCGTCGCGGCACAAGAATTTGGTCGACTTGCAACCCGAACAAAGAATATATCTTAATCCCGTTATGCGAGTACTTAAAAATGGACTCTTTTGCTAACACTCTTACTGTCGCAATCGGATGTAGACTGAATTCCCTGTTTCTCGTCCAGCAGTCAAGACCATCAGATGGCAGACAAGGAATTCTGCAAATCGACGGAAAGTGATTCTTTCATAAACAAAAATTCTCGAGTCGCGGTTTGTCGATTTTGCCACATCCTGGTGTTTAATTACATTTAATTACAGAATCCAGCGCAAGCGACATTTTCCCTTTTGCACCGGTTATACTAAATAATGAAATTAGTCCAGGAGACAAAAAGTGAAGAATTTTCTGGAGAAAAAAAGAGTCTAGAGTTAACAATAATAATAAAAAGATGCGAAGCAGGATTTAGCACATTGCTTCCTCATTATATTTCGATTTCTACAAAGTTACTTGTATGAGGAAGTACATTAATTGATTTTGGCTTCCTCATAGAGAAAGCTTTGTAAAAATCGAAAAATAATGAGTAAGCAATGTGCAAGGTTCTACTTTGCATCTTTATTTCCATTTTATTCTTAATCTCTGATGATTTACAAAATCCAGTAAGTTAAAAAAAAACATTCACGTAAGATCCAAACCGTTTCGCAGATTATCACCAAGTATTGTACGTATTAAGGTTGAGGATTATTTTTTCAGCGTAAAAAATTTCAGTCGATTTGTTGAAATTGTACCTGACTTATGGGAAATCGTAAATTTTTCGAAAAATTCGAAATGTCATAAAAACGGAACCGCTCTGCAGTTTTCGCCCAAATTCAATACCAAATGTCGCATCAATTTCTAGCACTTTAATATGAAGTTTCAGCCCGATAGCTAAACATTTATTCGAGTTGGAGCATTTACGGACATTTGTCAAAATTAAAAAATTCTTATAAAAATTAAACTTGTTGATCGACTTTTCTGAAATGCATACCAATCAAAGATTAGGAATTACTGTACATGTTGTATAAATTTAAGCTGATTCGGTGATATAGTTCAAAAGTTACAGTCGAATGAATTTTTGCATATTCATTGCGCGCGCACACACATACACACATACACACATACATCGGACCAATTTTTCTAAAACTTTTCTCGACGTTTAGGAGCATTCTAAGTAATCTGACATGAAAATCTCAAAATTTTTTTGTTCATGAAAACAAAGCTTCTTCGATGAGGAAGCAAAAGTATGAAATAATTTAAGGAGCCGACTTGGGACATGACAATAACATCGGGAAGTGTTTGCAGGTCTCTCTCATTTTTCTCCTTCTTAAGAGGATGCAGGACTGGATTTTCTTACCGACCGTGGTCGATAAAAAAAGTACGGTTTCCTAGTTTACAAACTACGCTATTATTGTCTCAAATTGCACAAGGTTATAATATCAGGATAGTCACATTTGCATCCACCCGAATTTTGGGTGAAAACGCTTGGGGAATAAAGAAAATCGTAACACTGTAAACCTACAGAAAAGCAATATGGCCGCTCGAACTGTCATCACCAACTCTTTCGTACTATATAAACATTTATAGGAATCTAATTCGTTGGACTCGATTGTACGTCCATTTTCTGGCGTTTTCTGTATAATCTACGAACGTCGAAACATCAATTACACCATAAAAGCCATCGACTCAAAACTGTAACTACATTTACGCGGTTCAATCGGACGAAAAACCCTTCCAAGCGGGCAGACTGCGAAAACGTAGTTACAAGTTTGTGTGGATTTCTTTCGTGTAATTATTGTTTCGACGCTCACGAATTATGCAATAAACGCTAAAGAATGGACGTACATTCGAGTTTAACGTATATAAGTTCCAGAATCTTTTATATTTTACCAAACACGTGATGCTGTCGAACCCTGGCGGCCATTTTGATTTCGGTATGTTTAGAAAATATACTTTTTTCCATTTATTGTCGGTCATCATCCAATATTCGAATATACGTCCATTTGTATACACTGATATTACCATCGTGTACAATTTGGTGCATGTGTGTAGCGTATTAACTGAGAATAATGGTAACTACGAAAAGGCCCGTTTTTACCGACCAAAGTCGGTAATGAAATCTACTCTCGCATCCCCTTAACCGAATTGTATATCATGCGCAAGGACTACCTAAAAAGATTCGTTGCTTCCAGAAGCAATTAGCGGAAAGTCCAAACCCGGAAGTACACGAGAAACTTAGTAACTCGTGTTCCGGTCGGTCGATCGACAATCGTATTACTACATTTCATGGCAAGCAGCCCTTCCTGGTCGTTCTCCATGGCGAACCGTTTATTTATAATTCATGCTGAGCTTCACAGTAGGAGAATCGACTCGTTATACACAGCAGGGACTCCGCCAATTCCCTGACGATCGATTCATAACGAACAACGCAATTGTTGGCCAGAGGTGAATGAAGAGGAGAAACGAGGATAGTTGGCGTGTGTAACTCGACGCTTCGATATAATTTAATCGTTATTAAACAGCCAGACAAAACGTGGTAACTGGATTTATGATTGAATAACCATCGACCGTTGTGGTTTTGCCATTCTGTTACGTATTTGGAGATGCCGAATCCTTGCAAGCTTCAATTGCGACAGTCAAACATACATTTTATTGAAAACATCAAAAGTGGCCCAATAACAATGTCAAATTCGTTACATTTCGATTTTCTACTAAATTAACAAAATTTGTATATAATTTATATCACTTCTACTTGAAATAAGAAAAATATTTATCATTGTAGCTTCCAATACATTGTACGCAAAAGTTTAAAGAAAGATAATTATAAATTTTTCTTGAAAGTAAGAAATGAGGATTCAAAAAATTGAGTTAACCCAAGAATGTAAACGACGAAATATTTCGGCGTATCTATTAAGTTCCACGTGAGCCGATTTAATAAGACGTTTCCTACATACTTTGACATTTTTTTATTGAAATAAATTTTGTTTTAGTTATTAAGAATTCGAAAAACTGATTTACTCAGAAAAATGTAGGTGACGAAATATGTGAGCGAATTTATTAAATTGCACGTGACGAATTTGGTAAGACCTTATTCGATAATTTCCCTAATTTTTATGGGCATAAAATATTATTTCAATCATCATTTATGATTTTCCAACGGGTCTAGAAAAATCATAAGATAAAATATCCTGGTGCACCAACTTAATTCCCCGGAAATTACTTTAATTAATAACTTTTCATTTTTCCTGATTACATTTTAAATAATTCTAATTATTTTAAGAGTCATCTATCAAAGTTGGTAAACTTGTAAATATCCTAAATTGAGGAAGTGGCGAAATGGTATGAAAAAAGAACATGAGAAAATATTCGGGCCGTAATTAATTTCCACGTGAATAAAGTGTATTTGACACTTTTTATTGGTTATTTAACTTGCAACGTGTGGAAACTCCAATTTAAATCCACCGATATTTAATTACTGAAGTCACGTCAAAGACCTATATCCAGTAAATTCGTTGCATTGAATTCCGCTGGCGTAGGCGTGGCAGCAGCAGCAGCGGCGTTGCATATCCTGTACGTAGTGTATTTTCGTGAAATCATGATCCAGTACGAGACGGGAATATGGAATCTCGGCGAAGATACAGTACGTGCGCCGAAGCTATCGTGCTTCCGATGTATGAAGCTACCCGTTTGCACACGAGGGGCTCTATCGATAGGACGTACGATATCGATTACCGAAGCAGTGAGGGTCCTCCTATATCTGCAGCACGTGTGTGTAAACGCGACGAAAACGAGGGACGCCCTACCCTGACAAAGAGGTGGTCACTTGTGGCAACCAGAATTCCTGTGCTTTTTCAAATGATAGTTTTTTTATTTTTATATATTGATTTAAATAAAAATAAAAATAATTCAATTGCTTCCTTACGAAGGAAGCATTGTTTTAACGAAATTTTTTTTTAATTTCGAGTTTTTTTTACGTCACTACACCCAAAATGGTTTCAAACGTCAAGAAAAAGGATTTAGAGAAAGTATAACAACTAAAATCGGAAATTCGGTCTATGTTTGTGATCTTACTCATCTCTATGCTCTTTTGAATAACAGTTATTTCATTTCTATACATTTATTGAGTTAAAAATCGAAATAATTTCATCGCTTTATATTTTAGTATATTTCTTCAATAAAACATAAAAATTGTTGATACCATTTTGCTTCCTCACAAAAAATGCTTCGCTAGCACGAAAAAAAAAAATTCGAGATTTTTAGCTCAAAACACTCACAATGGTTTTAAACAGTGAGAAAAGTTATTTGAAGAAATTATCATGTGTATATGTGTGTGGTGAAAGGCTGGAAATAACTGTAGCTCATATAACTGTAAGTTGTAAACTATTTGACAGAATCAACTCAAATTTGTACAACACGTAGACAACTGGCTGATGCTCAATCGGTATGAATTTTATAAAAATCCCTTAACGCACTTCATTGTAATAAAAATTTTGTAATTTGGTCAAAAGTACGTGAACGCTCTAGTTCCAACAAATTTTGAGCTAGTGGGGTTACAGTTCGTATCAAAATCAAACAAAGTGATGCGACTTTTGGTATCGAATTTGGGCTAAATCGGTAAAGCAATTCGGTTGTTATGAGATTTTTTAATTAAGAGAAAAAAATTAAGAGTAAAAATAACTTTCCTCAAATTCAGGTAATATTATATCTTAATTGGAAGATAATAAAAGAAAGATCTTTAAATGTATTTGAAATAAGTTGAACCTTGCACATTACTTCGTCAATAATTTTCATCTTCCGAAAAGCTTCCTCTATGAGGAAGCCAAAAATAAAATAACTAAACTTCCTCATAAATCCAGCTTTGTGAAAGGTGAAAATCCATGAGGAAGCAATGCGCAAAGTTCTACTTTGCATCCATATTATCGAATAAGCTGATACAGCATCAATTAAAAATTATCAATTACCACTGCAGTTCCTCAAAAAATTTATCACATTCCGGGTATGCAGATTTTTTAATTATTGAAAAAGAAAAAGATAACATTGAAATGATTGAAATTGAAATAGTTTCACAGTTGGCACGGCCGTCGAATTGACCCTGAATAATTCCGCACCATAAATTTCAATTAAGTCCAGCAACAATAAAAACATTCACATACCAACAATAAATAGTCTGAGGATACTTAGAAAATTGTCATTGAAGCAAGCAACTATTACACTTATTAACTTGTTAGCTAACCGGTCAATTTAACTATGAATTACATCATTTAATTAACCATATAACTGCCATTTTAGCATATTTGCTACATTAGCGAAATAATTGTATACTCTTTAAAACACATTCTTAAATCTTCATAAGAAATTAGACGTATGATAATGTATCCAAATGAAAGTCTTTAAATTAGAGTCTCAATAATAAGTGTTTTTATTTGAGTGCTACAGTTGAAAAACAGAATTTATCAAAATGCACATTCGTCACATATTTGTCTATAGACATGTCTCGAGAAGAGAAAAAAAATGATTTTTTACATGAGAAAGCGGCTTACACGTTGAAGGGTTAATAGTTACCGAGAATAAAATTCACTCGATTTTTTGTTTATTTAAAAGCAAATAATTAAAATAATTATAAGAGTTAACGGTGACCACTAACGGGAAGCCACCATTATTAAAGCTAAATACGATTCTATTCCCGTTAATAATATAAGGAACAAAACAAAATAAACTTTCTTGGCAAGAATTATATTTTTCTCGCCCCGGCTGACGAGTCGCGTTGTAGCAAACAGCTAGACGCAATCGATAAGCGGTGCTCGTCGTCCATTGAGTCAATTTAACGAGTGTATCGAACAAATATTGTCCAACAGTCGCTACGATCTTGATAGTTTAAAATTGGACAACGTCTTTCAGCTCTGAGTGATAAGTATATATATATATATATAGACCGCTTGATATTGCCGGAGATTACAGGGGGACATAGCCTTCACTGTTTGGACAAGACTTTTGAAAGCACGTGCTGATCGCCCTCGAGAGCGGCTTGTTACGAAGATTAATACGGAGCGCAGTCCATATGCCACGTTTTTCTCGTACAATGCCGCGAATGAACGATAGAATGAGATGCTACTGGGCGACCGAGTGAGACAGAACATTCGACGACTCTATACGAACCTCAACTATAACTCCTTCCTCTCTGGAAACTATATGTATATGGGACATTCTATACCAACTCGACCACGGAATTCATCTCCGATATTTTATCTAATTCTTCCATTTGTCTTCTAGTTTTTCTTTTTTGCTTTTTCTTGCTCACCTCTCAACTGCTCTTCTGTTATGTATCACTCTATTCTATTTAAGACAATCTTCGATATTTTTTCCCCAGTTTTGCTTTTTTTTGGCTCGAGTTCTAAGGGGTTTGAATATCAATTTATCACTTAAAAACTCTAAATCTAAATCTAAATCTGAATTTAAATCTAAATCTGAATTTAAATCTAAATCTGAATTTAAATCTAAATCTGAATTTAAATCTAAATCTGAATTTAAATCTAAATCTGAATTTAAATCTAAATCTGAATTTAAATCTAAATCTGAATTTAAATCTAAATCTGAATTTAAATCTAGATCTAAATTTAAATCTAGATCTAAATCTTGATCTAGATCTAAATCTAAATCTAAATCTAAATCTAAATCTTGATCTTGATCTAAATCTTGATCTAAATCTAAATCTAAATGTGGATTTAGATCTAAATCTAAATATAAATATAAATATAAATATAAATCTCAATCTAAATATAAATCTAAATATAAATATAAATATAAATCTCAATCTAAATATAAATCTAAATCTAAATATAAATCTAAATCTCTGAGAAGCAAGCAGAAGTTTTATTCGTTTTTCTTAAACAATTTATATGCTTATGTTTAATTATAACGAAAATATTGAATGCCGGAATTGAATAACGTGACAAAATTCTCATAAATCCTGTATCGGATATCAATAATTTTAAGCTTAGACCTAAAATGCCCTCGATTCAATTTTTTTTACGGATTCTCTTAGAAATAGAAAATTGATGAAAGTTGAATGCGTAAAAATCATTTCATCGCAGGCTATTACCTCAACATTTCTGTATATGTCAGGACCTCGGAGAACGTTTTCAGATTTTTTCAAAGCGGTTTTTCTTATTTATTTTTTATTTTTTTATTTTTTCATTTAAATTTGAAAAATCGCTTCAAAAATATCTGAAATAATTACGTATAGAATGCCCCATATGTACATACACGCATGTGTGTGTGTGTGTGTGTGACGCCAATGCTATTGTGCAATAACGTCCCGATTGTTCTTGCCATTATGATATTTTATTGAATGCAAGCCGAGGCATCCGGTCGTATAATGAACGATGCTGTGCAGCACTAGCTAATTCTCACACGCCTCGATTTTGCCCCTGTCACCTCCGCGTCCTGCGCAGGATTAGCCGGCGGCAAGGACTCGATGTTGTATACGGAAGGGGAAGTGGCAAAAGGGGTCCCTTCATGCTTGGTGCGTAATGAAACGGAACATTGACGATTTATGTGAATGTCGGTTCGTTGAAATGCATCATCGATATAATTTTCAAGATGAACAATTGAACCATTCATATATATGTATGTAAATGGATATTTTTATTTTGTAGAGCTTAGTCATGAAAAGAAATTATTGTTTTTTTTCACATGAAAATGATAAAAAGCGAATGAGAGTAATGCGGACGAATAAATTAAATTGTTACATCTTTTTCAAGGGAAGTTACAGAAGGAATGTAATTACGCTGCGTCATTTAAAAATGTATGCAATACTAACGGAAATTCTAATTGACGGGAATTCATGATACAGAGAATATTGATATTTTACAATAATGAGTTTGAAAAGTTGTTAGTGAATTTGTTTCAGAAATATTCTGTCATTTTGACTTTTTGTTAAGATGATTTTCTAAAAAAAAAATTTATGTTTTGGAATTCTCTATTTTTAATTTTCTTTGAGTGTTGTCGTTACACTGCATTTAATGATTCTAAAACTTTTTACCTGTAATACAAGACTTTCCTATAAAAACGCTGGAAAAATAACTTTTTTATCGAGTCTAATAAAAGTAATAAAACCATTTGTATTCTGAAAAACCGAGATTGCACAGCCTATAAAATTAAATTGTTCCTTAAAGGTCCTCAAATAATTATCGATTTCATTTATTCGTTAAAAACTTTTTTTATATTATTTGCTCATATACCTGTATTAAACTTTTGATAAACTTGTCACATCTGATTAAAATCAGATCATTTTAAATCTACATTAACTCATAATTAAATACCGATCAAAATAACGAAAAAAATAATATTTAAAAGTAGAAAAAGTTGTTCATTTTAGTTGAGAACTGCATTTATATTATCTGCTGACGCTGTTCAAATAGCGGATGAATGATGAATCATTCGGCCAAAGCTTGAAAGTGCTTTCTAAAAATACATTGACAGGTATTCAGAGGTAAATATTCTTGACCACTCCGCAGTCGATTAGTCATGGATTTTATAGAAGCCATTGTGGATTTTTCGAGGAATTCGACTGCTTCGTTCTAATAATAGAGGGCATTTATTTTGGGTGCCAGAAATTCGAGATGGTGAACAAAATTGTGCAAGCAAAGAGGAAACTGCGAATGTATTAGAAGTGTCACCCTTTGCCAATGTCTTCATTAGATCATCAGATGGACCCCATTCCATTGAACTCGCTTAGAATTGAGCTGCTAACCTACCGGAAACATCCGACAATTGAAGTTGACGTCTCGTCACATTTCTTTCCGCTTTCATATTTGATACGTTTGTTTCATATCTGTGTCTGCGTCGATTGTTTCCTTATGTATTCCAGCGAGACGTGACCGCCGAGAACAGGGCATAGCTATTTTATAAAATGCTTGGCACGTATCCATATTTCTTTTCACGAATATCACAGCTTTGAAACTCGATTTTACGATTTTGTATTTCACTAGAAATCTCTGCTATATTTCAACCACTTTCTACAAATTTATTTACTCGTTTATACTGAAAATATTAAAAAATCGTTCAGCTGGTATTGTTAATATTTTTCATACTTTCCATAAATTCCGTGATAATTTATTTTTATTTTATCACCAAACCTTTTTTATGTCTGTAAGAAAAAATGGAACGCGAAAAAAACTTTCGAAATAATAATTTTATTTCGAAATTCGAACCTGGTTTCTGAAAATATATGTGTATTTGGCTCGCAAAACTTTTGCATATTTCCATTTGAAAATCGGAAACTCGAGAAATTATTAAAACAATTTTATATACAATCGACCAATTTACCTATTAGCTTCACTTGAATTTTAAAAAATTTCTTTATGATTGATCTGATTTAGCATTTATCAAATCATAAGTGTGAAAAATTATATTGTTTTCAATGTGGACAATATTTATTTCAATGTGGGCAATATGTATTTCAATGTGGAGGATATTTATTTGAACCCAGTCAATATCCAATTCCTTTAGTTGAATGGATTTTCAAATGAAGCATATACTCGATTTATTTTCGAGCGACTGGGTGAATGATTTTATTCATTTACTGCAGATAACAATATGAATTCATCCGATATTCAATCGTTGTTTTCAAGTACATTATTTAATGCACTCAAGAAAATACTTGACGTTATCATAATTTTATAAATCGTTTCTACGGAAACAATTCCGCATGTACAGAGGCACAATTAAATCATTCTATTTATTCAAATATATATATTAAACAATTACAATCAGTCACTCAATGGACTCAACAAAATATACAATTGCTCCAAATGTACTGATTCTTTTGACTCGATAAAATCGACTGTTATTATACAATTGTCTCACCGTAATATGTCGTCATTTATACCATACGTATAGCTGTTCCAAATACTAGCTATTTGAATTAATTATATAGGATTCAAGTAAATGATTCAGTGAATTCAACGGTTTTTGTTTTCTCAGTGAAGGAATCAGGCCTTGTTCTACCTGCGATTTTGTGAAAAAAAATGGCAAAAAATCTTGATGCGAATATCTGTCGCATAAATGTAAAAATTTTTGTGAGACTAGCAATATAATGCATGCATCTAATGCAATAGGTATGCGACAGGCAGCAGATATCTACACTGCGGTATATTGGAGTATTATACTGCGCGTAGTATAACTTCAAAATACAGTAATACTATATCGTATTGCTGTGGAATAACGTAGTACTATAGTCACAGTATAGTTCACGAGCATGCGAATATAAGCTGGAATTCTCCATTCAAATTTCCTGGCAGCAGAGCCAATGTGGCGCTCGGTAGGATAGACAGCCAACGTGCTGCGATTCCACGTTCTATATATGCATTTTTCTCACTTCTTTTTATATCCGACCCAAGCTCCATTATCTCTCCTCTGCCTTCCCCTATCTTTCACCCACTGTGCACTAGACATTGATTTAAAACCGCGAATTATTAACGTCGCGACGCCTTTCACGCTCCTGCTGCTGCAGCTTCCAGTTGCCGGCATTCCTTCTGACAGCTTTTACCTTGTCTGCTGTCAGAACAAAGTGCTGTGGGCGGTTCTGCTGCTAAAAAATCCATCGAAGCCCTTGTGTACCACACAGTCTACCATCCACCACTAAAAATCCACTGCTCGATATCATTTTTGTTTTGTATCCCATTCTCCTGTCGACATTTTTCAAACAACCTAGTTCCTAGTTTCAAACAACTTAGTTGCTTGTGGCATTATTCTTGTCATTCACATCTCGTGAAAAAAATTATTAGGATGCCCTAAGATAAACTGAGGCTTTAATGTGGACACCCTAAAAGGGTTTTCCATATCACTCCCAAGTAGAGCCCTGATAAGGTTTTTCTAGGTTTCCATAGCAAAGGATTTGATAGGGTAATCACTTAAGGGCCCAGTCAGGCTTGAACATGGCACCAAGTAAACAAATCAATAATAATTTTGCTAGATTAGATGCTTATAAGGCAATTTTAAGTTTCCATGGCGAAGTTTGATAAGGGCTCGATAGGGTAATCACTTAAGGGCCCAGTCGAGCTTAATCATGGCACCAAGTAAACAAATCAATAATAATTTTGCCATATAAGGGTTTCATAAGGCAATTTTAGGTTTCCATGTCGAAGTTTATTAAGGGCTTGATAAGGTAATTACTTAAGAGCCCAAGGCAGCCTCTAAAAACCCCTAATATTAAGCCTTTAAGAGCCCCGGAAAAAAAGCGTGACCGTCCTTAAAAAACCCTATAAGAATTTCACATAAGGCCCCTAATATAATTAGGGAAAATTAATCAGAGCCTTGGCAAAACCCTGATAAGATTTCTTCACGGGATTGCTTGGATCCTCATAATTTTTTATCACACATCTAATTTTGGTGATCGACAATTAACGATTATCCCTATTAAGGATGTTGGAGCGCGATGGGGAGAGTTCAGAGAGAAAATTCGAACACTTCCCAATGGAAGGAAAATCTTTAAAAAATAAAGCGTACAAAAGGTGCAGCAGAGATTAATTTTGCATACTAATAATTGCAAAATGTTATTAATAAATAGGTGAAAAAAAAATTGTTCAGCTAATTATCCGTCAACCTAACTTTTATTTCGAATGAGAATGATCCATCAATTTTTCTAAATACGTACGAATTTTTTCAGAATTTATTCTTATAATCGAAATAACGTTTTTTTGGAATTTCTTTTTCTTAAAAAATGCATGTTAAGTCGCGAACTTTTCATATGTGTTTCTCACAAAACCACCCATTATACCCAAGAAGTTTCTAAAAGATTTATCAAATAGATTCGCGAATACAGCTCATACAAGAAAAAAAATCGCAATTTTCAAACATTAGACAAAATTCTGGAAAAAATTCATACGTATTCAGAAAAGTTAACGAATCATTTTCATTCGAAAAAAAAGTTAGGTTGACTGATAATTTGTTGAACAATTTTTTTTTCACCCACTTGTTAATAACATTTTGCAATTATTAATATTCAAAATTCATCTTTTCCGCACCTTTTGTATGCTTGATTTTTTTCAGTTTTTTATTCCATCGGGAAGGGTTCGAATTTCTCTCTGAATTTTCACTTTTCAGGGAGTTGAGCACCCCATTACGCTCCTACATCCTTAATGGTATGTGGATGTACATTCTTATTTTTTAAATCTTAGTCTCGAAAAAAAAATAGTACATTGTGATACAAGGGCGTGATGATGAACTTTATACGAAGAGTGTGAAGTTGGCCGCACGAGCCACGAGTACCACAGCGGCACGAGCCGAAGGCGAGTGCCGTCTGTGGTACGAGTGCGATGTGCGGCCGACTTCACTCTTCGTATAGATTTCATCATCACGCCCGAGTGTCACATACTATTTTTTGTAACAAATGCATGAAATGTGAAACCAATGCAATTAGAAAGTGGAGAGAAGGAGCTTTGGATCCAGGGCGAAGCCATGATGGGGTCCAGGGGCGAAGCCATGATGGGGTCCAGGGGCGAAGCCCCGGTGGGGGGTTCGGGGGGCGGAGCCCCCCGACTGCAAAAAAATAAATTTCTTAATGAATTAACAAATTCATAAATATATTGGACGCAACTAGTTATTTTAATTTTATCTTAATATCTCAATATAATGTGTCGTCGCGATACTCGCGATCGGCCATTTGGAGGTTATCCTCCTCCATCGTCTCGATGCGGCGCGCTTCTGTTGCGATGTTCGCGGGACTCGGGCGCTAGCGACACTAATTCGCGTTTCGTCCGACTAGGTGGCGCGTCGAAAGTGTGCGTGAAGTGAATTATGCACGGGGAAAGTGTGCGTGAAGTAAATTTGCGTGCGTGAAGTGCAATCGGCATTTTTATATTATGGCCTGCTATAATGCGCAATTTCTGCAACATTTTCGAGGCACATAAAGCGGCACATTTCATGCATGTGTTACAAAAAAAATGTTATTCTGTTTCATGTGAAAATTGTAACAGATGTACTGTATAATGAGTTTTTATTGTAAGTTAAGAAATCTTATCCAAACTTTATCAAAATGAAATTTAATTTTTTAAATTCGTAGAGGAGCCAGTGGATGGACGGGCCCAGTAAATGGACACTGTCGATAAGAGCACGTGCATAAAAAGCGTGCATTCACTGGGTTTTTTCGTCTGCTTGACTGTCTATTCACTGCTCGGTTCACCCTATAATGATTAAAAGAGGAAGAATATGTCGCTGATTTCGAAATGATTTTTGTAATGTCATTTCGTTCTTTTAATCAAGATATTATTGCAAGCTCATTTAACAAAGGATCAAGCGCATTTTATTTTTTCTGTCGTTAAGTTCGTTACTCCGAGAAATAAAATCATTTAGGGGGCAGGATCTCGAGATGAGAGAAGCTGTGCAACGTAATTACGAATCCTGTTGCTTTCCCTCGCAATTAGCAATTTGCCTCGCTTGCTTGGCACGGTTTTCCCGATTGGAGCAAATAGTCTCCGATTCGCAGTCGCTTCGTCGTCGTGTGGTCTGTGAAGCGTGATGAACAGGGAGTCGAATCTGATGCTAGGGGAATTTTAGAGGAACAGATGGAATCAGGTATCAGAGAACAAATTCAAGTGACGACAAACGAAGCGTGGTGATTAAAATGCAGTCGTAAAATAAAATTGAATTCAACTGAATCCATTGATTCAAGCGAATGAAACGCAATTTACAAAGAATTATTAAATGCAAATAAATAAATTCGAATGTAATAATTTTTTTTGGAGCTAAGTTATAGAGGACATTTTTTTAGTTTGAAATAAGTCCAACTCTTAGCTAGCAATTTTACTTGGGAGCATTATTTTTATCTTCATTCTAAAGATAATCGAATACTAATTTTTTTTTCTATAATAAATAAGCCCATTCATAGGAGAATAACGAAATATGTCATTCACGGCAAAAAAAGTATACATTTGACAAGAATCTTCATAAAGAGAAAGATGAATCCTTTCTTTATTACTTTCGATTATCGTGGCAGTTTTTTTTATAAAGTTTTATGGGTCAACCTAACATTTAGTTTTTTTTTAAAATATATATACATTTTCGTAAAAATATGGTAAAGGATTCTAAAGAAGTATTAAACATCGTATTATTCATAAAATGATTATTTTGACTTTGATGTTACTTGTGATTCAAAAAAAGTTGCAAGTAGTTCGAGTTATTATATTTAAAATAGAATAATCTCTTCCTGCAAAACGTATATTTCCTTCCATTTGCATTTCCTTACATGCCAATAGAAAAAGTGGAGTCCTATTAACGGGTTGTTGAAAAACGCGGCCATACTAAACTATTGCAGCAGTTTATTTTCCGCTGACGTATTCCCAAAATAGAATGATCTCTTCCTGGTAAAGGTATATAATTTACATCCATCAAAATTTGTTAATCAGCTAATGGAATAAGTCGAAGCTTTTTAGAAGATCGTCAAAAAACGCAATTACCAGATTATTGGGGCATTTTTTTCTGCTGTTACATGTCCAAAACAGAATAATACTTTCCTAGTAACCATATATAATATTCATCCATTTAAATTTTTTAAACTGCCAATGGAAAAAGTGGGAGCCTTTCAGCGAATTGTTAAAAAACACTTCTACTAAATTATTGCAGCATTTTATCTTCCACTAAGGTATTCCCAAAATAAAATTATCAATTCCTAGTAAACGTATATAATTTTGACCCATAAAAATTTGTTAACCTTGGCCATTTTTTCAGCTGTTATATTTCCAAGACAAAACAATATTTTCCTATTAACCGTATATTATTTCCATTCATTTGAATTTTTTTAATCTGCTAATAGAAACAAGTAAAAGCTCTTTAGCAGATTGTTGAAAAACAAGTCTACTAAATTATTGCAGCAGCTTATTTTCCGCTGACATATTCCCTCAATCGAAACATCTCTTCCGGCAAAACGTTTAAAATGTCCTTCCATTTAGATTTTTTCACCTGTATAAAAAAAAAGTCCAAGTCTTTCAGCGGTTTGTTGAACACTGCAAATGTACTTTCCCAATAGTATGAGAATTTTTTATAAGAAGTGATACTAGTGAAGAGACGAGAGAGTCCTGGGAAACCTGCTCAACCATCGAAGATCCGAATCACTCTCGGATCGTGCGGACGGAGCTTCAGGGATCATGGGTGACCTGGTTTTAGCTACGTTGGTCTCTGAGGAGTATCTCCGCCCTGGTCCCTCGTCTGCTTTAGGAGTGCACCTACATAGGTACTCACTGAGAGAGAGATATCCTTATCCCGCCTTGTAGCCAATGCAACCCATGGAAGCGGTAATGTCTGCTGAACTCGTTTCTCAACGACATCATCGTGTGCACCACTCTGTAACGGAAAAGGCGACGACGACTTTAGCTATCATAGCTAAGGTAGATTGCCTGTGTTCTGGCACGGAAATGGCATCACAGGTTGCAGAGAATTTGGGAGAATGTATGAAATGAAGTAACTACATCGTAACAGACATACGAACCCTGCTACACCAAGTGAAATCATAGTAGACATGGCAATTATTAACCCTAGAATGGCACGCTGAGGTCATTTGGTTCTGAACGATTTCTGCTTGTAGTGATTGAAATTTGAATTATGATCAAATCTGTTGAATAACCGAGTCTTGGAAGTGGAATTCCAAGAATCGGTAATAATAAGGGGGAAATCGAACTCGGGCTTACACGATTTAGTTATTCAGTCGGGTCAAGAGACGACAGTACGATTCGGGCGATCGCCGAACTTACATGGAAACATTAGAATCACTATATGCTTATTAGTATCTTATTTTGTATTACATCTTTAATACTACTACTACTTATAACTACATCGTAACAGACATACGAACCCTGTTACACCAAGTGAAATCATAGTAGACATGGCAATTATTAACCCTAGAATGGCACGCTGAGGTCATTTGGTTCTGAACGATTTATGCTTGTAGTGATTGAAATTTGAATTATGATCAAATCTGTTGAATAACCGAGTCTTGGAAGTGAAATTCCAAGAATCGGTAATAATAAGGGGGAAATCGAACTCGGGCTTACACGATGTAATTATTCAGTCAGGTCAAGAGACGACAGTACGATTCGGGCGATCGCCGAACTTACATGGAAACATTAGAATCACTATATGCTTATTAGTATCTTATTTCGTATTACATCTTTAAAATATATTTCTGATTATCAAGAACTTGGCCAGATACTATTAAGTTCATCAGGGATATAATATCATGTTATAAGAGATGAGTACCAAATCTTTACACCTTTATAATATTCATAAGCTTACTTCATGACAATTATCCTGCTAATTGGATATTGACTGGACACTTGAGTCAACATTGACGATATTTTTAACATGAATTACTTGAAGTATGGATTATGAACGAGAATGTATATAATTATTTTGTATAAATGATATATGTATAAATGTTTATAATTTTCCTGTTTATACATATTTTATATGTTTATTATATAATTATACATTTGCAAAATATGAGCCTGAAAAGTCACAGGTTAAATTGTATGTGGTGTAATCGTTTTATTTTTTCATTTAAATGCCTTTCTCTATTAATATTAATTTTCCGAATGTGGTTGCGCTATTTATAATATACTCTTTTTTTTACTATGTGAACTTAACATGGTCGTATCAATCGTTTACTTAAATTAACATTGATTACAGACACTAAATTATTTTGTATGTTTATTACATTTTGTTCTAAATGAGTGAATGATCTGTTATAGCTATTAATATTTAATTAAATTTTAATTTATTTATTTATGTTGAAAATTTATCTTGATATAGAAAAAAAATCATTACATGCTGCTTTCTGAGTAGGAAAATGTATCGTTACACCGAGAGAAAAGATTTCATTGACGCCAAAGAAATGGGTGTGTTGATTTTGTTTCCATTGATTACAATGAAATATTTCTTTTATTTCAAGGGAATAATGCACTTCAATTTTAAAGAGAACATTTCATTGCCTGCAAAAAAACATTTACATCGTGAGCATATAAGATGAATGATCCAATTAGTGATATTCTAAGCTCAGCGCGATGTTGATGAGGCAAGAAGGTGAATAGAAATAGCCAATTGACTTAAATGAAAGATATTGCAGTGAAGGTTAGAGTTTTCATTAAATTTACCGAATGTTACTTATCTACTTCTTTTAAATTTTAAGGTATTATTATTTAAATATACTGCGACATGCAAAAGACCCGATTAGTGTCCACCGATTTTCTCGTATGGCCTATTTTATGTCCTATCGAAAACCCAAACACTGATCCATGTCATCCTACATCTACACCCGATTAGTGACTAAGTAACAAGGTCCTGTCAGATATTTATAGGTTATGGATAGTCATATCCATCCCAAAGGGTCTTTCACAGAAATTATGCATTTCAATAATTGTTTTATGTAATTCATACAAGAATAACATAACAAGGTTACATCGACGTATCAGTCCGATCGAGTTGCGGACACACATCACAACAACCCAGCGTTTCGCTTCACCGTTTTCTGACCTATATTTTTTTCGGAGTAAGAGTAATCATTTGGTCTTTTCGCACATGCTAACGTTTTCGTTGGTTCTCAATAATACTCTTTGAATAAACTTTGCTCCTTAAGTAAGGTTTAAAAACATAAAAAATTATATTGTCCCGATAGTAAGTTCTTACCGACAGAGACAAGAAAATGGCTGGCGATGACTCTCTTCTGTCGAGTCTGTAGATAACTTTTTTTAAACCGACGATTATCGAAAATTAATTTTCGGCGCTTCTCATATCGCATAATGTAACAAAGAAAATCATCGAAAAGTTTGATGTGTATTGGACATCAAGACAATTTTTTGTCGTAAATAATATGAAGAATGGACACTAATTGGGCTACGGTCAGTAATTGGGTCGCTCACCTTAATAAAGAAACCGTTTCATTGATTAAAAAAAAAGGTCTCCTTGATTGATTGGAATGATATACTTGTTGGCAGTAAGTGCTGGGAATTTCGTCGTGCAATGTTAAGGAGGCTTGGTGATGACTATCGAAGTCATATCAGTGCCTCATTTTCATAATTGATTCTGTGATAATTTGAATTCTATTTTATGGATCCTTCCGCCGCGCCGTAGCTATACACTGAGAGAAATAGATACTAAGATTTTTAATATCCGACATACTAAATATTATATACTATCGGGGAGTATTTGGATAGTACCGTGTATTGTGTGTATTGTAAGGGCTTATTATACGGAATGTACTTGGTACAAACAGATATTAACCATTACTATAATTATACTAACTGTTGCACTGCAGAGAGTGATCTCTATACGAAGCATCCAACATACTATTCGACAGTATATTTTTACTATCGGGTAGTATCTATTTCTCTCAGAGTAGAGCGCAGCACGAGGATCTCGCTCGAATTCATAAGATTCCGGTAATTGCCGAAATCCCCCGAATATTGACCGATATCCTTGGCCCACATCGCTGCTCGATCTCTTTTGCCTATCTATTCGTTATGGTGTACCTATCGATGGATTTACTCCAACAATTGTATTCATTGTCACCATTTTCTGCGAGGGTCCCCAATTTTCCTGGACTATAAAATTTGACGATAGGACTCCCAGAAAAATTCATTTAAGTTGAGTACAATTTCAAAATTACGAAATTTATCACATGTAAGAAATTGAAAATTGAAATAAATAAATAAAGAAATATTACAACTCTTCTAAGTTAAATGCATTAAAAAACAATAGTGAAGGGTGATTTGTATTGAAGCATGTATACTCGACCCACTGAAATATTAATAGTGACGGATTTGCATTAAGATTAACTGATTAACATTTATTTGTAATGGGATACACTCTCGTTCCGTTTTTTTCTGAGTATAATCAGTAATTCTTTATCGATTTAAATTAGTGACGGCTTATTCCCTTTCTCAAAAAATATTCTCTTAATTGACCACCACAATATTTCATAGTGTTGATCGTTTAATAAATGTAGCCTGTTGTTTCTGACAGTATTTTTGTTTTTGTTAAACAACAGGCTGCAATTATTGAATGATCAATATTACAAAATATCTAGGCGGTCTATTCGTGGAGTATCTTTTCAAATTCAAATTCGTCAATATTAATCTTTTATTGGATTAAGTATACATGCTTCAATGTAAATCACCCTCCACTATTGTTTTTGAATGTATCAAACTTTAAAGAATCAATTACGAAAATTTAGCACTGATTTTACTTGGATAATCGTCACCGAGCCTCCTGAAACACCTATAGGACACTCTCTCGCAGTTAACCTCACTTTTTTGTTTTCCGATTCTCCCGAACAAACGGCTTTGAGTCAAGGAGCCGTACTTTAAACCATTTCTGTCGCACTCGAGCACGTTCTCTCTAATTTAAACTTTATATGTCCAGTAGTTCACGAAACAATAGGTGTTGAAATTCTAAGCTGTACTGAGAGAAGTGCCGCTGCCTCTTTAGTGAAATCAATTAAAAGAATAGAGACGTTTCCTTTGATTCAATGTCACGACTTTTCATTGAGTTTGAGATCATTCGAAAAGATAGTATTGAAAGTCAAGTATTTCTTTCCATTGGCGAACATTGTCGTGAATCAATTGAATATTTTTTCCTCGGTGTACAACCACTCGAATTCGGACCCTGCTGATTTTCTACTATCCGTGCAGAAATTTAGTTGGGGCTCTGACTTGGCCTTTCCTAGTTTGCCCTAATTCTGTTAGGGGCCTAGAATGGAAATATAATCACAGAACTGTAGTCCGCACTTTGTAGATTTATATGATTGCGTCTGACAAGGTCAAAACAAAACAGAAATAATTTATTCCTCACGGATATCGATTAGTCTGGGCATTGAATTGTTATTCTTATCTATAAATATATTGAACAAAGGTGCTCGTTTCATTAGCTGCACGAATTAATTCATTAAGATTTGAGTGAATGATAAGCGGAGGGTCAGGCGGATGAGTGGCCGCCTGGCTGATGATCAGTACTTGGTTGGGTGACCCCGTAGCTTGTCCTGGTGGTCATTATTACACCGAGAGAAAAAGTTTCCTTGATTTAAAGAAATAGGTGGATCGAATTTTTTCCTTTGATTTCAATGAAATATTCTCTTTGAATTCCAAAGAGAACATTTCATTGTCTTTGAAGAAACATTTGCTCGGGGAGCGTAATCGAAGAGACGTTTTCATTGATTCAAGGAAACGGTGACTTTGATTTAAAGAAAGGGTTTCCTTGACGGCATCAGGTCCGCCACTGGTTGACGCGAGCGGGTCTGTCGCGCCGCCTCAGTCGTCGGTACGTACCGGTTGAATCGGTGCATTTCAATGTTTCTCGCGGGAGCCGGTCTCATCGAGTACGCGGAAATATTTGAAGTTAAAAATTATTTATAAAAACTCACAGAAACGTCTTCTGGCATGAAGCATGATTTTTTAACCTACCGTCTGCCGTTTCGCGGCACGCGATTTTATAGGTTAGGTTCTTTGAAAACAAAGAAACAGAGTTCCTTGTTTCAAGGAAAAAATTCCTTGATTCAATGCCACTACATTTAATTGAATTTCTCATGATTAAAAAAAAAGGTAATATTATATCAAGTATATTTTTTTCTTGATTTTAGAGAAATGTTTCTTAGGTTGGGATTTCAAAGAAATTTCTTCGAATCAAGGAAACTTTTTCTCTCGGTGTAAGATGGATTGTAACGGTCAATATTAAGATGGATGACCTTTTGACTAACTCTGGTCATCAATACTTAAATACGTGACCAATTTTTAGGGAATTTTCAAGGGTTTATATTATTAGGCAAGCCCTTATAGGTTGTAACGTGGCCCCAGTAAGGAATCCTCATTTTGGAAGCCTTAACAAAACCGAACAAGGTTCTATATTTTTCCACGGCCGCCCGGTTAATTTCTGAACAGGTAGCGTTACAAACACTTAAATTTAGGCGCTGCTGATTTTCTACTAGTGTCGCTCAACTGTTCGGTATAGCAAATATTCACTAATTACTGCATATAAAAAATAGCCCATTTTTGTAATGGAAAAGAATTCTAGTTTTAACTTGATGAATGGATCATGTACATTGAAATTTGTTACCAAAGTACTGCGGTTATATATTTTTTTTCTCAAGTAAGCAAAGTTATTATTTATTTAAAAAAATAAGATCTAAATCCGAACTTTCGATATTGACGTGAGAAATCTATTAACAAATAATTTTTTTGTTTAATTCGTTTCTGGTCATCCAGTGGACATATCAAGCTGTTCATTTTTTCATTTTTCATTAGTCGGTTAATTTTTTTTGAGTCGGTTGAATCTAAAAAAAAAACAAGGAATAGTTATCACTAAATACTTCACAATCGCGACTATTTTAAGTTAATATCATAAGATTTTTTCGCTGTATGTCTATTTGTCATATTATCTGATATCGTAGACAAATAAACTGAGGTTTAATAATGTCACGTATCTTTACGTCAAAATCGTTGTATGGCGAGACATCCAATGATAAAACTACATTGTGGCTTTTGATTGGGGTAATCAATGTATGTTTTGATTGAGCCGTGCTTTTTGCGGTATTTGATCACGGGAACAATTTGCTGAGAGCGTTTTATTACCGGATATATTCACGGGAGTGTTTTTCCGATATTTCCAGATTACGATACGTGACATGGGATGAACGAATTGGTCCGGACACTTCAGGTATTGGCTGATTGCTGATTGAGGAAGCGTTTCGAAATTAGCATTTGGTTGTATTAGCAGCCTTTCTACCACAGGAAATAATGTTTTACTTCATACTCGCCGGGCCTGACTAGAAACTGTCTATGGCCATATTTGCCCCAGTAGCAATTGGAATGTTACGGTAAATATGATTTTTGAGCACTGTCGATTTTTCGAATCAGCCAAAAAAAAATTATATAAAAAATTTGCCACGTTTGATTGTTGAGGATATTATTCAAAACAATAAAAACAAATTGGCATGTCAAAATATTAAAAATTGTTGAAGGAGATATATTTTTTCTAATCGAGGGCGATACATTTTTCAGATTTTTACGTGCTATTTTTTTTTTCGTAATGTGCAGTTAAAGTGATACAAATTAGCTTCAGTGATATTAACAGTTTTGATGGATATTTCCAGAGATATATGATTTTTAAAAAATTTATTTAGTATCCTCTAGAAATTTCAACGTCCGAGGCGTCTAATCAAATTAGGGAAAATAAGGCGGAGTGGGTGAATTGTGATTTTCTTGTAAGTTTTATTCCTATTTTTAATATATAGGCCTCCTAACTAAGCCCTAGGTGATTATAATGAATTTTCAAAAAATCCTATGACTGTAAATATCATTCAAAACTATTAATATTATAGGACCTAATTGGTATCGATTTAACTGCACTTTATGAAAAAAATAGTGGCACTTAAAAATTAAAAAATGTATGTCTTTCGATTCGACAAAATGCATCGCCTCCTACAATTTTTAATATTCTGAGCTGCCAATTTTTTTTCGTACCTTGCGTACCATTCTTAACAATCAAGCGTGGCGGATTTTTTAAATATTTTTTCTTGGCTGTTCCAAAAAATCGACAGTTCTCAAAAATCGTTGTTATTATTAAAAAGGTATCCAGGTGTATTTTTTCAGGTTATCTATACAATTATTTCCGATAGCTAATCTCGCGTCCAGCTCCATTAATTCAATGATCAATGATTTCCGTGTAATTGAATTTATCTTTTGCAAATAAACTCAATAGGTTAAAAATTGAAAAATGTTGTTTCCGGGCCAGAAACTGAAAGCGATATGGCGCACTTTTTATGAGAAATGTGGTCGACGAGATTCTGAATGAGCAAGTGCAGCGATAGGGCATTCAGTATATCGAAAAAATTGCGAGTTCGAGAGTCTCTGCACGAAGAATATAAAACGATTTAATGCATTATACCTACAGTGAAGTGTACCTAACGTTCAAACGATTTCGGTATACGAGAGCTTTGGTGTTTACTGGATCGCGTGTTAGGACGGCGAAGCTCCAGGAAACGAGAGCCTAACATGCCGTATACCGACCGGGACCTAAGATGGTTTACGTGTCGGGAGTAAAGAACGTGCTAGCTTGAAGAATAGCTGTACTATAGGCTCTAGGAACCTTACGAACTTGCGGAGAACAGCGAACAACCGGGAGAACGACGGGGAACTATAATCATAAACGACACTCACGCCACCTTGCGCCAGTACTCAAAAATAAATGCAGGTTTTACCTCCAAAATGAACCATACATAAGGTAAATGGCCGAGTTTATAACATCTTTAGTATCGCAGCCTCAGTTTTATATTACAGTGAATTTACGAATATTATGAAACTGAAAAAGACGAACCCCTTAACTTGTCCATTGATGCCTTGTGAATGAAATTTACTCGGTTCCGCAGTTAAATCGAAGGAGATGAAGTCAGTCGAATGAATGTTTTTAAATACAAGGACAATACTGCTCTTCACCAGAAAAATTAATAAAAACTAATTTTCTCCTTTCAGAATAAACCTGAAGGTTTTTATTTGTAAATGGGGCAACCGATTGGGACAACCGGTTTGCTGCAGAACCAGATTCATGACTTTTACACCCTACGTGTGATCCAGAGAACCCTAATCTAAGGATTGGCCTTCGCTAGGTCTTATTCTCTATCTAGATAGTGTGCAGTTATCCTGCACACCATTTATCTAAAGCAATTTAAAAAAAATCATTCTCTAAAAGATTCATGGTTCAGATGCCTCTTCCTGAGGTTTTACCTCCGAAATGAACCATACATAAGGTAAATGGCCGCGTTCATAACATCTTGAGAACCGCAGCCTTGGTTTTATATTACAGTGAATTTACGAATGCATTATATTACGAAACTGAAAAAGACAAGCCCCTTAAAGTGTCCATTGATGCCTTCTGAATGAGATTCACCCGGTTACGCAGTTGATAATCGAAAGGGATAGAGTCAGTCAAATAAGTATTTTTAAATACAAGGACAATACTAATCTTCACCAGAAAAATTAATGAAAAATAATCTTCTCCTTTCAGAATAGACCTAAAGGTTTTTTTTTTTTTTTTCTTTCTTTCTTTCTTTATAATGGAGCAACCAAAAGCAGATTCATGACTTTTACACCCTAGGCGTGATCCGGAACCCTGATTCAAGGATTGGCCTGCGCTAGATCTTATTCTCTATCCAAATGGTGTGCAGGATAACAAAAAAAAATTGCTTTTAACCAAAGCAATTTGAAAAAAAAATCATTCTCTGAAAGATCGATGTTTCAGGTGCCTGAAGTATGATAAAACTTTATACATTTGTGTATAACTTTTCTTTAAGAACTTTTGAAAAAATTGTGAACAATGTCACAAATCTTCACTTTCGATATTTATGTAAAACAATGATGTAAAATGGAACCTTGTATATTGCTTCTTCACTAGTTTTTACTCTTTAACTTAAACATTTCACCATACCTGCGCGGAAAGTTCGAATTCCCGTCCTAGGGGTTTTACGTAATTCAAACTTTTCGCTGCAGATATGGTGAAAAATAATATACGCCACTCGGGAGTGAAAATACACTATCCCCAATCGCGTGTAAGATTACGACCCGAGCGGAAGGCGAGGGTGGTAAACACGCGGTTACTTTCGCTGCCTAGTTGCGTAATATACTATTGTTTCCAAAGACGGTTAAGATTCAAAGCTGGTGATTTTTCGGGAAATGCACTATATATTTATCAGTATATCGCTATTGTGCGGCAACGTGCAACCACAACTATCCTCCCGTCCTGGTGACGTGTACGCTTTGCTCTCCAGACACCGTTGATTAAAAAATGTTGGTCTGGCGGCATTGGCCCTCCAGCTATTCTCTTATTCGCTTTGTAATCCACGTGCTGCCGCCTTTTACGTCACGACATTCACTATCTGTTGTTCATATTAATGAAATATACACTGACAACACGCGTTATAGATTATAATCGAGTTTGGTTACTTAGTAACCACCTTTGTCATCTTTGTTTATTATTCCGTCTTCACTTTTTATTTTAACCATTCTGCCATGTTTGTATTATGAAACTTGACGTGAATAAATATATTCTTCATTCATAAGAACTACAGGTTATGGGCCCAGGCATAATAACTGGATAATGAATAATAATAAAAAGTGAGAAAGTGAAAAAGAAAAAGGAAGAGCCAAAATTATCGTGATTCTACTGACAGGGAATATAATTTCGTAGTCATCACGAGGCCTAGCGCTTGAATGTAAAGAAGATAACGTTTCACTGAAACCCAAAGAAAATCGATATGTCGATTAACACGATAAATATTGAAAAACTAAATAAAGATAATTATGATACATGGAGACTACAAATGGAAGCGATCCTGATAAAAAATGACCTTTGGGAGTACGTGAATGGCAAAAAGAAAGAGCCAACGCCTATTATAGATCAGAATGATCGAACCACGAACGAGAGAGAAATTGAGGCGTGGACAGCAGTAGATCAAAAGGCAAAAGCAGATATCATTTTGGCTATGTCTCCCTCCGAACTTTGCCACGCAAAACATTGTAGAACTTCAAACGAAGTGTGGCAAAAACTGGAGGATGTCTACCAATCTAAAGGACCAGCCAGGAAAGCGATGCTGTGGAAACAGTTATTGTTTACAAAAATGAACGAAGGTGAGACAATGATGGAACACTTGAACCGTTTTTTCTCTAACGTTGATAAGATTGCAGAAATGAACATTCCCGTTGCTGATGATCTTCTGGCAATACTTCTCCTGTATAGTTTACCTAACAATTACGAGAATTTTCGCTGTGCTATTGAGACGAGAGATGAATTGCCATCACCTGAGATGTTGAAAATAAAATTACTTGAAGAATTTAACTCAAGAAAAGAGACTTCAGATCAGAAACAAAATGCGTTTTTCGTTAAAGGACCTGCGCACCACAAAAATCATTCTTATCTGCATAAACCGCCAACAAGAAATCGAAATAACGACAGTCAAGATCGCAAAAACTACCAATGCAATTATTGCGGAAAAGTAGGACATAAAGCTACAGATTGCTGGAAGAAAATTGCAGATCAAGTCAAGAATGGAAATAATGAAACGGCATGTAAAGCCGAGACTGAAGAAGCTTTGTGTGCTATTGAACATTGTAATGTTAACTGCATAAGTCCGTACGAGGAAATTTCGATCTACAATGAACAAGCATACACAGCAATCGCAATGCATACTGCGCAAATATTAAGTGATGATTGGTGTGTTGATAGCGGAGCAACATCCCACATGTGTCGAACTAAGGAGAAATTTTCAGATTTCACACCCTTAAATAATCAATACGTAAAAGTAGCTGCAAACAAGACAACTGAAATCCTCGGAAAAGGAACTGTTCGATTATCGACATTTAACGGTAGTGAGACGAAGAAAATACGTTTGGAAAAGGTATTGTACGTACCCGAACTCAGTTCTAACCTAATGTCGATCTCTAAGATAACTGAAAACGGTCATGAAGTACGTTTCAAAGATCGCTATGCATGGGTAATAAACTCTAGTGGCGAAACGATAATTAAAGCAAACAAACGAGGCTCTTTATATTTTGTCGATGCGAATTCAGAATCAACAGCTGCAGCAAGCGAAATGGAAATCTGGCACAAACGTTATGGACATCTCAATGACAAGGATATGCAAAAACTCGTTTTAAAGGAAATGGTGCAAGGAATTGAAATAAAATCAAACAAAAAAATGCCTGTTTGCGAAATCTGCATACAGGGAAAACAGAGCGTAACCCCTTTTCCAAAAGGACCGCACCGAAGGGTGTATGACGTACTTCAACTCATCCACTCCGATGTCTGCGGTCCCATGAGGGTTAAATCGATTGGCGGAGCAATTTATTTTGCAACATTCATCGATGAAAAATCAAAATGGGTGGATGTACATTTCTTGAAGGCAAAGAATGAAGTTAAAGATGCATTCATGAAGTTTAAGGCATTGGAAGAAAATCAAAGTGGACAAAAAATTAAAATTCTGAGAACAGACAATGGTCTCGAATACTGCGGAGTTGAATTCACAGAAACACTTGAAAAAACAGGAATTAAAAGAGAACATACGGCAGCTTATACTCCACAACAGAATGGTACAGCAGAAAGGATGAATCGCACATTGGTGGAAATGGCCAGGTGTCTACTCTTACAATCCGGACTTGCTCAGAATTTTTGGGCTGAAGCTATTGCTACTGCTGCATATATACGAAATCGAAGTCCCACAAAAAGTCTGGACGAGAAAACACCGTTTGAGGTTAAATTAGGTATCAAACCGGATGTGTCAAACTTCAAAACCTTTGGTTGCAAAGCATTTGCCTTGAATAAAACACAAAAAGGAAAGTTTGATGTGAGATCGAAACCATGCGTTTTCGTAGGCTATTCGAACGAAGCCAAGGCCTATCGTTTGTGGGATAAAGAAGCGAGAAAAATCGTGGTAAGCAGAGATGTCAAGTTTATCGAGGAAGCTCCGGAATCTTCAGAAATATCCAAGACTTCTGAAAGTATAAACAACGATCAGGCATTCTTCGACTTCAAATCAAGCACAGAAGACTACAACGGTGAACCTGAACACGAAATTACTGAGTCAGAAGGAGAGTCATTTTCAAGCGAACCGGAACTCGAAAATCATGATCAGGAACACGAAGATCACGAGCAGGAAGTGCAAGATGAGCTCGGCGGGGATTTACCAATAATGGTTACGCCTCTTAAGAGGGGGCCAGGACGCCCTCAATTGATCAGAGGTGAAAGAGGACGACCACGAAAATTATACAATCTTATTAGAGATGAGGCGAATCTGGCGTACAACGAACAAAGCGATCCAACGTTGAAGGAAGCAATGAACGGACCACAAGCTAAAGAATGGAAGGAAGCTATGAAAATTGAATTTGATGCGCTTAAAAAAAGTAACGCCTGGATTCTTGTCAAGCGACCTCCGAATCGCAACGTTGTTGGTTGTCGTTGGGTTTTGAGAACAAAGTATAACGCGGATGGAACTTTAGAACGTCGAAAAGCCCGGTTAGTGGCTAAAGGTTATACACAACGACCCGGAATTGACTTCCAAGAAACTTTCGCGCCTGTTGCAAGACAAAGTTCAATTCGGATTCTCGTAGCACTAGCTGCAGAACTAAGGTTGAATCTGTACCAGCTTGATGTTGTGATGGCATACATCAACGGAGAACTCGACGAAGAAATCTTCATGGAACAACCAGAAGAGTTCGTTGAAAAAGGGAATGAGGAACGAGTATGTCATCTTAAGAAATCACTTTACGGACTAAAGCAGTCAGGGAGACAATGGTTTGTGAAACTTGACGAATCACTGAAAGCTTTCGGATTGGAAGCTTTAGAATCCGAAAAATGTTTCTACATGAAAAGAGACAAGGAATCATACCTCTTAGTCATTATATATGTCGATGACCTCATTGTGGGCACCAATGATGATGTGATGTACCAAAAGTTGAAACGTGAATTGGCACACAAGTTTCAGATGAAGGACTTAGGAAAGCTACATTACTGCCTAGGCATTGAGTTCCAACAGCACGACAAAGACAAAACTACTTCTATGTGTCAACGAAAGTATATCCAAAATATTCTAACTTCGTATGGAATGGAGGACGCCAAATCGGTGTCAACTCCGCTGGATGGCAACACAAAGTTAACAAAACAAAGTCAACCAACGACAGAAGAAGAAATTGCTGAAATGCATGAAGTTCCATACCAATCACTCATTGGAGCTCTAATGTACTTGGCTGTTTCAACTCGACCAGACATTGCCTACACCGTCAGTACCTTGAGCCAATTCAATCAAAATCCCGGAAGAGACCATTGGGCATCCGCAAAGCGAGTATTGAGATACCTGCGAGGTACTATGAATTATGGCTTGAAATATCAACAAACGGGCGAGCAACTCGTTGGTTTTGTCGATGCAGATTGGGGTGGAAATCCAGATGATCGTGTGTCGTATACTGGATTTTCGTTTAAACTGGCGAATGCAGTGATTACTTGGGAAGCTAGGAAGCAAAAATCCGTGGCCTTATCCAGCACCGAATCTGAATACGTGGCTCTGACCGAGGCTGCGAAAGAAACAGTCTACTTACGAAGCGTTTTCAAAGAAATTGCTGTTGAATTTGTAAATCAAGGACCAACGATAGTTTACTGTGATAACCAGGGTGCGCAGAAGCTAATGCGGAACCCAACACATCACTCTCGCACAAAACACATTGATATAAAATATCATTATGTCAGACAAATTTACAAGAAAGGCGAACTGGACGTTAAATACATCCCAACAAATTCAATGATAGCTGACGTCTTTACCAAGGCACTGTTTGGACCTAGTCATCGGAAATGCATCAAGGGACTTGGAATGGAAGAAGTTCAAAAATAATGACAACGCGCATTGAGAGGGGGTGTTGTTCATATTAATGAAATATACACTGACAACACGCGTTATAGATTATAATCGAGTTTGGTTACTTAGTAACCACCTTTGTCATCTTTGTTTATTATTCCGTCTTCACTTTTTATTTTAACCATTCTGCCATGTTTGTATTATGAAGCTTGACGTGAATAAATATATTCTTCATTCATAAGAACTACACTATCTATATCGGTATTCTCCTTGTTTTCTCAATCCGGACGTCTTGAATCAAACGAACGTCCAGTTTAGTGTCCCACTTGTCCTTAGCTCTGTCAAGAATAAATTTAGATGTTCCAAATATCTGGTGATGTTGACAGTGATAAAAAAAAAGCAAATTCAAATTCAACGTGAATTCTGAATTATATGAGCGCTTTTGATATGTCCCATTTGTCCCTGGCTTTGTTTACAATATATTTGAATGGTACAAATCATTGAAACATATCGTAAAAGTTATTAGTAGTTTAATTAAATAATATAATTCATATTCTATATTAATCATGAATTATAAAAGCGTTTGGTATATATTTTATACTGTTCCATCTGTCCCAAGTTTTAGATATAATTTTTTTTTATTCCGTATAAGTTAGTGGCACCTTTAACAGATCGCAAAATATCGATTCTACACCAACCTCAAATCACACGACTATTTTTAATATGCCTTATACTGTCCCATTTGTCCCAAACTTGTGACTTTAACTGCGGTAAAATCAGTAACAGTTGAATTAGTCACTTAAATACTCATTTCGCATCAATCCTAAATTACACGAGCGTCAAGTGTCCACCATAAAGTGTCCCATCTGTCCCAGACTATCCACAAAATACATTTGCAAATCTTCTATCTATTCATAACAAACGGCACAAATAAGCAAATGTAGAAACTACGTAATCATAGCCGGCCGTTTTCATACTTTAAACTGTCCCATTTGTCCCTAGCTTTATAAAAACAAAATTCAAATGTCTTATATCGACGTAATAACCTGAACAGATACCACCATTCATATTAAATCCGAATTTTGAATTCATCCGACCTTCTCAAATATATTTTACACTGTCCCAACCGTCCCTCGTTTTATCTACAATGATTTAAAAAGTTCTGTGGATCAAAATAATTCGGTCATATTTCAACGGTATCGCGAGCATAAAATACAAATGAAAGTGGTACTTTATTCGACGCAAAAACTTGATCACAAAAAAAATTTAATTCCAGCCTCTGGCCTACTTCTCGCTACGACAATGCAATTCAACTTTCATAGCACCACGAATAAAAGTATAACTGAATCTGCTGTGAAAATCATATTTTCCACAGTCGCAGCATTTCCATCGGTTCTACAGAAATCGGATCGAACCCAGTGCCGCAGTTTCAATCAACTTACTCGGATTTCATTGATTTAAACTTTATTGTTCCGAACTTCATTTCAAACGCCATACAGTGCGAGAATTGAGTTACACTTTCAAGCGCTTTCACAGCGCCAAAGTTTCCCTCAGTTTTTGGGACACATGTGGGCTTTGCGTCGGTCTGATTAACTTCGATAGTTGAAGCACCGACGTGTGGGACGGATATACAGCCTACTCACGCTTCAGGGATCTAAAATTAGCAAACTTTGCGACGCTTTCCGGGTGTATGATGGGACAGTGGCCTGTTCACGCGATTTACCAACATATATGTCTACGTCGGGCGAGAGCGCCCGGCAACAGTTCGGAGGGAGTCACAGACATGCCATTGTCACGCGATCAATAAATAATTTTACACAATATCGAACAAACATCAAAGGGATAAGTAGTTCCACATCAACTTCCGGTAATTAGGCATATAAAAAATGAAAGGAAATTGAAAATTAATTTTTTCATTAACTTCGGTAGATTCATCGAGCAATCGTAAAATGGTCGATTTCGAATAGAATTTTTTTTTATGATTGGCGATACAGATAAGTTATTTAGAATGACTAATCTTCAATATCAAAATATTGTTATCCAAGTTTGGAAAATGAATTGACAAGTGGAATATCAGTAGCAATTGTCTACTCTTTTATTTTATGAAAAGACACTTTGAAATTGAGCAAAAGTAAGAATGTAAAAACTGCTTTAATCAAGTTTTCTGTACAGTTTTGATTATAAAAATGAATTCAACGTGTAGCAAGAATTATCCTTACAAATAAATATTGAAAAAAAATCGGCAATAGTGGATTTTGAGATAGATTCCAATAAAAGTTTTTGGAACACGATTTGCACATGTATTTTTTTAAATTCATATTTGTGTGTTAAAATAAAGAAAATGTGTTACAAATGAAATGTATTGAAGGAATTGAAAAAAAATAAGATTTACGTATTTCAAAATATATACAATGAAATATATTTTAAACATATTTTATTACAACAATTCCTGGAAAGTCTTATCAAAAGTGAATGCGTATGTTTCAATTGCTTTTACAAGTGTTTTTTTTTTACAAAAAATAGTCTGGTCAAACATGACAAAATTGTTCCATTTTTCCACGAACTATTGAGGGAGAACAGTACTAAAATACTATAAAGGTCGTTTTCCAGCTTTTTTCTCATACAGCTCATATTTTATTACAACAATTCCTGGAAAGTTTTATCTAAAGTGTATGTGTATGTTCCAATTGGTTATCAATAAAATTCTCCAGCTCATTAAAAATCTTACAAGTGTTTTTTTTTTTGTACAAAAAAATAGTCCGGTCAAATATGCCAAAATTGTTCAACTTTTCAACGAACTATTAACGGAGAAAAGTGCAAAAATATTATAAAGGTCGTTTTCCAGCTTTTTTCTTATACAGCTCATATTTCATTACAACAATTCCTGGAAAGTCTTATCTAAAGTGTATGTGTATGTTCCAATTGGTTATTGATTAAACTCATCTCCAACCCATTAAAAATCTTGCAAGTGTTAATTTTTTACAAAAAGTAATCTGGTCAAATATAACAAAATAGTTCAATCTTTAAACGAACTATTGAGGGAGAAAAGTGCTAAAATATTATAAAGGTCGTTTTCCAGCTTTTTTCTCATACAGCTCATATTTCGTTACAACAATTCTTGGAAAGTCGTGTGTGAAAGTAGATTGGATAATTGCCGTGTCAGACAAAGTCGCGCGCGCACGTGCGACGACGCCCTGTTGTGGATTCGTGCTAAACTCCCCCGCCTAGCGTAAAGCTCATGAGGCATATATACGAGACGTCTTTTTCTTGACCCGGGCAGCGTATAGTACCGAGTTGGTGTACTTGGCGTGCTCGCGCATCTTGGGCATCCTTAATGTGCCTGTCGAGTGGTGGCTATATATCTTATTAAGGTCAACGACCAAAGCCACGTGGCTACGAGATACTCGAGGGAACCGCAAAACTCTAATGGAAGAATTATTATTTTTTTTTTCTGCATTAAGAGGAAACAGCTTACTCGACGCAAAACTAGCTAACGAATCTGTGTATCAGCTGAGCGTCGCTTCGTATTTTTTTTTTCCTCGAGTATTGACCACGCCCAGCATCTTTAACTGAGAAGAAAGGACATGCAACGAAGTTGCGGAGATGAAGTGCCCGGGAAATTTAATTTGTCCGGTTTATGATTGGACGTATTTTAATTATTAATTCTTGTAACAAGGCCAAGGATAAATTTGGCCAAAGTACACATGTGCGTAATTGGGACTGAGTGAGAGTCATTGAAGATATCGATACGGTCAAAAATTTATTGATCTGGGGATATATATAAATTGATAATTGTTAACCAAATCGACTTGATTGATTTAAAATTTGCAACTGAGGAGAAAGAGCATGCAACAAAGTTGCGACGATTAAGTGCCTGGGAAATTTAATTGGTTCAGATTATGATCAGACCTATTTTTATGATGAATTATTATAACAAAGCCAAGGATAAATTTGGCCAAAGCACACATGAGCGTAATTGGGACTGATTGAGCGTTATTAAGGACATCGACACGCTTTAACATTTATTCTGGGAAATATTGATAATCGCTCAACAAATCAATTTGATTGATTTCATATTTGCAACTGTGGAGAAAGAACATGCAACAAAATTGCGGAGATGAAGTGCCCGGGAGATTTAATTGGTCCAGATTATGGTTGGACGTATTTTAATTAAAAATTTTTGTGACAAGGCCAAGGATAAATTTGGCCAAAGTACACATGTGCGTAATTGGGACTGAATGAGAGTCATTGAAGATATCGATACGCTCAAAAATTTATTGATCTGGGGATATATATAAATTGATAATTGTTAACCAAATCGACTGGATTGATTTAAAATTTGCAACTGAGGAGAAAGAGCATGCAACAAAGTTGAGAAGATTGAGTGCCTGGGAAATTTAATTGGTCCAGATTATGATCAGACCTATTTTTATAATGAATTATTATAACAAAGCCAAGGATAAATTTGGCCAAAGCACACATGAGCGTAATTGGGACTGATTGAGGGTTATTAAAGACATCGACACGCTCGAACATTTATTCTGGGGAAATATATTGATAATCGCTCAACAAATCGATTTGATTGATTTCATATTTGCAACTGTGGAGAAAGAATATGCAACAAAATAGCGGAGATGAAGTACCCGGGAGATTTAATTGGTCCAGATTATGGTTAGACGTATTTTAATTATAAATTCTTGTAACAAGGCCAAGGATAAATTTGGCGAGAGTGCACGTGTGCGTAGTTGGGACTGAGTGAGAGTCATTGAAGATATCGATACGCTCAAAAATTTATTGATTTGGGGATATATATAAATTGATAATTGCTCACCAAATCGACTTGATTGATTTCAAATTTGAAACTGAGGAGAAAGAGCATGCAACAAAGTTGCGAAGATTAAGTGCCCGGGAAATTTAATTGGTCCAGATTATGATCAGACCTATTTTGATTATAAATTCTTATAACAAAGCCAAGGATACATTTGGCCAAAGCACAACGTCTGCGTATTCGGGACCGATTAACGGTCACTTAAGACATCAACACGCTCGAAAATTTGGTCTGGGAAAATATATTGATATCTGCTTACCAAAATGGCTTCGATAGATTTTATATTGTGCTGCTTCTGTTATTTCAGAAAATTTTGCCAGAAAATAATTGACCCAATGATTCCGTTTCAAACATTCTTGCTAATTGTCCCCAAAAAAGCTCCGTAAAGATATAAAGAATCGCTAAATTTTCAAAATACCGAATAATAAAATAGGAAATTAATAATAAAAGCATAAGAGTCACAACATTATCGATTTGTATTTGACTGCCCAATATATTCGCAAATGATATCAGGCATGTATTTCGCATACAACGACAACTGTTTTATTTTGTTCATCAGATTTCATATTCGAAACATAGACTATCTATGTAAAATACACATAACACATATTTCTTGCTGTTAATATTTCATATTTCACGTTTATACCATTTGCAATATCATGCAAATGAATAAAACGGCCGTAACCAATAATCTCATGGGATATATTTTCTGCGGTGGTCTCATTTATTTATCCTCTTATCTGTTGCTTACCCTCCTTCTTGTCGGAAGCCCCCGATTCAGTAGGCCTCGTATACTATTTCCGGCTCTTTCCTAGTAAAGTTTATTCTCAGCCTATACTTTCTGCCAAATAGGCCGACGACGTTATAGGCGGCGCCGAGCTTACGACCGTCCCTTGTGTATACACCTACAAAGATGTATACATGTATACATGGGGCATTCCACGTCAAATCAGCAAGCCATGATCCTCACCCTCATCGATTTAGTTCATTTTTGAATATGATGTTACTACCGACCCATAAAGGCCTCGGAATTTTTTTCAGATTTTTTTACCACTCGAAAAAAACTAATTTAAAAAACACCGTTTTCAAAAATCTGGAAAAATTCACATTGATTCTATGATTCAAAATTTGATTTTTGAGCGTCATGCAATAATGTGATTTCAATATTTACTATTTTTTCCCAATTTTTTCTTGTTTTTTTCATGTCGTAATTTGATTTTCAATTTTTTATATCAGAATAACTTTCTCAAATATCAATAGATCTCAATTTCTCTGAAGATTGTAGAATTACCCGTATGCCCGAAAAAAATTGATATTATTAAAAAAATTGTTGCAAATGTATCTCGCAATCCAAGCGATACTGTATTGCGAAATGCATTTGCGAAATTTTTTTCAACGATATCAATTGTTATCACGCATTCTGGTAATTCTACCATGTTCAGAAAAATTGAGATCCATTGGTATGTAGAAAAGTTATCCTGATTTAAAAAATTAAAAATCAAATTGCGACATGATAAATAAAAGATAAACTGTTGAAATAATAGTAAATATTTAAATCACATTATCGCATGGCGCTCAAAAATCATATTTTAAATCATAGAATCAGTGTGAATTTTTTCAGGTTTTTAAAAACGGCGTTTTTTTAAATTGGTTTTTTTGAGGATTCAAAAATGTGGTGAAAAATACTGGTGGTAAAAAAATCTGAAAAAAATTCCGAGGGCTTTATGGGTCGGCAATAACATCATATTAAAAAATGAACGAAATCGATGAGGGTGAGGCTCATGGCTGCTGATTTGACGTGGAATGCCCTACATATATATCGTCTAAGTATGCACCCTGTGCAATCATAAATATTTTCGTAGCCGCTTGGCGTGGAGCGCATTAAGCCGCTTGTAGAATGCAATAACAAACAGTTTCCTTGTCGTGTTTCTCGTCCTTTTTCAGAACTAGACTTGCTGCTATTATTAAAGCTTCCGAGCCTCACCCTTGGTGAAATGGTAATGGATCTTGTAACTCCAGAAAGGGTACAAGTTGCTTACATTCCTTGCGAAGCTTAATGTATTAAAAAAATGGTCGCTCGAGATATAACATTTTTATTAACTCGGAAAATGTTAGGTCGGTTGTACACATCAACCTTATTATTGAAAAACCACCTCCGATAAGTAACTCCAACAATTTTTAGGTGTTCTGCTCTCCTAGATGGTCGTTCAATGATCATCGTTTATGATTGATACATGATAATGATTAGTGCTGGCAATCAGTTGATTGCTATTGACATTTGTTGATTGCTGGTTATAGACTGTTGATTCGATCTGACAATTAGTTGTTTGGTATTGGACGTCAGTTACTTCGTGTTGACAATCAGCTAAGTCATATTCTTAAGCAGTTGATTCTCAACATCAACCAATCAGTTTCTTACCAATGCTAACATGTTATTTTGCTTTGTCAATCGACTAGTACAAGCTAGTAATAATTTGAATTTTAGTGACAAGTATCTGATTGGTATTAATGGCCAGTCAGTTGATGTTTCTGATTGGCTGATCTTATGCAGTTGGGTTAGTGTCGTCAAGCAATTGATGGGTTCTGAAAATCATCCAGTCAGTGTCATCACCGCCATGGAAAAAAGTATGCTACGAAAGTATATTTTTCGATATATCGAAAAATATAGCGGATGAAACTTGCTTCATCTTTATTGAGTTTTACTGCATGAGAATACATCACAAATTCAGAATAACTGCCTTCCGCTCAACAGTCTTATGGAAAAATTTCCAGAGTGACATTGATTTTGTTTGCATTGAGTCACATGTTGTATCCAAAAATGTTTATTTTAGGTTTGGTCACATTTTGTCACATGAGGTTAAACAAGAAGATATCGTTCTGCAAACAAACACGATTTCTAATCATTTTTGTATGTTTACATAAGAATTGTGTTCAAAATCACGAATATTCTGAGAGACCATGCAGAATGGTTGACATTTTGTTCTAGAAGTTCTACGTAATTGAAGTTTTTGTAATATTCTGAATTATTACTCAGATCATGGAGTAAATATCTGGTTAGTTTGTCGTAACATACCCTCAATAACTGATTTGTTTTCGTAGCAAATCAATATCAATATTTTCACTGATGATTTGCTACAACAATAACAAAAAACGTTAAAAATAAATTTGTATGTTCCTGTGAAAAATATTTGTTTGCTGGTACGACTCTTTATTTGCTACATTAACGATTCGTAACTAACTGTCTAGACAGCAGACCAACTGTCAGCAAACGACGTTTTTTTGTGGTAACATAGACATTTTTCTCTCTGTTGAGGCGATCAGTTGTTTGTGGTTGTTAATCTGTCGCTTGGCTTTACTCATCAGATATTCCGAAAGAAACTAGTTACATTGCATAAAAAACACCGTATTCAAGGAAGCCCAAATTTCAAATCCTCATGAATCCTTCCTCTAAAACTGTTAATTGTCAGCGGGATAAAAATTGGGCATTACTTTTACATGATTTATTTTCAGTATGCCGTGTTAACATAAAAACAAAACTCAATTATGCGATTGAATTTAATTTATCGTTTTTTAATATAATGTGGTCGAAAATTTAATTTTGTAATGGAAATTGTCATAAGGTATTGACTACTGTCGTTGATACGACATGGCAAGTTTTCCGACAATCAAATCCTCGCTTATCATGATCGAATAGGCGAATTCTCACCGTTGTCAAATTCCGAATTAACAATCGAACGATTTATCGATTATTACTGATACTCAGACTGAACGCGACGCATAATTTATCCTGTTACGAATTAATCTGCAGCGAGGCAGTTTTCACGTGTGATAGAATTGTCACTGGTGCAGAAGCCGGAATTGTATTATGGGTAGAGAACATTACATATTTGTATATGTGTGTGTGTATATTAAGTTTGGTATGTCTCGTGACATTGACGCTAGGTGTCAAGTTAATATTGAATGATGGAGATGCGTGAAAGGGAATTTCAGTTTCTCACCTTTGAGACATTTTGCGTAATTAAAATGGCCTGCGTGTCAATTCTGTCTTGAGAGACGAACTAATTCGCAAGGGATTTATGTCAGACTGTGCAATACTGAGCAGTAGCTCGAAGTTGTGTATAACTCGAACATCCTGTATTTTAGACCTATCCATTGATTCAATCACACTGGTAGACAAAATCCACTTGGAATTTAATGTTCTTGTACGGGAAGTTTTTATGAATAAACTGTAATACTAAATTTGCTGCACGAGTGCGATGTCGAATTTGTTTTTGTTACTGAAATTTTTATGATTTGCTCCAATTGAAAAAGTCCCTTAATTTTATATCACAATTGTATATCAATTTTAATTGACGAGTTTATGCATAAAATCTTCCAGTTTTTTCTCAAAATGCAAGGCCTTTTACGTAACAGCCAGACACTTTTTTTAGTACCCTTATTGAAGTACCTCTAAAAAATGCTTTTTCAAGAAGTACCTCCTCGGTCTTAAAAATGTTATAAATCCGCCTACAAGATTTCTCAAGAACATGAATAAAGAATATGGATAAAGGTTAATTGCGTAAAAATCCTTTCACTGTAAATTGATGCTTGAACATTTCTACATATTCCAGGACTTTGCAGAATTTTCCTACTTTTTTCTAAAGTGGTTTTTTGAAATGTAAATTATAAAACTAGAAAAGAAATTCTAATTTTCTAAAAGCCCTTTAAAAATATCCGAAAATGAATTCTTCGAAGTCCTGATATACATGAAAACGTTCGAGCCAGCAATAAAAGGATTTTCGACGTATCTCTTTTTTTTAAACATCATTTATAATAAATTACGTAAAAAAATAATAGTAAGGTTCACTTTGGGCTTAAGCTCAAAGAAATTAATATTCGATACAGAATTTATGAAAAATTTATCATTTTTTCCAATTCCGTCCCAGTTTGTTATAAATAATCAACATAAGTTGGTTTAAAAACAATCTTTAAAAATTTGTGATTGCGTCTTAGAGTAAAGACAATAACAGAAAAAATAGGGGCGGGGGAAATCCAAGAGATGGAAACCTACGACCAGTTGGTATGGAATGCCCCATATATATTTCAAATAAATTATTTGGCGTATTTACTGATTTTTTTCTCTCACTGTACGTAATAATGATTCCAGGTTGAACAGCTTGATATCCATTACTTGAGATAATACTAACGTATTCCTCGAACCCTTTCTGATTTCAGGTGACTCCGGCAGGGCGGAGGGTGAGGGCGGCTCGAACGATCTTGCCGGCGGGCGGCGAGGAGGCGGCGGAGTTTTGGGCGGCGGCCGGGGTTCCGGCACTTCCGGGAGCGGCGGTGGTGGCGCCGGGGGCCGCTCGAGGGACGAGCCACGACGGCACACCCTCAGCGGCGATCACCAGCCATCCCTTCATCACCAACAGTTTAACTCCCAGCAGCTTCATCCCCTGCATCCCCATCATCTACCACCGCCGCACGGCCAGTACGGTTCGCAACCGACTCGCCACACAACCATGGATCTCGAGGTGAATCTTAGCCCACGTAACATGTAAATATGTTTGCTTGATTTTTTTTTTTCATTAATGTTTTTCTTTTTTCAATATACATGAATGTATTATTATAAATATATATATATATATATGTTTTTATTCCGTTAAAAATTTCAATTATAAGCCGACGAAATGAAGAATATTGACCAACGAAAGGATTTGAGATCCGGAAAACAATGGAGACCTTTTTGAGAAATTAAATTGGCGGAAAGGGTTTTGAAAAAACTCGGGTTATTTTTTACAATGTTATTTTCATAATATTCTTATTTGAAATGAGAAATATTGAATGGGATTGCATCGCACTGCCGCGTTCGTTCGTCCTTCGAATTTTGGTCAGTTCCCTCGATTTTCTGAGCACCTGTTTGAAAAATATTTTTTTAGTGTACTATTGATAGGATGAACTTAGTGGATATGGGCCACGTCATTTGTTTCTACATACATTGAGATAAAAATTTACTTATAATTTAGATTTATAGATTATTATTAAGATCCTCGGATTGAAAATTCCCTAAGGAAGTGAGCCAAAAAAAAAAAACATAAACAAAACCAGATAATGCAGAAGTACAGAAAAAAATCTTAACCTAAATGGGGTGATCCAAAAGAGCAAATGAGAAGCAAGCAAAGATTGAAGACTAGGACAAAAAGTTAAAAGTGTACATTTACTGAAAGTTTTTATCCTTAATCCGGTATTTTTGGTATAATAATTTCCTTTAATTTGAATGTGAAATGACTTTAATTTTTTTAATTTACAACAATTTCATTGCAAGAGTACGTCAATCTTATATCTCAATTGTACATTAAATTCAATTGACGAGTTTATCAATAAAAATGTCCAATCTTTTCTAACATTGTATGTTTCATACCGCTTGAATTTTTTCATTGTATATCATATTAATGAGAAACATTGATTGGAAAAATTATGTATAACGCAGAAGCCAATGAATTATTTTATTTTTAAATTAAATTGCTGAAAAGAGTATGTAAAAAGCTCTGGCAATTGTTGAATACTTTTTTTACATGAGGTCCTTTTCGATGGTGATAGATATTTGAACGAGATTGCCTCTGACTTCGTTTGTTCGTCTTTCAACTGTTGCCGAGTTCTTTCAACTATCGGAACATCTCGGGAAACACGCTTTGTATCTTTTATCTGTGGAACGACAAACTAATTTATTTCCTCGGTCCTACAATGCGGGAAGTAGCTTAGTAGCTTTACAATCGAACTGTTCAATTCCGTTTCTGAGCTGTAGGGTATCATTAAAGGGTTGGATTACGAAAAGTACTCAGCGAAACATTTAAGATGAAGCACCATCTATAGACTGAGTTTGCGTCAAGCCTTACGATCCGAATATTCATTAAATGCTTTGCGCATTCGTCGCCAAAAGCTTAGTTCAATAGAAATGTCAGTTCTTTGAGACATGAATTTTTTTTTCATTCAAGTGACAAAAACTTTGATTTTTTGTTATAAGAATGCAAATTGGTTGTTCAAGAGTTAAGACTTTCGATTTAAAGCTTGTTTAAATGAAAAAGAAACTTCTACTTTTCAGAATACAGAATTATCTGATAGTTTTGAAATCCCAGATGTTCTGAATTCTTTCAAAACTATTTCTATGATATCTTATGTTCAATAGTTCGGTAAATGTTTGGACGCAAAATGAAACCTTTCTACGAAACGACATGGAAAAATAACTTTAGAATTCCTGAAGAATAAAATTAAGAATATTCAGTTTTAATTAAGTTTTAATAAAGAATATTCAATTAAATATTCATAATAATTTTCAAAAAATTCAGTTTTGGATATCAGAAAAATTGTCAAGACATCATGTTTTTCGAAAAATAAATAAATTTGTTCATTTTCAAATAAGATTCCCATTAGACACTTCGAACAATTTTTATAAATAAATCAATACCTTTTTGGAAATACTTGAATTAAAGTTATATGCTCTTTATATTCTCATTCACAAGTTTTTTTACATCTCACAGTTGGAAATGTGATGCGCGCTTGAAAAAATAAACAAATTATATTCCTTCTGATATTCTGTGAAATATTCCGCAATCTATAGAACAAGAAAACAAAATAGGATTGGATAGTTATTGTCAAAATGTGGTTTTATATCATTTTTTCATAATATAGAGGGCAACCCTCTATATTATATTCCCCCTGGTAGAATATTCAATTTTCTTTGTGATACTCTTATTCTTATTCAGTCGATAAAATTTTAATGTTGAAAGGGGATAAAAACGTAAACAAAGCAATATTTTCTAGATGATTCATAGAGACAGTAAACCCAGAGTGACACTTTTATCGCCGTTGTCATAAGAATAGCAAAAAGGTGTCGTCAAAAAAAATTTGTGGAGTAGACGTTAAATCGTTTCGGACGAACATGAAGAGTCTGATGCTTCGCTCTCGCTGCTTCCTCCTTCCGTTCTCAGCCATCTCCGTTGACGACGTGATCGATAATTTCCCTTACACAGATATTGCCGATAATCGAGTGCTCACATATACACATACAACTGACAGTGAAGCTGACTATGGGCTTTGATCAAAAGCTCGTACGTCAGTAACTAGTAGACATGAAAGCTGCTAAAATCTTCTGCACCCACACATATACACATTACCTTCCCTCGTGCTTTTTTTTTGCTGCTTTCATCCATTTTTAAGAGTTTATAACGACATAATATTGAAAACGCTTCTACTTGAGGTGAAAAATATTCTCTTTTCCTATTTGAGTTGAATAGTACCATATTTAGGAAAGGAACTTGAAAACAGAGAGTTTACGCAAATTGAAAAATACTTCAAAAATAATATATCTGATTCTTTGTATAGGATGCATTTGTTCGGGCATTTTTATTTAAGATTTGAATGACGGAAAATTTAAGAATGTTTTGATCGACAAAAATGTATCAGCTGTAAAACTATTTTTATTTGAGAACTGATTAAACTAAAGATTGAGATTAGCATGTGGGTAATTTTCATCGAAATTCAAAGGGCCATAATAATTATGAGATATTTTTAAAGACGCAAATCTAATTGAATAAGCTATAGTTCTAAAAAATTTCAAGATGATATGTCAAATATGACAACACTAATGTTGTTTTACCTGTGAAGTACTTTCCTCAGTAGATTTTCATTTAATCAGGAGCTCGAAAACGGCTTAAAAGGTACTTGAAACAAAATTAAAATTGTTTTAACCCTTATGAATCGAAAACGCTCCGGCATAGAACTGAAATTAAGTATGAAAATAGAGTCACATTCACTGTCCTATCAACGTCGCAAATTCAGTCAAAATTGATGAGGTGATCAAAATTTGTTCACAGCTTCAAGTTCTTCTTAATGCGGATCTTCGTTAACTCGCTAGTTCTTGCAAATGTCAAGATATTAAACTGAAGTTTCTTTCAGAACTCTCATTAAGAACAAGGTAACCCGGCATTAAGTTTGGGCTAGATCGACAATGCTGTTTAAAAGTTATGAAACTTATTATCAAACACTATTTTGCAAATTAATTTAGACACCCTTTATAATCATGCTAAGCATGTATTTTCAACGAAAACGGTATAATGTAAGAGCGTTGGGAACTTATCTATCCGTCGAAAATATTTATTTTTAGTGAATTGTAACATTCATCACCCATGACAATTTTTTAATTTCCTGGAGATTGGTACACAATCTACAACATTTTTAATTTCATTCTAAGTATGCAGAGCTAATATCACTTTTTAAAATCATGCTAGAATTGCATGAACTTTTATCGAAAACGGTATAATGTAATTAAAGGTACAAAACTTTGTGAGCTCATCTATCGGTCAGCCTCAATTATTTCTGGTGAATCTTATAACATTTATTAGCCATGGCCTTTTATTCTCGTCACACATCGTTCTAAATTCATGAAATTTCCGATCTTATTCTAAATATGCAGAGCTAATATCACTTCAAAATCATGCTAAAATTGAATGTATTTTTATTAAAAAATTGAAGATGTAAATCTTTGTGAGCTTATCCATTTGTCAGCCTTAATTATTTCTGGTGAATCGTAACATTTAGTAGCCATGAGCTAATAAATAGGCATTTTCCTCAGACCTGGTACAAAATTCATGACATTTTCGATTTCATTTCGAGTACGCAGTGCAGCTAATAGTATAGAACCCACGAGAATAGACATTTGTGGGCCGCGATGTCTGTTATACATTCGCGCTTTTGCTGAGTAATTGGATGTGTAGGAGTAGGCAGGTTATCTGCTCGGTTCGGCGTCATAATGGGTGATGCGTGCGCGTAGTTCGTACACGCACGTACATCCAGTTGAACGCGTCACCGCGAGCGACTGTCCGATGGTAATTGGATAGTGTGAGAGGACTTGATGCCGAATTTTCGAGGGAACTCGGTGAACCAGTCGGTTTGGTCGTCAATGACGCTAGCAACAGGAATTTATCGTCCAAATTGGATGGAGAACTTCCATTGACGACGAAAACGTGGGGGGATACATTTTGATGGTTCGAAGGTAACAAGATTTGTCACGAGACTGACGAGTACGATGATAACGAAGGCGATGATGATGATGATCATGAGCTTCATCATCATTATATCCTGACGAAGCTGTCGAATGCAATCTCATTCAAAATGACTCACTTTTCTATCAATGCCGAAATTAAGAATGATGTCAACTTGATGAATTATCCAGCGTGTTTCACTCATTTTTCATCGTGCTATTATTGTTTTGTTCATTTTTACTAATTGTGTATGTGCTAACTAAGACATTCGCACTTTTATGGTCCACCCATTATTTGGGAGATTTGATTGAAATTGGTGTTATCTGAATCTGTAATCTATCACCTATTTTGTTGATTTACGATCATCATGGCATTATCAACTAAACGGAATCGAATTTATTTGGAAGAATACTTTTTTTTATTGACCCTTATAATTTTCAAGCTATTTTCAATTAATATATTAAGTAGAAATTAAATTTGGCTTTTATTTGTTTGAATTTTCTATGATCTAACTTTTATGGCCCATAAAGGGCCATATAGCAGCAAATAGGTTTTATTGAAAAAAATTTGATCAACTACTGCAATCACACATTTCTCTGATTCAAAAAATATCACTATAATCGCCATCGACATTTCACTATGTTGTATTTGAATGTTTCTAACTTTTTTGTGTGTTTTTTCGTGTTTCTCTTGTTAACAGATGGGGACCAAGTCTCGCCAGAGAAAGGTAACTTATATCTCTTTTTGTCCTTTTTTTACATACATGATATATGATGTCGAAGATCCATTTATGCATGTTGCATGAATATGACCATAAAACTGCTTAGAATTAAATTTCAAAAATACGTATTATTTGATAAAAAAAAATTCTCTCGAATTTGACCTGTCTAAGAATATGAATTTTATAGAGAAAAACTTGCCCAATAATATTATTTTTTAAATGAGTTCACTTAATGAAAAATAGCAGAAGTAAATCGAGTATTAACCACATTTGAAGAAGTTGAAGCGCTGGGCTCGGTTCTGGGGTGTACAAGACCTTAAACGTACAGCCACTGGTACTTTTACTTAAATTATTCGACATTTGACATTGCCTTTTGATAAGAAATATCCTTGGCGTTATCAATAAATTAATAGTAAGTACACTGAGAGAAATAGATACTACCCGATAGTAAAAATATACCATCGAATAGTATATTAGATGCGTCGCATAGGGATCACTCTCTGGAGTGCAACAGTTAGTATAATTATAGTAATGGTTAATATCTGATTGTACCAAGTACATTCCGTATAATAAACCCTTACAATACACACAATACACCCGATCCAAATACTACTAACAAATACTACCCGATAGTATATAATATTTAGTATATCGGATATTAAAAATCTTAGTATCTATTTCTCTCAGTGTACATTATTAAAATCAAAATCCTTTCACACATTTTTTCAGCATCAATTTACGTACTGTAAATCTGTGTCGATTCCAAAAAAGCAATGTTAAATAGTCCAAATTCGTTTTTAAATCCCGTGGCAACTATTTTCAAAGTCTCAAATCCAGCAAACATAAGTATAAAGCTACATAATATTTATTTTCACGCTGAAATATTAAAAATTGTCAAGCGCTTCAACATTCTCAAGTAATCAGAATAAAAAATGTCAGAACAAATCGAGTAATTATATTTATGTAATTTGAATTATATAAAAATTTGGAAATTCTTGTATTTTTCACAGTCGCCTCTTCCGAGGGGCTATCCGCCTCCCTCTTCAGGAATGCTCTTCGATGATGACCCGGGAATTATGTCCGAGGTGGAAACCGCGAGCACTGGATTTCGCAGAGGTGGCAAGCAAAGGAGCAGCTTACCCGTCGTGCGAACGCCCAGTAAAACTCTGGAGCGACCACTAGGTAACGCACACTCCTTAATCTATAATATGTGAAAGTGCGGCTTGCAATATTCATTTCCTGCTAACACGTTTTATAGCTGACTCAACAACTAAAATGCAACACGGCTTAAACTCATCTACGATAAAAAGTGAGGGCTTTCAAGCTCTGATGAAACTTCCCAATTTTTACTAATACGAAACGCAAAATTATCAATAAATGGCTTTTATATTTTCCCGAGTTTTCTTATCAAAAACGTTATCTTTAAGCTCCGATAGGGAAATGTGATTTATCGATCGGTTGATAATGGTTTCAATGATACAATTATAATTTTAAACTTCTTGGTAGTATAAAAGTCTGAAGGAATTCATGCACATTGAAGGTACTGCAAATATCAGTTTTGCATAATCATTATTCTGAGATATTATTTACAATTGATAAAAAAAAATAGTTCAACAAATTTTTCGGAAACCCAACTGTAAAAAAAAATAACAATAGTTCGTTGTTTTTCTGAATACGTATGAATTTTTTAAGATTTTTCAATCTACTTTGAATTTTGATTTTTTTTAAATATTTTTTTCATGTAAAAATGCAAACAAATTCAAAGCGATTTAAAAAATCGAAAAAAATTTATGTACGTTTTCAGAAAAATAAACGAATCATTTTCATTACAAATTAAAGTTGGGTTTTTAGGACATGCGTTGGACAATTATTTTATTCATCAACTTGTTGATAACATTTTGGAATAATCATTAATCAAAATTAATGTTTTCAGTGCCCTTAATGTACATGAGTTTTGTAAAATTTGTATACCATTGAGAAGTGTTCACAATTCTTTGTCATATTTCTCGAACTTATGCGAAATGAATAACAGAAGCAAGGATTATTAACTTTATACAAATTTAAAGCTCAAAAGCTAGTTTTAATTGCATCTTGATTGCACCTCACTAAAAACTTTCCTAATAAAAGCTGAAACATAAAATCCCGCGCTTCTCCATCAAAACATCCTGAATAATCCAATGGCAATGCGAGTGAATGGGCTTACCTGACAAAACAATGAATTTCTGTGGGCGACTCCCTAGGTCTGGTGTTCCTGCAGTACAGGAACGAGACGAAGAGGGCATTGCTGCCTAATGAAATAACGAGCATAGACACCGTCAAGGCTCTCTTCGTCAGGAGTTTTCCCAAGCAGCTCACCATGGAATACCTCGACAGTCCCCACGTTAAAGTATATATTCACGATAGCAACAAGGATATGTTCTACGAGCTCGAAGATCTCAGGTGAGTTTTCATCGAGCTGCAATAATTATATTTTTACTATTACATTTTCAATACTTCTCTATGCCACAAATCTAGAAAAAGGAATGAACATCATTGAAGACATTAAGAACATTGCCTTTAGAAAATAATTGTTCCAAAAAAGAATGTAATGTGTAAATGGAAATAGAGAATATTGATAGAAATTTTTACAAATCATAAATCCCCGAAAATAATTTAGTTGATTTTCCGGCCAAATGCACTTGTTAAAAAGAATTCATTGAAGGTTCTTGAATTTCATATGCTCGAAAAAAATGTAGCCTTTCTATTAACCAATTTGATAAACCTAACACATATGTGCAACCTTGCTGAACATAGGAAAAAATACAAGGGAATAAAAATAAGAAATTGCGTTTCATATATAAAAGAGTTCCGAAAAATGTTGAACTATTACTTCTACTAATATATTGGCTCCTTTGGGCATTGTTGTATCGGCAAAATAATATTCTCGGCATCTCTCAATTCTCAGATACTTATCACATCTTTTCGTTACTAACCACCCAAATTCTCATTGAATCAGTTTCTTTTCGAAAACATGAATGCATCCCAAATTAATATAGCAATGCAAACATCTTTATCTGATAACAAAACGAACAAACTATGCGAAAATGAAGTAAAATCAATTTCTGTTACCTCATAGAAAAAACTTCTTCGAAAAGTGCATGTATTTTCTCTTGCCGCAATTTAGCTGAAAGTTTTTCAATAATTGAACATTTTTTTGTTAAAGTTCTCAACAAATAAAGCAATGAAAAATGAAGGTCGGCATTGAGTTTCATCTGAATCTTTAAAATGTTTTATTTGATCTAAAAAATTCGTAAAGAAGCGTTGTTTACTACTTTTATCGGAGAATTTGAGGCAAGCTTTTCCTTCAAGCTGCTGAAGAAGAGCTTAAGAGAAAAGCTATCTAAAGTAAAAAACAGCGAGAAATTGAAGCCTTTCTATGTTATCGTAGGTCTCATCTTCGTGACATCAGGGATCGAAGTGTTCTTCGGTTGTTCGAGAGCACTGATGGAGTGGCGGGAATGCCAGGACCGATGGGTGCACCAGCCGGCGGGACTGGACTTCCGCCCCATTGGGAGGATCAGAGTTACTTCAGCGAGCCGGAATTCGACAGCGAGTTTCAGCATCAACACATCCATAAAAGCAAGGTAAGTTCTTTTTAAGTAATGAAACTTGTGCTCTCAAGTTTCTTGGTGAGTTTCCTCGAGCATGCCAAACTTTTCGAGTGCAAACTTCACTTCCCGATGGACGTTGCACAAAAGAATCGAATACCAGAAAGACCCACTGCGAAGAATGGAGAAATTCCATATTAGATGCCTGAGGTTTCAATAACTGCAATAGAAAATAATAAAATAAAACTCGTTGCAACTGACAAAACAGTTCGTATAAACATGAATGAATAAAACAACAACGTTTTCCTAAAATAAAAATGATTTTATACCTTTTATCGACGCAAAAAAATGTATGAAAAATTTATTATCTTAAATGTAATAATAAACTAAAGTCAATGTAAGACCAATAATTCATTTAACTGTTGGGTTGGGCATCTCTAAAGCTCTTGAGTATCATAGTTTGTATTTTACTTTCTAACTGGTAGGTTTACTATACGATTGTAATTGTTAAATAACTAGGACAAAAGAGATGGAAAAGATAGTAGACAAAACGAAAGATAAATCATTGAGGAAGAAAACATTGAGTAAATGGCTTAATGTCCCAAAACATTTAATATTATATAGTGCTGACTCAATAGTAAGGATAACTAAATCAAATACAACTCCTAGTAACTAGCAGAAAATTTTGTATGATAATAAATAAAAACAACCAAAACAGATTGAACAAACTTTGTCTATTTTGAATGCTTATCAAATAAATAGGAACTCGAAAACCTTTCTTCTAAAATAAACTTTATTTTGTACATTTTCATCTACACAATAAGATCTATAAAAAAAATAAACTATCTTAAGTGTAATAATACATTGTGGCGAGTAATCGCTGAATCTGGTACAAATTCTCTGTACATATAACTTACAGTCTCAGTAAATAAAAGCCGAGCTCGATAGAAGGGCACGAACTTGCTCCACTGTTGCGAAAAGCATCCGCAAAGCCCTTGAGTATTATAGTCTGTAAATCTACTACCAGATTACGTTTTTTTAATAGTAGATTTACTATACAAATAGTGTACAAAAGTTACGCGCTAAGTGATTATAAAATAACGAGGACGAGAGAAACGAAAAATGCAAGAAATAATAGATAAAGCGAATGAAAAATGATTGAGAAAAGGGTTATAATAAAATAACGATGAAATGCCTCAATTGCGCACTACGTCCTGAAAATGGCAGCATTGTTGTTCAATATCGAATCGAAATTATGCTATATACTCGACGAATCGTCAACTGCGATCCAATACTCTTCAGTTATGAATATTCAATGTGCCCGAAAGACTTGAACGATCATCCGCGAGTGCTATTGAATACGAGCTTTAAATCCGCAATTCACCGTGGCTGTTATTGCGGATGAAGAAAAATAGAGAGTAATAATACCATAGCATGGGGATGAAAAAAAGTCTGGATTAAAAAACTTCCAGTGGTCTCCTCGAGGGCTTTTCTACCGTTCTATTTCCCCCATTCATGGAAAAGCGTTCTAGCACCCTTGTGACTGTATAAACGATGTAACATTGCTTTAAACGACATCAAAAATACCAGATACACAACAACATAGACTGTCGTACTATCGGTAAACAACGAAAGTCATGTTTTCTCGCTGTGGTCGTTGTTTACTCACCATAACGACCCTCAATGGATAGAATGATAAAAACGATTTGAAAGAAACAACAAGGAGACATTCCCTGTAAAAACAGTTACGTTTTCATGCAGGAAACTAGGAGTAAGCGAGCGTTAAATGTTATACAGCTATAACAGTTTTCAAATAAATATTAATGAGGTTTTGCATCTCTTCTTGATAAAAAAAGTTTTAGAACATGAGCCAAAAGTGTGAAACCAGCGAAGCATGTAATGAATACTGTGCATCGTTGAGACAGTTATGAATTTTGAATCGATGTTCGCTGATGCTTCGCGAAAATTCATTAATTCTTAGTGGAGAATCCAGAGCGCATTCCGTGAAAAAACGAGGAAGAAAGTCGGGTTGCGAAGTATTCATCGTAGTAAATTAGCTGCACCGCATCTGGTCGTAAAGTTTTGCTCGAATCCTGATTTCCGTCGAACTTTCACGTTTTTTTTTTCAAATCGTTTCCATTAACATTATCCGAAACGGGCTCGAACTTTGAGTTAATTAGGCACCCAATCAATTGGAGAATACTGGAGGTAGATGCCATGCCACGGCGCGATTTCATTGTTCGATTCACTGATCGTATTTCTTTCAAGACCGATTAGAAGGCTTTGCACGCTTGGACAGCCGGTATATAAACGGCTCCAGAATAAAGTTTCTTCGGCACTGTTCGCCAGCCCATTACGAGAGCTTTTTCGAAGGGTTCTTCGGCACATCCGCTGCAAATGTCCATCACTTGCTTGACCTCGGCTTCCGCAGGCTCGCGTTCATCGTCCTTCATCGTTTGCTTTGCCGCTTGAACACCAAAGCTCGCTAGACCACTGAAGTACTCGTCGTTCAGCGTCTGAGGCACGAGGAAAGTATCGTCGATTAAGGAACCGTCGCTCAACTGAACGATACCGCGTTTTTTCTTATCAGTGTCACGCTTCACGAGCGTCTTTTCATCGTCAGCTTCACTCGACTCTTCCTTCGGTACGAAAGAAACCTGCACATCAGATTTACAACATATTTAGCCACTTTTTTAGTACTCGTAAAATGTGCCGATCGATTAATCACGTTATCTTATGACTTTCGCCTGAGGAACCTTTTTAACAATCTTATTTTACACCGGGACTCAAATTTATGTCGATTGGTTTTGTCTTTCTTAGTTTTAAGAACTAAAATTCTTAAATTCTACTCTTATCGATCTGTCATTCAGAATAAAAATGTGGCAGCAAAATTTTTATGTGTTATAAGTTCTAGGTATTAACTTATGTTCATTGACGTAAAATCAGTAGCTTAATTATTTTAGATTTCGAAACCCTTTTTCTATTCATTCCAAGCGCATAGCTGCTTCAATTTATCAGTAGTGAAGTTAACAAATATCACACAAACAAAATACATTGATCATTTGGAAGTCCAGGACCGAAATTTACTTTCATCTTTTACTCTTATCACAAACTTGAAGGGAAAGGTTTGCGTTCATAAGTCCCAAATTCACATGCGAACATTATATTTGTCATTAATTGTAGAAAACGTTTCGCGATTAATGACATGAGATCAACCGTATTTTTGTGAGAATCTTCATTTTCGGATATGTAATTTCATCAAAGTTTATTTAAGCCTCTAAATTAGCAAAATTAATAATCATTGAAATCATCAAATGTAACGAAATAAGACAGATCAATCATTTATAAAGTCCAGAAACGTAATTTTGTCTTTTCCTATTGTCAAAAACGTAAAGAAAAAGATTTCTTTTCACGAGTCCCAAATTCACAAGCAAACATTATATTTGCCATTAATTTAAGATGTCGTTTTGCGATCGATGCCATCGAATCGATGGTATTTTTTGTTGCGAATCCACGTTTAAGGATAGGGAATTTCATCAAAGTTTATTCAAGCTCCTCAATCAGCAAAAGGAGCAACATAGTAGCAGCTTGTTTGCTTTCCTCACCTTAATGCCATCGGACGTTTCCCTCTTAACGACTTCCTTCTTGGATTCGAAATCAACGACTTCCGAAGGTACAGCTTCATCGGCTGACGCACTTTCCCGCTTGGCGTGATTCTTTTCCCTCTTGAAAAGATTGTGATACTGGCCGTCGATAATGCTGAAGCCATTAGTGCTACCGGGTTCGCCGGTCGGTGCTTCGGCATATTGAGGTACACCGTTGTCGAAGAATTGCGTGGGACCGTAGGCACTTGCGAAAGACGGAAGAGCCGAGGGTTGCGGTTGAGCTGGAGGTGGGGCAGGTCGAAGTGCGTCTGGATTGATGGGTGGGAAGGTCATTGGCGGTGGAAGTTGAGGAGCACTTGGATGCCTAAGTGTTACACCGTTTTGTACGACCTGAATGTGAGCGCCCGGGTTGATTTTCACCTGTTAGAATACAATAAAACGTTAACATCCATGAAAAAGATAAAGCTCTCTTAAATCTCCCTTTTGACTGAATCTCCCTGAACAAAACTTCCGGTTACTTAGTCGCCTGTAATAATATAGTTGGAATAATAAATCTTGAATTTAAATATCTTCGGGATAGTATATTCGTGCTCTTCAGGGTGATGTTGGTTAGTTTAGGGTTTTTCGCCGCTGCTTCGAAGGGATTTAGTCTCGTAGCTTCGTTTATTTGTTAGGGATGTTAACCTGCAGATTTATGTCCTGAAACTATACCACTGGAAAACGTAATTCTACGGAGACAAAATTACGTATGAAGTTATTGATAATTTGTATTTAATAGTAGTCTCGTAGTTTTTTTCTAGTACGGATGTTGACCTGGAGTTTATGTCCAGGAGATTTATGTCTTATAAACGTACAAATGTACTAACGCTAAACATTTTTCTATGGAGACACGATTAAGTACAAATTTATTGATAATTGGTATTTAATTGGACATGTTTCGGTTAAGCGGTTGTTACCTGGTGATTAATTTGTCCTCCGGTGAGGAAAGGATTCCTGGGCAGTGGAGGTCCGGTAACGGGCGCCGGGGTCGTCGTTCTTGGTCTGTTGTTCGACGTATCGTGCTCGTAATGGTGAGCGTGATGGTGCTTGTGGTCCTTGTGTGCCTTACCCGCGGTCAAAGCCACGTCGTATAATTGGACCATCGTCAATTCCCCGAGGAGCCCACCGGAACCTGCACGAAAACATTTACGCCATCAGTATAGCAACATTTTTTTTTGCTAGCAACAAGGAAGTTTTCTAAACAGTGGAAAATAATGAGAAGCACAAATGATTAATATATTTACTGTGGTTTTATCAGGAGCCATAAACAATAAGACAACGATCTGCAAAGACCTGTTTGAACTAATTCTATCAAGCAATTCGAGATTTAATAAGCTTTGACATTGCCACTTGCCACCATATTGCTTTAATATGGTGGCAAGTTTTTACTTCACCGTTCCGGATACAGAGTATCATTTAAATTCGCAAAAGAATCTTTTCGTCCATGTTTTGGACCTATTTATTATCGCATATTTCTTCCAATTCGAAGTTTAATCAAATTTCGACAGATGGTTTCATTTCTTGCGAAATTTTCACAAACGAAAGGCTCTACTCACTGGACATAATTCGGTTTCAGTGTTTCACGGTTTCATCTAAATAAATAAAAAGCTGTTCCTATGGTTTCGCAGCTAGTTATTGATATATATTATTACAACTGACCTGGTGGTGCGCCTTCGCCTTCAAGGAATCCACCACCGAGTTGTCTTTGCTCTTGACCGGTAATTGCAATACCACCTCCCTTGATAACGTGACCGACAAGCTGGAAAAAAAGAAATTAACACCTTAATCTCGAATTAAATAATACAAGATCCTTACGCTACTTTGTAACAATCATATAAGTCCCGATCATGTGAGCTTTGCCCAATGAAAAACTAAGAGCGTATAATAACGCGAACACATTCCTTGTAACAACTATTCTTCGCGCAAGAAAGCCGGCAAACATTCCGAAAAATGCGGATATTCCTCATAGCTTCTTCTTCTACCTTTTACGCGGAAAGATTCCGCTGGCGCTTAGCGAGATTACGCTAACAATGGAACGGTAAGAGCGTAGCGCCTGTATCTGATGCGTGCACGAGGAAAAAAAAAATGCGGTGCCAAGGAGCAGTCGAGTCCCGTGACTAAACGAAATAGAGTGGTCTGTGGAATATACTCTTATATATGCGTGTATGCCACGTACACATTTACCATAATAAGCTAAGACAGTTGAGCGGGCGTCAGCGGAAAATACTTTCCCCCGTGTGGTTACGCCGCGACTGCTTTCCAGAGCACGCACGGTTTATCGACCATCAGGAATTCAATCTTCGGAACCACTTGTTGTCGGTTTATATTGTATTGATTATATTTGAAATTTCATTATTCATGTCTCTTGAAATGGAATACAAAACCGTCTAGTAGAATGATTTTTCTAATTCAAGCCATCCGAGAATTGTTTTTCTATTTGAATGACCGGAAACTAAGTGATCCCTCTATTTTCTAATCAAATCGCTTCTCTCGCAAGATAAAGTTTTAATTCTCTGACAGATTCTACATCGGGGCTTATTTAAATGTTCTTCAAATTCCGTCTCTTAGCGGAACGACTTTTCTAACCAATTATCACGAAGTTGAAGAGAAAATTTAAAAAATTCTATCCCATTTAAGCAAATGTTAACCGAATGATAGTATAACGTGTATGCGTATATTATGGGCTCTGGATTAAAGCTCATCTAAAGGAAATTTCTCATTCTGAAACATCTCTCAACATTGTAGCAACTGCAGAAGTGGAATTCTCAATTTGCCAACCACTTCAGATAAAACTCTAGCCAGTAAGTAAACACAAACACTAAGATAACTACAGACTTCGTTAATTCAATCCCACCATTATAGCCTAGATAGGAAGACTTCCGATAATTGGACATAAAGTGGCACTAAAAAACTGCATCCACTAGTGATATCTTGCATTCAATTCCTGTGTATATCGTCCGGAAGAAATACAATCGAGGTCTCTATTGCTTACCGTCTGGAGGAAATATTGAACCCGAAAAGTCCGTAAAGATTGTAGCAGATAAGGAACAGGAGTTTTATTTGCTGAACAGCCAACTCCTTCCGATAAAAATCTTGCTACTAAACAGAAGCTACGGGGTATTTACAGATACTGGTAAATTTCTTCTAACATTTCAAGTCAGATAAGAGTTCCATTTATCGGACATCGATTGCCAATAAGAATCTCCATCCAAAAGTGATTGCAGCTAACTCTGGCCTACGCCATTCCACAATCGGAATCGTATCAACAGGTATCTCAAGAGTTTAGGGGAAACAATATACTGCAGCAGACACAGACTTATCCATTGCTTGGAGAAGAATTTAAACTTTGGAAAATATGCAGGAGTCGTAATATCACAACTTACTCTGTTGTTGAAGCCGCGGCCCACGCGCTCGTCGTTGACCCAGATTTGCCATTCGCCAGTACGACCGTTCCAACTCTGACACGAGTGATACCACTTGTTCAATCTCAGGGGATAGTTCAATCTGTACAGATTGTGGCCGTCTATGTTCATCATGTAGTAAGAGCTCCTCGCAGTATTTGCGATCCAGGATAAAATTCCTCTTGGCTGATCTCCCACTGAAAAGATAAAGAATTTCATCACTCAATGAAATCCTTCAAGTGTAGCTCTGGAATCTGTGAAAAGTACGTCAATGAATCCATCCTCAATCTCGTAAATCCTTTCTGACCCCTCATAAAAGTGATTGAAGTCTTTCATATTGAGCTCAGAATAGAAATTCCAATACGTGTTCACATGAATCACATGAGACTGGGAAAAATTCTTGTTTTCTTGCAATGAACACTCACGTTTTGCTGAAGGCAAATAACTGCTTTAATCCTCGAGTAATTAAATTGAAATATAAGATTGCAAAATATCCTGAGCTTCTCTAGTGATTAAATTTTTGTTTAGTTTTTTTTTAAATATTGATAGCAAAGATGTGCTACTTGAAAAATAAAAATCCGGGTGGTTGATAAGAAACACGCTTCCAATCCATGCAACTTTCTATCGCAGTGTAAGAAGAGGCTGTAGCGACGTTGAACCTAATATCCTTTCTAAACACGCGCTCACGTTCTGCTCTACACTGTACACGTACCATCGGCACTTACGTCGAAAAAGTACGTGCGTATCTTTTGCAATATCTGGATATCCGTAGAAAGTAGCTATACGCACCGATAAAACCGTGCAAAGTGCACGTATGCAAGTTTCTCAGAATCCTTTAGAGAAAAAAATCTAAGGCCACACCAAGAGGAAACAGACAAAATATTTACCTGCGTAAGAGAATAGGGGATGATCATTGGTGTGGTTCGTGAATTTGGTCCACATACAGAGAGTGAATTCTTTGAGATCAGGCAGATTGATCTTGTAGTGAATATACTGAAACAAAAAGAAAAACGAGATTATACAAATGCACTTAAAGACTCATAAAACGAATGGAACCATAAGTCATAAAATTCCTTGGGATTTACAGTCTCTGACCTTATGACACGTGCTCATTATGAACTATTAAGAAGCGAATATATAATGATGAATTCCCGAATAGCAGCAATGTAACACACACGGTAATCATTCGACTTAAGTGGATTAAACCGTTTATGCGTCGACTGTGCGGCTAGTCTTTCACTTTTGCAGGAGATGGAATTGAAGAGAGAACCGTTAGCCAGTGAGTCAGCGTTTGCGATTATTCATGGCTATTCTAACGGTCCCAAGAGACAATGCGGATGCTGGTACTGGACGAAGGAAGAATTCCCCCGCCGGAAGTGAGGTTCTCCTTCCTCAGGCCACTCAGCAATCAGTGAAAGTTCCTGACAGCTGCACTATCGTCTACGAAAGTGTGCTGCACTATCGTAAATAACGTGGGGCCCATCGACGGACACCTTTGAATGAGGGCCCGCTGGGAAATTGACTGCTCTTTAAACCACCGCTGGACGTTTTATCATTAAAGCCTCCAAAGTCGAGGAAAAAGGGGATTAAGACCCAGAGAGACGGGAATTACTCGAATTGCACCAAGGGATTATCCATATTACCACTATTTTTTAATTAACTCTTAACCTTTACAATCGAACATTTCAAAAACCTCGGGAAATCCCCAACGAATGATCCACATCATTATCAGGAAGCTCCTAAGATTCATAATCGCACGAGTCGGCAATGAGGAACGCTTCACCTATACATTGCACACTTTTTATTAAGTGAAATAGATATAAAATAAATCTTTCGGTAAACATCTTTATAAACCGGAATTTCTTCTGGTACTCACAAGATTGATTTTAAATAATCATTATTCCGAATGATTTTAGATAAAAGACATACAAATTTCCTAACTTACTAAGTCATAAAAAACTCTTGTACGTTACCATGATCCAATATTCTCACAAACATTCATATAACCCTGATTGACGTTGATTTCTCTCGGCATTATTCTCATGCCACAAAATGCTGTAATTCTCAATGAATCGATCGTTTGATTGGAAAATTATTACTTAGCTTATGTTACTCAGCTTTTTCTCAGAAAATGGTATTCTCGAAAAATTGATGAAAATAGCTCGAGTCGTGACTACAAATTTAGATAGAAACGGTATCAATATCACCTAAACATTAAAGAGGCTTTGGAGGTAGACAAGTATACGGTTATATGCAACATAGCTCCATAAATTTTCGCTGCGCACGCAACGAGCCCCACGCAAGTCTGTCCTACACCTTAAATTACCTGTTACTACTGCGCTGATACATGTGCTGAACGTCGTTGTTCGCTTTGCCGCGTCGTCGAGACGGAAAAAAAATCCCAAGTGCGCGCAATCAGTGTCAGCATTGTCTCTTGCCCTCCTGTTGTATATTCCGCCCATACATATGTGTACATAAATGCATTACATTCACCTATATTTAAGCAAATACGAAGACAGCGTTATGCCATTATGGGCTTAGCTCAAGTAGCCATAGAAGCGTGTGAACTGCTTCAAATCCTTCACTTCGAGGGATCAACATCGACTCGAGTGTTTCCGAGCCTACAGCTTAACTCACTACAGATACGTGACTCCCTTCGCCTGATATAAGTGGAGCGACGCTTGGAGATATTAATCTATGATACTTCATTCCTACCTTAGAATTATAGCACGCAGCGCCGAGAAACTATGTTGATAGATCTTTTTATCGATAGATAATCGCCTATAATTATACCTCGGATGCACTGCCTTGACGATCTCCGATTTCTTAGACATTTAGTTGAACGCCTAATAATTAATCGCAGATGACCCCATAAAGTCACCGGAAATTATCCAATATTTTCTTAACGAACCATAAACAGATTTAGATCCGTATCAATTATTATAAAAGCTATTACTAATCATACTAATGGACGCAACATAATTTTATCGTCTATTCTATTGTCCGACGTCTTTGATATTAATCTTTTGTATGATATAAATTTTTAATTAAAAAAAAACGTGTACTGGAATGAACAAAAATGAATATTTATGCTTCAAGGTGTTTTATAACTGGTACAAAACTCACTATTAATTCAAAGCATTCTATGCGAAAACGTGAAGTGATTACAATAGGAGTGAGTAGGAAGACAAAAAAATAAGCATACGGTGGTTGAATGGAGCGCATCGCCATAGAGTTTTTGCAGCCGGTATTTCAGGATGATACGTAGGGATGTATGTATATGGGAGGAGGCCGAGACATGCGACGATTGCGAAACTAGAACCGTCATTACACGGAAGTGCGAAGGCGCGTACGCCCCCAACGCTCCGTAACTTTTACGCGACAGCACTACTTTCGTATGCCGAGAGCATCTTCCAGTGCAGTATATCCTCCTACGAGGAGATATGTGCACACATGCATCAGATACTGAACTCCATTTCACTTAAGCTCTGAGAAATAATAGGACACACTCGCAACTAAATGCACGTCTGAATTTTGGATTCCGTTTCGATGCCACAGCGACTAATGTACTTCAAGTTTTCAATATTCGTAGGATAGATGAGGTCTAAAGGCGGATTTAGATGAATTTATGAAGTTGTATTCAGCATCCGGACAGAATGAAATCGATTATGGACGAAAAAACAAGATAACGAATTCAGGATTGCGTTTTTATAGTACAGCGACTAATAGAGTTTAAATTTTCAATATCCGTAGGATAGATGATGTCTAAAGGCGGATTTAGATGAATTTATAAAGTTGTATTCAGCATCCAGACAAAATGAAATCGATTATAGACGAAAAAACAAGATAACGAATTCAGGATTGCGTTTTTATAGTACAGCGACTAATAGAGTTTCAATTTCCAATATTCCTAGGATAGATGAGGTCTAAAGGCGGATTTAGATGAATTTATGAAGTTTTATTCAGCATCCAGACAGAATTAACTCGATTATGGACGGAAAAACAAGGTAACGAATTGACTAATAGAGTTTAAATTTCCAATATTCGTAGCATAAACGGGGTCTAAAGGTGCATTTGCATGAATTTATAAAGTTGCATTTAATTCATAATAAAATTTATTATGAATGAAAAATCGAGATAATAAATTTGCGATTGAATTTCGCAAATGTGGCAAATGCACTTAGAAAAAGGAGCTTAGGGTACTGCCGATTAATTGTGGCTTGATCAACCAAGTCAATGGTTAATAGTTCAACCAAAGACTTCACTCAGTCTGTTAAAAAATTCTGTTAAAAAATTGGTTGCTCGAACCGCAGTAAAGACTGTTTTAATGTTTGTATTTAATTCTAGATTCAGGGAATCTCGTTAATCCTAGCCAATCCAAATAATGATTGTTCCTTGTTGCACTAATAATTAAACACTAACTATCGGCGTTACTATTGTGATAGCTAGAAAAATGTAGTTGAGTTTTTTTTTGTTTAAAAATTTTGTTAGTAGTCTTCCATCAAATCTCATTATTATTATTCGATTTTGGAGTCGACTCAACCTTTCATTTCCGAAAATCAATTTGTCCCTTAGCAACAGTATTCGAACAACACTGTTCAAATATTGCTTTAACTAATACATTGTTTCGCGCTTTATGTTTTGTCAAGTACTATTACGTTACTCTCGCTCGCATTATACATCATTTTTCTCGCCTTTCGCGCAACGCCCGAAGTAACTAGACCAGATCTATCTGCCAACGCTTAACGGAAATAAAAACAAAACGTTTTTAACATAGCTAGAGCCTGTAAAACTCGCTGATCTTGTTGCTGTTGCTTTTTTTGCTTCGTATAGTTATCTATGGTAGTAAATTCTTATGGTTTTGCTAAAATCACACCTAACCACACTGGCAAACTAAATGCACTACTTTCGCATCTCATTATTCATACGGCACGCAATTTTACACCTCACTGAATGACTAGCCTTTATTCAGCGCAGACGAAAAATAAATAGGTTTTTAAATGAATTGCACCCACTGGAAGTCCTGTTTACTGCAACGAATCACTCTTTCATCTTTTAGTCGTCTGACTGTCACGCACCTTCTCTATTATTCTTTTCTTTCTCGAGGCGTTTGATATCGTCCACAATCAAACTTTAATCTGATCTCCCAGGACACAACGGTGGAAAGTTACTCAATTTCCTTTTCTTCACGTGCTGCATGAATTTCTGTAGTAACAGGGAGCTCTTGATGCTCCTGCGGCGTTTTCTGATTGTGAAAATTTGGATAATTGAATTCTTGCAAAATATTCGCTGGAGGTTAATTAGAAAAGAAACTGTAGTGGCAATAATTCCGGCAATGTAATTGTGCACATTTCCTCTTATCTTCTGCATTGAATCTAACGGAACGTAATTCTCTTTGATTTCAATAATTCGTAAAAAACAAAATTTGCTCTCGAGATAAGCTAGCATAAAATTTTATGCCCCCTTGACTAAAATTAAAAACTTCAAAACTTGATGGACGTTTTCTGTTCATCTCTGAACTTCAACCACGATAAAAGCAGCATTACCGCAGAAAAGAAACTTCCATTATGAGCGAAAGAAAGTTGAACTTCCCACGTTGCATTTCGTTCGTATGAAAGATTTTCTTTGTACGGAAATAGATTTTCACAAAACCTAAACTACAAACCCGACATTCTTCTCCCTTGACAAAACAAAAACTAACTTCATCTGCATTGGGGAAATGCTCTCAACTTTACGGATGAACACACTCCCATCAAAACAAAGCTTTTTCATGATCATATGAGGTTTTAGCCTTTTTTCGTGCATTCTTTGGTATGGAAGACACGTCAAAAGCATTCCGACATTCCTCGTCATGAATTCTTGAACGTCTCAAGAGTGGATAGCAAGGAGTATCCCAGAATATAGTGACGCTGCTGTGCCGCAGAAGGATGAAGGATGAAAGATATGCCTTCGTGGAGCAATATCTTAGTTCCACGTGACATGAACTCGGATCGATGGCGAATGCGGTAAAGGCACGACCAGCAGAACCGCACGGGCTTTGCACGAGTTTCTTCGTCTCTAGGATGAGCGTCGGGACGAATCGAAGTAACTCAGGTCGTCTAACGCATCAGGCAATCCATCGTGTGAACGACCTCACACGTTCTGGTCGCATTGGTAGACCAAACGCTCCCTTATTCCCTAAACGCTATATCTATATATGGGGTATTTCATACCAACTGAACTTGGGTCTGACCCTCGATGACTCGGATTTCATCATTACATCCTCAATTTTTTTTATTCTTGTTTCATCTCTGAAAAGTTATTACAATTTTACTTAGAACTGAAAAAATAAAAATTTTCTATGCACATCCTCTCTTGAAAAAGAAATGGCACATCGGAAGGCGAAATATCGATGATTGAAGCCACCTTTGTAGCATTCTGATAAGTCCTTGAAGGCTTTGACATAAAGACAACTTTAGACTGCTATAATCGCTGCAGGATCACGCGTGAAGCGCTTTTTGAAATGCTGTTTTTATCGGAGTTGTGAAATTGAATTTTTTGTTTCCGCGAATAGATTTTATTTTTTTTTTTCTTTCATTTTTCTCCGTAAAGAAAAGACATGGCATATCTAAAGTCGATTATATTGATACACTGAAGCAGAAATAGTGTCACGTAAAATGACGAATGGTATAGACATGCAGATATCATGTTCAGCCATGAGAAGAGACAAATGAAAGGAAAAGAGTGCGAGCAAAGTGAGCACGTTGTTGGTGGTTATTGTTATAACGAACATATTGAGGGACAAAAGTCTGACAAAATTTTCATAAATCCTGTATCAGGTATCAATGTTTTTAAGATTAGACTTGAAATATCCCGGACCCAATTCTATTTTTCTACGATTTTTTCCCAAAACGAAAATTATAAAAGATGGATGTGTGAAAATCCTTTTACTGCAGGCTACTTTTTAAACTTTCCTATATATATATATATATATCAGGACTTCGGAGAATTCTTTCAATTTTTTTTAGAGCGTTTGTTTTTAAATTAATTGTTTGTTTAATTTTTTAATTCCAATCCATAAATATCGCTTTTAAAAATCTGAGGAAATTCTTCGAGTCCTGACGTATATAGAAATTTTCATACACCAGCCGGTAAGGAAATGATTTTCACGCATTCAACTTCTATCAATTTTCTTTTGCAAAAAAAAATTCTAAAAAATAGAATCGAGGTTCGAAACGGTTCGGACCCCAGCGTAAAAATAGTGATATCTGCTACAGGATTCATAAGAATTTTGTCAGATTTTTCAATTTCAGTCTACAATCTGTTCGCTATCAATTATCATAAGGATATAAATTGTTTCAAAACAAAATTTAATAAAAATTGTAGTTGCCTCTTTAAGATGAAACAATAACATAATAAATGGAGGATGAAATCTGGGAGGTCGAGGGTCAGACTTAAGTCGAGTTGGTACGGAATGTCCCTTATACATTCACAATATGTGTCTTTCGCTCTGAGCCCGAATGAACTTTCCGAGGAAAGTGAAATTTATTCGCCGTTTCGTGGCTTTCGTGCGCTTCCCGTCACGAGCCAGCGGCTTCAAACGCTATAGGTACATACGGATATTTCAACTCTACCGTATAACTTAACAGAAATTCATTTCACAGCTATTTCTCAGCTTTGCCTTCACGCCTACTTCCAAATTGATTGCATATGCGCCTTCAATACTCGTGTTATACTAGGAAAAGTACTTAAAAAGATGGAATATAGGCACTGTAGGTTGTAACAGTATTCTCCAGGAAATACCTTTTATTATGATTGCACGAGTTAAGATTTTTTATCTCCGCGGTTCAATGAACTCAATAAAAGTTTGCCTATCGGAAGTCCACCCATTTTATAGCACCAATGCAAATACAGCGCTGCTCGTAAAAATGTAATAGTGGGGTTAAAATATGCGGAGGAAATGCTGGTCACCTTGTGAAGGTTTTGTGTATTTTTCTACGAATTTATAGATCTTGGTAGTAATATCTAAACGAAAATTGAATACAAATGAATAACAATTTAACGAGCATAGATTTTATTTCTATCAAATAGATTATTTGAAAAAATGTTTTTAGTAAAAAATGGGTCTCATGAAATTTCAAAGATCAAGTTTAAGACCTTTAGGACAATAAAATGTCTGCCTAAACAAAATCTCTATGAACCCATAATATTTTTCAAAACAAACATAGTAAAATCTTGCCAATTCATTTAACAATCATGATCTCATTTTTGTTGGACTATCAAAAAGATTTTTAACCTTACACATTTTTTGCTGCACTAACGCATAATATTATCACCAACATTCAACAACCAATTTGTTGAGTCTGCGAAATTTGCTTTACGTATCATAGACCGGAAAACAAATCATCTACTTCTCTCTCTCCCTTAGATGCTAGTTAAATTCTATCAAAATTCTAAATATGAGCCTAATTTTTTCAATAGTTGCTTTAGATTGTAATACTAAATTCCAATTTCGAATATCGCATATCGATTCGATGCTAATCGCACTTATAACACTTTGCGTCACTGAACCGAATCGCGGCATTTATTTTTAGTACCGAACGCGATTTCCCAGTCACGAACGTGCATTACCCTATCAGCGAGCTCCCCACGATTGAACAAGTGTAGTTTGCAACGCCATCGATCCAATTTACCGATGAAAAATAAAACGAACATTATTTGGCTTAATGTTGATTCGATATCACTTTTGCTATAACGTATAAACAGACAACAACATTACCACAAATGAGGAGATTACGCTTTTATCTGGCAAATTGTATCCATGGGCTGCACGTGATAACGACGAAATGACGAAAAATAACGATTTCACCTAATAATGCATAACTCAGTTACTAATCACAAATTCATTTTCTGGTAAAAAAAATTGTTCGTGCATTGAGAATTGCACTCGACTGGCGGCTTACGTTTCTTTACGACTGATTCGCAACGTCTCTGGGTAAAAAATACCGCTCAGAGACAGGATAGAGTTCTCGGACACGATTGCAACAATTACGAGAGTCGGCGTAAAGCGTGAGTGGAATCACGCGGCTGAAAAGTGCTCGAGTGTGCACAAGATCAGTGTGGAATCGACGCCTGCAACTGCATGCATACCTCACGATCGCTCTTGGTTACATGAAGAATATATACAAGACACAAGTACATGTCGATGGTGGTATATGTGTTATGCTATGTTTTTTTGTTGCGGTTCGCCGCGGCGATCGGTGTGTTTTCTCCTACTTTCATTAGCCCCTCCGAAGCTACGTTATTACAGTTTAATAGTGTGGAGTATGAATTGTATGCGGAGGTCTTAACCCAAGCTCTGAGAATCAAGGAATACATTCCTCGGAAGTTGGAAGTTTCACCGACAATAATGGTCAAGATACCGATACCGATTTTTTTCGCATCGATAAATGTCAAACATATCGATCATGTAATGTTTTTTTGCGGGTTTTGTGTAATTACGGGGAATTACTTTTGTCGTTTCGCCGACTGAACATTTCTTCACTCGGTGTGTGGACATTTGCAAGGAAAAGAGTTTTAGTAGGTTAGAATTTGAAAAGTTTGTGATAAGAATTTTTTAAAGGAGCGTTATTAGAAATAATAATAAGAGCACTGATTTTGTACTAATTTATTAACCATTTTCGACGTTATTATTGTTTTACAAAATCAATGTTCTTAGTGTATTTTATGACAGTGATTGTTTTTCGGATATTCGCTGTTTCAGGAATTACTAGATTTCAGGTCGAGTCGAACTTTTAGAAGGGAATCGATGCATCATTCCCCTCGTCTTTAGTAGTTCCGTTCACGTAAATTTTTGTTTGCAATGAAGACTGCAGGGAATGTAAAGCTTTTCATCATTCTCTTTCGAAAAGTTTTTGCATTACGAATTATAAAAAAAATCTAGAACCAACAAATTGAAAACCTTTGGTTGCAAACAACCAAAGGTTTTGCAACCAAAAGAGGTTGCTTTATTTTTAACTGGAGAATTTTTACGAAATTTAAGTCATGCTATTTCGTAGTTCAACATTTGCAAACAATTTTTTTTTGCAGAATCAGAAATGAGTTATAAATGATTGGGGATATTAACTCACCTCGAAATACAATTGTTGGCTCATTGATACTTTGTACAAAGCACATTGATCGTCATCCTGTTGCCCGAGGAGTTGCTGATGAGCGATAGGTGCTTCGTCGAAATTGTACGAAGGAATTGATCCAGCATCGCCGTAAGCGACTGCTTCCTGGTGAAGAATGCTGGTGCTGAGCTGAGCCGGGACGATAGGCCTCCAGGCTGACGTTATCGCCAGACTCGCCGAAAATAGAGTGCACAAAAAGAACATCGTTGTCTGATCGATTCTACCCATTCTCGTTATTTCGTTTCTATAAAACAAACAAAATGACAGAAAAACATTATACTTTATTGGCATAGAACGGAATTCTTCAATGATTCCTCATAGAGGAAGTTTTTTTTTGTGCACATATTTATATCAACATCTCGAAAACGGTTTCAGGAATCAAGCTAAAATTTTTCACATTGCAAAAGGACCAGCGCTTCTTCTTATATTTACATTTTCGAAAAAGTTTAAACTTTTTTTGAGATTTAATGATACTTTTAATTTTTCGAGAAGTGTCTGTATGTACGTTCTCCAGCTTTCGCAATTTTTTAGCTAATGACGTAAATAATTTTTGACAAATACAACAATAAAAATTTTTAGTCAGTATCGAATTTGAACGAGTTCATGGAGCGGATTAGATTTTACAGAATTTTGAATGTTAAAAAAAATTATTTTCGTTCAAGTGTAAGTTAACTTCGATCAAAACGTCTTAAATTTTTTACAAGGTTCAAATAATACCGAGTTGTACTGGATATCAAATTGGATGGAGATCGGTAAAGTGATTAAGATTTTATAACCCATTGAATGTTTCAAAAAAATTTTGTATGGTCTCTAGCCTCCGCAATTTTTTAACTAATAAGCTACATGATCCTTGATAAATAGAGCAATGAAAAATGGCGGTCAGTACCGAATTTAAGCGAAATCCATAAAACGGTTCAGATTTTACAGAATTTTGGATTTTCGAAAAAACGCCCAAACCTGCTTATATCATCTGAAATAATATCCCGTTGTAATAGATATTGAATTTGGTTAAGATATCCGACTTGAAATATCTAATTCAAAAAAATAACCGACATGAAAAAAGGGGGAAAACTAGAACCTTGCACATTAATTCTTCATTATATCAAGAGACGAGATAGCGTCGCGACGCCAATTATTTAAAAGAAGAAAAAAATTTCATGTTGATCTAGCTTTCTACAAATCTTCTTTATAAATTGCTTGGGCTATGAAAAAAAAAATTGAAAACAAATTATTTCCACTTCTGATATTTTGATTTGATGAAGTCTTAGATTTCATTAAGAATGAAAGAGTGAAACAAGTCATTCCACTCTTGGCATATTCTCACACTTGAAAAAATTGATTGCTAATTAATTCTGTGACAAAAGTATTACATTCGAGCCAAAGAGATTATTATCTGAGTACTGACTAATTAAATTGCTTCTATTTCACGGACTGCCATACAATGTCACTATAAACGTGTCCTATTTTACAATTCTGTTATAGAAAGCGGAATTCAAACTATAGGAATATCACATAGTGTCGAAATTGATGGTAACGAAAAATAAAGAAAAAAAGAGGTATGGAACTTCTAACACGTGTTCATCGAGGCGTCGCCTCATTAATCCTCTTTTCCGTTGCTTGCTACCAATCGAAAGTCACACCTTTCAGAATTCGTCTCATAGTTTGAAAAGATTAATTTACATATAAGCTCCGCGATAAACATGAAATTTAAACATTTATATCGACAGCTTAACAAGATATTATCATCAGAATTTAAGTTCATAGAGTTTCTTCATTCAATTTTAATTTTTCATAGTACCGTTGTTTGTAAAAAAAATTGTCAAAACAATAGTAAACATAATTTAAAAAACCGGTGTTTTTCGAAAAATTGGCCTTTATATATTTCAACGTTTAAATGTGTTAGTTTCAATACAATCAAAATGTAGAAATTTTTTGAGGGAACTTTTATCCTTCGTCAATTCTCACCAGATGTTTTCCATTACCATTTTTGAAAACTACTTATTTCGCTTGCAATTAAACGATTAAAAGTGTGATATTGCAAATTTGCGAAAGATAGACAGAAAAAGTATAGGGAAATCGAAACAGGTTGGAAAAGGCGTTTCACGCTTCAGTAGATTGATATCCTTATCAACGTTGCAATGAAAATAAGATTGAAGAACTTCTATATACAGTCCAGAGAGATACTATCATTATCCTACCCTATTTTCTTATCCTAGAATAGAAAGCGAAACCCAACCAATAAACGAGTTAAATGGTGCCAAAATGGAAATTGGCGAAGGCTAGATAATAAAAAGACAAAATATAGGACGTCTGGAAGGCTTTCGTTGTGACGAGAAGGCCTCATTAATTTTCTTTTTCGTGCGGTAGCCGGTTTAATCGAAAGTGATATGTTCGGGAGAAGCCGTCACCCGTTATACTATATGCTCCACATTAGCCACTCGCTACGTATTAACGCATCTCCTTGACCATTGAAAACGTACAAAATGCCTGTAATCTTAAACAAGTTCATATTAACATAACGTGAATATATTTAAAAACCTAAATTTTACAGAACGTCGAATAATGTGGAAATAATAAACAAAAAATCCGAACTTTCTACCGACCTTCACTTAATTAAGTATGTAGCATGACTAAATATTTTCTGTCAACATCAAAAATTTGTAACAGGTAGTAGAAATTTAGCAATACTTGATACAATAACGTCAACATTTTTTAAAAATGTAACAACTCCATCAAACCCAAAGCGCTTTACCGATTTTTTCCAAATTTAGATTCAAGGACATCACTCTGCTCCGTTTTCATACGGAACTGCGAATTTATCACTAATGTTAGAGCGTCGACAGAATTTATTCAAATCTCTTGAATAGTCAAGAGGTTTTTATAAAATTTGTACTAAGTACATATTGACCAGAAGATTGACCAGAACTTGAAAAAAAGCTGAACTTTGCAAATTGCATCCTAATTATTTTTGGTTTTTTTTACAAAGCTACCTCTATACGGAAGTATGTTAATCGGTTTTGACTTTTTCATAGAGGAAGCTTTGTAAAAAAAAAAAAAAAAAAAAGTAGTGCGGAAGCAGTTGCAAGGTTTAGCTTTGCAGCTTTATTCGTTATAAAAGTTAAACTCTTGAAAAATGAACTACATAACAAATTATGACGAAACTGTATTGCTATTGTTGCTAAGTACTACTGATTTCGTATATAAAGTTTGAGTTCGCTATCTTATGTTTTGCAAATTTAATGCAATAACATCCTCTTTTATTAAGCTAAAATTCTAAGAAACTTGAACCACATTGCAGATTTCGAGGAAACCATGTACTAATAATCGCTAAATAGTACCGATCTCATGTATAAAATTAAAAATCGTCATCTCATTTTTTGCCAAAGTAAAAGTAAAAACGAGCATTTTTCAAAATTTAAAAACTCCGAACCACTTTTTCGATTTCGGGCAAATTCACTAGCAAACAACGTTAACAGTACCTGCATGTATATAGAATTATTTAGCAAAATATCGCCATTCTTACAGAAGCTAGACCACGCACGTTCTCTTAAAACAAAATACCAAAAGCTATAAAATAAAAATTTCTGCATATATTTTGAAGGAAATTGCAATAGTCAAAGATAGTCTGCTGCTTGACTTGTGTAACAAATCTTAGTTTAATCGGTTGCACGGTTCTCGAATTACACACAAACATACACATACATACAGAGGGACATTTTTTCGAAGTTTTGGAACACTTTGAGAGTCCTCACATGAAACTCTCGAAAAAAAACTTCATGAGAAGAAAACTTCCTCTATAAGGAGAAGAAATTAATAAAACTTGAATTTTTCCATAGAAATTTCTGCAAAAAAATATATGACGTCTAAAACTCGTTCGTTGAGGCGCGAAAGCCACATTAATCTCCTTTTTCGTAGCCAGTTCAATCGAAAGTGATATGATCTCGTTATACCATGTGCTTCGCATTGACAACGCGCTGTGTAGCGACTTGTGTCTCCTGTACCGTTGAAATCGTACGAGATGGCTATGATTTCGACGCGAGCTAAACTAACGTCGTCGCCTTAATTGATTTCCCGTACGATCTTGTTTCTCGTCGTCCAATTAAGGTGATGACGAGGAGCACTCTATATACGAGGAGGAGCTCGACACAAACCGCTCCGTTACGTCTCGTGCTAGCTGTAAACGCACCGTATTACCGTAATTGCGTGTTGCCCGCGGTTACCGAATACGTGTATACATATAAATGTCTGCATATGCAATGTAATATGTAGCATTTATCCTGTAATGCGTCTCCGGTTATAAAGCAATAAAAAAATATTTGTTTCCGGCAGAATATACGCAAACGTTAAAAAAATATTACCTTTGTGCACTACTATTTACTTAGGAAATATTTAAATTGTTCGTTCACATATTACTTTAAAGCTATGGACAATAATGTGAGAGCAAGAAAATTTTACATAATGTCTTTAATATTCAACTTTGAAATATCTGACACAAAATTTTTCTTCTAAACATTTTTACGACGAAATGAAAAAAATGACAACTTTCACAACCCTCAAAATCTTATGGTCTTTATCTTTGTGTATTTGTGTGCGCAAGACAGGAGAAACAATACAGTTGATGTCCTCTTAGGTCCAAAAAAGTTTTTTGAAAGTTGGAGCGAAAAATTTTATTTCTCATGACTATATTTGAACTTGCAATATTTTTTGAAAATGTTATATGAAGTGATTGTATTTGTTACCTTCGAGATTTTTATGTTAACATACTCAGACTCATCTAAAACGTCGAGAAAAATGGTCTAGAAAATATGTCTGTATGTATGTATGTTCATACATACAGACCAAAGTGCCAAGCCGAAATGAATAACAAGTGTCTTTCTCATAGAGGTAGATTTGTTAAGAATTGAAATTTTCAAATATCCTCTTTACAGCTGTCTTCAAATTTTATATGAGGAAGCAATGTGCAAAGTTCTACTTTTCATCTTTTTTTTTGTCATTCTATGAGCTTCTTGATGTTTGTCATTTTCATTCATATTTTTTTGCTGACCTTTACATCCTCGCAGAATATTATTTAGATATTTGTATTACGGAAACATAGTTTCGAAAATATTAAGCCACATGATATTATCTCCTGATATTATATCATTGATTTTCGATAAATTAGTGCCAGCTTACGTTGTTAATTACGATAATAGCAATCTGAAAATTTTTATAAAACGTTCATACATCGACGATTTGTTAAAGTAATATTTCCGTCTACTTTTTATTAAAACGGTCTTGCATAGTTGCTTCTCCGGAGAAAATGAGCGCAGAGTTGAGAACTGAGGTGGAATTGAGGAGCTAGTTAGCTTGGAATTCCAATCAATCCTAATTAGGTCAAAGTAGCAAGTGTATATAAGGTATAAGGGGCAGTTCGGGCTGAGGTGCTCCTGTCGAGATTACCTTGTCGTCGCGATGCACATATTGCAATACTGCTGCAGGATTATCGCATCTGATATTATATTGCGTAACCGGAGCAATTTTTTTATAAATGCAGTTGACACAAGATGGAGCAGTTTATTTAATAAAACTACCAGGATCAGTGAAGATCTGGCATAATTTTACTAGACCAGCTTGTTAATTGTCTTGTCAATGATTTACAACTTTTTTAGCAACATCGAACGTGTAATTTAAAGCAGACGTGAATTTTTATCACACTTTTACATAAAATTTAAATTCTTTTGCTCGTTTATTATTTCTTAATTATTATTCACAGTCATTGCGAAAGTATGCATGCAATTTTGCGTAACTATGAAATAATTAAGTCTGCATAAAGTTACAAAAAATTCTGAGAAAAAAATAAACGTGACAGGAATTTTATTTATTTATCGATGCATTGAGTATATATTTCAATTTTGTATAATTCATACAGTTGGTAAATAACATGATCATTTATACGATAAACGTTTTTAAATTGAAATGAAAATTTCAATCACATTAATTGAAGTCCTGAAGCGATAGAATCTTTTAAGAAATTAATCGCATCATTATAATTAATAATTATAAAAAATATTTATTCCGTGTGTTTAATGCAAATTAATTAGGATAATAATATTCAAAGATGTAAGAATTAATACGAATATTAAATTTATTTTCATTACTAATGAAATGCACAATGTGTAAAAACCTCGTTGAAATGTAGAACGCACGTATCGCGACACAGTCCACGTACCAGCACGTACACCGGTCATCACTCTAATTATAGTCGCAGTGCGTAATCGTATAATATAATGTGTGGCGAGACTATTAGCTTTTTCTGTATTTCTGGCTACTTTCACCGTCTCGTAATTAGATACTAATACACGATGATGATCATCCTCGTTGTGCAATATTATTCCTTCCTTCGTCGTTTCATTCACTTTCCGCACAAATCTCGCTTCCTCATTATCTTAAAAAAAATCGATAATCCATCGAAACACGTATAATCATTGGGGTCAAAGAAACGAAAAATATCGAACTTATTTTGCTTATAAAACTACGCGTCTATATATTTATATTTTTTTCTAAAAAATTTAATTCGCGTTGCAACGCTAAAAAATAAAATATTTTTATTTGGCAAGCAATAAAGATTTAAATCTCTCAAAAAATCCGAGCAAAAAAACGACCGTTTACTTTTCCTTCCTTACCTAAAATTGTGAAAATATCTTTAAAAATGTGTCATCAATTGCATTGAAGCGAATTTTTAGGGTGACAATTTTAAGCACTTTTAATGCTTCAGCGATTTACTAATATTTTTTATGACAAATCTTTGGTGATGTTATTATTTAGTTCAAAATCTAAATAATAACATAACCTTACTTGAAAAAAAATTGTGGCCTAAAAATGTAACCAGTTAAATAAAAGTGATCGTGCCCATTTATCTTGACATGCGTACATTTTGTAGGAACAGGAATGTTAATCTCGAGTCTTCACATCATCATTAGATGTATGTAATAGCTGAGAAATGTGAATAGAAATAGTGAAGTAGTCAAGGACAGCTTCGAGATAGATTGACTCGGATCTGATCGTGCTCGTTCACTCGTTCAGGTGAATAACTCTACGCCAGCGTCACACCAGCAGATATATAAGTAACTGACTGCACATTTTCCTCATGCGAATCTGAACGAGTTTCCCTCGTTCGTCTCGCAATTGCATATTAAATGCATCTCCAGCTAGATATATATATATACACATATGCTCAACGAACGTGTGAATTGCGACGATCGATTTATTCTTTCAGCCATGTGCCTCTCGAATCGTTGACTTCGTTCAAGCTACACGATAAATAGATATACATAACGCCACAGTGGGCGATGCAACGATGAGTTAACACGTCTCACTGACCTTGCCCTGAATAATCGTCTCCTTATTAACAATTCTTCTATTTTCTTGCCTCGATAACAATTTCATAGAATATTTTCATTTAAGAGTTTTTAATTTCTTTCCCACATCGAATATTGGTCACAGAGATTCGCTCCAATGATTTGAGAATTAATTTTGGGAGATTTCCACCTTTTTTTGGATACAATTCATTATTATATAATTATTAATTTCACTTAGGATTTAAATTCAAGGATGTATGATAGGTTTAGTCCCGCCAAAAGTGAGTTTCAGAGAGAATTTCGATCACTTCCCGATGGGATAAGAATCGGAAAAAAATAATGCATATAAAACATGCTGAAAAGATTGATTACGCATAATAATAATCTCAAAATGTTATCAACAAATTGGTAAGAAAATCAATTGTTCAACAAATAAACGGTCAACCTAACTTTTTTTAAAATGAATATGATATTTCAATTTTTTTGAATGCGTATGAATTTTTCAGATTTTTTTCTTTATTTTGATTTTGAATTTTTCAATTTTTTTAAATGCGCAGGATATAACAAATTTTGGATATGCGTTTTGCGAAAAAATCTTGAGTGTAATGGATAATTTTATGCCGAACACATATCCAAAATTCGTTAATGCGCGCACATTTTTGAAAAAAAAAAAAAAAATCAAAATCAAAATAAAGAAAATAATCTTAAAAAATTCATACCCATTCAAAAAAATAAACATATCATTTTCATTAGAAAAAAAGTTAGGTTGACTGATTCTTTGTTGAACAATTGTTTTTTTTCAGAAATTTGTTAATAACATCTTGGAATTATTACTATGCAAAATTTATCTTTTCAGCACGTTTAATGAAGAAACTCACGATTGGCGGGACTGTACATATCATACATCCTTAAATTATTTATAACATTTTACCCACAATTTTTCAATTTTTTTGCCAGGATAACAATTTCATAGAAAATTTGAATTTCACAGTTATCAAAATGTATTCCTCTATTGAATATTGGTTATAGAGCTCTATCGGTTTGAAAATTGATTCAGAGAGACCTTTTCTTAGTAGCGGTAGTAGTAGCAAAAGAGTTTATTGATAATGCGTTGTACAGTTTTTTTTCACCATGGGACATGTTTTTTTTTTCCTCCAGTATTACACTAATGAATATTTTACTATACACGTATTGCAAATAGGCCATCGACCGGAATCCTTCAGCCTGCCTTTTCTTATTTCTCATATAATAAATTAATAGTTATTCATTAAATTTTGTCTGTAGTTATCGAAAGAACAAGTAGTGATTTATTAATTTAAGAATTGTCTCCATGTCTTGATACAAATATGGACGATATATTAATAAGAATTTTGACAATACTCAGAACAGAAAAAATAAATAATCGCTTTTTCGCGATATAAGTAAAAAAAATTGGCACTCTGTTGTCTAATACCTTGTTGTGAGTCTTAGGTTAAAATATTGACCGTGGTTACGTAAAAAGTTTCTACCTGCGGAACTGATGCGAGTAGTGAAGGGAAGTAACCGTTTCGGAGCACGTCAGAGCGATTAAGCGTATGGAAATGATGGTAGAGAGTGAATTTTGACTCACGGGCTTCAGTAAAATTTATAGCCTTACGCGTATACAGGAGAATTGCTGGAGAGGCTTTCACGATGCTTCTACTCAATTTTAGATGGCATAGTATCTGAAGTATATGTATATACAATAAGCTTTGACATAGTGATTTAAATTTCTCTGACAGATTTCGTTCAAGCGTCGCAGCATCGATGCACGCCACGTGGAAAATCGACAGACTGGATATACATATTATTTTATTCTCCTTCCGTGTTGTATATAACAACGCCTCGAACCATTGTTCTCCTCGTTGCAGAACAGACTGCATATGAAAGCTAGTCGTGATAACTCGAGCGTTGCGAGATTGAAAGAGACGAACGATATCACAAGCGGTACCACGAATTAGCATCTTGAGAACCTCTTAAAAGAGCTCAAATTTTGTTTGTCAATGTAGAGAAATAAATACAAAATATTAAGAGACAAATGATCGCAAAACAGATTCAAAGAATTGATATCTTGAGAAACTGTTTTACAAAAAAGCCGGAGATCGTTAATAAAAAATAATGTGTAGCTAACTCAAAATTATTTTTTGTTGATGTAGAGAAATAAATACAAAATATGAAAAGAGACAAATGATCGCACAACAGATTCAAAGAATTGATATCTTTAGGAACTGTAAAAAAAAAACGCCGGAAATCGCTAATAAAAATAAATGTGTAGCTAACTCAATTTTTTTTTGTTAATGTAGAGAAATAAATACAAAATATGAAAAGAGACAAATGATCGCACAACAGATTCAAAGAATTGATATCTTTAGAAACTGTAAAAAAAAAAAACGCCGGAGATCGCTAATAAAAAATAATGTGTAGGTAACTCAAAATTTTTTTTGGCAATGTAGAGAAATAAATACAAGATATTAAAAGGGCCAAATGATCGCACAACAAATTCAAAGAATTGATATCTTGAGATACTGTAAGAAAAAGCCGGAGATCGCTAATAACAAATAATGTGTAGCTTACTCAAAATTGTTTTGGGATCGCACAATATATTCAAGGAATTGGTATCTTTAGAAACTGTAGAAAAAGCCGGAGATCGTCAGTAAAAAAAATAACGTGTAGCTAACTCAAGATTTATTTTGTTGACATAGAGAAATCGATTAAAAATATGAAAAGAGACAAATGATCGCACCACTGATATAAAGTATTGAAATCTTAAGAACCTCCAAAAAAACTTGAGATCGTGAATAAAAAAATAACATGTATTTAACTCAAATTTTATTTTTAAAGCATAGAGAAGTAAATTTTTTTAAATGAAAAGAAACAAACGATCCCACAACAGATTGAACGTATTGACATCTCGAAAACCTCTTAAAAAGACGAAATGAGAAAAACGATCGCACCACCGATTTTAAAAAAATGAGATCTTGGAAACTACACGGAATATCTTCTAATGGAATGTAGTGATTGTTCTGTTTTTGAACTGCCAATCACTGCGTCATTTTCCCGCACGTCGAACTTCTATAATCAATACATTATAAGACTGGTATTTCATCCAAGGAATCATCAATTTTCTACCTCGATGCAATTCCTTAAGGCGGCATTCCGAGAAATCGCTCTTTATATTTTTTTTTATTCAATTAAAAAGTATAATGTGAGAAATATGAGGTGTGGAATGGAACGATTAATAATGCATGTACTGCATTTGTCTCGACACGTCGAGTACATGGAAGATAAACTGTGGTTTGTTTGTTTGTGAGTGAACACAACAAATACCATGAGTAATTAATACATTTTGTTTTTTTTCTGTAGCTCCTTGCAAAAGTGAATGCTTCAGGTATCAGACAGGATATCCAAGTAATCAACGACTCGAACACTACATGTTAAAAGGGGATGAGTCAGCCAAAAGAGTATTTTTTTTATTATAAGGACTTTTCCCTCACATAGGGAAAAGCTTTGAATAATTTACTCCCTTCGTATTGAAACCGAAGAATTTTTTGTTAATGAACCAACCAATTGGGTCAACCGATCGTATGAAAACCAGATTGATGAGTTTTACACTCTGCGTGCACTGAGAGAAAAATGTGGTAATTTTAAAAATAATATAGTTGGACTGACGATAATCTAACCATAAACTATAATTCCCAGGAGGAACGTCTATATTTTATGGTTATAGCGAATATAATTATAGTAGCAATTATCAAAATGATAATAGTTTCAAAGACTATTCTAATAGTTTCAAATATGCCGTTTTGTTGCATATACGATTTCAACGTTTGTTTCCAATAACCTTGCAAGTACCGTTTATTGAACCATATTATCATCGTTTCAACCATAAAACATTGTAAGCCTTCTTATATTCGTTTTACAATGTGAAATCATTAAATAAACGATATGCTTTTCTCTCAGTGTGTCATTCAGATAACACAGCTCCAAGGATTGACCTTTCCTAAGTCTTATTCTCTTCGCAATTGCATACCATTGAAGAATCTTGTTCTCTTTGCAGTTGCATACCATTTAAGAAGAGCAATTTTTTCTAAAGGTCCTTCAAGGATGTAGGAGCGCGGTGGGGTGCTCAACTTCCTGAAAAGTGAGAATTCAGAGAGAAATTCGAACACTTGCCGATGAAATAAAAACCTGAAAAAAAATCAAGCATACAAAAGGTGCGGAAAAGATGAATTTTGAATATTAATAATTGCAAAATTTTATTAACAGATGGGTGAAAAAAAAATTGTTGAACGAATTATCCGTCAACCCAACTTTTTTGTCGAATGAAAATAATTCGTTAAATTTTCTGAACACGTACGAATTTTTTCAGAATTTCGTCTAATGTTTATAAATTTCGATTTTTTTTTCTTGTATGAGCTGTATTCGCGAATCTATTTGATAAATCGTTTAGAAACTTCTTGGGTGTAATGGATGGTTTTGTGAGAAACAAATATGAAAAATTCGCGACTTAACATGCATTTTTTAAGAAAAAGAAAGTCCAAAAAAACGAAATTTCGATAATTAGAATAAATACTGAAAAAAATTCGTACGTATTTAGAAAAATGGATGAATCATTTTCATTCGAAATAAAAGTTAGGTTGACGGATAATTTGCTGAACAATTTTTTTTTCACCTATTTATTAATAACATCTTTCAATTATTAATATGCAAAATTAATCTCTGACGCACCTTTTGTATGCTTTATTTTTTAAACATTTTTCTTCCATCGGGAAGTGTTCGAATTTTCTCTCTGAATTCTCACCTGATCCTTAAGCAGAGTTAAACACAAATCTATAAAATTTTCGAATAATTCTGGTATCTGAGACATGAATCTATTAAACTATAACCTTTGGAAAAATTGCTTCGCTTAAATGATGCACAATGTAACTGCGAAGAGAATGAGACCTCGCGAATGCCAATTCTTCAAGCAGTGTTATCTGGATCATACGCAGACTATAAAACCCATAAATATGGTTTTGAAGCAACCGGTCAATCCAATGTGTTGGTCCAGTTACGAAAAAATTGTCGTGCTTTATCCTGATAGCAGGAAATTATTTCATAAATTTTCTTCAATAAAGGGCTCCAACCTTTTTCTTATAATAAAAAAAAGACTCGTCCCCCTTAAAGCAGTTTGAATTTTTATTTTCTTCGGATTTTCCCAGCAATTTTTGTCATTGGGTCACATACAGTGTTATAATCTCGTGTAAACTATAAAATAATTCATTTGGAAACGTTTTAGTGCGTGTATATTGGCAAATGTGAGCGAGATTCGTAATCAGAGCATAAAACCGGATTTGAGTGAGCTCCGTTTCCCATTACATCGTTCTCACGTATACTTCACGATTAATGGAAGATGTATGGGCTGTTATGACGTTACAGTGAGAGTGTCGAAGACCCACAAGGGCTGGGCGAAAAATGTTCGAGTAGTTTTCGCGGATTGCTATCACAAATTCCATTAAAGTCGTGAGAGACGTTTTTTTCTTTACTTTCGTCCCTCAATTTCCGACTCATGTTCCACGCAGAACTTTCTAACTGAGACTTTGATGTGGCAAACGGACATTCAGAGAGAAAAGTATGTTCAATAACTGGGTATGATTTTGCAACGAGATGATTATCGATTTATTACTTTTGATGACATACAATATTTTTTTAAAAAGCAGGCTTTTTTCTGTCATCATTTATATTGCAAGAATCCAATCATAAACCCATATATGATTATTCTTCAATGCATGCCCATTAACTATATTATTAACTTGATTACACCAAACATCACCAAGAATATTTTATTATATAAACTTAATCCCTTCAATTTAAACGACGACAGAGAAATGCTTGTTTTTTTTTGGAAAGTATTTTATACGGTCAAAAATGTAATTAATTTATCAATGAAAAAATGTCCCGTTCATAAGAAAGTATTTAAATATAGTCACTAAATTAATAATTGCTATTAGCCGATAAATCGAATCAAAAGTATAGAATACAATATGCAAATTGAGATTGTAACTGAATTAAAACTTGCCTAAAAACAACTGCATCTAAAATTCTTTTGAGATCGAAACGTTTTTGGGACCAACCATTTCTCAATTTGTAACTAACATCACAGTCACATAACATTTAGTTACAAAATGTAACATTCAGTGGAATAGAGTCGTTAAAAAAAAACTTAACCACACATGTAAAATCTCACATTCTAGATCTATTCCATTTTCAGTTTATCGTTTCGCTGCACAGTATAATTATCCAACAAAAATGGCACGTGTTATTATCCAAGCCGAAGTGAAGCGAATATGTTTCAACAGATTAACGCACCACTAAAATTCTACTTTCCAGCTAATTTTATCGTTATTACATGTCTACGATTCCAGAATCCGGTCAAATGTCTTAAGAGTCCTTCTCCACTACTGTAAAAAAAAACAAACCGACCTGCATACTCAATGGCTAAAAACCGCCATTGATAGACACTCGCACTACAGATTTGGTAACCATAACACGACAATTACAAATCTTTCGCCTCGTGAATATTTCTGTAACAGCCATTAAACGCTAAAGTACAGCAAAACGCTTTCCCTTTTTTGGAGGCTTACGTAACGTATTATACGACACGGAAAAAAGCGTATATATGGCTACGGACTGAACGGATGCAAAGAACTGACACGGTTCATTATGAACCAATCGCAAACCCAATATTCAATCTGTACTAACCCTTTGGACGCACTAAATAGGGGACAAATCACGTTGATTGCTGATTCCGTAACTAGCTGTAAAGCCTGTAAATGAACGATTGATTGTATATCGCGTTTGATGGATCACGCATCATCAACTTTGAACTCTACATCTAAATTGTCACGTAGAGTGTGTTTGTTTCAATTCGCAATGTGGTTAGGTAATATTTCCACTTGGTAACATCGATATGTGTCGTAATCATCATAGGACAACGAGTGCATTACACACGCAGAGAGATATATAACTTGTTACACTAAATTGCCAATTAAACCATTTATTTACACCAATCATATATTCCTTCGCTTATTTTGTTGAATGAAATAAAAATTTGTTGACTCTACAGAAGATTTAATCTCTTTGACAGAATACTTATTCATATTATATCATCAATCCTACCAACTAAATTTTTCATTAAATTAAAAGAATATTCTTTTCGATATTTATGAGAGTAAACAATATTTATTAACATTTTTTCAATATGCAATTATACATTTCAAATGAATCATTTGATGTAGCAAACTTTTTTCTCTCAGTGCAGATGCTGAACCACGTGATCTAATTGCATTAACTGCACAACTGTCACGTGTGTTCGGGAAGAATGAAATGGAGATGAAAGGAGATAGTAATTACATCATCAATCCTACCAACTAAATTTTTCATTAAGTCAAAGAATTTTTTTAAAAATATTTATAAGAGTAGAAAATATTCATTAACATTTTTTCAATATGCAATTATACATTTCAAATAAATTATTTGATGTAGCAAACTTTTTTCTCTCAGTGTAGATGCTGAACCACGTGGTCTAATTGCATTAACTGCACAACTGTCACGTTTGTGAGAGAAAAATGAAATGGAGATGAAAGGAGATAGTAATTATATCATCAATCCTAAATTTTTCATTAAGTCAAAAAAATTTTTTTTTAATACTTATAAGAGTAGAAAATATTTATTAACATTTTTTCAATATGCAATTTACATTTCAAATAAATGATTTGAAGTTATAAACTTTTTTCTCTCAGCTTAGATGCTGAACCACGTGGTCTAATTGCATTAACTGCACAAATGTCACGTGTGTTGGGGAAGAATGAAATTGAGACGAAAGGAGATAGTAATTAATTGGCTTCGGTGAAGTTTCTTACAATAGAAAATTAGTTTAGTTTGGTAAAGTCATTTGACTCTAGAGACTCCCAAAGTTTTCCCATTGTAAGACAGAAGCTGAAGAATGGATAGGATGTCTTAGTGACTTTGTTGCAAGGCTCGCGTCGCGAATAAGTTTACGACAGTGAGTTCAGGATCAGCGACGCGGTAGATCGACGGGTCATCAGTCTATGCTCAACTTCACGATGAGGATGACACGACTCAATGTCCTGAGGTGCTTCCGCGTAAAGTTTATTGTTAATTTACAAGGATAATCAAAGTTTTCATCCTTTTGAGTCCTTGAAACAGTATACAGTTGATTTTGACAGGTAGGTTTTTGATGAGGATAAATTGACTGTGAGGCATTACAGTAACAAACTTTGTTGCTGTTTAAGATTTCAGATAACTGTTCGAAATAAGGTTGTTTTATGGAATACATAACGAAAAGTATGTAAAAAAAATTCAGATTTTGTTAATAATCAAAATTCCAAGGTCTTGAAAATGCCGAATGAATTAAAGTGATAAACTTAAGATTGGTTTATGATATAGATAACGAAAAATATGTGAAAAATCTGATATTTTGTTAATAATCAAAGTTTCAATGTCTTGAATGCCAAAGGAATTATAGTGACAATCTGAAGATTGGCTTACAAAATATGTAACGAAAATAAGTGTAAAATTAACTATGAATTAATTTTCACTGAATTTAAGGTGAACAAATGTTTTTCTTTGAAAAAAAAACATATTAACATTGTCCTGCACTGTATAAAGTTCGCAAGCTCATTAAAAAATGAAGAAACCTCATAAACACATAGCAATAATATTGCTCATTATTGCGAAAAAGAAAGGAGCAACTTCAATTAAATGATCTCCGTGCTCCACAAAGACATTGAAGCACTTTAAAGTCAGTCGAGAGTTTAACGAGCTCGTTTCAATCGTAGATCATACCGTGCACGGTTAAGATTAAGTCTGCGTATCTTTAGCCTGGATATTTCTTCATGCAGATGCTCGAGTTGTATAATAATTTGAGCGAGCGACCACGTGGACTCACCGGTAACAACAAATTCGAAATACCGAGTTCAGCAAAGAAGTGGTTTTTTTTTCATAAACAACACATTTCAGTTTTATGAGCCTTTGGAATGGTGAACAAATATTCGGATACAAAGAATATTTATGATGGGGATAAACTGACCGTAGATAATTAAGGTGACAAGCCATAAAATAGATTCACAAAATACATCAATAAATTTATTGAAAAATCTAACGTTTGTGAGTAAACAGAGTTTTTTGAGTCTTTAGAATAATCTACTATTTGAACAGATTTAAAGTTCATCACATGGATGAATTGACTGTTCAGAAATACAGTGACAATAGACTCCAAAAATACATTAAGTTTAACAAACTGGTTTAAATGTTAAATTACTATTTAAATAAAATTTAGATGGTTGAATGGTCTTTGTACCTTTGCAGGATCGAAAAACGTTGCGTTAAGGATTTTTCTTCCTGCAGATAATCGAGTTGTATAATAATTTGAATAAGTGAATCCACCACGTGGATCACAATTAAGCCTTAATAATTTCTGGAACAATATATAATGAATTAACTGTCAAAATACATTAAGTTTAATAAACTGTTTTCAATGGTGAATACCATGCATGGCCGAGTTAAGGTCTGTTTACGTGGAGTCAAAAACCTTGCGTTAAGGATATTTCTTCCTGAAGATACTAAAGTTGTATAATAATTTAAACAAGCGACCACGCGGACTCACCGGTAACGAGAAATCCGAAACCTCGCGTTCAGTGGCGTAGCAGAGTTGGTTAGATCCTCGCGGTCTCGAAACAGAAAGGTAACTGTCGGTTGACGGTGCTTACCGTATACCTCGTAAGCTCAAGATACGAGGTGCACCTCCTACCCATTCCGGTGAGAGAACCCGCGCCTTTTGCCTTCCTCCTTAACTCCCACAGTCACATCAGCTACTGTGTCACTTCATGTCCTGTGTATATATTTACCTGAGTTGTCGCACACATGCGTACACGCATGAAATAACCCAGAAACTTGGGCTTCTGTATATTTTAACCCAAGACTTAAAGCGAATTGGTACACGCGATAAAAGACCGCAGGAACTTTGCCCAAAGCGTAATAACTATTGGGCATAAACTCAATTCGTAAGCGTGTAATTTGTGGACGACCTCAATGATCAACACGTCTAATTGATTTTAAATGAATCGAGCGGAGAATATTTTCGTGCACATGTAAAGAGTTATGCAGGAGAAACTGACCAGACTCACTGGTTACTGGGCTTATTATCTAAGGGGTTACTTAGCTCTTTGATAACGTTTCTTATATGGATGAATTGACTGTCAGGAATTATAATGACAGATTTGAGATGGGCTTACAATACATCAAAAAATCTAACGTTTCGTTAATAATCAAAGTTTTAATATTTAAAAAATGCCAAATGAATTTGAGTGATTGAGTTAATATTGGCTTCTGAATTCCATAAAAAATAGGTGAAAAATCTAACGTTTTGTTAACAACCAAAGTTTGAATGTTCTGAAAATGCCAAATGAATTATTGTGACAAACTTAAGATGAGCTTCTAAAATACATGTACAATATGTGAAAAATTTTACGTTTTGTTAACAACCAAAGTTTGAATGTTCTGAAAATGCTAAATGAATTATTGTGACAAACTTAAGATGAGCTTCTAAAATACATGTACAATATATGAAAAATGTAACGTTTTGGTAATAGTCAACATTTTATTGTTTTAAAAATCCCAACAAATTGTAGGAATAAAATCAAGATTGACTTCCGAAATACATAAAAGGCCTCAAGAATTTTGCCTTAAGCATGATAACTATTTGGCATAAATTCAATTCGCGATCGTATAACTTGTGACCGACTTCAATGGTCACCACGTCTAAGTGATTTTAATTGGATCGAGTAGAAAATATTTTCATGTAGTAAGAAGTTATACAGAGAAAACTGACCAGACTCGCCAATTAATCAGCTTATTACCTAGGGAATCACTTAGCTCTTCTACAACGCCAGACTGTACGTGATGTTATGTTCAGAAATTATTTTGGTATCGGAAATTCCAGGTGAATGGGCCATTTTCAGACTTCAGAAAAAATAAGAATTCAAAGAGGGGAAGGAAATTTAAGGTGATTGACCAGTGGCACCTTGTGTTAGATAGTAACAACAAATTTGAAATTTCGAGTTCAGTAGAAAAGCGGTTTTTTTTCGATAAACAACACATTTCAGTTTTATAAGACTTTGGAATAATAAACAAATATTCGAATACAAAGAATATTTATGATGGGGTTAAGCTGACTGTAGGTAATTAAAGTGACAAACCGTAAGATAGTTTCACAAAATACATTAAGAAATATATTGAAAAATCTAACGTTTGTTAGTAAACAAAGTTTTTTAAATCTTTGGAATAATCTACTATTTGAACAGATTCAAAGTTCATCACATGGAAGAATTGAATGTCAGGATTATACAGTAAAAATAGACTCCGAAAATAACAGGTGATTGGACCATTTTCATACTTCAGAAAAAAATAAGAATTTAACGAGGGGAACAAACTTTAAGGTGACTGACCAGTAACCATCTTGTGTTAGGTAGGATTCAAAATCTTTCAATATGACATGATTCGAGTCGGAACTTTGCACCTTCAAATGTGCCTCCTTATTGATCTTTTTTTCAATAAATCTCGAGATGAGAATCGAGATTTTAACACGATGTTTTATGAGGATACGAAATATCTTACAAATAATTAACACCGTTTGTGGTTAGATAACACAAAATCGTAACGGGTCCATTAGATTGTGAAAACACCCAACGCGCTTATGTAAAAAGTGGCTCACCGAACAACCTATCTATTCATCTTGAGATAAAACGCAGATATGCAACCTGAATGGACACTTTCGAAGACGACCCATCTCCGATTCGTCTATGTTCGGCAACTGACACTACGACAACTGATCAAACCCAAATCAAATCAGCGACTCTTCATAACTACTCTTTAATATGCAATTTTTAATTGGACCAATTTATGTATGCACTTTCGACTTGATTTGTATCAGGAATTTTCCAATGTTTACAACTTCCTATTTGATCCGTTTTACGTCATCAGTGAAGAGGAAGTCATTTGATAACGATGCAGATGACCGGCCACCTTAAGAGATGCAAGAGATGCAATGCATCTAATTATGGAAATTAAGTTAATCATTTAAAATCGTTGGAAAAAAAATATTTGCAAAAAGAATTTTAATAACAAAATATATATCTGGCAATCCACAATCAATTAAATTAATTATTATTTTTAGAGTGTAGTCATGGTGAACTTTGTCATAAAAATTTATTTGATGCCATTTATTTCTCAAACTTGCACTTTATTTATTCAATTCTCAAAGTACGTATATTTGGAAAAAAATTACAAATCGTCATGTGATGATAATATTAATTTTTTTTTAAACTTAGTGTCGAGTCGCTTCAGCGGCTCTTCAAAACTGATGATTTTGCATGATCCTGCTCAACGTTTTATACTAAAAAGTAAAATAAAAAGAATGTTTATTGGCTGTATGTTATTAGCTCTTCGATAAGTCTGGATTGTGCAGAATGTTATGTTGGGTAATCGTTTAAGTATTAAAATGTAAGACGATTGGTTCTTATCTTCACACCAAAAGAAATGGAGAGTCAAGTGAACTTTGAATGCGATTTCATTTATGGAGATAGGTCGATAAACCTGCAACTGTTGACCGGCTGTTCTACTCTGCCTACGCAAATAGTTTCTTATGTGATGATGTTATTATGTCCGTTCCGTAATAGTGCGGAGTAACTAGGTCATAATGACAATGATCTGCATCGAAAAATGGAGCTCCTTGTAATAAGTAAATACACATTTAATAGAAGTCAACGATGGTTTCGTAAGGAATCGTGTTTGTAGAAAGTGTTCAATAGGATAGATAGGATAGATGCACTTGTTTTAATTATACTTTTTGTTGTGACACTCCTAAGATTTTTTTACGATTTACCTAGGGAATCACTTAGCTTTTCATATATACGTACACATCGACATTTTTTTAAATCACATTTTTTGGCATTTTGAACAATTCTACTCTGGAGAAAGGCAAAGTAATTGTTGTTTGTTCAAGAAGCTCAGTAGTGTACAAAATTGTGTCGAATTGAAGCTTCATACTTTTTCCATAACGGGAGATGTGATTGAGGTCTTGCAAAGGAAATTTTTCGTGGTTACGATTTTTTGTTCTAAAATTGATATTTTCAGAATATCGATATTTTGATAGCGTTATAGTTTGAATTTAATACTCCCCCTGCTTTGCAAAGAAACTTTATCATTGTTACCGTCACCTAGACGCATAGATCTTTAGGATAAGTAAAAAAATAAAAGTAGAACCTTCCAATTGCTTCTTCATTATTTTTCGCGTTTTACAAAGCTATCTCTATGAGGAAGTATGTTAATCGATGTTGGCTCCCTCATGGAGGACGCTTTATAAAAAGCAATAAACAATGAGGAAACAATGTAAAAGGTTTTACTTCGCATCCTTGTTTAAAATAAATAAACATGTGATATGGTTTTTTATATTTCGTTATTAGAGCGTTGCCGTAAATAAATGCGAAACCGTATATTTTTGTGAGAAACTAAAATTCCATAAAGTCATTAGTTAAATATCCTTTGTCAATAAATTATGTTTCTATCATTGCTAAATATTATTTTGTTCACAAACTGAATTTGGGATTGATATCTCAAGTTATTTAATTTTTCGAAATTCCATAAAATCTAAAATGCTCGACCAATTCCTGCCGAACTCAATACCAAACAATATCAAGTGCAAATGCTCTTGAGAAGAACTATTTAGCATAATAGACTAATTTTTACAAAAGATAAAGCGACTACGTCTTTTTTTCAAAACGTTCGTAAAGCCGTGAAATCGAGATTTTTTCAACCATTCTTTCAACAATTGTAGCAATTAAAAAGGAGCTGCTCCTCCAGTTTGATCGCTAAAATGGTTATTGAGTTGTCAGCGTTTCAATTTTCGAAGTTGAATACGCACATACACTGAGAGAAAAATCTGGTAATTTAAAAAATAATATAGTTGGACTGACGATAATCTAACTATAAACTATAATATCCAGGAGAAACGTCTATATTTTATGGTTATAGCAAATATGAAAAAATAGATGGATTAACCACTAATATAATTCCCAGTAGGAGCGTCTATATTTTATGGTTATAGCAAATATAATTAGAATAGCAATCATCAAAATGATAATAGTTTTAAAAACTATTCCAATAGTTCCAAATATGCCGTTTTGTTGCATATACGATTTCAACGTTTGTTTCCAATAACCTTACAAGTATTGTTTATTGAACTATATTATCATCGCTTCAACCATGAAACATTGCAAGCCTTCCTATATTCGTTTTACCATGTGGAATCGTTTCATAAACGACATGCTTTTCTCTCAGTGTACCCACACATGCACACATACGGACATTTTTTTAAATCTCTTTTCTCGACGTTTTTCTGAGTTCGCATTCAAATGTCGAATTTCTTTTTTCATAAAAACAAAGCTTCCTCTATGAGGGAGCATAACGATTTGATGCCATGAAAATATAGCTTAAATTCTATAAAAACAAAGTTTCCCCTATGAAAAGCAAAATTAGATGCCAATTAAGGTATAGTACGTATTCATTTTTTTCAGCGTGTGTATAACCTGAACGTGCTTTCCTAAATTCCTGCTACATTTCGCCCAAACTTGCGCAAAAACATCGGTAGGTCGTTTCGTGAATGTAATTCACTTGACATAAGAGAATGACGCATGATTCATCATCCGGGCGTCGGTATGTTTGCATGCGGATGTTTCAATTGCTGTTGGAGAAAAAATGAATCGTAACCGCGACAGAGGCGAAACCTCCTTTCCAGAAAGAAAGGACCTTGTCTTGTAGCCCTGTCACGAAAACGATACCGTGGCTGGACCGGGTTCGTTGTTTGCGTGGCTGGAACTGTGCATGAGCCCATGTGGACCGAGTAAAAACTTTCACTCGAAACTCCACGAAGTCTGCAGTTTGGTGGACTCGCCATTCCGGGTCGGATCGTTGGATTATTACCGAACGCGTATCCGGACACTGGATCTCGTTGGGCATATCGTAGAGGCGCGGCAAACGCAACTGGGGCGGAATGGTCCAGTCTGGATGAGTGGCCGGTCACTACGCTGGATTACACCGAAACGTTTCTCGTAAATCTTGAACTCGTTCGACTAATTGACTAGCCGTCACCAATCCTCTGCATCTGGCTGAACCCGCACCGTCATCCGATTTTCCACGGCTGATGGACAGCCACTGATACAGTCTCAAAATCGCCAGGGCGTTGATGGCAAAAAACACCACTTTCGGTGACGAGCACACACCGAACTATGATCAATATCGTTTTCTGTTTGACACTGAGAGTGCAAAAGTAGCGATCATGATTTATTTTCTGCTTGCTAACTGCTTCCGGAATTTATTGAACGCTGAAGGATTAAAGAGAAAGGTATTGGAGGGTGAAAATGTTGCTGTAAGGAATGAAAATGATTTCCCAAAGAATTTACAGATTTGTTGGGTAGGAAACATTTCTTGTCGCCACTGTCTTCAAAAATAGACACGTATTTATGTAATTTGGTTCTCCTCGGTTCATTGACAGCCACTGAATCCAGTCGAAAATCGGTTGGGCGTTGATAACAAAGAGCATCCCTTTCGACAACGAAGATATACTGAACTATGATCGATATCTTTTTCTGTTCGACACTGAGAATGCAAAGGACGCGATCATGATTTATTTCCTGGTTGCTGACTGCTTCCGAAATTTATCGAACGCTGAAAGGATTCAAGAGAGAGGCAGAACCTAAAAAGGTGCAATTATTCCTGCAAAGAACGACAATAATTTTCCGAACAATTGACAGATTTGTAGGGGAGGAAAAATTCCTTGTCGACATTATCTTAAAAAATAGACATGTATTCATGTGATTTGGTTTTCCTCGGCTGATTGACAGCCACTGATACAGTCCAAAAATCGCCTGGGCGTTGATGGCAAAAAATATCCCTTCCGATGACGAACACATGCCGAACTATGATTAATATCTTTTTCTCTTCGACACTGAGAATGCGAAGGTCGTGATCATGATTTATCTTCTGATTGCTGACTGCTTCCGGAATTGATTGAACGCTGAAATGATTAAAGAGAAAGGCAGAAACTGATAACGTTGATAAAAGGGAGAAATAATTACTGCAAGGAACGAAAACAATGTTTGCAAGGAATTAACAGGTTTGTTGGACAAGACAAATTCCTTGTCGACATTGACTTAAGAAATAGACGTGTATGTAATTTGGTTTCCTTTGGCTGATTGATAGACTCTCATACAGTATAAAAATCGCCTGCGAGTTGATTACAAAAAATACCCCTTTCGATGACAGGTGCATACCGAACTATGATCAATATCTTTTTTTCTTGACCCGGAGATCACCAAGATCCGGATCATGATTTATCTACTTTTGATTGCTCACTGCTCCCGAAATTTATTCAACGTTGAACCGTCTCAACCGGATAAAGACTCATAATATTCTGTAACATAATCATCATTTAATTTGGTCGGTGTACCAAATTATTTTACAATGATGCAACATTTTTATAGTGTCAACAAATCAATCAAAGTCTCAAACTTTAAAAATCAGATCTTTCTAAATATGTGCAAACTCAGTGCCCAAAAAATCACGGTTATGGTCACGTAAATTAGTTTCTATAATCGTGATCGATCAAAGACAACCTGAAGACTCTAACGCAATATGGTTTTTGTCTTAGCAGTCGGTAGAAAATAAGGGTCAATACCGACTTGAGCAATCAATCCTAACTCACTACAGTTGTATTTTAAATCGAGATCACTTAGACATTGGAAAGCGAGAGTATAAAAATAAGTTGACACAAGACAATGACAACAAAGTGGATTTAATTCATTAAGAGGTGGCACCTTTCTATTGGTAAAAAAAATTCTCTATGCGATATCTAACATAACGAGAATTGCTCAAGATCTGTCAATCATAACCCAACCTTCTCTTAATCTATTTGGAGCTACTGACTCTTGTGTTCTTAATTTACGCAACACATAAACCCACATGTGAAATTTAGAGTGTCAATACCGAGAAATCACATCGAGCAACACTAGACAGACCATTTCATTTTCTTGACTTCGATTTTGTCTTACTTCAGTAACCGAGTCCAAAACTGAAAGAACCTGCCAAGGTCTCGTATGCAACGATACAAAAAAAATTCTTGGGAGGTCATGTGGGTCAAGAACGCCAGTCAAATGAGTCAGAAAAATAATGGGCAGATTGGTCGACAAATTGTCGATTGATAGATAAAATCAAACGATCACATCGATATAGCATGAGCCCGGAATAAACGTCGATGAACCGATACCAAAAGTCAAACGACAAGGTTGAATGAAGGTTGAGAAATATACATTGTGGGAATTATCAATACCCCAGTAAAAAAAAATTACATACAGAGTATTTAAAAATATATGAGTGATTTCAGCCATCCAAAAAAAAAAAAAAATCGAAAAAATGTCAAAAAATCAGATTTGGTGGTTATAATAGATACACCAAATTTTAATTTTTCAACATTTTATTCTGGCGAAATATGCTATATTTTTCATTTTTCACTTTTCATTTAACCTATGATGTCTCGGTAACTATTAATCGTATCGACGTTTCAGAAAAACGGAAATGTGCGTTTTTTTATGGCTCACAATAAAATAATTCAGAATTAATTGTGTGTGTAATGTTAGACTATATTTTACTACAAAATTAACGAAAATATTTTTGTTTGCGAAAAGTACTTCGGAAGGTGGCATCGAAAAAATTGTTGCCAATTGTGTATGAAAATCCTCAATTTTGAGAATTTTTTGTTTTATTGTAACGTACAAAGTTCATGAGTTATTGCAGTTTCAAAAATAAAAAAAATACATATCGATTTTATTACGCCATGACACTAATTACTCGCAATATCATTTGTTTCATCGTATTCTGCGTACAGATCAATATTTTGGATAAAGGCCGATTTATTGAGTGTTTTTGTGTATCTATTCTAACCACTAAACCTGATTTTTGGACATTTTTTTAAGATTTTTTTTTTTTACGTGGCTGATGAAATCATATGGAATGCCTCATTTATATATTTTTAAGTATAGAACTGGGCATATATGAGGCATTCCATACAAACTCGACCATACCGACCCTCAACTTCCCAAATATGCCTCACGATTTTTTTATTTATCCTTTCTCATAAAAAATTGATGTAGAATTCTTCTAAGTTAAAGTCATTGTTGAATTATAAATATTCTTAACTCTTAGCTCAACAAAGAAGGTCATTTTTATCTTGAATCATTTTGAAAAATACGGCGATGAATAACAGAATTTTTGCACAATAAGCCAATCTGAACAAATTATTATTATTATTTTTATTTTATGATTTTTTTATTCATGATGTATATTCTATGATATTTTTTATCAAGATATTCTTCTGTCGAATTCCGCTGATTCTTCCATTCGCTCCATTTCGTACATTTGCAATTTCGATTTCGCTATGAATTTATGTAGACCTATTAATAATTTTAATATTTCCCAACGATCTGATCGTTTATCGTAGGATTGAAATTTTTATACTTCAACGTTCGTAAACTTTTTTATTCGATATTTCGGTCGTTCTGATTATTAATCGATTGATATTTTGAGCCTTGCTCGGTTGAATGTGATTTTTTGGTACCTAACAAGATTTTGTGACGTCAACGAAAAATTCCTGGTACGTTTGAAGTCTCTGTAATTGATGATTAACGAGAGACCTTCGGCACTCGTGGTACTTGAGTTTCAAAAATCTATACTTGAAGCCTTGAAGTTGAATGGCGAGAGTATTCTGAATGCCACTTGCCAATCTTTGAATTATATTTATTCTCCGTGGGTTTCTCAATTGCTCTATTTTCGGGTTTCACAGAAATCGATATGTATATTGAGTTGAAGCAGAATAACAATCCTTATGGTAGCTTCCATCTCCTTCCCTTTGTGTTCACCATAAATTATTTAAAATTAATCGTCTTCTTAAATTCCCTGTCTTATTGGTGATAAAATATTCGCTAAAATATTTGAGAAAATATATAAGTGTTTTGATGAACACAGAAAAGGAACATCCTTAAAAAAAATCGTTGGCGTAGGTCGTGAAAGTTAAATTAATGGAGAAAGTAATGGACTATAACTCTTTACATAACTAATTTTTTTCGTTGAATTTTTTATTTCTTTGGGTGGAAGAGGAATATATTTATGTTTTCATTCAAGTGTTTGAATATTTCAACTAAATCTGATTAATAAATATTCGATAATTGTTAGGTCAGCTTAACTATAGAATATCGATTGAACGAAAAAACTGCTGTAAATTTAGACTAGGCTCAGACTGCTGGAAGTGTTTTCAAGGAGAAGCCGGAAAAAAAATCATTGAAATCAGAAATAAATTATCAAATAAATGCCTAAAGCAATTGGTTATAACTTTGTATAAAATTGGTTATTGCTCATTTTTACAATTAGGAAAATTTTTAATCATGAAGCATTGATTGTTTTCATTTGAATGTTCAAATACGTTTTGAACCACTGAGGATGTGTAAAAAGAATTCAATATTAGTTCATTTGTGGGTCGAACTGATAAATGGAGCCAATTGAAAATGATTATATAAGAAAATCGCAGCTCTGAAATTAATTAAATGGGATGAAAATAATTTGAAGAAATATCTACTGTGTCTAAGTTGATGAATGCGTCACTTCGTTTCACGTCAGAAGTTTCGCCAGTTCTTGGGTTGCCTATGAGTGAGACGCTACGAGCAAAAAGGGAGATTCTTTTGGCGTAAAAAGAAGCTTCTTTCCTTTGTAAGTGTGCAAAATGAATATCGGATAATTGTTAGGTCAGGTCAACGAAAAAAAACGAGTTAAAAAATGATGCGACACTTAAAACTGTAGAATCGGTTGAAGAAGAAAAAAACTGCTGTAAATATCGACTGTGCTAAAGCTGATGAAAGTGTCTTGAAGGAGAAGACTGAAAATAATCATTAAAATCAGAAATAAAAATCAAATAAATACACAATGAAATAAGTTATAACTTCGTACATAATTTGTTATTGCTTATTTTTTAAATTAGGAAAATTGTTAATCATGAAGCATTGATTGTTTTCAATTGAATGTTTAAATATTTTTTTAACCATTAAGATATGTAAAAAGAATTCAATATCAATTAATTTGTGGGTCAAGCTGATAAATGGAGCAAGTTTGAAATAAATATAAGAAAATCGCAGCTCTGAAATTAATTAAATGGAATAAAAAGAATTTTCAAAGATATCTACTGTGTCAAAGTTGATGAATGCGACGGTTCGTTTCACGTCAGAAGTTTCCCCAGTTCTTGGGTTGCCTATGAGTGAGACGCTACGAGCAAAAGAGGAGATTCTTTTGGCGTAAAAAGAAGCTTCTTCCCTTTGTAAATCTGCAAAATAAATATCGGATAATTGTTAGGTCAGGTCAACGAAAAAAGACGAGCTAGAAAATGATGCCACACTTAAAACTGTAGAATCAGTAGAAGAGAAAAAAAAACTGCTGTAAATATCAAATGTGCTAAAGCTGATAAAAGTGTATTTAAGGAGAAGACTGAGAATAATCATTGAAATCAGAAATAAAAAGCAAATGAATATACAAAGAAATAAGTTATAACTTCGTACATAATTTGTTATTGCTTATTTTTTAAATTAGGAAAATTGTTAATCATGAAGCATTGATTGTTTTTAATTGAATGTTCAAATATTTTTTTAACCACTAAAGATATGTAAAAGGAATTCAATATTGGTTTAATTGTGGGTCAATCTGATAAATAGAGCCAGTTTGAAATTAATATAAGAAAATTGCAGCTCTGAAATTAATTAAATGGCATGAAAAGAATTTCCAAAGATATCTACTGTGTCAAAGTTGATGAATGCGACGCTTCGTTTCACGTCAGAAGTTTCCTCAGTTCTTGGATCTCCTATGAGTGAGGCGCTATGGGCAAAAGGGGAGATTCTTTTGGCGTAAAAAGAAGCTTCTTTCCCGAGTTACGCGAAGCGTGATGAATGCGATGAGCGTGATGAAGTCTCGTTAGTCGGTAAATCAATTGCTCGCCTGCGTCCAGTCGTCCGTCTCCCGCGTCCTCATCGACTACAGCAGAGCGCTGACTGCTCCGAAGTGTAATAGAAAAGAAGGGAAAAAAGGAAACGAAAAAATAACTCGACGGCCTTCTCCATCAATTTGTTCAAGCCTGAGGAAACTTGGCAGAAATGAAAATTCAAAGTCAATACGCTTCACTAACCTTGCTAATTTTGTTTGATTAGTCCAGTGCCGATAAAATTAAGCCCGCAGCTTCTTTCACAAGTTTTTGTTATTTTCCTGACCAGTTTTCGACCTTCGTATCATTAGATTATAAGTGAATGGAATAAAAGTCAGAAAAATGAGACAAAAATTAGTTTCTTTTTGTCAGGACTAAAAATACTAAACAAAAATAAATTTATTTGTTCGAATCAATTCGCTTTACTAACCTTGCTGATTTTGTTTGATTAGTGCAGTATTGATAAAATTAAGCCCGCAGCTTTTTCCACAAGTTTTCGTTATTTCCCTAACCACTTTTCGACCTTCGTATCGTTGGATTATAAGTGAATAGAATAAGAGTCAGAAAAATGGGATAAAAATTAATTTTTTTGTCAGGCCTAAAAAAACTGAAAAAAAATTAATTTATTGTTCGAGTCAATTCGCTTTACTAAACTTGCTGATTTTGTTTGATTAGTCCAGTGCTAATAAAATTAAGCCCGCAGCTTTTTTTTACAAGTACTGTTATTTTCCTGACCACTCCTCGACCTTCGTATCATTAGATTATAAGTGAATAGAATAAAAGTTAGAAAAATAGGATAAAAATTAGTTTTTTTGTCAGAACTAAAAATACTAAACAAAAATAAATTTATTCGTTCGAGTCAATTCGCTTTACTAACCTTGCTGATTTAGTTTGATTAGTGCAGTATTGATAAAATTAAGCCCGCAGCTTTTTCCACAAGTTTTCGTTATTTCCCTAATCACTTTTCGACCTTCGTATCGTTGGATTATAAGTGAATAGAATGAGAGTCAGAAAAATGAGGGAAAAATTAATTTTTTCCCCAGGACTAGGAATACTAAATGAAAATAAATTAATTTGTTCGAGCCTGAGAAATTTTTTCACTAAACTAACGAGTATTTGCCATTTTCCTGTACTTTGATATTATTCGATTATTAATCATCAGAAAGAGATTCATCAAAATAGTATAAAAAACAATATTTTTGTCAAGCATGGAATTTTTTTTTTGTCACTCCAATTTTGCTTAGTCCTTTGAGTCCCGAATGATTTCCTACGAGAAAGACTCCTAGAAAAATTCAACGCCTCTAAATGTGTTAAATGTATTAGAGTATCCAAAATAAACCAAGTTTACAAAATGTTGTTATATAAAACATTAATCTAAAGGAATTTCATCTAAGAAATTATTCCAGTAACTTTTGTTTACGGAAATAATTGTATCACCTTTAGAAAACTTTTTTCAAGGAATGAAACTTAAGTTGGTAACTGGCAGATAAGTTTCATAACTTCTGGAATATCAATTATTCTGCCTTTTATTCAGCTCTTCAAAAAAAAAAAAAACATTCCAACTCGAGCTTTACTTCGAGTTATTCAGGGTGCGAAAGTATAGATTTTTTTTTCATTCCGAGGAAACTCATAACTGCTGAAACAATTACGAAGCACGTAAATTGCACGTTCCTCGGAGTTGGAAAAATATTGGAAAAAAAGGAACATTCCTTCTCGCGATATAATTTCTTGGTGGTCCGAACGATTTTGTACCGGCGGAAAAAACGGATACGTTTCCATATCTCGAATCTATGGAGCACACGTTTCTCGACCGGCGCAATTGTGGGCATAAATAATTCGTACGTTGAGATCGATTGGAGTTGCATATGCACTTTATATGCTAGCTCTCCAATATTCTGCACCAAACAAATCAGAGCAGCCAGCAAATTGTGACTTTTTAAATTGCTTTATATCTCAACTTTTTCTGTCCCTCGACGGTCGACTTCCCTCAGCATAGTTAACACCTATACCGCAGATAACTCACCAGGAAAATATTTTTACTCACATTTTGCAATATAGTAAATATACCGGTTTCTTTCAAATCTTGTAATACAACATTTATAGGCAAATTACATTCTTAAATTTCTTGCGAAATTAGTTCTGTTTAGGTCTTTAGATTCCTTGATATTTGCAAAAAGTTTATTTTTGTCCCTTACTCCAAAACAGTTATAAACATTAGACATCTTTGAGAATTCCCTACAAGATTTTAAAAACGCAAACTGTTGGGCAGTTGTCAATTTACTGCACTAAACATATGGATTGTATAATTATATAGATAGTTTTTAATACAAGATTTACAAATTCATTCGTGACATCTGCGAATCTAGGTGGATTATATAATTAGCAAGCATGCCATTATGTAGGTTTATAAAGCTTTCATTTCGCTCTGGTAAACACCTGTTTAACCATTCTATTTTTTTTTTGTTTCAGGTAAGCAATGCAAGACTGGTTGAATATTCCACACCGACGGTTCCAAGTTGGTGAGCGAATGGGCCCCGCTGCAATTTATGTATGCTTCACTCGAGTTTCAACGTCCGCGAGGTTTCAGCCGCGACCAAACTCCACGTTCTTCTTGCAAAGTCCTCATGGAGTCGAAATCTGGGTTGACGAATATAAACGCAGAAATTTACGTGAAATTTCCCTCAATTAAATGTTATCATTTTTGTTGAATTATAACATTGAATTTTTTTGCTTAAATAATCACAAAAATCACTCGTTTCGATGACCAGCGCACACCGAAATATGATCAATATTAAGGTAGTCGTTAATTTCGACGTTGAGGGATTTTGTCCGAGACGCCCCTTCATTTTGTTTAAAATAAGTTCAAAAAAATCTGGTTAAAATTTGAGAGCTCTATCTCAACGGGAAAACGTGCCTGTAAGCGCAAACATTTTCACATTTAAATAACATGGGAGTTTTGGCACAATTACTTTGAATTTTTTTCCGAGCCTCATAAAAGCGGGAAAAATCCAAATACTGCACGAATTGTACGTCAAGTAGTTGTACTTTGTACACAAATTTTAATAACCATCTCGTCATTGTATTCAACACCCTTAAGTCATTAAAGTTATTAAAGCCGGCAAGAGCCTTCTTTCACAACTGACTTCGAGCTCTTTTCATTCGGTTACTTAACGTGCAAAATAAGGTTGCTCTTTTTGATAGTGCCAATAAGAAATTTTGAAAAAAAATTTTTGATTACGAAACAATGGTTTTTTTTCAAAAGTAATATGATTTCTTAAGCATTTTTTTTTCGCTAACTGACTTTTCAGGACCTTTTCGCTTTGCTGTAGAGGTTAAAACCATTTAGATCGTGTTCTTGATGTTTAAACTTGAAAAACAGAGTAAAAAAATTTTTCTTGTCCTTGCGTATAATTCAAGATGGCGCCTAAACTGAAAATTACGTTTAGGAATGTGTAACTCAAAAAAATTAACGTTGAATCGAATGTGCAGGGAATAAAAAGTCTCGGAAAATATTTAAGGAATGATCCTGAATTTTTTCAGAATTTTTCGAGAAATTTGAAATTTTTCCAAAAATTGGCTGACTACAAAAAAATTCAAAAATGCTTTGAAGAATTATGAAAAAATTCAGTAATATTAAGTGGCTTATTCTAAGCACTTTTTGTTCAGAGAGATTATTTCTAAAATTCATAAACTTTGACAAAGGAGTTACTGATCTCCGGACGCCATCTTGAATTATACGCAAGGAAAAAAAAAAGTTCCTAGTCTGTTTTGCAAGTTGAGACATTAAGAACATGATCTTAATGGTTTTAACGTCTATAGCAAAGCTGGAAGGTCCTGGAAAGTCACTTGGCGTGAAAAAAAATGTTTAAGCAATCATATTACTTGAAAGAAACCATTTTTTGTGATCAAAAAATTTTTTCCGAAATTTCTTATTGGCATTATCGAAGAGAACAACCCTTAAGACATAATGTTAAGCTGTTTCGAATTATTTTGCTCATTAAGTAACCGAACAAAAATCGCTCGAATTCAGTTGTAAAAAAGGCATATATGAATCTATATATATATATATGAAAATAAGAATATAATGATGAGATAGTCATTAAAATTTGTGTACAAAGTATAACTACTTGTCGTACAATTCGTGCAGTATTTGGATTTTTCCCGCTTTTGTGAGGCTCGGAAAAAAAACGTGAAGTAATTGTGCCAAAACTCCTATGTTATTCAAATGGGAAAATGTTTGGGCTTACATGCGCGTTTTCCCGTTGAGATAGAGCCCTCAAATTTTAACCAGATTTTTCAAAAAATTAATTTAGAACAAAATGAAGGGGCAACATCAATCAATCAACATCATCATCATCATTAAACATCGAAATTAACGACCACGCTAATCAATATAATATTCAGCTTGCTATAGAGAGTGCAATAGGTGCAATCATGATGTATAATTTGATTGCTGACTGCTTCCGAAATTTACCAAACGTCAAAAAGAGTGAAATAATTTTTACAATGTTTCCAAGAAGTTATGGGTTCGTTAGAAAATTTAAATCCAATGACTCCCGATTGGATAATGACTCACAATATTTGATGGAATAATCATCAACTTCATAAGCAGAGATTCATTCATTTAATTTTATTCAATTAATTCAATTTAGGTAAATATTCCGCATCGACGATTCCAAGTTGGTGAGCGAATGTGCTCAGCTACAATTTATGCATGCTACACTCGAGCTCAACGTCCGCGATGTTTCAGCCGCGACCAAACTCCACGTTCTTCTTGCACACATCGCATGGAATCGAAAATCTCGGTTGGCGAATATAAACAAAGAAATTCACGTGAAATTACCCTATCAATATTAGCATTTTTGTTGAATAATAACATTGAATTTTTTTGTTATATAATCACAGCGATCACTTCTTTTGATGACTAGCACACACCGAAATATGATCAATGTATTATTCAGCTTGCCATTGAGAGTGCAAAGGTTGCGATCATAATATTTTATTTTATTGCAGACTGCTTCCGAAATTTACCAAACGTTAAAAAGAGTGAAAAGAGCGCCACAAACCAAGAAAGATTATAAAAGAGTAAAATAATTTTTACAATCTTTCCAAGAAATTATCGGTTCGTTAGAAAATTTAAATCCAGTGACTCTCAATTGGGCGATGACTCACAATATTTGATGGAATGATCATCACTTTTATAAACAGAGATTTATTTCATATAATTTCATTCAATTAATTCAATTTAGTTGAATATTCCGCATCGACGATTCCAAGTTGGTGCTCAGCTACAATTTATGCATGCTACACTCGAGCTTCAACGTCCGCGATGTTTCAGCCACGACCAAACTCCACGTTCTTCTTGCAAACACCGCATGGAATCGAAAATCTAGGTTGGCGAATATAAACAAAGAAATTCACGTGAAATTACCCTATCAATATTAGCATTTTTGTTGAATAATAACATTGAATTTTTTTGTTATATAATCACAGCGATCACTTCTTTCGATGACTAGCACACACCGAAATATGATCAACGTATTATTCAGCTTGCCATTGAGAGTGCAAAGGTTGCGATCATAATATTTTATTTTATTGCAGACTGCTTCCGAAATTTACCAAACGTTAAAACGAGTGAAAAGAGCGCCACCAACCAAGAAAGATTATAAAAGAGTAAAATAATTTTTACAATCTTTCCAAGAAATTATCGGTTTGTTAGAAAATTTAAATCCAGTGACTCTCAATTGGGCGATGACTCACAATATTTGATGGATTGATCATCACTTTTATAAACAGAGATTTATTTCATATAATTTCATTCAATTAATTCAATTTAGTTGAATATTCCGCATCGACGATTCCAAGTTAGTAAGGGAATGTGCTCAGCTACAATTTATGCATGCTACACTCGAGCTTCAACGTCCGCAATGTTTCAGCCACGACCAAACTCCACGTTCTCCTTGCAAACGCCGCATGGACTCCAAAAACTGGGTTGTCGAATATAAACGAAGGAATTTACGTCGAATTAACCCAGTAAGCCAGACGGTGCACCAAGTGTGCCACGAATTACTTTTGCAACTCCAGATGAGGCTCGTAAGATGCCCTCGAGTAGTGAACGCTTTATTCCCCATTTCAAGAAAGAGAATAACGCATGTGGCTTTTAACGAGGAGGCTTAGAATGCCAGGATCTAAAACTGGAATCTGTGCACGTCCGTATTATCATTAGATCGCCATAACTTGTTGCACGGTGCTCCAATCACCGTCCAAGTAAATACTGAGCTATGGTGAACGTGGTAGTAGTGCACAACTACTATTTTGTTCTAATGATTGGTTATAAAAATATTTCTATTTGCCGGACGCGTTGAGAAGTTCCAATGATTCCAACCAACTTACTTACAGTTTTTGCTGGAGAGTTATTGTGGAATCTCTAGCAAAAATCATAGCACGTTTAGCAGTATCATTGAACCGTGGCTCGAAGTTAGGTTATATTTATTGATCCTGTCGGTGTTTACAAAATTTTAATTCGCCACATGCATTGGCTACTGTGCAATGTAATTGTGATTGCAGTCTTCAAATGCAGGATGCAACTGTCTGTTGTTGTCAACTCGTATATCATTCTCATAGTTGCGCAGTTATCGCTGTTTGTTATGGTTCTGATTATGATAATATGTTACGAGAATATTGGCAAATAATCCTAATCGAATTATCGTGCATTTATTCGTTTTTGTGCAATATTTAGTCTGAGAATATCATAAGTATAGTACTTAATACACTGTTTATTCCTGCTTAAATATTAGATCCTGGATTTTTCAAACATTCCTATGAATTGCGAAAAATTTAGAGGGAATCGAAAACCAGAAGAAGCATTCAGAAAATAATACAATATTTTAATAAAAAGATTGTGTAAAAGGAAATTGAAAAAAAAACCAATTCTTACGCTGTTATCCATTTTTTCTTTTTAAACATATGAAAATTCATTAGAATGACCAAAATTAGCGAAAAAATATAGAGAAATGTTACAGGAAGTAGCAGTTAAATATAGTTTATTATGAAATATCAGAGAGTTTGAGGGACAAAAAAATGAAATTATAGAGAACGTCTCATATGATTTTCATTACTCGTAGTTTTATGAGCGACGGGACGATTAACGGGGAAGGTCAAATATAATAATTCAAGACTCCATAGGTTTGTGTTCGTGAAGTAAGGATAATTCACTTCCACTTCATTAAGCCCCCGTTATTACGTAGTCGAGAAATCACTCGTCGGTTTTATTAATGCAAACAAAAAATTATCGATAAAGAGTCGAATTTTCCGGGGGAGGGTAATTATTCGGCGTTAACTCTGACAAACATTGATTCATCTCGCAATTCCACGAGCATAACTGGAGCACGTTGTTTACAAAACTGACGAGCTCCTGCATTAATTGCTGTTGCTCCAAGTGTTCCGATCGGGATGAATTCGCCGCTCGTTCACATAGTACCTTCACTTTTACTCGTCTGGCTTTGTATCTTTTTTTTTTGTTTAATTCTCTCGGCTGTGTTCGAGTGGGAAAGAAGCGTCGACGTTCACCGCCGATTTCTTCGCTTTACACACGGTAATTATTTGCAGCGAGCATGTCCGTGAAATAGCTCGTCAATGTATCATAAAAACTTTTTAGCTGACAGTTATTCCCGTCATTAAAAAGATCTGGACACATTTGAGTCAGGAGAAAAAAGAAATTTTTCGGTAGTCGTGATGGGCAAGCTCAAATCTTTGTTGTTGTCTCAATTTCCTGGCATGTCTTTTTACTGGCGTCAAAATTCACGTTGATCATTGGACTTTTGTAATGTTGTTCAAAGATTTTATCACCATTGAAATAGACTTTCCTTTGATTCCCTCAGACGCGTACACGGAAAGAAATTTCTGTGTTGTAACAACATAAAACAGTGACAACAAAAATCGTCACGTTAGGCTGATCAATCTTTTGTTCGGCTCACAAATCCGATTTGCTAGGCTGACACATTTTTTGTACTATCGACAAATGTTTTCGTTAACCTGACAAAACGATTTTTGTTGTCACCGTTTTATGTTATCGCAACACAGAAATTTCTCTCAGTGTAGACTCCTAAAATATTTCATATCAGCTTCAAAAAGATCTCAATTTGAAAAAATGTAATCTGAGACCGTTCTACGCCCTTGCAAGGATATATTGAGCTACATTCACCATCGGAAGGTTATTATCCCTTGCCAATGAGGAAAGTCCTTGTATCATGGCCTTCAACCATTTCGAACCATCAAATCTTACTCGTCGATCATTTATCTATTCAATTGAGCCTAAGATCTAATAGGAAGTAATTGAGTAACAATTTCTTTTTTTTTCTCTTGCTAAAAAGTCTGCAGACATCAAAGCAATCGTCGATATCGTTGATCGCGCGTGTCTGATAGTTTCTCAGGCGCAGAGCCAAAACTGTACTAGAAAAAGCAGCGACTGTTTAGCTGCAATGCAATTTCACGGAAGTTGTTTTGTTGTACTTGGTATTCACCTCCGAAAGTCTCGTTTTCAATCGCGTAATCGATGTAGCTTAAGCTATTCGTGAATGCGGTTCGAGAGCAGCCGATTCCGCCGTTTAATCTCACGCTCTTCCTTTCCATTCACGTGACCGCGCGAACCATCCTAAAAATAAGTATATGCAAATCCGATGGGAATAAACAAGTCGGTCAGTCTCTGGGATGCAATCGATCAGCGAAATGCAAACGGAAGTTCGCAGAAGTAGAAAATAGATCAAACGGCACTGTATCTGCCCTCCTTTAATTACAAAACTCTATGAACGTCCATTATTTATTCATCTGCACGCAACGAGTCCAGAGAAAATTCATGCATGTTGCGAAAGAGATGCTTTGCGTTACAACTGCAAGCGGAAGTAGCGAAAGGATGCGACGATCTCTCGAACAGGAAACTGAAAGTCGATCTTCGTTTAATTGCATTGGATCTGTGGATCGATGTCGGAGCAACGATGCTTAAGACATCAGCTGTCCATTCCATTACGTCGCTATTGACTGAAGTCTGAAGTGTTCATTCAGTTGTTTTTACTTTGTAATATAGGAAACATTTGTTTTTACGAAGAATTTGTTCGAGGTTCTCTTGTCTACTCACAATGGCTTAAAACAATCGATTTAAAACCGATTTAAATCGGACAGTGGTTCACAAAAAATGTCCAGATGGATGTGCAGAATAACTGTTCCCGTTGTACAAATTGACGCAATGATTAAATCATTTAATCCAATTTCATTCAGGTTTTAAATGTATTGAAAAGATTATCACAAGAAAGTAGGTTTCAATTTTTTAATTTTAGTTCTTCTACAAGTGAATTAGTATTGAAGGACGTTCGAATTTAAGGTCAGAATGTAAAGAGGTTAGGATTTCATACAAGCTAGAATTTTTCCAAGTAAAATTTTAGAGTCGCCGAATCGCCGAAGGGAGAAAATGCAATGAGAAACGTGCAGCGCTCGACTTTGCATTTCTTAAATTTTTATGTAACTAGGAATTATCTGTGAAGCTGTAACTTCAATTATAAATAATTTTTAATATGTAACGCGTTAGTTTAATTAATGAATTTTTTAATTGTCTTATCAGTTTCATGGAAGAGTTCATTAATTGCGGAAGACAACGAGAACTTAATTAATTCGTGTCGCTTAATGAGGGCGTTTTGGTGCCTCAAGCCTTATTCTTGTTACGTAAGAAACGGTCATATATTTAGCTCGGAGCGACGCGAAATAAGGGGACCAAGGAAATGAATGATTGCCCGCCACGTTTCGCTTTGAAAGTAAAATCGGTAGTCCTCCTTTAACGAACGTTTATTCTTAAATTGGAGGAAAAAAAACCCTTATTTCGGTCATTGGACACCCCAGGCCACAGTAGTTTATCAAGCATGGACAGACTTAGCCGTCAGCACTCCATAAATAATCGCCAAAGTCATAACGAAGCGAAAATTTTTTTCTGAGTTTTTCTGGTGGTCGTATCAGGAAAATGGAATTAATAGTGGATTTCGAATGACTGTTCGATTTTTCCCCAAAAGAAATACCTAAACCCACCTTTTGAGCTCATAAATACTAATCAGCATAACGAACCCACGTGAAAAACGCTCTATATCATTACTGAGTAATGAATTCATTATTGACCTTAGCATTACACATAGCATCATGGTTTCGAATAAACCTTAATTGCATAATTGATTCTATCATTACTACTTTGCCAAAATTATCTACAACATTTCCAATGAATATGAACATTTTCTTAATAGTTGTTGTGAATATAGTTTTCCCTCAAAATTGAACGAATTATTCAAAATGAAATGCAGCAATTTAACGAAACAAGTGGTTAAAAAACTGTCAATTCCATCACAATTCTTCTTTGAATTTTCTTGAAAATAGAGACAATTTGCAGTTATGCAAATATTTCCGAAGTAGTGCTGATTATTATTGATGAATAATAATTATTGAAGACAGTAAAACATAGATATGTATGGAACAGTAATTTTTTTCGAAGCCCAAAATATTACTAATTTTATTACTTCTTAAAATTAATAATGAATTTCTAATGACTGTTCGCTTGAAACTATGGAGAATTTGCAGTTATGCCCTATTTCTAAAGTACTGTTGATCATTACTAACGAATCATAATTATGAAAGAAAGTAATATTGAATATCCATTCAATAAAATAATGGAAATAAATTACTCAATTCCAAAAGGGTATACATTTTTTTTAATTTTCATGGGTCAAAAATGTTTAGTTTTATTTTATTTCACGCCTAAATAAAAAAGACGTACAGTCCCGCCAAAAGTGAGTTTCAGAGACAATTACGACGATCACTTCCCAATGGGATAAAAATCGGAAAAAATAATGCGTATAAAACGTGCTGATTGCTCAGCAGACAATCAGTCAACCTAACTTTTTTTCTAATAAAAATGGTATGTTAATTTATTTGAATACGTACGAATTTTTTCAATCAGTCAACCTAACATTTTTTCTAATGAAAATGGTATGTTAATTTATTTGAATACGTACGAATTTTTTCAGATTTTTATTATTTTGTAAAATATGCGTGAGATAATGAATTTTGAATATGTGTTCGGCATAAAACCATCTACTACACTCAAGATTTTTTTGCAAAACGCATATCCAAAATATAACAAAGTTGTTATATTCTGCGCATTTTTCAAAATTAAAAAATCAAAATTAAAATAGAGATAAAAATCTGAAAAAATTCGTACACATTCAAATAAATTGACATATCATTTTCATTAGGAAAAAAGTTAGGTTGACTGATTGTTGGTTAAACAATTGTTTATTTCATTTTGTTAATAACATTCTGGGATTATTATGATGCAAAATCAATCTTTTAAGCACGTTTTATATACATTATTTTTTTCCGATTTTTATCCCATCGAGAAGTGATCGAAATTGACTCTGAAATTCACTTTTGGCGGGACTGTACGTATCACACATCCTTAAGACGTGATTCTTTATATGGCGGTCATTTCCGGAAAATTACGAGGCGACTAATCGACAAACATTGGAATGTACCCAACGCAACTTCTAGGACAACTTGGCACGTAACATCCAAGTAAACAGAGCGCTGGACTATAGATTGTCGTCGGTGGTAATACTATCCGTGCTTCTCGCATAATCGATTGCTCAAGCACCAAGTTTCCTTAACAAAGAAGGAACGTCAAGCAGAACCCGTTCTACTTGTTCTACACATTGGATTTTCCACCTTAGCACCGATGAAACCACGGGAATTCGCACCTTAAGGAAATACTAGTTTTCACACATACGAGCAATCAATCCATTATTCGGTAACAGCAATTGTACTGCAATCACGTTACTTCAACCTCAAAGTGTCACTTCAATCTTTGCTTTTTATAAACAACATCAATTTACATTATTCTTAGGCCTGCAAAATTTTTAATAAACAATAGAAATATTATAAAAAATTACCATTCATTCATTTCACTTCCAATTCTCTCAAAATTATTTTATGTAACGTCAGGAGCGAATTCGCGGTAGAATTTTTTTTGCTGTCAAGTTCGTTACAACATTATGGTCACTACATCTATTTTTGTTTTGGTCTGAAAAAAATCCATTGCGGTTTTTTATTGTGGAGCGTTGCTTTAAAATTATTTTTATTCCGATTTCTCAATAACCGGGTAATAAAAATCGAGGCCTATCGACGTGTAATGTTGTAGGAGCATCGATACGACTGATCCATCGAATCGAACCGAACTAAGTGCTGATCTAGTAGATCCGACTGAGATGCGGATCTATTTGTGAGACAATAATATGCCGTAATCGAAGCAGGTTCCCGCGTCTGTAAAATAACGATATTGAGAAATCATCGCCACGACGGAGGACAAACGCCACTCATTTTTAACCCAGTTTCGCTAATGACGAGAGTCCCTTTCGAGAGTTCTCGCCCACTTGCGAAATATCAGTCCTATAGTGCTTCACCGTCGGCAGGTACAGAGCCACAAACATCGTGACTCTCCGAGATCCCGAACCCGATTCTTTTTTATTTGTTTTCGATCGATATAATCATGCGGTTTTTTCGACTGAAATTACTTTCATTTCAATTTTTTATTGTATAAATGAATTACTCTAAATTTAACCATAATCTTCAATGTATGTTTTTTTTTCATTCAACTTATGTTTCATTAAGCTAGATTTATTAAATTAATAGAAAGTTACAGTGTCAAAATAGAACAGATAACAGATGAACAGATGAACAGATGAACAGATGAACAGATAAAAAATTATGCGTTTCTGCGAAAGTGGAATTTGTAGAACAAATTTAAGTGTTTGCATTCATGAAGCATTTTGTATTCCCTGTTAGTCCAGTTTTTTTCTGATATTAAAAAATCGGCAACTTGATTATACTAATTGAGTCAAAAAATTACGTAGAACAACAAAAAAAGTAGAACCTTGCAAATTGCTTCCTCATAATTTTTTGCTTTTTACAAAGCTATCTCTATGAGGAAGTATGTTGATCAATTTTGGCTTCCTCATAGAGGAAGCTTTGTAAAAAGCAAAAAATAATGAGGAAGCAATTTGCAAGGTTCTACTTTGCAGGCTTGTTTATGCTCAGAAGACATTTTTATGAAAATTCGAAAAGACGTAAAATTTTTACCATTCGATCGATTGACGTTAAATTTCGACTGACACATCGTTTTATGGTAGTCCATATGTGGACAAAATTTCAGCTGGGTATGTCGCAATGTACACAAGTGAGCGCGCCAACGAGATTTTGCAAAAAATGTAAAATGCCATAAAATTTGAACCACTCGACCAATTGCTGTCAAATTTGTACCAAATATCTTTTTAAATGTTCGTCTAAGTATGAAGACAATTTAAGATAAATCTAGAGAAAATTTCGAAAAAAAAAAAAATGTAATAAAAGTTTTTTTTTGTTCATCAAAATCGATTTTCTGACATGTTAATAGTTAATTGGACTATAATCTTAATTAGAAATCAATAATCGTGAAATCATATCGGCGATTGCAGCCGGATATCTCAGAATTTGCATGAGTTATAGTATTTGCAGACATTTTTGGAAAAATTAAAATTGTAATAAAATCAGATCGACTCGACAGATTCTCGCAAAATTTGGTACACATAATGTTTCACGGGTATTTCATTTTTGTACAAAATTTCAGCCCGGTGCCTCTTTAATTGCGAAAGTTATAGCGTGAAAACGATTTTCTCAAAATTTTCACAATGCTGTGAAATCTAAATTTTCAAACTGATTCGCGTTAACTACAATCCCAAGCGGTATTCTATTATAGCCCACGTGCATACAAAATTTAAAGAGCATTCATTGAATATTGTGACAATTATTGCGTAAACAAAGAAATATGCACACACACACACATCGGACAACAAAAATGTTACGAAAACAAAGCTTCTTCTATGAGGAAGCAAAATATAAAGTGTAATTTCTATGCTTAAAAATTAATTGAACTTGATCAATTCCTTCGCAAACTATTTGACCTGCCAGAGAATGTCTTTTTTGCGAAACAAAAATGCATAACTCGGTCATTTTTCAGCTGAAAAATCGTGATAATCGATTTCACGTGAATGGAAGTATACATAGAAAACTTTTGATCGGTATGTTGCCACTGTCTTGTTATAATAACCCACAGGGTGAACGGACATAGAGTGAGATTGACAAATTACGTCAGTTGAAATTAAAAGCACGCGTCACGAGTCGCGTTCACCGAATGAACGTAATTCATTTGGACAGTGCGCAGTGTGTGGACAAGATAATCGGCACAGTATATTAATTAGGTCAAAATTAGAACTCGTGGCCTCTGGATACAAGTCTTAGCCAACTCTTTGTAATACCAGAGTGACCTATTATAGTATAGGCACTCTATCGTAAAGTGCTAATGCTTTTGCGAAACATTTTCGTTCAACCAATTCGACAATATGAATAGTGCCCCGCGAAATTGACTGAATAATTGGAGTGAACTGTAATTCACTCGGTTAAAACTAGGGCTAACGTAATGATCGATGCGATCATTTGGCCCGTGGCTGAAGCCAAGCCAATCGCCTCCAGACATTCTTGCTTTGGGAAATACTAGCAACATCGAAAATATTCTTAAGGGGGCGGATTTTGCGAAGTTAAATTTGCAAAATTTAACTTTGCAGCTTAATTTTTTATCAAAGTTGAATTTCTGAAAAATTTGAGTCACATAACACATTATGACAAAACTGTGTACCTATTATTGCAAAATAGTACTGATTTGATGTCTAAAGGTTGACTTTGCCATGTTATGTTTTGTTAAGGATAATGCAATAACATCATTCTTCCAAAATTTCAAATTCCGACAAATTTGAACAATATTGTGTATTGTGACGAAACTATATACAAATTATCGCTAGTTATTACTAATTTTATGTATGAAATTTGAGTTCATTGTTTCATGTTTTGTCAAAGTTGGGGCAAAATCAATTTTTTGCCGAAAATTTCAAAACTCTATAAAATTCGAACTGCTTTTCCGATTTCGGTCAAATTCAATAGCAAGCAACACTAAAAGTACCTGCATTTATGAAGAAGTATTCAGGAAAATATCATCAATCTTACGGAAGCTAAAGCGTGCACGCCTTTTCTTGACAAATTTCAAAGAGCCATAAAATAAAAATTTCTGGATACATTCCGTAACAAATGACACCAATTAAAGACGAACTGCTGCTTTATTTGTGTGCGAAAATTAAACGCAATGGGTTGAATGTTTCTTGAGTTACGATAGATTGAAATTTTAAAGCCCTGCAACACACACACATGCATACGGACACATTTTCTGAACCATTTTTCTCGATGTTTTGGCCAGTTTCGAGTGTTTTGACATAAAAATCACGAACATTTTTTTTCTATGACAAAAAAAGCTTTCTCTATGAGGAAACAAAAAACAACATTTAAAAATATACTGAAAAATATACCTTCTTGTAAAAATCTCACGTCTAAACCTCATTAACAACATATCGACCACTATAATTCTGCAACATTATAAAAACGTCCAGTGCACCTAAATAATAAGAGAGAAATATTAAAATTTTTGATAGGTTATAGGTTTCAAACCAAATTGTTAGAAATTTAGTTTTGAAGTACGTACTTATTTACTTGAAGAAGGGTTACCATGTACAGAATCTTTTTTCTTTCTACTTTTTTAGGTGACTGGGTCTTCTTAAATCTACTGTGATTTCTACTTCGTGAAACCATACTTTTTTTTATATTTCTTTTACTATAAAGTTGTATGCAATATACGGATTGTGTTCAAGGGGATCGGGTAATTTAAAAAAGGTCACACGAGTTTTTTAATTTCCTTATGATACTATAATAAAAGTATTTACGGCGCTGTCTATAAAAAACTTATTTTACGAATACGTATGAACTACTTGACCAAATTAGCTAAAATTTAAATGCCAGATCAAGTTCCAGCTACTGTTCACTTGTCGTGAATTTCATAAAAATCGTTCGACGCGTTCCGGGTTTATATGAGTTTTAAGATTTTGGATAAAAAAATTTCTACACTCTAACAATTCCTTTTTTATTCATATCATATTCCATCTACGGTCATTGCCTGCAGAAATGCCACATTTGAAAGTAGCCCTTATTATCTCGCTTCTACATCCATCCAATCAGCTTTCCTCACCAGAAACCAGCGTGAGATCTCATTACAATACTAAATATTTGAATATCTCTCTGGTAAAATGACCCTTGTGGTTAAAAGGTGTGCCTGAGGTAGCCATACAGGGTATTTTGGTCTAATACAGGCGCACTTGACTATGCACACTCCAAGAATTCAATGATTACAGTGGCTGCGAACTGAGAATTAGTAAAAATATCCTGAAGCTATTTACAGGGCAGGAGAGCACTTTGCGCGAAAATTTGAATCTTCGACTGTACATTTATGATAGCATGCCGGTTTTAGCTCGCACGCACCTCCGCGGTGAAGTAATTTTCCCGGTGAAATTTCCCGGTGCGGTATATTGCAAATACATGGGGCATTCCATACTAACTCGACCTGGACCTTGGATTTCATCCCCGATTTTTTATGTTATTGTTTTATCTCTAATAAGCAACCATAATTTTTATTAGATTTTTTTTAAAACAATTTATATACCTACGGATATTTATAACGAACATATTTATCGCCGGAGTTTAGATGGCTGGAAAATTCTCAGAAATCCTATATCAGCTATCAACATCTTTAAACTTAGACTCAAAGTGTCAGGGACCTCGTTGCTATTTTTTAAGATTATTTTTAAAGTAAATTAGAAATATTATAAAAATATACATTGAAGTTAGTTCTGTAAGAATTCTTTCATTTAAAAAAAATTTTTAATCAAAGAATTTCAAGGCGAATTTATTATTTTAAATTCAATTTTTTATTTTTCATCCAAAAAAATCGCTGAAAAAAATTTTTTTGGATCCTCCGTAGTCCTGACATATATTGAAATGTTTAAGCAACAGACAACAGTGAAATTATTTTCATGCATTTAAATTTCATCAATCTCCTTTTCAAAATAATCCACGAAAAAATATAATCGGGATCCGGGACATTTCAAATCTGAGCCTAAAAAGTAGAACCTTTTACTTCGATTTTTACAAAGCTACCTCTATGAGGAAGTATGTTAATTGATTTTGGCTTCCTCATAAAGAAAGCTTTGTAAAAATCGAAAAATAATTAGGAAACAATGTGCAAGGTTCTACTTTGCATCTTTATTTACATTTTATTCTTAATCTCTGATGAATTACGAAATCCAGTGAGTTAAAAAAAACACTCTCACATCGCATTTTGATCAAGTATAGGTTTTTATTTTACGGAAGTTATGAGCGAAAATGTTTATTTATTAAGAAATTAAAAATGCTATAAAATCCGAACGACTTTACCGATTATCACCAAATTTCGTACGTAGCAGGGCTGTATGGTATTTTTTGACTGCGGAACATTTTGGTTCAATTGTTGAGATTCGATGTGATTTAGAGAATTTTTTTTTTTTTTTTGAAAAATTCAAAATACTATAAAATCGGAACCGCTTTACCGATTTCGCTGAAATTCAATACCAAACATCACTCAACGTGTCTTTATTTATAAAGAACTATTTAGCTAAATTGGCGAACTTTTACGAAAGTTAGAGCGATCTCGGCATTTTTTTGGAAAATTGAAAATTCTATAAAATCATTTTTCTTATTGAAAAAATAATTCGTACAAAAACTAGAAGTGAGGTGTAGGACATTTTGGGTTTAAGCTAAAAAATATTGATATCTGATACAGGATCAATAAGAATTTGTCAGATTCTTAGCACTCTATATATTCATCGTAAATAATCACAAGTACATAAATTGTTTTTAAGAAAATCTCATAAAAATTATGGTTGCCTTTTAGAGATGGGGCACTATTTTTCAAAACTGTGGATGAAATCCAAGAGGTCGAGGTTCAGAGCCAGGTTGCGTTGCTATGGAATGTCCCACATATAGTCATACACATTTCACATCCACTCAAATATACATCGACTGGGATCTAAGTCATTTTGGGTTTAAGCTTAAAAATATTGATATCTGATACAGGATTTATGCGAATTTAGTCAGATTTTCAGCCCTCAATATATTCGTCATAAGTAATGACAAGTACATGAATTGTTTTTAAGAAAATCTAATAAAAATTGTGGTTGCCTTTCAGAGATGGGATATCAATATCAATATTTTTCAAATTTCGGCATGAATTCCAAGAGGTCGAGGGTCAGAGCCACGTTGAGTTGCTATGGAATGCCCTTCATATAGTGTACACATTTTACATCCACCCAAATATGAATTGACTGGGATGTAAGTGGTTGAAATGAGTAGAGGTGCGGGCGTGTTCGTTGCCAGGTCGTTCATTTCCTTTTTTTACATATGTTTGCAACCGTAGTCGTCGTGATTTTTGGAGAAAGTGGCGGCATGAACCAAGAACCAGAACTCTCGAGATCGAGCTCGCACATCGCTACACACCGCGCGTGTGGAATCAACGTCTCGTCCGTCGGTGAAACCCAGATCTATTCCTGTATTACGACATAATAAGTCCGTTGACAGGTTGCGTGCGAGAATTGTACGAAATCTCTATCCTTCACTTTATAACGCAGCACTGGATTTATTTATAATGTAAACGCATACGCAGGAAGTAGAAAAAAATCGTATTTCTTGTTAAGTACATTGAATTTTATCATTGACACACGGAGAAAAATAGTATGAATGCTTATTTAAGCATTCATACTATTTTCACTCAATGATAAAATTCAATCTAATTAACAAGAAATACGATTTTTTTCTACTATTTATCCAAGATATTTATCTGAAGTTTTGTGCTCAACAGGTGGAAAAAATCGTAACAGGCATTTAATGGCAAAAGTTCTATCCTCGACACGAGGAAAAAAATATCAGGTAAAACAACTCATGTTAGGAAGAAATAGTCCATGGTATTCGAAAGCTAATGGGAGAGTCAATTTCTAATGTAATTTACTATTCTTTTCAGATCTTCTAGTGCAGACTAGAATTTCTAATAAAATCGACTGTATTTATAGGATTTTTCGTGGAATTTCTCGTCCACTTTGATAGGAAACAGCGTTAGTTCTCCTCTTACATAAAAGATGGTCGTTTTTTTACGGAGATCAGATTTTATAACGATTTCTCATAGCTCTGCCGCTCCTAAGAAGTTGAAATTTGGGTACAGATCACTGTATGAATTTTTATTCTTGATCGTATCTCTATTTTTACGAAAAAAGGATGTTCAACATTCCACATACTTTAAACCAAAATTCACGAAATTCCTCGTAGAGAAAGTAACATATACGGATGAAATGTGCAAGGACTTTATCGAATTTCTTCTGACAAAAATCTTAATTCAAGTTCGAGTTAATCTAGCAATAGTTTTTTGTCTATTAAGAAAAAGTTGTAATAGTTATTTGAAGATTCTATCATGAAATTGATGAATCAAAGTTCATTCAATGAATTTTCAAGTGAGAGGACAATTTTGTTCTCTCAGTCAAATTCATACTGAGATACAAGTAATTTTCAGTCTTATCAGAATCCTTTCACAAGTTCTCGAGTTTGAAGTAAGCCATCGAAAATAAATGTTGTGCTACAATAATGATATGCTCAATGCACTTTACATAATTCTTAAAACAGGGAAGTCTCCAATCCAGGAAATCCGCATCTCGACAGGACGTCTTTATCAGAGTGCAGAATGCACCGGAGTTTAAGCGAAAGTATTGCATCTTTTTCTCTACTCTTTATTTCTTCCTTTTCCAGTCGGATGAGGCGGATCTGAGAATGTAAAGTCATGCACTGTTTTAAGGTAGTTGCTGCGCGTCATACTAGTCAAAACCCAAATAATTTTCCATAACATTCTGCTATTATAATTATGCAAAATTAATCTTTTCAGCACCTTCAATGTGCTCGATTTTTAAAGATTTTTATCCCATTGAAAAGCGTTCGAAATTCACACTTGACCGGACTGTACCGAAAAAACTCCCTTAAAGGAACCGAGTCACCTAAAAACAGCCGTAAGAAAAAAATTCTGTAGTTGTGTCCTTTTTTTAAAAAAATCTTACATCCAAACTATTAAGTACATTTCAGAGCGAATCGATAAACAAATTTTGGTGTTCAATGTCTTATTTCATCTGTGAAAGAGTGAATGGTAAGAGAATGTAGACATTTTTATTTGACGCTGTTACGTCCCGAGCTAACGAGACATTGGAAAGCAATATATTTTTGGGAGTTCTTGTTCGATTAATGATTAAAATCAATATTTCAAACTACCACGCGTAAAATAAGTAGATTTATTTATCCGAATTGAACAGCTTAAAACACAAATTTAACAGGGTAAAACTTCTTACATTGTCACTGTTTATGACAATTATTATATTATTAGTTGATTATTTTAGGAAACTTATCCTTAAATGCACCGCTCAAGCGCTTGAAATATTCTATTTAAGACTTGTTGGTTGTTTGGAAATTGATTGGAGACTGACTATTGACATGAATGCAAAAATGATGAAAGAGTGAATCGGTATTTGAGTGGGGTTTTCGAGGATCTCGCGATGACCCAAAGATGCTGACAACGCACGACACATGCGGTCAGCAAAAACAGATAAGTTCAATAACCGAAGCACGAAGTTTCGAAACGGATTAACATTGGCAGAAATTGAGACTGAATATTGAACGGAATGGAAATTAAATGAATAATAATTATCTGAGGAAAAATAGCCAGGACATAACAGAGATCTTTCTGACAAAGCTATAATTTTAAATGTATAAATAAATCTTTCTTCATTGAGACCTCACTAAATAATTAGTTACAGTAAAGCCAATTTTCATTGTATCCAGGATTGCTACACTCATTGAGGTATGCACTCTTCGACATATGACATGGAAGACTATAATTTGCTTACAAGTTTGGTCTGAAAGCTGTGACAGGTAAAAAATTGTGCTTTCCACCTAACACCATTTTGGTGCACTGTAGTCTCTAAAAAATTGCATATTTATAATGCTTGACATGTACTTAATACGAATTGGTGAGTAATGTACGCGGCCGTTTTATTGTAAACAATGAATTCAAAGTAAGGGACTTGGTATCGGCCCAAAATCGTTTCGGCCCAAAATTATTAATCGTGAAAAAATATTGACAAATTAATAATGCTTACATGTGACGTTAAATTAGATGAATCGTAAATCAATATTGCCAGAGCCAAGGTGGCGTAATCGGTAACGCACTAGGGTGGATTCTTTGAGTTCCCGGTTCGATCACGGGCTGTGGCAATATTTTTTCACGATTAAAAATTAATTGTCAGAAATATCGTCCGTTCATATTGCTTTATAAATTCACGAATTGATAAAGCAATTTTAAGGGACAAAAATAAATAGATTCCAAATGTTTGATTTTCCTATACAGGAAGATCGATAACAACGAAATCTTCGGCATCGTTAGACTCAGACCCGTGTTACGATTGGCCAAACTTCCATCAAAATAAAAATATTACAGGCTGGCATCGTCGAAGCATCATAACATCTAGGGTGAACCGACCAGTGAATAGATAGTCAAGCAGACGAAAAAACTCAGAGAATGGACGCTTTTTATGCACGTGCTCTTATGGACAGTGTCCATTTACTGGGCCCGTCCATCCACTGGCTCCTTAACCCTATTCAATGTATACATACTACGTCAAAGTTAAAGTAATGCTACAAATTTTTTCTTAGACTAGTGTGAAGCGCAGGAGTTAACTTAACGGCTAAATCTACATGCAATATCGCAGTGCTAAAATGCAATGCATACGACTGTGAGTGTTTAAAGCCGAAGCGAATGTGAAAATACACAAGTTACGCTGTTGGGTTCCACCTGACTGAGCGAAAGTTGTGAACACCCGGGCGTGTACCAAACGATCTTTTACACTCGAATACTAAGCGATTTATGAGCCATTGGAGTTTGACTACTTGTCAAAGTAGTCACAGTCACTGTAGTCACTGCATCCGAACAAATGTCCACGTGTAAAATTGCAGCAAGGCCGCAGATATTCATAAGTGTCTTGTAACACAGAGAATTTCAATGTTATTCCTCGAATTGAGTATAGACTTTAGAAAGGGAAATCGAAATCATCGATGCACCGCCTTTTAGTGCTTATTACCTCGTTTCTCTTATTACCAACGAGCCAAACGGTTCTGAATAATCGTTGCCCTATAGAATGATAATAAATTCACAAGTCTATCAGTGGCGAGACTCACATTCTTGGCTCTTAATTTATTTATGACACCTTAACGACGCTGAGATATTAACGTGTTCGACAAGAACCGAGACTAGACATATCCAAGAGGCTATCATGTTTTCCTGTGTCAAATAAATTATTCCGCAGAATCTCTATTAGAGAAAGTGAAATTCGCAAACATAGTCTTCTGTGATTTTCGCTTTGAAGTATATTAAGGAGATAATTATCGGAAGAATTAATTTCCATCCTTAATCATCAATATGGTTCTATTTTTGAATTTTAATATTCGTGAGGTAAAAAGTAAATTCTTGTAATTTTAATTCGAGCCAGTGAAAATCTGTCAATAAAGAAATTCTGGTTCTTTGTTGTTGCAATTTTTATGAGCCTTAAAACTGGTTTATTTGACTCGTTATTATTCGCCTTGGACTTGAACTGCGGATTTCCTTCTAAAAGACCTTGTGGACTATTATGGAAAGTGTGTAATACGAAGCGGCGCTCGCGGGTTATGAAAAAGGATAGCGCTTGCCTGTGAAGTAGGAAGACAGAAAGGGTCGCACTCAGCTGGGGAAAAGACACCATAATTACATAGTACGTCCACTTATGCATATATGCAGAGGCGGTGCTTAGACGAGGCATCGAGGCATTAAAATCTACAGTGAAGGGAGACAGCCGATATCAGAATCAGCAGAGTATGACGTGACTTTTTGTTGTTCTCAATATACTTAGCAAATATCAGGTCTGAGTTTAACAGCGTGGTGCAACATTGTAGTTACAACATGCTTTGAATAGAAGCGAATAACTTTCCAACTTATCAATCTTATTCTGTACAACTTTCTGAGTATTCATACTTGAATGTAAGCTGATATATTTCTTCTGGTTTTTTTTTCTTACCTGTCTGATTATTAAAGAATATTATGAATGGAATTGCTTACATATTTACAATTTTTTTAATGCGATAAATGTGATGTGTATAATTTAAAATATCAAGAAATAATGTGCGTGGCCCAATTTTCTTACTTTTCTTCTGACAAATCTTAGTTTAAGTAAATTAAAGTGAATTATCTTTTTGTTGTTTTCAATATATATTGCGAATATCAGGACGAGGTTTAACAGCATAAGGCAACATTGTAGTTACAACATGCCTTAAATAGAAGCAAATAACTTTCCAACTTATCAATCTTATTTTGTACAACTTTCTGAGTGTTCGTACTTGAATGTAGACTGATATATATCTTCTGGCTATTTTTTGTTACCATTCTGATTATGAAAGAATATTATAAATGAAATTGCTCAGGCATGTTCACGATTTTTCAAATGTGATGTATAATTTGAAACATTAAAAAACAATGTGCGAGGCCCAATTTTTCTTACATTTCTTCTGACAAATCTTAGTTTAAGTAAATTAGAGTGAATTATCTTTTCGTTGTTTTCAATATATATTGCAAATATCAGGACGAGGTTTAACAGCATAAGGCAACATTGTAGTTACAACATGTCTTAAATAGAAGCAAATAACTTTCCAACTTATCAATCTTATTCTGTACAACTTTCTGAGTGTTCGTACTTGAATGTAGACTGATATATATCTTTTGGCTATTTTTTGTTACCTTTCTGATTATTAAAGAAGATTATGAATGGAATTGCTTGAAAATGTTTACAATTTCAATTGCAAGGCCTAATTTTTCTCACATTTCTTCTGATAAATCTTAATTTAAGTAATCGAAGTAATTAACTTTTTCACCTATTATTTCTATTTTAGACTGATGAATATAGATTTATCAAACACATTTCCAAGTAAAAGATTAAAAGAACCTATACGATCTTATTCTGTACATCTTTCTGATCAGTCGTAGCAGACTGTCGCTCCATTAATCAATTAGCTTTTTTCCCTAACTTTTTAATAATAAAAGAAAATTATGATTGTAATCATATTTGAATATTGACAACTATTTGTATGTATCATTGCAGAAGTGCTTATATAGAAATTGGAATTTCGAGTGTATTATTTAAAAAAATATGTAAAATAAAAATCTTCTGAAAATAACACTTGGATAATAACAATTCAGATGCCATATTGTGGCTCATTTTCTACATTATAGAAAGGGCTATTTCAACACCGACATTACAATTCTACTTTTTAAATTGACAAAAAAGAAGAAAAAAACGCGAAATTCCATGAAAATTGAATCCTCAATTATAATATGATCTAAAAAATGTCATTAAATTGAAAACATAAAAAAGAGAATTTACAAAAATGCAGTCTGTTAACTATTGT